>OU452302.1:0-1200000 GCA_911728475.2 Pterostichus madidus
AGTAGTTTTCTAGCGGCCAGTACATTTTTATAATCGGTAATATAGGCAAATGCCATGGGCGTCCGCAGGGGGAGGCAAGGAGGGGCGCGCTCCCGCCTGGATATTAACTAGGGTGGTGACCACGACTCTCGAACAGAGGACTTTAACATGTAAAATTATAATTTTGTAATTTCCTGCTTCCTTAAATATATTAAGCAAAAATGCTTGATATAGTAATTCTAGGGCATAAAATTCTGGGAGAGAACCAATAAACAAAATTAATTTTGCATACTATGAAACGACACAAATTATATTTGAAAATGACGAAAATAGCCTCAAAACTATCGATAGGCTTAAAATTGAAACAAAATTAAGCAAAAGTTTGACGTTTTATTTGTCAACATAAGTGAAATAATAAATGAAGAATTTATTTTGACAGTTTTGCCAGATTGAACGTCAAACATTTGTTTAATTTTGTTTGTATTTTATTGCTATCGATAGTTTTGACACAATTTTAGTCATTTTCAGATCTAAAGCATGCAAAATTAATATATATATATAAATTAAATAAATATTAAATTATAAGTTTAAAGAAATATTTGAAAATAATAACTGTAAAACTGCTAAATCAGAGTTTATTGAAAAAAAAATTATGGAAGAGTTATTAGAAAATTGTCCTTCTTCTTCAATTCAACCCAGACGACGAAGACCAGTAATTTATAATTTAAATATTTTTTTATCTATTTGTTATTTGTATGTAAAAAAAAATTTAAGAAATTTATGTTTTTTGCGATCCGTCGCCTCTGGAAAAATATCTGTGGACGCCCATGGCAAATACAGCTACGCGTTACACCATCTAGCGATAATTTTCAAAACTACTGTCTCCAGCGCTCATTTTGAACTGTATTACATATTAGATACAGATATAAGAAACAATCTATTTGTTATGAGGTTCGTTGAAAACAAAATAAACATTTGTTCCGGGCTCCGGGAGGGGAGGGAGGAATTTAGATATCAAATAATCAATTTGTTATGTTCTTCGTAAATAAAATAAACATTTGTTCCGGGCTCCGGACACGAAAATTAAATTTCAAATACTCATTTTGTTATTTTCATCGTAAACAAAATAAACGTTTGTTCCGGACTCCGGGGGCCGAGGAGCGGCTCCGGGGGAGAAAATTAGTTTCAATTTACTCAAAAAATATCCAAAATTTTACATTGAAATACTAGCCACAACTAGGTATGCTGCTGTGTTTTGTGATTGCCTGTCATCGATGATGCAGCAAGATAAAATTGGATGATTTCAAAGGATTTTTAAACACAACTGGCTATATTTACTTTATTATATTAATAGTATTACACATAATGAAATAGATAACATAGAGATTGACACTTTGCTTCCCTAAACACAATACAATACTTGTTACTTTAGTGGGACGCAACCTGTGCCTTGTCTGTGATTAATAATCATTTGAGTTTAAATCGGACAGTAAAGTGTACGAATAACAATATTAGTAGTATACAGAATATAGACATGAATCTAGTTGTAAATAAATAAAAAATAACTATTCCTTCTTCATATAAATGTAAAAAATGTACAACTAGTTCTCGATTAATCAATGGCTGATGGATGATGATGTTATGGGTCTCAATTATGATTTGAAGGCGTGTGGTCCTGTACTTACGCTTCTCTAACTACTTAATTACGGAATGTACAAACTTAATATTAAATTCTTTGGTTTCAGGAAACAACAAAATTTACATCATGTACAAAACAATATTTGCGTAATTAAAAATAAACTGTGTTCATCTAACTACTAACGATTCCTATGTTTGGTGGATGTTGGTAATAAACGGACACCATTATGATGTGTTGGCAACGTGGTGTGCGCCCTAGGATACACATGGCAGCTAGCGCCGCTTCCCATATGTCCCACTGGTGCTGCGCCTGCTCCACCCTGCGGCAGTGGCATCGTCGAACAGTGTGGGTACGACGCCATGGCTTGCACCTGGGTGGGATAATGTGGCAACGTGGCCGAGGAGGATGCCTGCACGTGTTTCGAGTCATTGTGTTCAGTGAAACTTGTCATCTTCATATTAGTAGACCTGCTGAACGGTTACTCTGTTCTCACTGGTATCTGCTGTTGATCTAAAATAGGCATTGCAGTTTTCCTTCTAATGACGACAGTGTTCTCACTTTCTAGTATCACAGCTGGTATTCCATGCTCTGTCATCACCTCAGTAGCCACCGGTTGTTTCGTTGTGTATCCGTACAGACCGCTACTCTGTTTCGGGGTGGAGGATCCACTAGGTCCAACCTTTACTACCACGGCGGCGGTTGTACGAGCCCTAACAACTATATGTTCGGACACTTCATAATTTCTATTTCAATATTTCTTTAGTATCCCATTACTCGCTAAATATATATTTGATTAATATTTTTATTTCGATTTTGGATTTAACCCTTATTTGGCTACTAAATGATAATAAAATGGAATTTAAATGATAATTTAATTAGGCTTTAACATTTATTTAAACTAAACGCATTTGACAATTAAATGTTCGGACAAAACTGTAGATATTTTATATATGCCTGATAAAATTGTAGGTAGCGTTGAATTATTATTTTTCTAATTCTACAACAAATCCGACGTATTTCTATTTTCATATTTTAATAGTTTATTAATTTTGTACGAACGTGTTATTTTAAAATGACTCGAGGTGTTGCAACTCTACAGGAAGTGAGAGAATTAATTTTTCTATGGAAAAAAAAAATTAATGTAATTGCTAAAGACATAAAAATGTCCAAATCGATTGTTTTTGACATCATAAAGTCGTATGGTGAAAACGGTACCATCGATACAGGGGGAAAAGTCCAGGACGTCCGACTTTAGTATAAAATCGACAAAGAGGAGATCTTATAAAAACTTGTAAAAATAACAGAAGGGCTGGCTACTGTTAGGGAAATAACGATTGAGTGAAATGAAGCTGGATGATCTACATTTTCCTAAGAAACATGTAGAAAGTGGATTTATAAAAGTAGTCTTAGTTTTTATAAGGTAATCATACGAATGTAATTTTTTCAGTATTTTATTGAAACTCAAATTCAACACTTTAGGCAAAAGAAAAACCGTTGTTGACTGAACGGCAGAAAAAACCGCTTAAGTTGGTGTCAAGAATGAAGCGCATGGACACAAGAACAGTGGAATTTGATTATTCTCAGCGACAACTCCAAATTTGATTTAAGTGTAGGTAATAACAGAAAACGAGTGATTCGGAGCTAAAATAAAGCGTTTCATAAAGATTGTTTGAAACGCCCTCCTAGGATATGATTTGGGGCTGCACGTCTGCAAGAGGAGTAGGAAGTATACAGTTTTTTAATAGTATGATCAACGCAGTTAAATATTAAGCTATGCTGGACCATAATTTAAAGCCCAGTGTCGAAAAATTGTATCCTGGGGAACAATTTCTTTTTCAACAGGATAGCCCCCACCTGTCACACGGCCAAAAGTACTCAAAACTGATTCGAAAAGATTCATATAATCGTATTTGATTGACTATCCAGCAGTCCTGATTTAAATTTTATTTAACGTTTTTGGTAAAATGAAACAAAAAATTAAAAACAATCCACAGAGAACTCTGAAAGGTACGAAGGTCAAAATTTAAAAAGTATGTGACTCAGTAACAGTAAAAAAGTTGCCGGTCCTACTATAATCAATGCCTAAAAGAATTGATGCAGTAATTAAAGAAAAAGACGTAACGCCTCATTAAATATATAAATGATTTCTATTTATTTTTTAATATTAATTTGTCCGAACCTTTAATTGACAAGAGAGATTAGTTAAAATAAATATTTAAACAAAACAATTATATTTTTATTATTGTTTTATATCATAATATAGTCGCTAAAATAGGATTAAATCTAAAATCGAAGTCAAAAAAATAATCAAAAACATATTTAGTGAGCAACGATATAATAAAGAAATATTTTGATAGAAATTATGAACTGTCCGAACAAATAGTTGTCAGGGCTCGTATAACCACGTACAACTCCCACAGACTGTTGCTGAGGTTGCAGTTCTCTAACACTACTAGCTGTGCTATGAACGCCAGACGATGTCTCACTATGGTTCGGTGGCGGTGAGGACGAGGACACTGTCGACAAACTATCAGATCTCGGAGTGAGTTCTTCTGGTGGCATACCAGAGTCAGCTCGTCTTAGACACCTGGAGGTCATCGATACCGTAGACATCTACACAGACACATTCATTTAGGTCAAAAATAAATAACTACTACGTGCTGCTGGTACATTAAGCACCTGCGGAATGTGGATGAGACGTGCGTCAGCCAACGGTTCTGGTATAAGTAAAGGCGACAGATCTTCGTAATCTACAGGTGGGATTAAATCTCGGCTGGTACTCGCATACGTTACATTGTCGTCGTGAACGCTCGCCAGTAACTACATCAAAAAATAAAAAAACCATTTTAAACACCACATTACGTACACCATAAACTCATACAATACAATTAAATAGAAACAATTTTTACAACTATACCTACAGTTTTACTAGTAATTCATAATTTTAATAACAATATAGATAATTGATAATATTTAAGTTTATTAAAACTCAGTATATTTTTCTAAATTTACCGATTTTAACTTTCCAACTACAAATAATAATTAGTAACAATAATAAAGTTTATATTAAAAGAAAATTAAATTACGTACGTACTTGTCCAAATGCGCCAATTTAAATTTAATACTAACCAATAATAATAAAAATATTTAAATATAAACATTTACAGGCAGATTCATAAAACGGATTAGCGCTAACGCCGTTTTTTATATTCTCTATAAATTTGTATCAAATTCAAGGAATTAATTAAATTTGATGTTAATTAACATTCTTTTTAACTCAAGTAACAATAATCTTGTTCAAAGCATTGCAAAGAGAGTTGAAAACGATATAAAAAATGGTGTTAGCGCTAACCCGCTTCATGTATCTGCCTGTTTAATTTTATATTAAAAATTAATAATATACTAACAATGTTTCAATAAAAAAGTTTTCCCTTTATACATCTTCAACCAGTTACATAAAATGGATTTGCGCTAACATCGTTTTTAATATTATCTAAAACTCTGTTTCAAATTAAAACAGTTTCAAGATATGAACTAAATTTGATGTTAATTAACTTTCTTTTCAACTCAAGTTAAAATAAACTTATTTCGTAAATTGAAAAGAGAGTTAAAAACAAAAACAAAATCTGGTGCGGTCACCACACACCTTTCTTATACACAGCATATTTAATATTTAGAGTATATGAATGTTATATAATATTATTAAACATGTAATTCAGTTTTTAAGTAATTCAGCATTTATCTGTTTGAAACATATAAAATAACAAATTACTTTACGTATAATTTTTCATTAATGTTGACTTCTTTATGTCTAACTTTACTGAATGAGACATATACAGGATGTCCGTTGTTCGAGCCTAACCATTGATATCTCAAGAACAGTGAGATACGAAGTCGATTAAATTGTGGCAAAGTTGCCAAATTAGTTGACCATTTTAATGATGTATTTGCTTTTACGAAAACAGACATAGATAGCTAGATAAAGCGATAATTAAAATTCTAATCGATTTAAAATTATTTACTATTTGATCAATAAATTGATATAGCATCAAAAACTCTGAATTGAACACTAATGACTTGCTCCTTGCGTTTGCCAATTATTAATTGCCTTATAAATGTTAAACTTGTTTATGTTTTCTGTTTCTATTGCTACTTTGATTATTGGAATATATTATTGAATATATAAATTAGTTTTTTTTTTTCAAAATTAGACGCATATACAGGAAAATTGCAAATAACATTTTATGTTCCGAATATTTCTGCAATTTACAATACTTCCTTATACTGTGTATAAAAAGTACAAATAGTGTTAGCGATAATCCGCTTTATGTATCTGCCTGCTTGGTAAAGAAAAATAACTTTGAATTAAATGACAGTATCAGTTTTAAAGTATGTTCCAATTACTTTTATCTCATCCTCGTCGTCTGGGAGTGTTCGGTGGGCCCCCGGCAACAAGGGTAGTTCCCTCAACGTTGCGTAGTCTCCGTCATCCTCATCAGGTCCTGGTGTTCGGCTCTTGAGGCATAAACTACAATCAAACACATCATCACATACTATTAAATACATTTCACACACACTCTTACATCATTTCCACATCATGCATCGTACTGGTTACATACATTCACAACACACACAAAGAAGCAAGTTAGTATTGATATGCGTTACCGTTTTGACGTACTCGTATACTCATTGAAGGTTATTTTCTTGGTAGCTGCCCTACTAGAGCTGGTGGACAGAGTGCGTCCGCGCCAACACAACGGCCCCACGGATAAGCTATCGTGCGACCGTTGAGGTGCCACACCAGCTGAACGCAGCCAATAAATTTGTTCATCATCGTGTGTAGAGGTTGGTGTTGCTGTATTGGTGTTGTGGATGTTTTGGGTATTGTTGGTATTCTCACTGGTAGTATTGTTAGTGGTTGTTGTTGATGATACTGCTCGGCTGGCTTGTTGAGTTTTCTGAACAACAATCATAATGGCTTTCCGGCTTTGTGGTTCTGAGACAGCGTAAGCGCGTCCGTTTCCTACAACTAGCAGAGGCTGCGATAATGGACAGGGGCCCTGACCTCCTAGTTCTAGATCTGTCACTTGGCGAACGCTGCGTGCAGAACGCACTGATGCTCGACCAACCTACAACATCGTACATATTAGTACATATTAGTACATAAATACTATAATAAAATGCTCAAGTGCTACTTGTTGTAGTCAATCTGTGTGTTTGCGAGTTACACAAATGACACACAAAACGTCACTTTACCTTCCTATAAACTATGCTAGTTCATCTACAAAAGCAGATATCTTATCATAAAATATTCTCAAAACAATTTTGTAAACAATCAATTTAACATAAATTACATAAACACATTTAAGGCGTTTATATAATTTCCATGTTTTTATATACTAATTAGAAGGTCTATTATAAATATTTACAATTGTATTACAGTTTTTCATCAAATATCATCATCTACACATTATATTATAGAGGCGGCCAGAGCGCACAGTCGGTCAAATCGAAATTTTATTGTTCAAAAATCGGTGGAGACATTAATATCCATCGGATCTGGATAATTTTTTAAGAAAATTAAAGGTAATTAAATTCTCTACACATTACATAATAAACTGCCAAAAAACTGTAAAAAATATTAAAAATTTAGACAATGAAATTATTTATTCTTATATTATTTTTATATACTACAGCAACATGACAGATTTTACAAAGCTATTGACAGATGTCAACTTTATATTATGTTGAGAATAATTACAATATGGATTTAATGAATAGATTAGAAATTTAATGAATAGATTAGAGATTTAATTAGGGTATCTTAAAACAGGGAATCCGTATTGTAATTATTCTCAACATAATATAAAGTTGACATCTGTCAACAGCTTTGTAAAATCTGTCATGTTGCTTTAATATATAAAAATAATATAAGAATACATAATTTTCATTATTTAAATTTTTAATATTTTTTACAGTTTTTCGACAGTTTATTATGTAATTAATCAAATTTGACAGAGTTATTTAAAATTCTGCCTCGACAGATGTGTAGGGATTTTAATTAAATTTAATTGGAAGAAAAAATTATCCAGATGCAATGGATATTAAGGTCTCCATCGATTTTTGAACAGTAAAATCCCGATTTGACCCACTGTGGAGCGCCGGTTCACGATCAACTGTCAACCAATATTTAAAAAATTTAAATAGATCCTTGTTGTTTACCGATGTGGCTACCGTGGCAACAGTGCCTGCATCAATTAGCATTGATTGATGTGACAATACACATATCTAATACAAAATGTTTACAATACTACAGAAACATTTAGGTAATTTCTTTACTTTAATTTTAGTCGTATAATTTAAGATGAAAAGTAGTGTACAATTATAAACGGTTTAAAGTTCACGAGTCTCACTTCCGGTTTCAGCAGAAACAATTTCATTAATACTATTTCAAATGTAATGATATAAAGTATCTTCATTTTAAAATTAAACATAATAGAAACAATGTTATAGTTTCATATGTTCCATTGCCTAAAGGAGACTTACAATAGAAGTGGCAATGTAAGAGAGTCAATCAAAATAATTTAATTTTACGTCAATACGTCAGTTTCACGTAACTATTGTTTTATTATTTTCTCCGCAACTTTGATGAAAATTCATCTTATATCAAATTAACATGTAACAGGCAGTTTCACAAAACGGATTAATGCTAACACCGTTTTTAAAATAATTATTTACAACTGTTTCAAATTAAAAAAATTTGATGCTAAATGAACTCCCTTGTTAACTCAAGTTAAAATAAACTTGTTTCGTACATTGAAATGAGAGTTAAAAATGATATAATTATGGCGTTAGCGCTATTCCGCTTGTCAAGATTAACTATTTTTTCTAAGTTAGCGTTGTACTAATTTGTTACTGTGACAACTTAATGTTTATGTTTATATAGTAATGTCAAGTTGTATGTTTTTGTACATACGTACATAAAACATACTGTTCTTTGTTATTTATTATTCAGTGTCTCTGCAATTTTGACAAAACTGTACTACATGTCTTTCGTTTAATTTCATATCTTTGTTTCTTTATACCTGGAATCCTGAGCCGACGATTCTATGTAAATATAATTACTACAGGTAGAACGAAAGTACATGGTCATACATTCCATTGTTCTATTATTAAACTGAGTTTTCACCCAAACCTATCTCACTTTAGGATTAAAACTAACAGACGGTCAGCGTTGCCAGACAAGACATATTTATCGAAAAAGCGACATATTTTTGAATTAGCTACCATAAAAATTATTAGGATACATTCATAATAAATGATAACACTATAATTTCTGATATTGTAGCATTAATTTAACTATTTCATAAATATTTAAAACATCAATATTGTTTCGATAAAGATCTACTAGATTTTCATGTAAAGCCATGAGCAAAAAAATTTCTAATAAATTGGTACTTTTGCTACTTATCATATTCGCAGTTTTTATAAAATAATATACTTATTCCAATGTGGTTTATGAACAAGTATTCAATAAAATAATTTCATTAAAAATGGGAAAATACATATTAGTCAATGGTTATAAAGGGATTAAAGCGGGCGTATTAACGGTGAACGGTACAGATCAATTTGTTCGTTCATTAAAGTTTTCTGGTAATTCATAGCATTCTGAGTTTCCAATGATTCTGAGAAGTCCAGCTTCAATCCCTTTCCACAGATATGTTTAACGGACAAACTATTATTGTGTAAATTATGATTATTATCAAGACAATGTTTAGCAACGTTTGAGGTCAATTAATTACTTAATATAGCTTTTTTAAGTTCGTTGAATCTAATATTGAAATTACGACTGGTCTGACTTATATAGATCGCTTGACAATCACTACAATTAATTCCATATACATCACTGTTTTGAAGAACATCGTTTTTATAATTGTTGTCATTACATGTACTTTCCCTTTTCTGTCTATAATTTACTTATTTCTATTCTTTATAAGCCTGTCACACATATTGTACGAACTTATTATTCTTTACAACTCAAACGACATATCGCTATATGAAAAGAAAAACACTGTACTTACTATATTGCATAAATAATTCTACCATCCTCTATATTAATTTAATTATTAGTTAAAAATAATGTTTCACTATAAACATATAAATGATTTAATTTATATAGTAACATCACAAGCAAAAAAAAGCATCCTAATTGGCCATATTTTTTTAGCGCGGATAATAAGGATCTAGTGCAGAATAACTATTTTCATTGAACTGTCAAAACTACCCTTGAACCCCCTTCCCCTCTAACATCTTCGTTGCCAGTGATTTGCTACAGTAGATTGCCGCCACACTCGTAAAAGGTGTTTAGTTATATTTAATTTAATTCATTATTTATTTGCAACAACATTTATGACATTATAACTACAATACAAAACTTCTAACATTCGAATCGCTTGTTATAAAACGAATTTTATACCTTCGCTTTCATTGATAGTGGCTAGCTCAGTGGTATGAAGTCGGCCTGCGGATCCTGAGAACCCTGGTTCGATTCCCACAGGCGACAACCAATTTTCAAAATTTCAAAAGCTACCCCTGTGGCTCCTCCACCACTGACATCTTTGGGGGCCGTAATTTGACGGCTGGTAACCGCACTTCACGCGCAAAATATATCACTTACCGAGAACTGCTTCGGCAGAGTGCCACACCCAGTAATGGGTAGAAGGCGTGATGATATATTTACTTTTTTTTGTTTTCACTGATCGTTATTTTAAAAACAAATATATATAGGCGCCCATCATCTATCTACAAGTTTTAATTTAATTATTTACTTAAAAACATTTCAATTTTAAATAGGCAACATATGTTTCTGATATGGAATTAAAAGGTCGCTAAACTACACATAAAACCTACATACAGGCAACAAAATCAATGTATTATTATTATAAATCAATTATATGTCCCCTACATACGCCTAATTTCATCGTTATAAAATAGTTTCAATTTTTACTGTAAACAAAACATCCTCAACAATCCTAAGACTTTGCTGTGTCAGATGTGGACGACGAAACAAAAAATTCCAGATTATAAATATTACAGCAGGTACTGGTATACTCGTATGTATCTTACCAGAGATACAAACATATCATATGTCCAATGTGTGATACAACGTATTGTACACAGTGCAAGAGAAAAGTTATTGTCGAGTACTTCATATCCGCAAAAAGGACGGACAGTAACAGCGTGTACTTCCGTCTCCTTCTAACGCGCGCACAGAAATCAATAACAACTTGAGGTTCGTACACACAAATGTCCAACCGAACCGCGAATTATTGCAATTCAACATTGCGCCCATCTACTTTTATACGAGACATTTTATACTACTATCTCCAATCAATATATTTCCTAATTATAATTATTTTATGGGGTAGTGGCTCAGTGGTATCGAGTCGACCTGTGTATCATAACAACCCTGGTTCGATCCCACAGCCGGCAAACACTTTTACCAATAACCCCGGAGATTTTCTCCACCCCGAAACGCCGTAAGGAGCCGTGATTTGACAGCTGGTAACCTAACTTTAAGTGCATAAATGTATCACTTAACGAGATCAGCTTCAGCAGAATGCCACACCCAGTAGTGGGTAAAAGGCGTGATGATATATTTATATTTTTATTTATCAAATCAATATATTTCTCAATTATTATTATTTAATGGGGTGGTGGCTCAGTGGTATCGAAAAACGGACATCCGTTAGACATAAAGTATTCAATATTACTCAAAAATTATACGTAAACAAATTTGATATTTTATATGTTTCAAACAGATAAATGCTAAATTACTGAAAAACTAAATTACATGTTATATAACATTCATATATTCTAAATATTAAATATGCTGTGTATAAGAAAGACGTGTGGTGACCACACCAGATTTTTTGTTTGTGTTATCATCGTTTAATAATAATAATATTGTATTATACCTGGGCGATATTTATATGCTACAAAGTTTTTATTCTCCTATTCTATTACACGATTATTAACTGTTACCGATCGATAAATTACTTTCAACCCTTATTTTTCATGGTTACGCTATAGATATTAGATCCATTTTTGAATTCTGTTCTGTTCATAATAAATTTAAAATCGTTATTCTATATTAATCATATAAATACCTTTTAATTATAAATGGAAAGTATTATAAGAAAAATAGGTATCCTGCGATTAATTGTAAATTAGAGAAAAGTAAAAGGCAAATTTCAAATAAATATCTATTAAGATAGAGCTACTCGTACTTGTATTTAAATATCCATTAATTATTGTGATATTGAATAAAATATACAAATTAATTATAAGTTTATAATGCTACTTATTATAATTAGTCGGTATACTTTTTTAAATGGTTTCTGATATTTTTCTAATTATTATCAAAATAAAAATACAAACTCCAAATTCAAGTGTTTGTTAAAAACCGTTAAAAATATGATAATAACGTTAAAAAGTCATTAGACAGGTACTTAAGGTAATTAAGCCGCGATAAATTAAAAAATGTGTATCAAATTTAATCGTCAGCAATTAATCTAAAGTCTAAAAAGGATTATGTACGACTATTGTTATTCATCATGAACAATTCATGTTTTGATACAATGAACTGTCCATGCTTCATTGTTGGAAATAATTGCTGTTAATTACACCTGTTAGTTTTTATATTAAATAGTTTTACATTAAATTGAATTCTTAAATATGTTCCTGTACATTATAATCAATGAGGAAAATATAAATTAATTCATTTATAATAAAGTGTATTGTCTGAAATCACACAAATAAAAATACCATTTCGCCACTTACAGACAATATATTTAAAACCACACATTCATTTCCCGTATTATCATGGGACACACTTAAAACTAGTGGCTGACATTTACATAATATGTACACTAAAGTGCATTTGTTCTACACAAACCAAGAAATTAACACTCTGACAAACAGCAGGGGTAAATAAAGGATATTCATTTAATTTATTTTTTATACAAATTTTATTCATTATGATTCTAAATCATCGTCGATCATGGCATCATCCGGTTGAAGTTTTTTCGATTTTTTAGTCTTTTATCCATCACTCTAATTATTTAGTACTAAAATCAGTTTGCTATATCTGCAAATATACAATAATGTTATTTGACAGTGCGATTTGTCACAATTTGCATTTACCATCAACGTACACTATTAACATTTGTTTAATATCTGCTACAGAAAAAATACAACATTATACACGACGATAAATAGCCATTATCGTATTGTATAATAAAGAATTAATTTTGTAACTAGATCTATTGACATTACCACAAATATAACTTTCAAAGCAATGCATTCTCTAACATATATTCTTCTATTGTCATTATCCATCGCTCTAACGCACCCAACTACTATTAGTTAACTATCATAGTATAAGTTAGACAATGAATCAAAAAATTTGTTTAAATTATTTTAAAATATACAATTACATCTTAAGAAACTACAAGAGCTATCTTGTACGTCTTATCGAAGGCGACGATGGGATTAGGTCCCAAGATCCCTAAAAGGGCAATAAACCGTGTCTATTGTTCAACAGACCTTTTGTTAAACTTTAAACGGAGGTATCATAAAGAAATAAAATGTTCTACGCTTATTACACTAAAGTAACATCCTTAAATCATAAACAGTTTAATGCAAAGATAAAATCCATCTTGAAAACAGATTGTTATTGTTCTGTTCAAGGCCTATCTCAGCGCAAGAGAGGTTTGTAAGTGTTAGAAAGAGATACATATTGCTATTACACTTTATTATGCTTCCAAGTTTTAACGGACATTCGTCTTTCATTATTTTGTGTATCTTAGATATTAAATAACAAAATATAAAATTTTATTTCTACACCGTGTTTACTATGTCAATTTGGTGCAACTGCTTTTCTGAAAAACAGTGTCATAAAACTCATTTCTGTACAACTATGTATTCAGGGATATTTTTTTGTGAAATTGTTGCGTTGTCTAGTTGTAAAAATGTTGAACATATAAAATTATTGCCATTAATTTCTCTTTATAATATAGTTATTTATGTACAAAGAGTGAAAACAAACGTTTCTGGACCTTGAGCGTGTTATTAGCCTTCGCCGCTTAGCGCCTCATGCTAATAATCTTGCCACGGTCCAGAATCGCTGGTTTCACCCATGGTACATACAATATTTTATGCACAACTAAATAACATTTAATTATATGTTCACCAGATAAACATATGTAAATAGATTATATGTCAAAATGACATTTTGTAAAATCAAGTTTTCACATTAAACATAAATTGTCATTTTATTTATGTATCCATACGATTTATTTTTTTAAGAACCATAGACCAAAACCATGTCTAATACATTAGATCAAAGTTCTATACATAACAACTATTTCATTAAATTTTTTAATAAAGTTACTTTTGAAACGGAAAAATAAATAATGGAAAACCTTTGCAAAGTTAATGCAAAATAGACATTTTTTAATTTCATTATTAGAGTGGAATGTTCCAAAGTTTAAATAAATATAAGTAAGGGACTTCATGCATTTAATTTAAAATAAGAGGTATTAAAGTGCTGTACATTCAGAGTAAAAAATTGAATTTACCAATTGATAAAAAATTAAAATGTACAATACTATTATATAAACAAATTATATATAATTTATTATTAAACTATAGTTTCAATTGATATAATACGTTCTAATAATATCGTCAATTAAATTTAGTTATTTGATTTGGGGTAGATGGCTCGGTGGTATCAAGTCGGCCTGTGGAACCTGAGTAGCCTGATTCGATTCCCACTGCCGATAAACATTTTTACCACATTAAAATTACCCCTGTGGCACTCCCACCATTAACATCTTTGGGTGGCGTAATTTGACGGCTGGTAACTGCACTTTACGTACATAAAAATATCACTTAACAAGATCTGCTTCGGCAGAGTGCCACACCCAGTAATGGGTAGAATGCGTGATGATATATTTATTTATTTATTTATATTTCTAATACAATTTACTTCGAAATATACCTGATCAGTTCAGTAATTGTACTTTGTTCTCTATTTCAAATATACTACTACTATATTGTAAAACGATGATCACTATATATAATTTTTTGCGTAGTAGGAGTCGGGAAATTTCTTATTGATATGATGTTATCTTTCAGTGGTGTAACTCTATTTTCTCCTATTACGTGTCCTAAATATATATTTTATTATTATTATTATTATTTAATAGAAATTTCGATACTAAATAAAACGAATTCGATGTAGGATATATAGTATGAAACACATCATATGTTACAATAAGGATCATTGTTGAACTTCTTTCTCAATAAACTATAAACTATTATTAAACATGTATTCAAGTTTGAAGATTAAACTCATTTCAAAAATAAAACTTCTAGAATATAAATGAGAATAATTTACGAACCGTTGCACTTTTAAAATCAGTTCTAGACAATCTACAGACTTTATACACCGGATATATTTGCAAAAAGTCTACCGGAAGTTACCGGAAACGACCTAAAATTCGGTGCAACCCAACTAAGAAACCTACAATTATTTATTTGCATGAGCAAACATATTGCAATATTTATAAAACTGTTTAATTTAACTCTGTCCACTGTTAAACGGTTTCTTTTCGGTTATTTATTGCAGATGACGCTGGCATAGAAACTGCGCACACGGCGACTTGCAACAAAATAATAAGAATGTGTCTGTTGCCAAATACAGCATACACACATACATATCATCACGCTATATCCCATCATATGGGGTAGCACGAACTCACTCATAAAACAGTCACTCTTCACACTCATCAAACAATCAGTCCTCGTCAAACATTATCATCCAAACACACCACCCTCACTTTAACCACATTCATAGATCCATATAAACTCATTTATTTATTACACTCGAAATCATTTATCACACAACCAACCTTCAATCACATCATTCCTATTCACTTATCATTCATTTTCTATCTTCGACGTACATAACATATGCATAAAACAAATTGCTCACGCTTACTCCTAACACCGATTCTAATAACGAATATAACAACGATTCTACAAAGATTAGAAAATATGGAAGCAACACTTGTACATAAAAGAAAATACCACACACTGCAGAAACTGAAAATGATACAGATAAGAAAGGAAGAGAGCGCCGCCCTGCGCTTGTTTTCGAAAGTGAATTCAACACAATTGCAGTTAAACAATTTATGAAATAGTATATTACGTAACAAACAACAATAGTGTAAGATAACGTGCGAGTGTACAAATTGAAAAACGAGGCGCGAAGCGCCGAATGATTTAAGTACACGAGCACAGTTATCATACTTTCAAGCTATCTACACTATTTTTCAGACGACCATAAAATATTTCTAAAAAAGTTTACAAGAGCAATGTTGTTACACTTTGACAGCTGATGCGTTTTTGTAGATGAGCGTTGACGTTTAACGTTTAAGGTTAGGTATTGTGCAACTGTATTAACCAGAATGTCAAAATATTAAATAATGCTAAAATATTAGTAAATAAGTCATTATTAATTTAAAAAAATAAATTTATCAGTGCAAATGTGTTGAAAAATCTGCCAAAACTTTAATCCAAATAATAATACAAATTCTTTGCATTTATTTTATGATTTTCTTTCATCGTAACGCCTTCTATTGTCAATCAGTGGATCTTCACATGATATGTTAGAAGTGTACGTTATGCTAACATATCAGTGTATGCTATGTTCAACTTTCCGTAGTAGTTTATGCTGTTGTTATTGTTACTTTTATAAGTGGTCGTCTGAAGAAAATTTAAACCAATTATAAGATAACAAAAGAAGAGAGTGTCGCCCTGCGCCTGTTTTTGAAAGTGAACTCCATACAATTACAATTTAACACTTTATGTCATATCAGAAGACAAATAAAATAGATAAGAAACGAGGAGAATGTTACCCTGCACTTGTTTTTGAAGCTGAATTTCACACAATTGCAGGTAAACACTGATATAAAAGTAAAATAAATATATCATCACACCTTCTACCCATTACTGGGTGTGGCACTCTGCCGAAGCAGATCTCGGTAAGTGATATATTTTGCGCGTGAAATGCGGTTACCAGTCGTCAAATCACGGCCCCCAAAGATGTTAGTGGTGGAGGAGCCACAGGGGTAAACACTAATATGATATTACTAAACAACAAAACTAAATTCAAGAATTATAAACTTATCTTAAATCACCAAACAGATTCATCCCACAATTAAACTAGATATACTAAACGCTCCTATCCTGACACACTACTTTATCGCTTCAACCATATTCATAATTCTTTTCATACATGTTCGTTTATTTCCCATACTCAGCAACTTTGAGTATGGGAAATATATATATATATAACATTATTTTATAAAATGATTCATTCTATGAGTTCTGTCTATGTTTTTATTAAAATGTAAAAATTCAAATCAAAGTCAGTTGTGATCTAATTAATTTTCAGTATTTGTTTGCAATGCAGACATACGTTGTCGCTTTTTACTTTCTTATACACAGTATAAGGAAGTACTGGAATCGAGAAAAAAATCGTTGACGAGATTTTCGCGAAAATATATGTTTCGAGGTCCACTGAATCCGTTTTGATCATTTTCTCAATGATGTGTGTGTGTGTGGATGGATGTGTGTCTGAGATAAGATTTGTTAACGAAACTTGGTAATTATAAGTTTCATGAAAATACGAAGTGCTGAGTTGATTTTGAATTAAATTGAAAAACCGGACGAGGAAGTTTATTGGACACACAAATCAATAAATTCCATTTATATCAAAATTGGAATCAGTTACGATAAAAGGTACAAATAAAAGATGTTAGCAAAAATATTTGAAACATAAAATGATATTTGCAATTTGCCTGTATATGCGTCTAATTTTGAGAAAAACTAATTTTTATATTTAACAATATATTTCAATAATCATAGTCGCAATAGAAACAAAAAACATAAATTTTAATTTTCGCTTTATCTAGTTATCTATGTCTTTTTTCGGAAAAACAAATACATCATTATAATGGTCGTCTAATTTGGCAACTTTGCCTCAATTTAATCGACTTCGTATTTCACGGTTCTTGAGATACCAATGGTTAGGTTCGAAAAACGGACATTCTGTATATGCCTCATCAGTAAAGTTAGACATTAAGTAGTCAACATTACTAAAAAATTATACGTAAACAAATTTGATATTTGATACGTTTCAAACAGATAAAAGCTGAATTACTGAAAATCTAAATTACATGTTTAATAATATTATATGTTCTAAATATTAAAAATGCTGTGTATAAGAAAGTCGTGTGCTGCCCACATCAGATTTTTTAGAGTGTATTACTTGTCAAAAAATAATCCAAAACTATAAATAACATTTTATAGTAGATACGCGCCAACCTACATATATATAGAAACCATATTGTCAAAAAAAATATTTTATTGACACCATATTTTGGACCCCCAATTAAATAAAAACGTTCTGCGGCCTTTGCTTCTCTAACCCATCCATTGTTAAAAGGTTTCTTTACAGTTATTTATTGCAGATGACGCTGGCATAGAAACTGCGCACACATCGACTTGCAACAAAATAATAAGAATGTGTCTGTTGCCAAATACAGCATACATACATACATACATATCATATCATTACGCTTTATCCCATCATATGGGGTAGCACGAGCCCTAAAATCTTTCATAAAACATTCACTCATTAAATTCATCAAATAATCAAAACATTCTCATACAAACACACCACCCACACTTCAACCACATTCATAGATCACTCCATATAAACTCATTCATTTATTATACTCGAAATCATTTATCACACAACAAACTGTCAATCACATCTATCCAATCACTCCTATTCACTTATCACTCATCTTCTTTCTATAGCAATTTACAAAAATACATAAATATTGAAATTACAACTCAAACAAATAAAACTAAATATTAGTATTCATGTACATTTAAATTGTTGTCACAAGGCGTTCTCATATTTCCAATATATCCAACACCAGGTAGCGCATACCAATTGTAATGATTCCTGGGGCACAAATATTAACAGCGCACATTTAAAATATTAATTTCATGGAATATAGCATGATGGTATTCATGCAAACATAAAGGTAAGTGCCACAAGGTCATGCGAAATTATTCACCAACAACAATCGATTAAGGATCAATAACAATTGCACTACATTATTTATTTACACAACAAAATATTTCATAAAAATTTCTCGCCAAGTTTAAGTGACGGTCAGTTAAAATCACATAAAGATATAGAAATTCTCATTTTATTTACATTTTTGTCTAAATATTGAACCGCCGTTGAAAAAAGTTAAAATAAACTTGTTCGATCATTGAAATGAGAGTTAAAAATGACATAAAATGGTGTTAGCGCTAATCCGCTTTACGTTTCTGCCTATAAATTTTTGACATTGCATATGTAGCAATAAAAAAAACCCCTTACAAAATTAGCTCACTAAAGCTTACAGCGGTCTCAAATACAAAGTTTTATTAAATAATAATTTCTCGAAATTTGGAATCTTTTACAATCTGTATGACATGGTGGACATTTCTAATTTTGCATAAGTTTTCATTTGAAGAATTACTTCTTGTTTTAAGGATGTAAACCTAGACCGCTACTAATAACACATACGCACACATACACACACACACCATCTCTGATATACAATATTACATACATATCAATATGTTACTTATTATTTTGTGTACATAGATACATAACACATACTGTTCTTTGTTATTTATTATTCAGTGTCTCTGCAATTTTGACAAAACTGTACTACATGTCTTTCGTTTAATTTCATGTCTTTGTTTCTCTATACCTATACTTACTACAGGTAGAAAGAAAGTACATGGTCATAAAACATATTCCATTGTTCTATTATTGAACTAAATTTTCACCCAAACCTCTCCCACTTTAGGGCGTTGCCCGACAAGACATAATTATCGAAAAAGCGACATATTTTTGAATTAGCTACCATAAAAATTAATAGGATACACATCCATAATCAATGATGACACTATAATTTCTGATATTGTAGCATTAATTTAACTATTTCACAAATATTTCAAACATCAATTTCGATAAACAACTTCTAGATTTTCATGCAAAGCCATGAGCAAAAAAAATTCCTAATAAATTGGTACTTTTGTTACTTATCATATACGTAGTTTTTATAGTATAAAGTACATAATATACTTATTTCAATGTGGTTCGTGAACAAGTATTCAATAAAATAATTTAATTAAATATGATACAGGACTTCGTCCGTGAACTTAATACAATCAATGGTTTATTTATTATAAATTCTATAGATTTCACTGTCGATTCTCGTTGAAACATTTTTATAATAAAATTAAAACATCAACACTAATAGTGTATTCCGAAAATGGACCGGTTAGTTTTTTCAGTAACCGGTTTCATTACGGAACACGGTTTTTGAAAATTGTGGTTAGTTTTTAATAACCAAACTAACCGTGCTCGAGCGGCGGTTAGTTTGGTTACTTCACAGCTGTTGTTGACAAGTTTGAAACGTGTTTGGCGGCTTTTGCAGTGTTTGTGGATTTTTGTCTTATAAAACTATATTTTTATGATGACTGGATAAATAAACATGTGATACAAAATGTATTTTTATTATTTAACAGTATATATTCATATTAGATGAATTTATTACTTGTTCTGAAGCTCGTATTTACTTTTTTCTTTGTGTTACTTTTTATCCCTATATTTAAGTTAAAACAGGTGTGATGCAGAATACAATATTTTTATAATATAAACATTTTTCCATATTAAATAAATTTCACATTTCGAAACTCATCTGTCAAGTGACAACTGTCATCGTGAAAGTGTTCCGTTATGACGTCATTATAACCGTAACCGTGGTAAAATTGAACCGCACCGTGGTTCATTTTCGGAATATACTATAGTAGGTTCCGAAAAAATATATAAGTTTATTCACTATTCATATTTCGGTCGATTAGACCATCATCAGATAATGATTATAGAAGATTAATAAGTTTGTACATTTGTGTGAGTCTTATAAATAATAGAAACAAGTAAATTATAGCAATATAGGGGGATAGTACATATAATGAGAACAGTTGTAACAACTAAAATGTGATTGGGAACATACATCTTTGTCAATGGTTGTAAAAGGATTAGACCGGGCGTATTAACGGTGAACGGTACAGTTCAATTTGTTCGTTCGTTACAGTTTTCTGGTTCTTAATAGCATTCAGAATTTCCAATGATTCTAACAAGTCCAGCTTTAATTCCTTTTTACAGAAATGTTTAACTGACAAATTATTATTGTGTAATTTATGATTAATCTCAAGACAATGTTTAGCAACGTTTCAGGTCAATTTATTATTAAATATAGCTTTTTTATGTTCGTTTGTTTCTACAACTAATTTGATATACCCCACTGTTTTGAAGAACATCTTTTTTATAATTGTTGTCATTATATTCCCTTTCCTATCTATAATTTACTTTTTTCTACTATTTATAAGACTCACACAAATGTACAAACTTATTATTCTACTATAATCATTACCTGATGATGGTCTACTCGACCGACATACGTATAATGAATAAACTTATATATTTATTTGAAACCTACCTAGTGTAGATTTTTTAAGTTTATTATTATGATAAAATGGGGTGGCTACCTCAGTGGTATGAAGTCGGCCTGTGGATCCTGAGAATCCTGGTTCGATTCCCACAGGCGACAAACAATTATCATAATTTCAAAAAATCTACCCCTGTGGTTCCTCCACCACTAACATATTTGAGGGCCGTGATTTGACGACTGGTAACCGCACTTCAAGCGCAAAATATATCACTTACCGAGATCTGCTTCAGCAGAGTGCCACACTCAGTAATGGGTAGAAGGCGAGATGATATATTTTTTATTTATTTATAAAAATAAGTAAAAAAACATATAATTTTGATCCAACTAAAATATAATAAATACTTTAAATAAATATGACGAGGATGAGATTTGTAACATAACATTTGGAGACATAAGGTGTTTTAATTATTTTAAAATATTTTTTCCTTTGTTCCTTCACATTGTAATTAAACACGTCATGTGTTCATGTCACAAATAAATTATATAGTATTGTTATAAGAGTGAAACTAAATACCAATATTTAAATGAATACTAAAATAAGGCGTTAAAAGTATATATTTCCAAAAAAACACCATAATTTTTACCCAAAAATTTTGATACCCTGTTTCGATAATCAATTACATTTGATCATGCAACATTGCAGCCGGTAAATCTTGCATCCACAAAACCACATCATCACATGATTTCATCACCTAAACTATATCACTTCACACAACATTCGTATTTTATTTAATACAAATACTCACTAGCACACGACCTCACGAAAGTATAATTTGTTTCAGATAATTTCCGTGTTAATTATTACAAAGATATTAGAGCAATAAGTGGATCATTACATTTCAAACAAACAATATTATTGAAATCGTTTCTCAAATGTAAAAATTTTTGTACAAAATTGTAAGTTTCAAACTATATTTTGTCCCTATTATTATAATCAGCTTGTAGAATAGCATATCGGAAGTGTTCTGTTACCCTTTAATTTTTAATAGGACGTAGAACCTAATTCAACGATGATATTAATTTATCAACCTTTTTCAGCCGGCGCAGTGGGTCAAATTGGGATTTTACTGTACAAAAATCTGTGCAGACCTTACTATACATCGGATCTGGATAATTTTTTTTTAAATTAAAGATAATTAAATTCCCTACACATCTGTCGTGGCAGATTTTTAAATGACTCTGTCACATTTTATTAATTACATAATAAACTGTCGAAGAGACTGTAAAAAATATTATAAATTTAAATAATGAAAATTGTGTATTCTTATATTATTTTTATATATTAACGCAACATGACAGATTTTACAAAGCTATTGACAGATGTCAACTTTATATTATATTGAGAATAATTATAATACGGATGCTTTGTCTTAAGATACCCTAACTAAATTTGTATTCTATTTATTAAATCCATATTGTATCAAATTTGACAGATTTATTTAAAAATCTGCCTCGACAGATATGTAGGGAATCCCGATTTGACCCACTGTGCGGCGGCAAAAGAATATTCCTGTGATTTAAGTCACATGATATGGCACTTTTATGACGTTTGAAGATAAGCATAATATCTATATTTTTAACAACAACTTACTGTAATAGTAACATAAAACGTCCATCTGTATTTGCAACAGCGGTGCTTGTGCTGTAGCAGAGGCGATGAGTGCTGCAAGTGCAGCCCCATGTGTCCTGTAGCCCCAACCTGAACCCGTGGACTCCATCGACGTGATATGAGCACTTCTGTCTTTGTATGTTGTCAGAAACGAGTTGTATCTACAAGTACACACATACACACAACAATACACTCCATATTTGTTCAACTCACCTCGCATGGCCGTACAAGTACAAAATGTTACTAGTACATAACACTAAGAAACTTGATAAAGCAAAAAACGTTAATGAAACACTTGTGGATTCGGAAGGAATGGTGTTCCAAGAGGCAACGCACTATTTGGGTAATGTTTTAATAATGGTAGTGCCCTGTATGCCCCCAATATTTGCACTTTATACAATACGCTCATCCCTGCGAACGCCAATAGACTCTGAATACTGTTAGCTAATAGTTGTATTGAGAAATTAAGCGAAATGTATTTGTTGGTTCGCCAAAAAAACTGCAGAATACCTGACGGCATAGACCAACAAAGCTATGGCATAATTTAAGTATTCCACGCTGACTGTACTTCCGAAACCGGGCTCTGAAATTCATACATTATTAAGAAAGTTTGCATAAGCGTAAAAATAGATAAATAGGTATATAAACAAATCGCAGGCTAATAAATGTACAACAAATTCTTTACTTTGTTGTCACAAAGCTTTCAATAAATAAAAAAAAAATAACTACTAACTAATGGAAAATATATTATTAACTTTAACAGTTTGCATTGTATTTTAACAATAAGATAAATTGGGACAGCCGGACAGCCCTATAATATTATTCGTATTGCTATTTTTAATGTGCTATACGTGCATTTTATCTGAATAAAAATATGTGTGCATTGTGAACTCAAATCAACTATAGAGGCGCTGCGTTCGCCTAGCTGTGGTAGGATAAATGTTTTTTTTTTTTACATTAGAATACATATGTTAATGTAGAGCTCGTTTCGCCAATTTTGACGATGAAATAAGTATTGTGAATTTGTTTAAAGTCTTGGACGTCTACACACCTATAAAGGAGTTATGAATGAAATGATGATTGAATAAAGCAAAACTTTTTCATGCTTTATGGTAGGGTTGTTGATTTCCACCGAATTTAGAATTTCTGAACATTCGAATTTTTGAATTTTTTGAACTTTTCGAATTTTCGATTTTACGAATTTTTTGAACTTTTCGTATTTTCGAATTTTCCGAAGCTTAGAATTTTCGAATTTTTTGCCAATTAATTAACGCCATGTCATCTCCAAGTACGCTCACGCATAATTCGTGAAAAGTCGGACACGAATTAAATAATAAATTCGGCGAAGTATTCTGCAAAAACTCTGTAAGGTTAGGCGTCTTAATTAAGCCATCTACTCTCTTAACCGCCCATCTAAATGCTATGGATTTTTAGTAAAACGTTTTAAAATGACAATAAAAAGAATACAAAAACGTCTTAAATATAACGTTTTTGACAGTGTAACGAAATTTTAAATTCAAATTGAATTAATTTCGCAAACAATAATAATTAATAGAAATTACTTACGAATTAATACAAAACTCTGCAATTGAGTTTATTCTAAAAATAATTCATACCACGTTAGGATCTAGAACATTTCAAATAATTCGCAAAATTCGAAAAATTCGAAAATACGAATATTCAAAAAATTCAAAACTTCAAAAAATTCGCAAATTCGAAATATTCGAAAGTTCGAATTTAAATTCGAATGTTCAAAAAATCCAACCATTCGAATTCTCGAATATTCGTAAAATCAACAACCCTACTTTATGGACGCAAGTCAAATTCTGAAACCACTATACTATATTCTAAAGTTCAATTACATTTTTTACGGTAATGAGATAAAAAAAATGAAACAACTAAAACGTTCGATTTTGCCATGTGCCTTACCAATATGACTGCCTATAGCCATTGGTTCATCCTCACTCATCTTCCGCCAGACCTGGTGCACTAGCATTGAATGCGCTGAGCGCCATGGCCATGGCATCAAATGCACCAGGTGTACTAGTGCGGTTGTGCACTTCCGACGAGATTGTTGTGGTGATGTTTCGTCCATGGGATACACAAGGAGGCGAAACGGCCGTCATGCAGCTGAGCGCTACTAGGCGATCCTGGTGCACCACCATAAAGTCTAGGTCTGTGCGCCACAAGGCGTCTACAAATGTTTTACATTAAAATACCATCATCGATATTACAACTAATGATAAAAACAACATCCCCAGTATCTTTCTCAAACTTGTTGCCATTTGGCAATAGCCACTCAAGCCCTACGGGCTTTCATGACTATTTCCTGGCAACAAGTTTTCGAAAGATCTGTCAAATTACTTTCAATTTATTCTCACTCTCTTGTTATATTATTACTGAATATTTTTTTTGTGGAGGCATTATGCTAGTGATCAAATCGTAACTCAATAAACTATAGTAACTATGACTACCTATAACTACATAGAAACTAGTATCTGAGAGTTCTTGTTACACGATGAACTAGTTCATCGTAACCTCAATTCAAATAAAAAACGATATTTCACATTGTAACTTGCCAAACAATTAGTTTTAAAGTGTTGTCAAACATCTTAATAAGGATTCTTGTCACTTACATGATGAGGAACTAGTTTTTTAAATCCAATGCTCGGTCCAGAAACGCAGCTAGCAGCCGGAATCAATGCAATACTTGAAACAATAATAAATCTTCGGATCACTGAACTTGGAATAACATGAATTTGGCCCATGAAATAAGCAACATTTTTGTTGAAAAACGATCCCAACTAAGGTATACATTCGATTGACGATTCCTAAAATGTTTAAAATGTATTATTTACTGTAATAATGTAAACTGCAAAGTTATACGTACCTAACCTATGTACTGAATTAATTAAAAATTCTTTCTGGTAGAAATTTTTTATTGTGTCTAACTTGATTATGCAACACAACAAATCTTAATTTGGTTATTGAAGTCACAACCTTATCACAATACCAAATACCATAAACACATTCAAATTACCAAAACAAAGCATTCTCAAATGTCAAACCAAGCAGGGCGATAGTAGTTACAATTCAGAGACGCGCGAAATTTGTTGTCTTCTTATTGGCTCTTATTTCAAACATATCCCCGTTTTGATTTGGATAACTCAACCTTCATAATTGAAGCACAAGTCAGCTGTCATCAAATGTCACAATATTATTTCATGAATAGGAAAATCTGTGTAAATAAATCAACATCGATAAAGAATAAGATCAATGTTTACATGATGAAAGTATATGGACTGTAGGCGGCATACGCAGATTACTTCTATGCTGACTCGTATTGTTTATGTTTTGAAATCAAAACATAAGCAAAGCGTGTCACACCGACCACCGAGGAAGATTGGGCAGATCTAGGGCATGGATGGAGGAATTCATTCATGATACGGCTGGCAGAGAAGTTCGATCACTGACTGTATTGCAGAATGATTAATTGTGAACTGTATTATTATCGTATATTCTACTAATTAAATTATAATCAAGTTTATTTGAACAACTGTGTATTCATTATATTAAATGAAATTCTAATACTTCGTCCTACAAATCAGAAGTGGGATAGATCACGTGCAAATTGTGAGAATTAAAGTGTTGTAAAAATGGGAAAAAGCAGACGAAGTGGGCGACGTCAACATCGTAGTCGCAGTTCCGACGACTCGTCTCCCGATATTGAGAATGCGTTGGAAATACGTGACAGTACGCGATCCGATACGCCACCGGTAAATATAGCAAATATGATTGAGGAATTGAATACCTTACGGAAAATAGTAAGTACTAACTCTGTTCTTAATATTCCTACTTGTAGCGGTCCGAATTGGTCTGGTATGAAAGATAATAAATTGTTATCTGAATTTGATCCAAATAATAATAATCAAGATATTCTTGTTTGGTTACGGAAAGTAGACGACTGTGCAAAAATGTATCATTGGGATGAATTAACAACAATGTACTTGGCATTAAGTAAATTAAAAGGTAATGCACGAATTTGGTACGAGGGTTTAAGATCTTTGCAATATTCGTGGAACCAATGGAAAGATATGTTGAAATCTACATTTCCTTGTAAACATAATTTTGGAAAATTATTTAATGAAGCAGCTAGCTTTAAATCTAATCCGCGCCAAGATTTAAATGAATATTGTTTTATGAAATTAGCCAAACTAAATCAATTACGTTTAAACTTAACTGAAGAACAAAATATAGATTGTATCATTGAAGGTATTTGTGATGTACAAATACAATTATCAGTTAGAGCTGCTAATTGCAAGACAATTGCAAGTCTTACAGATTATGTTAAAAATTTTCCAAGTAGCAGTGGTCCACCAAAGGATAATTTCAGGCTATTAAAAACAAACTATAATAATTTTAGAAATGAAAATTATGAACTAAAATGTTTTTATTGTAAAAATACCGGACATAAACAAAATCAATGTAAAAAGTTAGAAAAACATAAATGTGAAATATGTAATAGATTTGGGCACATTGAAGAGCATTGTTCCAGAAATTAAAAAAAAACTCAAAAGAACTTTCATTATGTTGGAAAGAATACAAATAATAAATATAACAAAACTGCAAAAATAAATGGTCATGCAATTAAATGTTTTATTGATATGGGTAGTGAACGTAAAATAATAAAAAATTCGATTGCAAAAAAAAAAAAAAAAATTTGGATTAAAATTAGAATTATTAACTAAATCAATAGAATTATGTGGTTTTAACGGTGCACATGTTAGTGCAAATCTATTCAGTATAACTAATATTACTATTGAAAATGTAACTGTAGATACAAAAATAATTGTTGTCAAAGATAATGCAATTATTGTTGACTTGCTAATAGGGCATACATTCACCGAACATCCATCAGTGTATGTTACTAAAAAGGATAATAAATTAAATATCACTATAATATTTCCAACAAAAGAAATGGAAAATATTGATCGTTTGATGATTGGTTATGTACCTACATTGAATAATAATAAAATAAATTATTTTAAATGTGGAAATATTACAAATATTCGCGAAATACTTTTGTCGGGAGAAAATTATGCACATACTCAATCTTATTTTAAAAATTAAGTTTTAAAAGAACGAAAAGTACATAAAAAAATTAGACGGGAGTAAGTAGCTAGTACCAAAGTTAAATAAATGGCAAATTTGTAAATTATGCCATGATGATATTGGTCATTTAGGCTTCGATAAAACGTTAAATAAAATAAAAGAAAACTATTGGTTCCCCGGTATGAGGCGTTTTGTAAAAAAATACGTTAATGCGTGTTTGAATTGCATGTACTATAAAGCACCTTCGGGAAGAAAACCCGGAGAGCTTCATCCCATTGACAAAGTAACCATACCATTCCATACATTACATATAGACCATTTGGGACCGTTTATAAAAAGCAAAAGTGGGAATACTCAATTGTTTGTAATAGTAGATGGTTTTTCAAAATTTTGTGTAATAGAGCCTGTACGGAATACTAAATCTAAATATGCAATAAAGGCAATTAGAGATTTAGTAAATATATTTGGAGTACCTGTAAGAATTATATCGGATCGTGGAACTGCATTTACATCCCGACTATTTGAGTCATTTTGTATCGAAAATGGTATAAAACATATTTTGAACGCTGTTGCAACTCCAAGGGCAAATGGCCAATGCGAACGTTATAATCGTACTATACTGAGTTCGTTAGCTACATTAAATGGTGGGTCCGAGGATAATGTATGGGATAAACATGTCAAGACGGTACAAAGAGGATTAAATTGTACTGTAAATCGAGTAATTGGGACGACTCCATCCGAAGTTCTCTTTGGCAGTAAGCCACGAGGACCAACTGATGCGATTTTATTAAATGAACTACAGGATCAACTAGATCGAGTTGATTTGACTACACTAAGAGAACAAGTTAAAAGGAGAATAGATAAAGATCAGCTTGCTCAAAAACAACGGTATGATTTAAAGAGAAGAAAATCGAAGAAGTATTCAGTTGGTGATCTGGTTCTTGTTTTGAAAACGGATTTTCCAGCGACAGGTGAAAGTAAGAAGCTTCTTCCAAAGTATAAGGGGCCTTTTAGAATTAAAAAGGTCTTGCCGAATGATAGATATGAGGTAGAACATTTAACTAAGCAACGAAGATCCAATAGATTCACTGTTGTAGCAGTCGATAAAGTTAAACCATGGGTAACTTTAGCTGATGAGGTAAATATGTTGTTTAAACACATTTTGGTTGCGCTGCGGTGCAAAACATATACACAGGTAGATGCGCTGCGGTGCATAGTGTATATTTTGGGTGGTTGCGCTGCGGTGCATATCACATACACTCGAGTATTGAGAGATACACAGTAAGATGCGCTGCGGTGCATGTGTATATTATGGGTGATTTGTTGCGCTGCGGTGCACATCACATACATTCGAGTAATGAGAGATACACAGTAAGATGCGCTGCGGTGCATAGTGTATATTTTGGGTGGTTGCGCTGCGGTGCATATCACATACACTCGAGTATTGAGAGATACACAGTAAGATGCGCTGCGGTGCATGTGTATATTATGGGTGGTTTGTTGCGCTGCGGTGCACATCACATACATTTGAGTATTGAGAAATACACAATAAGATGCGCTGCGGTGCATGTGTATATTATGGGTGGTTTGTTGCGCTGCGGTGCACATCACATACATTCGAGTATTGAGAGATACACAGGAAGACGCGCTGCGGTGCATGTGTATATTTCGGGTGCTGCGGTACCTGAAAATGTAAATACCAAATAGAACTGTAAGGAGACGCGTGTGACGACATGCGTATACTTCATGTTCTAAATGGTCTTCGTTAAAAATGAAAGGTAAAACTTAAATGAAATATTTGTGTGTTTATAGAACCTGATTGAGGACAACCAGGAATGTCAGAATGGCCGAATGTAGGCGGCATACGCAGATTACTTCTATGCTGACTCGTATTGTTTATGTTTTGAAATCAAAACATAAGCAAAGCGTGTCACACCGACCACCGAGGAAGATTGGGCAGATCTAGGGCATGGATGGAGGAATTCATTCATGATACGGCTGGCAGAGAAGTTCGATCACTGACTGTATTGCAGAATGATTAATTGTGAACTGTATTATTATCGTATATTCTACTAATTAAATTATAATCAAGTTTATTTGAACAACTGTGTATTCATTATATTAAATGAAATTCTAATACTTCGTCCTACAGGACGCATATTAAAAATTAAAATATATCAAAATCAAATATTGCTCTGTGCCACAATACAGGAATTACAAATGTGGAAAACTTTTACTGAATTATTTTCTAGGGGACATAAAGCAACGATAAGCATGATTTAGTACATTTATAATACAATAAAAGTTAACATAATGTAACATAGAAATATTTATAAATAATTATTGCTTAAATGCAGTATACGGTCTTGTTTGTTACGCCCACTTGGTCTGCTTTGTTGCGCATGCGCTAAATTTCATGAATCAGTGATTCTAAAACAAGTTTGATTCTACGTTTTGAAATTAAACGACAGGTTGGTTCCTCAAACGGAAAACGTATTTTCTGTTGGGTGTGAGTTTTACGGGCTTAGGGTTTGTTTGTTTAAAATGCGAGCGAAGCGAGCTAACCTAAAAAATGAAATCCACCAAGATCGAATATAATGGCTTGGTTCTGTTGGGCGTGAGTTCTACGGGTTTAGGGTTTGTTTGTTAAAAGTGCGAGCGAAGCGAGCTAACCTAAAAAATGAGTTTTTTCTACCAATATCGGACATACTGGCTTATTTCTGTTGGGCGTGCGTTCTATGGGCCTAGGGTTTGTTTGATAAAAATGTGAGTAAAGCGAGCTAATCTAAAAAAATAATGACCAGAGTTGAGTTATTTAAAATAAAATGATACTAGATTAGGATCTAGGAGTTACAAAAATATAGAAATTTGACTAGTTAGATATTCCTTCAATATCCGTGAATTACTTACATCATTGTTTTGGAGCCACTGTAAATCTTTCATTTTGTTATTACAGACCACCATGCTGCCATCTATCAACAAAATAATAAACCGGGCAAGGCCGTATACTGCACTTTTACCAAAAATATTTTTTAAAGCGCCAGATTCATGATCTCAAAAAATTCGTTTCATGAAAATGGTAAATTCCTTCTTTCAGTAGTAAAAACTGTTTTACTTTGCTAGTAATGTAAGAAACTACAAAAAGGCAATAATTTAAATGAGCACCGAAATAATTTTATCAAAAATAATAAATTGCTGTTACCAGAGATAATTAAACGAATACCAAAAAATAATAATTGAGTACAAAAAATACTAAACGATCTTTAAAAGTAATTGTTCGACACTCAACACTCGAAAGAGTAAAAGAGATGTAAATGATAAGAAGTAGTTTACATTTATAAAAATTGTATTTAATTTCATTTATATAATTATTAGTAGGTATTATATAATTCTTCACCAGCAAATGAGAAGTTTTTATTTTGTTTTCATTATTAAGAACATATCAATGATTGAACTATAAATATAAATATTTAATAAAAGTGAGTGACAGTGAAAAGTGAAAAAGTGTGAGTGTGTTGAAGAGCAAAGGATGGAGGACTCGGCTGCAAGAACTTCAGGATTGGTGCGCACCGAAGATCTTCAAGAACTGGAGGATACAGGACCAGGGTTTATTTTATGCCACTATAGCCAGCTAAACTATTCTATATTTGTTTATGAATATACTAATCTTTATTTTTTTGTCTGTTTCAGGGATTAAAGCGCTATAGCCGGATCAATTATTACATATTTATTTATTTATGTATGTACTAACTTTTATTTGTTTTAGTGTTTATATGAAAGCGCTATAGCTGCCTAAGATATTATATATTTATTTATTATCATATTCCGAGGATAAATATGAAAGCACTATTGGTAAGCATAACTATTATTATATAATTATTGACGAGTATTATGTATGTACTAATATTTTTTTCTGTTTTAGGTGATAACTATAGCGCTATATAAATTATTGAAGCCGGCATTGTTTTATTATTTCATGTATGTACTAATATTTTATCTGTTTTAGGTTTGTTGACATTCTAGTTCGACATAGCGCTTTCATATAAATATAAGGATTAACTTTTGTTTCGTTATTAATAGTAAGAGAGGAGGGCGGGAGGTCCTTGCCGAAGGAGCTCACCTTGTCGTGGTGGCGAGGCTTAACCAACCTTTTATTAAATTGTTCTTACATCAAAGAATAATTAATAACATTTTATTTTTATTTTTGCATATTATTTTATTAATAAAAGGATGGAACTAAGAGGCTCCACAAGACTTTTATACTTTTTTTAATATTTATGATTATTGAATAAAACATATTGTCAATATTTATTTATTTATTTATTTATTTATTTATTTATCCTACACTGTACAACAGGTATTGAATCACAATCTGTAAGAGTCTTCAATGATCGAGAAGAACACATTATTCATTTCAAAATGTCATCTATGAAATTTTGCATTTTTTCAGGATAAATATTTACGTATGGAAGACTTAATATTAATCTTTTTAATCAGAAAAGTAAAATAGAAATGCACACATCAATAACAATTATAAAATATTTAAATATTTACAAAAACTTTGAAACTATAATATTTCCATAATTTACTTTACTTTATAGTGACCCTTAAAATACCCTGAAATACAATTTCATCAAGAATACATAAAATATTACACATCTGTCAAATATAAATAATATTTCTTTAATTTAATTAGTTTACAATAGTACATAATAGGTGGCCCAGTGTTATTGCGTCGGCCTGTGGATCCTGTGAACCCTGGTTCGATTCTCACAGCCGACAAACATTTTCACCATATTTAGACTACTCCTGTGGCTCTCCCTCCACTACCATCTTTGAGAGCCATGATTTGACAGCTGGTAACTGCACTTCACGCGCATAAATATATCACTTACCGAGATCTGCTTCGGCAGAGTGCCACATCCAGTAATGGGTAAAAGGCGTGATGACATATTTATTTAGACGGCAGTATATTATCATGTACAGATATTGCATTAATCGTAAAAAAAGTACTACAGAAAATAAAAAAAACTCCAAGAGGACCAAATAAGACTGATGTACATTTTAGAATCTTGCAGCATTATACAACAAATTATGAAGACATGAATAAATCATCATCGCTACCGCTAACAGATGTACTGAAGATATGCCATGGCCATGTTTCATTAATAGTTATTTATACACCAAGGCTGAAAACAGGCGTTTCTAGCCCGTGGCAAGATTATTAGCACGAGGTGCAAAGCACCGAGGACTAATAACATGCTCTGGCTTATAAAACGTTAATTTCACCCTTGGTACAAACAATATTTTATGCACAACACAATAACATTTAATTATATGTTCCAAATATTAAAATATGTACATATATGTTAAAATGACATTTTATAAAATCAACTATTCACAACAAACAAATTTTTTTATTTTATTTATGTATCCATAGGATTTATTTTTTTACGGCCCTAGGGTCAATAAGAAGTATTTATGTTCGCTTTTTAGGGCTAAAACAAACATGTTTTCGGCCCTGTTGTGCATAAAATAATATTATATGTTTAAAACAACTGGACAATGTATATGTACAATAAACAATTACTTGTATTCCTTCTATTTAAACAAATTACTTTTAAAATTAAAAGGTATAAATATTAATTTGTGTTCATTTATTTAAACAAAGAAAAAAATGTAGTTGAAAATATATTATGTTAAATTAAAATATATAGCAAACAATAAAAAAATGTAAAATGTGTGTATACCAAATACTATAAAATATATTTGTCTTTGTGCCCCATTTAACAACAAATAAATGAAAAATAAAAAAATCTGTTCGACCCAAACCATTCTTTTATCTCTTTTCTATCGAAAGTATTATTGCATGAAATATAGTCATTTGTTAAACAAAAGATATTTCAACACTAGTGAACTATGTTTTCAATGAATTAGGTAAATGACACTCTTAATGTTATTCTAAATATATTTTCCTAATTCCTATAGTGTTAACTTTACAAAAAATTAATAATGAAAGTAAGTACTCCTGCTTTTTATTTCTATTTAAATTATTGGAAGCATTTTTTGATTAAACACAAAATAATATTTTTTGTGGACTCCGCAATTCATGCCAAAAAATGTCGGACACCGGCGGCTTCAACGACCGATAAAACAAGCACAATTTTTGCGGTGAAACTTATTTTATATCAAATCAAAAAATGTTTCAAATTAAGAAGTATCATTTTGTTATTTTTTGACTATTTGATTCATAATATTTTTTTGATTAACGCCTTCGTATTTAAAATAATTGTGCATTAAGATGATAAATAAAATTGTAAATATTTCATTAACTAAAGGATAAATCAAAAAATGTTTCAAACAAAAGTTCTTAGTTTTTTAATTCTCCGTCACATTTATTTAAGGTATTTTTCGTTTTAACCCATACATTCCAAGATATTCATCCACGTATATAGTTCTGCATGTTGTAAAGAGATGGTGCCAGCAGTGTCGTAAGAATTCATCCAAATTATATTTTTCCTATTCCTGGCTCTGCCGTTCGTTTTATATAAAAAAATATATTAACAAGTAATACTCCTTAATTTTTACTCTATCTAAGTTACTTGAAGTATTTTTTGATTAGACGCAAAATAATTATTTTCTCATAGAATTTTTTTTTGGGAATGATAAGAGACAGAGCAGGATGGCGGACAGAAATAATTTACACCCTATCTTTTCAGATAATAAAAGCTACATACACTCTATAAATTTCATGCTATCAGGTAGCACCGTTTCGAAAATACACAACAATTTTTTTGTAATATTTATAGGTAATAAATTATTACTTTCATCCATCGCTGAGATAGCGTAATATAATTTAATTCTTATTTTTACTACTTGTATTTCTACTTACATGTTGAATTCAACAAGATTTCGAGCTCTAGCTCGTGAAGCAGCCTCGCTACCAGGATGCTACAACTGTTGTAAATGAATCACAATGATGGTACAGAAGACCTACAGCTTATATTGGTTTTTCAACTACTCGGCCACACTTTTTATAGAAAGTTATACAGCATAAATAACATATTGAAATGAATGAAGTGTCTTTCTCGGTCATTCAAGATTATGAACTCAATTTCTGTTGTACCGAGTAGAATAAATAAATAAATATTGGTGATATTCTTTATTCAATAATCATAAATACAAATCAAAATATATCAGTATTGTGGAGATTCTTAGTTCCATCCTTTTATTAATAAAATAATATACAAAAATAAAAATAAAATGTTATTAATTATTCTTTGATATGAGTACAATTTAATAAAAGGTTGGTTAAGCCTCGCCACCACGACAAGGTGAGCTCCTTCGGCAAGGACCTCCCTCCCTCCTCTCTTACTATTAACAACAAAACAATAGTTAATCTTTATTTTTATATGAAAGCGCTATAGCCAACTAGAATGTCAACAAACCTAAAACAGATAAAATATTAGTACATACATGAAATAATAAAACAAAGCCGGCTTCAATAATTTATATAGCGCTATAGTTATCACCTAAAATAGAAAAAAATATTAGTACATACATAATACTCGTAAATAATAATATAAAAATAGTTATGCTTACCAATAGTGCTTTCATATTTATCCTGGGAATATAATACTAAATAAATATATAATATTTTAGGCAGCTACAGCGCTTTCATATTAACACTAAAACAAATAAAAGTTAGTACATACATAAATAAATAAATATGTAATAATTGATTCGACTATAGCGCTTTAATCCCTGAAACAGACAAAAAAATAAAGATTAGTATATTCATAAATAAATATTTAATAGATTGGCTGGCTATAGTGGCATAAAATAAACCCTGGTCCTGTATCCTCCAGTTCTTGAAGATCTTCGGTGCGCACCAATCCTGAAGATCTTGAAGCCGAGTACTCCATCCTTTGCTCTTCAACACACTCACACTTTTACACTTTTCACTGTCACTCACTTTTATTAAATATTTTTAATTATAAATAGTTCAATCATTGAAATGTTCTTAATTGTGTAAGCAAATTAAAAAAATTCCCATTTGATGGTGAAGAATTATATAATACCTACTAATAATTATATAAATGAAATCAAATAAAATTTTTATACATGTAAATTACTTCTTATCATTTACATCTCTTTTACTCTTTCGAGTGTTGAGTGTCGAATTAAACCAAGAAAATAAAAATAGAAATGCACTGTACTTATCCTACGACCCGACTTAAAATCTAACGCGCGACTTGTCTCTAAACGACCCGACTTATAACTAAACGATCCGACTTAAATCTACACGACCGAACTTATAACTAAACTAACTTATAACTAGTTGTGCATTCCCATTTTCATTTGTTCTAACTAAATATTTATGTGTTGAATGTAAAAAAATATTTAATAATAATTCTTTAGTTATATGGTAAAAATAAAATATAAAATTGTACTTGAAAAAGTTGTAAAAGTAGATGTACAAATTGTAAGTTAATTGAGAGAAATATTTAAAATGAATACAGCTATAAAAACACTTGAATAGTTTGATTTAAAAAAATATATTAATGGACAATCACAAACTTTTATTATACTAGTTGTTCGCAGGGGTTCTTTCTTCAGACTGATTTGTTCCTCTGAATAATTGTATATTTATGCAAGTACCCCAGCGTTTAAATTAGACAGCCGTCACTAATTTCTGATTATTTTAAATTACCTAACATAAACTATGCTGCATAATGGATGAATCAACGTTAGTTTCAGTACATCGTTCAGTTAATGAGATAGTAAAAACATTATAAAGATTTGACAGACGTCATCGAAAAATGTCACTAGATGAATAACGTTAACATGTATTTGGTTTTAAATTTTATTGCGCGTTGCTTTTTTTGGAGATGACAAGATTTCATTGTTCTTTGACTTCGCTGATATTTTAGAGACCGTGGATCTACTAACTTTTAGTGAATCCGGTATTCTCTAATAATTTTAAATTAATGACATATACACTAATTTACCTCTCGTAACAGTGGTTCACTATTTGTATATTATTACTCAAAATAATTTATAAAATGAAGAAACAGGAATTGACATTTCTCTAACAAATTTCGGTCTCTCGACGTTGCTATAAAACAGCTTTTAAAAACTACGACAGGTCAAAGTCAAAGTCTTTTAACAGATATTTTGATGTTTGAAACAATAGATTGAATTAAATACTTAATTCCAATACTGTAAAAGTAAATTACCTGGCATAACATTGCACGATACGCAAGATAAATGAATATAAAAGCATCACTTACCGCTCTTGAATAGCTATTATTAATGTAAAAAATTATGCAGAATACAATTCTGATGTCTCCAAATCTATCTAAATAGAAAGCTAATTTTTTTTCAAAGCTTATTTAATTGATAAATTTAACTTATGAATTATTTATTTTCTCTATTAATAAAAACCATGAAGTTCTATATACATATTTTAAGATTAATCAATTTGGTTTATTGTTAGTAACATCTAACAAAAACAATATTACTATTTACAATGTACAGTCCCTAATTTAACATAAAGTATAAAAATATATTATATATATTATATATATATATATAATTTTGTGACCAACATATTAATTTAAATAGTATATGTATAATAAAAGAGCAACACTATAACAAAAATTTGTATAAAGGCTAATAATTTATAAATTCTTGTCTACCATTTAAAGTAAAATCTTGAAAACATCGATTCCGAAGAGATTGCACTGGATAGTAAAGTTGAATGGATTTGAACAGGTGCAAATGAAATCGATGTGAGAATTGTAGGCAGGATGATCGGAGAGCTGCTGCACAAGACGGTGATCATTTGAGTTGCGTAGTCAGCGGACGATGATGTACCTCGCCGTTGATGTAGTAGTCCGACACTTTAGTGTGCGTAGAACTGGACGTACCATTCACCAAACCATTCTTCTTTGCCATGGCTGCCGCCAATGCCATCGCCGCGCGGTGCTTCCTGTGATACGCCTGCTTGTAGAACTCGTTGAACAAGAAGAAGAACATGACGGCATGCATGCCAATCCACCAGACGAAGGCGCGCGGATAGTTGCACTCGATGAACAGTAGCTGGAAGGCGTGCACCATGATGGCAACGAACTGGACCATCTGCAGCGTGGTGAGATACTTTTTCCACCACAGATACGGCTGCATGCGAGGCCCGAACGCACTCAGCAAGTAGTACGAGTACATGACGATGTGCACGAACGTGTTGAGCAGTCCGAAGAACGTGCTGTGGCCGCCCGGGGTGAATTTGACGCCGAACCAAACCGACATGGGCATGCAGCCATGGTGAATCACGTGCAGAGTTGACACATGATCGTTTTTCTTGCGTAACACGAAAAATATCTGCAGACAATACACATCAACATATTGAATAAGAAACAACATTACTTCATCTCAATACTTACCGTGTCGAAAAATTCAGTGAATTTTGAAAAGTAGTACCACCAGCACGCGTGCACCATCTACACAATCATCATATTTATATTAATAATCCAGTTGTAGTAAACAAAAGAAGGAACAGATTAATGATTTGTATAAAAATGAAGAATTTAAAGTGAGTAAAAAAGTAATATTCTTACATGATGTGCATCCTCTCTCACGGTAGAGCAGTAAGGTAGGAATTGAAATAATTAGCAGTCAATATAGAAGTTTGTGTGTTTACAAAGTGTGAATGCGTTGAAGCTAAAGCAAGCAAGCAATGTACTCACCCGAAGCGTACTAGGGTGGTTCGAGTAGTCCACCGGCTGGCACCGGTAACTGTAAAATCCTGTGAGCCACCCAGACATGCCTATCTGCAAGGAAGGAATTGAGCTACTTTATTTGGCTGCATGTCCACTTTGCAACCATACGTATATTAGTAACACATACACATATATACAACACTCTCAGTCATTTAACACGAAATCTAAATCAAGTAGATATTTGCTCCAAGCTAGCGCCATTGAACCGTCACCGAGTAGTATTTTATATTACAAAGAGGTGCGATGTGTAGTGTACATAGTTACTATATCAAGTCTTGTCGGCCACTTCACTTACTCGAATCGCTGTCACCGAGTTCGTCGTGTCCACGGGCTGACACCGGAAGCTGTACTCTGACAACCAGCCGCCCATCAAACACTGCCATGTAAATACAATTTGCGTATTAGGAAAGAGTGCATCGCGTTCACTGTTACGTTCCCGTATTGTCTGAGCCCGAATCACAACCATTCATTCATATTCACTCGCAACCTTCATCACCCTGAGGTGTGTATGATTTAATTCACGATTCAAATCAGAATATTATTGAGTTACATACGAAATTGTATCGACCTATTAACAATTATATGTGAAAATAATAATATATACTTCAAGTTCAATTTATTTTACAATCTCTTATTCAACAAAGACCCAAATAAGTAGTTTATAATTTGTTTCATTTCTCTGATATTTAAAGAAATAGCGTTAAATTTCCTCAAAGATAAATTCGGTGATGCTAGTATAATATATTTAATTACATTTGTACTTTTCTAATACTTTATTAGACGCTCGAATGGTGGTTAGCAATTAATAAAATAAAAGTGTGTACAACAGACGAAGAAATAAAAATAATTCGTATTATGACAAGTACTACAGTTTCTTCAGCTAGGATAGAACGCGACTTTCAATTTACTGAATTTTAAATTAAGGAACCAACTGGGCACAACAAAGGCTGCTAAACTAGTTGTTCTATTATATAACACGCATTTTTATAAAAAATATCATTTACGACATTTCTACTTTGTTTTAAATTAAAAAAAAAAAGTAATAATATATCTTGTACTAACAAACATCTCCCAAAGTTATGAAATTATTGAATTATTATAAACTAAACTACATCAATTAGATAGCAAGCACTTAGTTGACTATGATATTATGAAATTAGTTATAATTTCAAATTATGAAGTGAAAGTGATGCAAATAATAATAAGTAACGTAAAAATACGAAATGAATACTGTGCAGTTTCAGTTTATTATATGTTATATTCTTGGAAATTTGAATCTTTTTACTAAATGATAAGAAGTACAAAAAAAAATGAACTTTGAATGCAACTCGAAAAATAATTTGATTTAAATTTTTTTAAATCTGATTTAAATCCGATTTTTGGATTGTTTTTTTCACACTCTATTTCTACTTTAACTTTTAATACTGATATCACTTCGATTGTAGCATTATTTTCAAGTATTATATTACAATGTCATCTTTCTTACCTCATAAAATAACCATGCGCTAAATATAACTTGGAATAAATTATAAAATATGAGTGTGTTTTTAAACTGAAATGGTTTCCTATTCTCCATTAACCGTGGTCCCAGTACCTATAAAGAAACACTTGTTCAAATAGAGTAGGCTCTAGCTCTAACTGTGTACGTACCTTTACAAAATATATATATGATAAACATATCGCTAATGTAGGAAATGGACTCGACATTAGTGGCCAATTTGATGTTCTAGGATCTGAAAGAATCAAATATATTTCATTTATATTTCCCAAAGCTTCTTCCATGCTAATTTTACCTCCAGTTTTATTCATAAAGTCGTGCATGGTATCTATATATCGCAATATGAGAGCCATATTGATCTAAAAATAAACAATACTTCATTATTATACAAGTGACCGTCTCTTGTTCAACAAACACCCATGTTTACGGTTTGTTCCATTTCTCTGTCATTTATAGTCAGTTAAAGAAAAAGAACTAGAGTTCAATTTCCTCAAAGATAAATTTGGTGAACCTGGTATGAATTTATCAGTGTCACAGTTTCAAATTAAATCGGTACCTTTAGATTGTCATACTTTATTCAACGGAAATTTTATAACAAAATTAATTTGTCTCGAATTTTCGTTATCTATTAATAAGATAAAAGAGTGTATTATTGACGACGAAAAATTTTTATTCTAACAAATGCTACAGTTTCTTTAGCAAGGGTAGAGCGCGTTTTCTCGACCTTTAAATTAGTGCATTTTAAATTATGGAATCAATGATTATTACAATTTGAGTTATTATTGTTATATTGTGAGAAATATGAATCTTTTTTACTAATCAATGTAAAGTACAAAAAAATATTAATTTTGATATGCGACTCGAAAAATAATTTGATACAAATAAAAAAAAAAAGATTATTTTCACACCCTGTTAGAATATAAATGTAGCGTAGTTGCTACCTTGAATATAAAAATCATTGCGGTCATTTGCATAAAAGTCAACGAACACGCAATTTTGTCATTACAGCCACCTGACCTCCAGTTGGTTTCGCTCTATATGAAATTCAGTGACATCGTCGCTCATTTCAAATCTTCTAAAACTAAAAGCGTTTCATGTCAAGTGTTGTTAATATTCAATCGGTGTAATATAAATGCGTAAAAAGCCACAACCTTACATAGCTAATTTGAAATTCTATAAACAAGTGACAAATCATTGAGATTGTTGCTAAAATCTAAATTGGCTTTATGGAATTTTGGTTCGTTGGCGGTCGCTGGCTGCAGCATAAACTGCATGCTGTACAGTACGCACTTCACAAATACGGAAATGAATTGCATATATTTTCCTCCGGCCGTAATTATACTTTTAAATTATTCAAGAAATCATACACTTGCAATATTCACAATAGTAAATACTAAACAAATGAATGTATGAAATCAACTTGATGAATTTGAAGTTTATCCCATATATGAGGTCGTGTGTTTTGCCTCTGCCACAGCTAACGATGCGCAAGGTCGAGGCAACACCGCCAAGGCCCCAAATTTCACTTTCTTCTTTACATGTTCAATGCTATCATCATCTATGTACGTACGTACATATACACAGTTACAAAAAGAAGAATTATGAATGTTTATGAAACGAAACCAAGTAGAAGGGGTATGCCGCCATTTGCAATAAAGGCAAAGCATGCATTGTTTTATTATATTTGTATTAAATAAATACTATCAAGTGTAACATTATCTAGATTATTTAATATATAACATAAATTAAAAAAAAAATCCATCTTTTTGTTGCTTATAGGTGCACTTTAGTGATAAAATATTTGCAATTACATGAACAATTTTAAACAACTCCGTAGAGTTGATTAAAACTAATAAATAAAATTATGACTCTGTGTTTTAGAAAATTTTGTTTGGATAAACTTATATTTCAAAATTTAGATCATACAAATATATTAATTAAAAAGAGACTAAAAATTATTTTTAATATTTGTTGCCACTGATCCATATTTTAAAATTAAATTAGTATTTTCCAAAGTTTTTAGTTCCGAATGTATATTGTATTTATTTAATAACTATAAATTAAAACCTATAGATTCAATAATAATATCTATTTGTTTATATTATTATTATTATCTATTATACTTTGAAAAATAACGCATAATGTATTTTTCTTTTTTAAAATATGTAGTTTATATTTTCAGTAAATTTAAGTATGTTTTTAAAACATTTATGCTTATAATGCATTATAGCGCTATTTTTGCCTGCTCTGCAAATGGCCGCCGTCAACTTGTTTGTCTCACAGGTTTTACGTAAACGTTTCCAAATATCTATTGATAGAAAATTATTCCATCTTACAAAATCATTTGTGGTCAATCATCCACCATATAATTACAAACACGAAAGAAAAATCACGACTGACAGATGGAGACGAGCATGAAAAATACAACAGAATTATTTCATAAATTTATATGTTTCATAATTTGTAGTAGAAAGTCTTATTTCTTGATTTCTTTTTCAGCGCATATTCAAACGATACGAATGTATTATTTTATCTTACAAGTAGGCATATTTCATTTATGAATAACAATAATAAAGTGGTACGATTCTGTGATTTTAAGTAGTACATGTGACTTGCAATTTAAAAACTTGACAAATTATACAAACATTTAGCTTTTGTTGGGATTTCGGTAACTTGAAAAGATATTTAAATTGCTAACTCTTAGATTCTAAAAACGCATTTTATTCTTAGGAAAATAAATTTATGTTTCTTTGATATGATAATAAACTAATATTTTTAATTGGAATCAATAATTCACAAAATGACAAAATTGGAGTACATTTCGTTCAAACTTATCATACAATAACAATATTAATATCGAGTTTATTATTCAGATGGTCAGTGTATGTAATTCATTTCAATATAATGATTTATTTTTTTAAGTAAAAAGCTAAGCGAATCTTCTTTCATTAGTATACAGAGTATTTTCTTTAAAACAACTATTGTTTATTGAGGCGAACTAATGACGTTAGAAAAAATGTTATACACATAAATATCACAATTCTGAAAAGATATTTAGCTAATCCTGAATTTTGGATTAGTCAAATGAAGCTAAGCCATATTCTCAAAAAACTTTAAATAAATTCAAATTTAATCTTGATATCTTTTGGTTTCCGGAAAGTGATTTGGATTAACTTTTAAAAATCGAACTACAATAAGATTAGTTAATCCAAAATACAGCTAAAATTAGCTAAAACTTTTTTTGGGAATCAGGCTGAAAATGATCAGAAATAGAAAGACGCTAATTTATCAGTAACAATAAATCTGTAGTTGTCATACGATAAAACAATGATAACGTATATAATTTTTAGACCATTCTACCACTAGTTGAATATTACTTAATAAATTAGTGTCTTATTTCCGATTATTTTATGTATATAACATTTTTCACTAAAGTCATTCGTCCAAAAAAATAATAACTGTTTTAAAGCAAACAATAATTATTTCATTTTTATAATGATATTTATTTGGACATTTTTTTGGAATATACCTTGTAACTGCAATATTGTAAAATGCATATCAGTGGCGGTGCCAGGGTGGAATCAAAGCTAATACGGGCCAGCCTGTTACTGTCTGTGCCCTACTATGTGCCCATCCAACTATTTTAGAATAATGTATTTAGATTGTAAGAAATGTGTACCTATGTAGTTCTGATATCACATCTTCATTTCATCAAATTGGACAATTTATCAAAAACCAGACAAGAATTTTACATAATAGCAGAATATCCTTCTGTCATCGAATGTGTTTATTGTTTATTTACTATATTTTTCGTTAATTCTTGCCTTTCTTAAATAAAATTTGTTCTATATGTGATTCTGGCATAAATGTCATAGTCGAACAGAAATGTATTGATATATACATCAAGTCATCCTTGTTGATAAGATATTATATTCGCGTAATTTATTTCCTGTTCAGCAAAATTGTAATGGTGTCAAATTTCAATACCGTCCGGTTTGGTGTATAAAATTGTTTTGTTTTCGTGTAATGTGCAGCAGCAAGTGAAAGATTCGTCTCACAAGGTGTAAGCAAGTAAATCATTGAATGACAATGACAAAAGTACTTCTCGTGCAGTGCTTCCATGCCATGTAACACCTACAATTTCGCCACACGTTCGTTGGGCAACATCATTTCTCGAAAGTGAAATGCATTGGTAAATATCTCACTGACGTAATACTACTTTTTTCAAAATAAAATCAACAAACTGAATGATATTATTGTTACTAGCACTCACTAAAATAACATGTTCTCTATCCGTCAAAAATATTTCAAATCCAAAGATAGGTCCACTCGCGTATAAAATTATTTCCGAGATATGACATAAATTAGAATCGAACACATATAAAATAATCGAACACTTGATAAGAGTCAGCCGATGATTACTTCTGATGGCCCAATAAGCAGAAATCGATAAACAAATTAGTTATATTTTTTGCATGCATTTTTGAAATGGAACCAATATGTTTTTTTTTTAATTTAATTTAAGTAAATGTATGTATGTGGTTTCCCTTACCGCTAACATTCTTACATAAATATCGGTTTTTAGCCCCACATCGGGTCTGCCTACAAATTCCGGTTTGTACAAAATATTTCACATAAATGTATAACATGTGAAACAATTACTTTCTTTTCTGAAACCTGAACCAGAATATATGAAAATAGTTTTGTAACATAAACCGGTTTTTTGATACTAATAATCACATCATAAATAAAATGCCTTGCAACAAACCTACATAATAAATGCAAAATTTCAACTAAACGATATGGTTTGAGATAAATATATTACCCGTGTCTGAAAAATATATAGATAAAAATTGAGAACATTCTAAAATAAAATTTATTCAGTAGTAATGACCTGAAAATAATATTTAAAACTCGGAACTTGTACACAAAATTATAAAAATTAAATATAAATACGCCTTTTACCCATTATTGGGTGTAATGCTCTGCCGTTGCAGATCTCGAGAAGTGAGATATATATATATATATATATATGCGCGAGAAGTGCGGTTACCAGTCGTCAAATTACAAAATTATGTAATTCCAAAATAGATACAGAACAAATAAGAAATTTTAGTTGTGATAAAAAATTAACTGCTTGCGTTATAAACATAATTATTAAACTAATAAAGCAAAAAACTGTTATTCGGTCAGAAAAAATTATCTTATTATAGTGATTTATTATTTTTAAAATGTGAACAAGTTGACGTATAATCTCATGTTTGAATGAAAGGAAAGTTTGCGTAATGAACGCATTTCACTTTTTTAATCTACACTTGAATCGATCTTCTGCGAGCAAATCTCGGTCGTTGACGTAACTGTGTTATGTATGATGCAGGTGGTACGGCGCGAACAAGAACACTTGTACTTTCCTTGCACTACAACTACCAATATGTAGATAGATGATATGTTGCGCCAATGAATGCTAATCCAACAACAAAGTAAAGATACTCACAATGTATTTACTTTTATATATATAGCACACAGATCAAGATCACAGAATACACATGTGTGGTGTGAAACTGGCACGGGGCACACGGAATGAAATGGAATGGACACTAACAGTACGGCCACGTGACACGTCACAGACTTGCAATAGACTGACTGCCGGCAGCCTACACCGCTGTTATTTAAGAGGAAGGAGACCACGTGACCAGGGCACCACGGGAATATGTTGTGTGGAGAACACAGTTTTGAGTGCACGCATCACACACACACACACACACGATATTTACTTCCAGTGCTATCTTGACGTGATTTAATATACCTACCTGCCTTCATGATGACATACCGCCGTTACCGTACCATGCTCAGAGACAATGAGACTACATTCAAAACATCATTTACAAACACATATCAAATCAAAACGTTCTATACTCAATACTCACTAGATTATTTCATAAAAATTTCATTATTTAATAATAAAGATTTATTAATTAATCGTGACGTAGCTAGGGTCTTGGTAACAATGGTAGCATTCATTTTAAGAGAGAAAGCATAATAATGAGAAAGAAGGCTTTTTTTGAGAGAGATGGGTATACTTTGACAAGAGCGCGAAACATCACACGGAACTGACTTTACACTTGCTTTTGCCAATTTTTACTTATATTATCCGAAATTTGTTAAGAACTATATTATATTAATCACGTTCTAACTGTTAATATTTGGATAATAATAAAAATAATTATTATTCTAGAAATTTAAGAAGTAAACATTTATTTTTCAAGTTGAATTTTTGTACAAAGTTTCTGTGCTATTTTAACATTTATTATTTTAACTATTGTTGTTATTAAATATTGTTTTGTTTCGAATTGCCATCTCGGTGCACATGCGCACTGCCTCACAAAGTCAAGTCAAGTTGCAATTTATTTGAGCAAGAACATCAATGGCGATCGTTTGAATAATTCACTTTTTAATTAAATATTTTAGATATTCATACGTTATTGTAACACATTTACATCTAAAATTGATATGCGTTAAATATTTCTTTAAACAACGTACTGTTGGAATAGTCTATTATAAATTTATAAGTTTCTACAATTTCATAAAACTGAAACATTATAATTATTGCAATGTATCTAGACCGGAAATAAATATTTTAACGGAAAATTGAACCCAAAAACAAAATATGATGTTGGGAGAAAATAATAAAATTTTAATGGAACGCTGAACGTCATATTTTGCACATAATACAAAATATTTACAATATATTAACTAGTACTCATTATGTTGTCGTCGTCAAGCAGATTTTTTTATATGCATGAATGCATAATACAAACAATATAACAAGGTAATTTTAAAGTGAAATGAAGAGACTTTGGTAAATAAATAATATTAAATTTTCTACAAACATATCAAATGTTGCATTGTTGCATATTCATGTTTTGCACTTACATGTATAAAAATAAAAATACAAATTACTCGAACGCAAAAATGTTGGGAAGGAACAGCGTTACAATTGTACTATAACCCAGAACAGCTCGTTTATTTCAATATTTCTTCAGCTGAACTGAATATCCTTTATATTTCTTAACTGCGATGAATTAAAAATGTAGATTTATTCAAATGCGTAAATGCACAAGTATTGCATAAAATTTCATATTTTATATAGGAATACGTATTTTAAAATTGAATAAAGACACTATTAAATGCCTATTTAAATTATATAGTAAATCACAATATTAGATTACTTTAGAAATATTATAATATTTTAAACAACATAAAAACACTTTCTTTTAATTTGCCAAAAACACTTTCTAATTTGAGCAATGACTTTCTTAATTTTTTGTATAAAAATAATTAAAATGGAGCAATTTATTTCGAAACAAATGATATAAAATTGTACAGTAGGTATTGAATATGAATAGGTTTGTTTTTCAGTACAGAATGTGGGAAAGATAGATAAATATAAAACTGAGTATACAACCAATTGAAAGTTTCTATAGAACAATGATTTTTCATTCTTCTATGTACATATACACATAGTGAATTTATTTAACAAAAATAAGTATACTCGATGACGTGAGTTTTGTGCCTAAGTTTGGAATAATGACTGAAAAACCCGGCTTGCTTCTCTACAGAGGCGGATTAAAATTTTTTTTTTGACGGGGAGAACTAAAATATAAAATAATTAATACCATTTATAATAAGTGTTTATAGTAAAATAAATTAACAGAAACAATACAAATAAAACATATGGAAAAGATTTCCTAACTCATATTTCATTATTAAATTGTTTTAATTATTATTACAAATATAACATCATGCCTTTTACCCATGGGTGTGATCCATCTCGGTAAGTGATATATTTATGAGCGAGGAGTGCGATTACCAGCCGTCAAATAACGGCCCCTAAAAATGTTAGTGGAGGGGAAGTCACTTGTTCAGGATCTAGAATGATTAAACAATAAAGCTAGTTCCGACAATCTTTCCTCCGTCGAAAAAGTGCGCTCAACTAAGCATGTCGTTATAGAAAGGCATGAAAGCAATTGAAATAATATTTTAATAAAATTCATTGGTTTCCAAATATGCTTCTATTAAGATGGATGGATTCATATCCAACAGTACGGTGGTGTGGTTAGCGAATCCGAAAATTACAGCTCAGTAAATTCAGAGCAGGTTCGGGCCGGGCCCCTAAATCCACCACTGTTACTCTGTAATATTCTTCTAATGTTTTGTTAATACTCTTATAACCGCCACACATAATTAAGGTTCAACATATATTATATCTCAGGGAGCACATTCACATTATTGTCTGGAAATTTTCGTATTTTAATGAAATTGTAGCTTACAACAAACAGGTATTTTTGCTGCATTCCAATATAATCACATGTTGTGAGTATTTGTTGTACAAATATCACATGAAATATTTCATTTCTGTAAATATACCTTCAATTCGTATATGTTGTGCGTTATTTCTTTTACATTTTACGCAAAATTATTGTATCTAATGAAATATAGTCAATGTTTCAATATTCAGCTAAATAAGTAATAATTAGTTTTAATTAAAAAGTACGAGAAATTTAGAAAACCATTTTATGCCCCGAAAGTTGCTGCAGGTGCAAATTATGAGCTGTTAAAAATTCCAATAAAATTTACGAACAAAAAAACTTTCCACACTCTACTGATGTCACATTGTTAATTATTTAATGTATTCGCGGCAATATAAAAGTTTGTAAAAATAGGATTTTAATAATTACTAACTATTTATTTTATGTGCTTGCTTCTAAATGACAAAAGACAATACTATGGAAAATTTACACCTGTCGTTAGTTATTGGTAAGTGAATACAAGATATAATATACCTATGACGCAATATTTACTTACACATTTCAAAGTAAATATTTAAATCTATCTAAAAATAATCCTTTCATAAAGGACAATTTATTCTTACAAAGTCCAAGTAAAATTTTATTAACCTTGCTAATAATAATAATAATATTATTATTATTAGAAATATGTTATTTTACATTTATTTTTCAAATAAAAATTGAAAAAAGAAAAACCCTACCATAAAGAAAAAGTGAAAAAGGTTCTTGAAAATCTGTCAGTTACTCTTCGATATGAAATGAGTAAACTACTGATTGTGAATGTTTGACGTGGACTGATTATTTGATGAATTTAATGAGTAAATGTTTTATGAATGAATTTAGAGTTGGTGCTACCCTATCTGATGGAATATAACGTCATGTTATGTATATAGGTAAAATATTACATTGTCATAGATATGTAATACAGGTGTTGAACCGCCTTTGGAAAACTTGTGCGAATGAAATACAATATGCTAGTTAGTGAAAAATACTTTAAATAAAAGCTGGAAAAATTAAATTCTATAGTAAATATTTTAAAATTTATTTGGTTAATTACTGTTAAACTGAATTACAAATTTCCAGAAATAGCAATTTGTTCAGTTAATTGGGAAGCAATTGCTATATAAAAACTGGTTTCCCCGAAAATACCAAACGAAAACTAAATGAAATAATAATCATAATTTGGACTGTAAATAATTGAAGAATTTTGAAAGATTTTTTAACGTCGCGTCAGGATAATATTTGCTGTGATTGGGACTCGTATTCTTGAAGTCATGCGAATAAATTCGCATATGAATTATGATTGAAATGATGTTAAATTTTGGCGTAAGAATAGGGCCGCTGGTTGGAGAAATTTGTGAGATGTTGAAGACGTCCGCGTCTTCGGATGGCTCGGGGCGAACACCAGCGAACAAAGAGCGCTCATGTCATTGCATAACCCTTACATAACACGGCAGCGACGTACTGCACATCGCTGACCCAATTACCTGCAAATATTTTAGTATTCGTTTTGGGTAACCGAGGCTCGGTACGGTGGCCACTAGGCGCTCAGCACAGATCGTTCAGTGAAAGTTTTCTTCAGTCTCAGCTCAATAAACGCGTACGCGCTTATAGATACTCACACAGTACAGCCTCTTGCTAATTTTTCGCAAGCGCCACAACACTAAACCGTTATCAAAAATACTGATATACATTCATTCAAACCCAAAGGTGGAAATTAAATGCAATCTGTGGGAAAATACAAATGCATGTCAACTGTTCTCATTTTAATTAGTATATAGCAGTGGTTTTCAAACAAAAATCACAAATTAATTCTTTCATGACCCCCTTCCCTTTTATATGGTCAAAATTACAATTTATAAAAGGCTAATTTAATAATATACATTACAAACATAGAACCACGATTTCAAAAATTGGTAAAGAAAAATGTTCTCAATAGGAACTTTGGTATAGTTTCTTAGAAACATTGATATGTCGGTATAATAGTTTGTAGAATTTATTTTATTTTATTACCAAGCATGTAATCAATTCTTTGATGGCCAGTAGCACCGGAATTAAGTACATTTTTATAATAAGTTTCCTTAAATGAACACAAGATCTTGTTGAGATGAGTTATTTAACAAACATTTGATTTGATATTTTTCATTTTAAATTTTTAAAGTTTAAATGCGCAAAGGATGTATATTTTCAAACATGTTTTTTTTTTTAATTTGCAATAGCATTTTCCCCTCCAACCAATGACTTCACGACCCTCCGAGGAGTCGTCATCCACAGTTTGAAGACTACTGGTATATAGTGATGAATATTCATATTTAAATGTTAACTAATTTATAATTAGGGAACATGTTTTTGTAAAAATTGAACATTGAACTTTTTGTTTTCTTTTATACATTCCTATATAATTTACATACGAATAATGTACATTTAAATTAATAATTGGAAAATTACAATTTGAATTTTAAAGTAATTAACAATGAACTTAATGATTTTATCTGTTTCAAATATTCATTCAGTATATCCAGCAACCAGATATTGTTCATAATTTTAAATATTTTAACATACCATTAATAATTTTTTGTAAGAACGCGAGTGACAAAAATGAAATGATAATACAATGTTATTTTTTCATATAGCGAAATGTCGTTCCTTATTGATTTTGCAGCATTTTGCTTATTGTTTTATTTCTCATGGCACTCTGATAATTTGCCATAAATCGTGTATTTTGTTTTGCTTGTACCTCGTACATAAAAGCAATTGCACAACTAACTTAGCAGTAATTGGATGCAGTTTTTTATTCTCAACATATTTATTTATTATTTATTTATTTATTTATTTTTCAGTAGTTTGACACTAGACAGAGTATTACAACGTCAGAACAACAATAGCAAAATTTATAGATATAAAGTGAATTCTTACATTCTAAAAATTTATTGATAAGAATTCATCCGTTGAGTAAAAGGGGTTATAAATAAAATACCCTTTCATTTTTACTATAAAATTATTTCTCTTCAAAACTTTAATATCATTAGGTATTTTATTAAAAACTTTAATGCCTGTGTACGAAGTACCTGTTTTAAATAGAGTTGTGTTATGTTTGGGCATTGAGAGGTTGGAAGCGTGTCTGGTTCGCATACCAGAACTGATGTGCTCATTTGTTGTAAATTTATTCATATTGTCGTACATGAAAAGTGATAGATTGAACAGATATAGAGAATAGATGGTCATAATTTTCAGTTTTATGAAAAGGGGTTTGCAATGTTCTCTCCATGGAGCGCCACATAAAAGTCTAGTAATTTTTTTTTGGATAATAAACAATCTGTTAACGAATTTAGAATTTCCCCATATAATAATACCATATTCGAGAATAGACTTATTATACTTCTTCTCTAAAATTAATGGGTAAAGAGGTATCGCCTAATGAAAATTTTAACATTGAATTTCCTATGTTGTCCAGACCAGATCCTGTACTGTAACTTGGATTTTGTATTTTGTCTGATCAAGCGAGAGATATGATAATGATCGCGTGCGGCCAGCACAGCACGAAGGTCACGCGGGTGGCGTGGATGTAAATGTATACACATTTATTACAAGCAATTAATATACATATTTATAGATACGTTCTAATTAAACCCTTGTACTTGCTTAATGGTAAGAAATAAAATATAAATCTTAATGTAATGTATGTATGACAAAAACACCTGGACAAAATATTGATTTGTGAATGTTATTAAAATAGAAAATAACACTGTAAATGTAGGTAATTTATAAGACACGTTTATATAAACACCCCGTCAAAAGTTAGAAACCCTTCTGTCCTATATCCGAACTAAACGTTACCCCAAAAACGGACAAAGGGAAGAGGAAAACAACTCTGAATCCATTCAGAACAGATCATCCCCTAAGTGGTAGCACTCTGCCAGATCAAAACTTACTTCTATGTACCCTATTGCTAAAAAATATACAATGCGCCCCCCCTTCGAGACGGCGGTGTGGGGTGGCCCAGGCTAGCGGTGCGGCTGGGGTCGCGTAATGAGGCTGAACGTCGCGCTGGTCCGCTGCTCAGCCCCTCTGCACACAGCGACAACGAGAGCAACGTTTCAAATCAGCAGAAGTGCGCGCTCTGTGATCTACGAGTGACTCATCCAGTGAACACGCCAGCCACCTGGAGCTGACCCAGACAGTTCGTGTCGCCGCCGGGAACTCCAACGTTACGTTAGACTAGTAACCCCATCAGGTAAACAAACTGTATTTATACACAATCGGTTAGTAATATGACCAAACTGGTAGGAAGAGAATCATTGTTTACTTCACTTTTTCAGCTAGCTGGCAACATTTTTTCCAGCTAGCTAATATAATTTTCCAACTGGCAAAACAAGAAATAATGAATGTTTGCGTTTCTTTGGTAGGAAACTTTCAGATTCTCATAGTTCTGGTGGAGTAAACTCTAACTTACTATCAGACATGATTATGAAAATTATACTTATTTGGCAGAGAAAAATCGGTAAATCTTCAAAACAGTTGAGATAACTCCAATAAACATTTTATCAAGTTGACCTAGCAACACTATCATAAATATTTATGTTAAAGTACAGATTACTAACTGATTGTGAATAAAATAATATACACATCTCGTTGGATGGTCTTTCCAGCCTCGCGCTCGGCTGTAATGCAGCATTTCTTGGCTCAGTATGTAGTATACTATTATTTATTTGCTACTCCGCCATAATAAAAACTTGATCACGCAATTACAGTAAATGGGATCTACTACTCAGATACAAGTTAGAAATAGTGACAAATATGAGTGCACGGCAGAAGAGTAATTGTGCTTTATATAAGAAAGTTTGTAAAGTAATTTTTCCCGTGCATATTGTAATTGTAAGGCATATAATATGATATGTGAGCTATGTATAGAGTTACGTGTAGATGCAGGTACCAACACAACACACGCACGCGAAACCCAGAGAAGCACTTGCAGAGCCTGAGCCGCGTCTAACCACATAACACGATACCCCATGGTAACCTAATATATTCACTAAGAACGAAAAACTCGCTGGAAGCTAATATTGATTCGCATTTAAACGGAAGTGTAGCGCACAGATCAGTGTCATTCGTATCAAAACCCTCTTCTGTAGCAGACAAGTTTGTGAGACAATGCGAGGTTTATAGTTATTTCGCCATGTGTGACATGTATTTTCTACTTAAGTGCAAACCGTTTAGAATGATGTTAGTTTGAGTGGAGGTGCTCCAGACACCAGGTATGCTGCTGCCACCGTCTGACACGAGGACTGCTTTCCTGTGGTGCCAAGATTGTCTCGATATGTCTAGCACCATACGAAATCAGTTCTTGTGCGACTATCTTTCCAATCAACACATGTGACTGTGAGTTATTTTACATTTAAAAGAGAGCAAATGAAATTGTACAGAGTTATCAGATTACAATTTGAAGCAATACAACTGTAGATTCTAGTTTCTCATGAAACTTAATGCTTTTGTCATTGAGTATTAGCTAGGTAATTATTTTATTTGTTACTCACTTGTAAACCTCATTTATTCATTAAGTGTTTGGTATCTATGTAAATGAATCTTTACCGTTACTAACTTGTTAAATTTTGAATTTGTTACACACTTGTAAATGCCATTTATTTAAACTGAAAGTAAAAAAAATTTTCCTGACATATTATGTAAACTGAAACTAATTAATTTAATCAATAATTTATCATAAATAATTCAAAATGTTTAATTTTTTTTATATGAATTATATTGACACCAGGCTACGTATCCAAGTTTACAATATTAATAAAACAGTCAGGTAAAATACAAAAAAGTGAAGTAAAGTCTTTACCAGATTGTTATTTTTGTTGTATCTTACCTGTTTTGCTAAAAATCTACTTTCCATACAAAAATTAGTCAGGAAAGTAGGCACTTTCTTGCCGGTTTTAGGGAAAAAATTACAGGTCAGTTAATACTTATGAGATATTATTTCAAACAATTTTTGACACAACAGTTGTAATTGACAGGATTTAATTATAATTTTTATAGTAGTTTACAAATGAGTAATAAATAAAATCTTGTACAATACATGCAACGTAACTGTTTTGACTGTCTGAAGGTAATGACAGATTCGCCGAATTGGCTCGCCAGTTAATCCTCCTTTCTGCAGTAAAAATAGTTTTACCATGCTAGTATTGTCAACTACTATAAATATTTAAAATGTCAATTTGATTAAATATAAGTTAGTTTATAGATGTCCATCATGCTTCCTGGTCAAGATGGACAACACACCTCGCGATCTTCACAGTCTTGAATTTCACTGTACAACCAATCATTATCTACAGACATCAATCAGATCACAGCTAACAAAACATGAAACAATTATCGGGATATAGATGAATGAATGTAACGGGAAACACATTAGAAATAATTTTATTGATAATAATGAGAATCCTACAACAGTATGTAACTGAAAGTAAAGTCAACAATTCCTTTCATAAAATATCATCTCGCGTTGAGATGTCACATACAACTATGTACTAGCACTTGATGTGTCTGGCTTCCGTTAGATTTTACGTTTGTACGAAATAGTTAATATTAGCACATAATAAATACGAAACACAAATAGCTCAGGTATTAATGAGTTTATATACAATTAACACTAATATATACATGTAATTAAATAGTCACTGAGAAAAAAAAATATATATATATGCACATTTAATAAAGCAGCATTAGATAAAAAGTCAGGAATGATGACAGAATGAAATCTGAAAGTCGCGATAGTCACACTCAAATCCACATCGGAAGAGCCTCAACTAACACTTTACTTGTTCTCTACTAACACCGATGTCACACTTGTACCGCAAATAATCTTATTTAACTTTTATTTACTGCACTGGCATTTTAGCTCAAATGCACTACAGCTTATAGTGGAATCCGAACCAAACTGCTGTAAAGTAATCGATTAAAATTAATCAAATTTTTGAATCGATTAAAATTTTAAGTGTTCACAACGATTTTAATTTATTACAAAATAAATGATTAATTTACGATGATTTTTTTCAACGAATATATATCAATGTTCATCTATTCGTTATCAAACATTTAATAAACTTGTATTTTTAAATTAAAACATAAAAAAATATATATTGGGTGTATTACCAAAAGAAGGACATACGCGTTTAACATGGGAAAAAGATTTTTCGTGCGCATTGCTTCCCACATAATTTTAGATAAAAATGTTTCAAATAAAAGCTGTATCTAATATGCATATTAACTATGATTAATTTTAATCATCCATTTGATCAGCTTTGCTGAAAGCTTGGTGTCTTTCTTCATAGATATTTATAAATAAATAGATAAAAGAATAAAAATGCACAACAGTTAAAAATAAAATGATATAAAATGTAATAATTTAGCAAGTGTAACACCGGCGCACAACAGCATAATAAAATGTAATGCAAATGTCCACGGGACATAGTAAATCATATAAAATGACACATATTGGAATATGTATTCTCTAATAATGCCAATGACTGCATTGCGATTGATGTACCTATGATATTTCAGTCTGGGGGTTAGAGCGACACGACGGTAGGCTTGTCGTTGGCGGGCTCGGGTTCCTTCTGGTTCAGCTTCAACCACGTATCACCCAACGCCTTGGCGAAGTGATCGTCCACGGACAAGCCGGCCGCATCTGGATCTAGAGCACCGGCGGACAACGGCACCGGCGGCGGCTCCGGCACCGGCGTCTTGTTGTTGTTGAATAGCATGAGGTAATCTTTGCCCAGCGAACGTCGAAAATGCTCGTCGATGATTGGGTCGCACATGGAAATGCCTGAAAGTCACATAACGTCAGTACACTAATAGGATATAACCATTATTTAAACGTATTAAAATATAGTATAAAACATACCAATCCGGAAAACATTCCATTACAGCCGAGCGCGAGTTAGAGTTATAAGCGCGAGGCTGAAATGAACATCCGGCGAGGTATGTTTACTATTTTAAATTAATCTGTACGTCTTAAACATTAATTTAATTTATACTTTTTTACTGACAGATTTATTATTATTTGTTTATTCTGCTTTAACATAGATACGAGTTTACTCCATCAGAATTATTTTACCAGTTGGAAAGTGACATTAGCTACAAGCACTCTGTCAATAACGAAGCATTTCGCACATTTTTATATGTAGGCAATTTTTTAATTACGTTTTATAATAATTTCACAAGTGTAAGTACCTGATGGCAGGTTGTGTGGGACAGCTGGCGGTGTGGTGGGAGCCTGCGTGATAACCGAGGGCCGGTATCCAGGACTGGAGATGGCCTGCGAGTAGGATGGCGGCTGACCGCGCCGCGCCACACTCATGTCGAGGGGCGCAGGCTCTCCGGGGCCCTCGGGACTGTCGGGCTCGCTCTCTGCCAACTTTGGGTCTGACTTGCGCGAGTATTCGGGTAGACGGCGTCGCTCGCGTTTCCACTTTGTCGTAGGAAGTTGCTTCGTGGATGCTTGCTTACTAGACTCATCTGAAACTATAAGGAATTGTTATTATTATGTACTGAATGACTTCAATTTGTATCAAAATCTAAGTTACTATAATAAGCTATTCCACGAAAATTTGATTATTTTATCTGTTAATCTAAGTACAAAAATAATGTATCCCTGTTTTAAAAAAAAAGGATTTATTAATTAATTGTGACGTGATAACAAACATAGTATTAATATTAAGAAAGAAAGTATAATAATGTCAAGTTACAGTTTAATTGAGCTACCTACGTCAAGAACATCAATAGCGATAGTTTTGAATAATTAATTTTTTAATTAAATATTTTAGATATTAAAACGTTACTTTTAATGATTTTTGTAACACATTTATAACTAAAATTGATATACGTTAAATATTACTTTCTCTCTGTTGAGAACTGTGCAAAATAACAAATAAATAAATAAATGATAATGATATGTGTAGGTAGCGTAGGGCTGCTCCGGTGACCTTTCAAGGTTGCTGAGCTGAGAGCGCCAGCATCCATTAATTTAGTTGAGAAGATAGACTACATCCGGTCAAGCGAGGCGGTACCTGATTGCCCCGCGCTCTCCTGTCCCCCACAAGAATCAGCGACCCCAACACACTAACATTCACTTCTTTCATACTTTCTTACAATTACTATCTATGATTATTTTACTACTACAAATATATATATATTTTTTCTACTTTCAATATTATTTTTGTGGTATCAAGTCGGCCTGTGGATTTGAGAACCCTGGTTTGATTTTCACAGTCGACAAACGATTTTCACCTGTGGCTCCCCTTTCACTAAAATCTTTGAGGACCATGATTTGACGACCGGTAACCGCTTTTCATATATAAATATATCACCTACCGAGATCTGTTAAGGCAGAGTGCCACACCCAGTAATGGGTAAAAGACTTAATGATATATTTATTTCTCAATATTATTTTCTAGTTTACATTATGAACTAACTAAAAAAATATATAAAGTAATTGAAAGTGATTAAACGTGAAAAATTTGATTGATGTATTACCTCCGTCGAGCCAGGGTTGCCAAAAAACGTGTTTGGTAAGTCTGAATTCCATAGTGACACTGGATATCAAGACACATTGCTTTGCACACAACACAACACTAAGAGATGCAGTTGCACGGCGCCGTGGCTGCGGACTGGCGTTTCAGTTCATTCATAACGTGAGCCAGGTACGCCGGTCAGGTAATTACTTTTTTTCTTCCTTTTTTGTGCGACTCGTATACGGCCCACGGCCAACTCCTCTGAATCTACCTCCTCTGTGGGAACCGCTTGTGCTGTGTTTGTTGTTTTTGTTTTACTTCTCGCAATGCCAAGCCACTCTGATCCTTCTTCATTCGTTATTTTTATAGGTAAATTACGAAAATGTTGTGTCAGATTTCTGTTTATTGCGAAATTTTGGACGAAAATACAGAAAAATAATTGCTAAATGACGTTCAGAGAAACAGTATTTCAATGAAGCTACATCGCACTTGAAGCATAAACAGCACAGAGGAATCTGTTGAGATGGCGCGTTCATCAGTTCATCTGTCGCAATACTGACCACTGATGACTCAATCACACGTTTTATTGTTGTTCTTGTTATTATTATTGCGTATTTGTATTTACTTTTTATTCATTACAATAGCATCTTGATTTGATTCGAGCGCACATTTTAGCCTTACACTCTTGCAACCAGCACTACACTCTAGTTGTGCATATAGTGTAGTACACGCAAGACTTCAAACATCAATATACCGCACGAATTTATAACAATAATGATTTACATCATTTCTATTAGGTAATGATCAAAAATATATTATAGTTCTTCGCAATCGTTTGGAATGCAGTTTTTTGCGCGTCAAAATTTGGGTTACTTGACAGCACGGCAATCAGGACACAAACAAATATTGTATTTGTACAAGGTGCTCCAATCTAACACGTTAGTTGTATGCAGGCGCACTAATCATACAAATCACAAAAAAAAAACTCATACTTTTGTTTATGTTTATATAATAAATAGGAAATTATGGTCTGGAACTGCGTTGATTTTTTCACTAGGCCAGAAACTAGAGTTTTGCGTGTGCGAGTATATTTCAACAAATTGCAAGTACTCGCAAAATAGTTTGTGGAGATATGATGAAATTATTGATTTAAAAGTGCTAAAAATGTCTAACCTCCAAGCATGAAATTGACAGTCTTATTTAATGAAAATATTTTTTTAATGTGGTGAAAATTGTTTGTCGGCTGTAGAAATTGAACCCGAGTTTTGAAATCCACAAGCAAAATAAAATTCTAGTTCTCAAACATTGAGCATGACAAGCACATGTAGGTCTCAGATTTGAGTTGACAAAGACGCTCCAGATGTTTGTTCGGCCTATTACGATATTATTTCACACATCCGCACAAAAAACTTGTGAATATTGTACAGCTGCGAGTTTCTAAAAAACACCGCGAAATCTGTCGTGCATCTCATTCTGATATAGAGGAGACAGGTTCGCGTTGTCTTTGTCGGGAGCGCTCGCCTACAAACCAGCACGCCGCATACCGACCACCGCTAGAATGTGCAGCCTCCCCCGTTGCCTCTCACCACTCCGCGGACATTTCAACCCTAATCAAATAATTCTCAATGAAGGGTGCGAATTAAATGACGATATTGGAACAGAAATATATTCATGGATCTCGGTAAGTGATATATTTATGTGCGTTAAGTGCGGTTACCAGCCGTCAAACCTGGCTCCCAAAAATGTTAGTGGTGGAGGAGCCACAGAAGTAATTTTAATGAGGTAAAAATTGATAATCTTAAAATGAACTAAATCAATTTCATTTCAAATTGTTATTGAAAATCTACATAGGTACCCTATGTATTTTCACACGAGAAGGGTTAGTGCTGCTAGTTTATATGCTGAGACATGGCATGATGTTATGAAACATTTTCGTAATAATAATAACAGTATGTATGTATAGGGAAACTAGTAGTAGAGTACCTGCATGCTGTGTGTGTCTATTATATGAATACGTGTCATCGCAAACAATTGTGGGATCCTATGTTGAAATTTCCGCTCTAATACATGTTTAATCATTGTATGAACGTAAGCAAATATATAACAAATTTATTCTGCGTTCCGGTTACATGATACACACACACACACGATGCAAGTAGAATTAGGTTGTGACATTGGCACTGCTAACACCCCCGCTATCATCTACATCATAACTAGTTTATTGCAATCATGCTTACTAACAATCAAATTATCTGTTTTTGATTTCAACTAATCATTGTGATAAAACAGGTACAGAGTGTTTCACGAAAAGCGGGCCATAGGCGTTTAAACATAAGAAGACAGTTTTTCCCTGCGCATTGCTTCACATATTATTTTTGACAAAATGCTTGAAATAAAATATTTAGATAAATAAATAATAAAGAAATTATTTTGAGTTTTGACAGATAAAACAACATATATTTGTTTAATTTTCGTCATTTTCCGACCTAATATGTGCCGTAAAAAATTAAATATATCATCCCGCCTTTTACCCATTCCTGAGTGGCGATTACCAGCCATCAAATTACGGTCTTCAAATATGTTAGTGGTCGGGGAGCCACAGGGGTAATTTTAGTGCGGCGAAATACCACTGAACCACCTACTCCTTGTTACCAATAAGTAGGTACCGTGGTGATTTCTAATTTACACAGATGAAATATTTGATGGTGTATGTGTGTGATACATACCAGTGTTGGGATTGGGTAGACTGTCCTGCACCATGGTGGCGGCTCTGGAGAGGACGTCCAGGGGCGACTCCACGCTCTCCATGTCTACAAACAGACAGACACACGGCGCGTGAAAGGGTTATCATCATCGGCGCGCACTACTTATTGACACAGATAACTTGGTATCATCACGCGAGCCGCCGCCGTGGAATGTCAGATTATAAAAATGTGTAAACACATCGTCACACATACCGCAATTCATTACTGAGATGCGATATTGCATCTTTCATCGCAGCCGGTTATTTGCTATATTTAAATAACAAATTATAACTCGCATTCCATAGGGGAAGAACATAAGGGTGGAACACTTGAAAAAATGCGGGCTAAAATTAATTCTGGGGAAGCAAACGCGGTTCAAAATATTGTTGAGAGGGTCATGGTGCCCATTCTCATCTCACATTCAATTTAACTCTGTATATATTTTTCTGCTAATATCTCAAAAAGAAAACAATTTGAAAATAATATTTTCCTTTACGATATGATGACAAAAAAATCATGGTGATAACGTTTAATTAATTATTTATAATTACATAGGAAGCAAATACTTAACTCTGGAAAACAAAAGAATTGTACTAGGTTTTTGATAATTACTCTCAGAATAATTATCTACGCATTTTTTAAATGAGTCCATGAAAGAAGAAAATAGTACAGCAGCTATGCCAATTGTAATTATTTCAAATATTTCAAGAATTTCTGGCATTCGACAAACAAATACAAATATTTTTGTTACGGTATTAAAATAAGTAAAAACAGCACTGTATTAAAATTAAATTATCAAATAGCAATATAATTGTTGTAAATGTAACACATTATTTATTTTCAATAAAAAGTTAATACAAAATATGCAATAAATGTAACAAAAAGTTAATACATAACCAACAGTAACTAGATAATGCAAAAATTTCGTACTCCCCAAATATGCAAAAAAATTCAGTCCGACCCGCAATCAATACTTGATATTATCACGTGTAACTGCATGAAATGTATCAAAATAAGTGATATAACCTACCCAGGCTACGCAAGAAATGCACTGGTTCGACGGCGGCACTACTGACACAGTAAACACTTAGTAATTTGCCAAATTAATTCTCTGACAATACTCTAAACCACCAAACTGTGCAAAGTATTTGACATTTCGGTCAAACCTGCATTCACGGTATGCCAGGAATGTTAAATATTTACATAGCTCCTCTAGTGCAAAATGTTCCAACTACAAAGCTCTATTTACACCGCTCAATGTTACAACGCAACTTACACCGGATAAATCAAATACGAATCTTGTGACCACTTTTTTAAACTTTATCAACGATGGACAATATTTATTAATTAGGATTAAATTATTACTGAAAACAATTATAAACATATTTATTAATTTAAGTAAATATATTGAAATTGGGGAAAGGAAATGAAATACGACGGAGCATTTATGTTTATAGGAAAAACCCGCGGCCATCACGAAATTCTGAGCAACTATCCCCTATATTCTGTAACTGGATTATTATCTGTTAATGATCGATAAGTTAATGCCAACTTTTATTTTTCACGATTAATTTATAATTTATTACAATTTTGGTATTTATTATATGACTACAATAATTTACTCTCACATTTTTATATTATTTTTCCGCTTTTTACTAATTTATTTACGTAAATGTTATAAAAAAATATATATAATGCCAAAATGGTGATAATCTATAAAATAATAATAGTTCTCATTAACTTATCCATCAGTAACAGATAATAACCAAGTTACAGAATACAGGGTATTTCAGTAGCTCAACATCGGTACCATAAGTGAAGCTCCACCAGGATATTTACTGCCGCAAAATAAATGGTATAGTGGTTTTTAAATCGACAAGACTTGCAAATCTAATGCGTAAAATGGCAGCACATTTATTTATTGCGCTTGTTAGTAAATATACAATAAATTTATTTCTTAAACCGTAGCGAAAATAAATATTTAACATACAATATAATATTTGTATAATATAATAACTGAATGTACTTACTTTAATTAGAATCATCAGAACTGCAAATATCCCAAATCTGAAAATACAAACGACACTCATAAAAGCTAACTAGCACTTGTATCGTACAAATGAAAACAAACCTCTGCCTCATCCGTTTCTTGATGTAGTTCAGTGAGACCTGTTAAATCTTCCAAATATTTGGAAGAATTAAACACATTTAACAGGAAATCAAATCCATTATGATTGTATTCTTGCAGCACTGGCGGCGAACAAGCGATACACTGTTGGAACCTACGAGTAGCTGGTAACACTTGTGAGAACGAAGCAAGGAAGCCCCGCACAGAATGAGGGAGAAGCCCTAGCAATCCTCCAGGCACCTCATTGTCTGTGAGATCACTATTCGACGACTTGTAGAACGCAGGAGCTAGAGCGCTATACACAACCATATTTACATAAGCAGATCACATAGTGCACTTGATATTTACCCGTCTTTGTGTTGAAGCACAGAAACTGCAAGTTCAACGGCCAGTGCAGCTGCGATGGGTGAAACACCTGGTCGAGTCACAGTACATTGCTGATCCAAAGTTCGATCTTTCAGAGACTAAAATCATGCAATCATTAACACTACATATATTATTGTATTTCAATTTAAAACTAACATTTCCTGGTGCTGTAATATCATTACAGAAATAGCAACCTAATTCGTTTCCTGGAATGGATTTCACTGAACTGTCTTCAATTTTATTAGATTCTTCAATCTTCATTTGACAGTTGCTTCCATGGCGCATCACCAAATATGTATCGAATCCTAATGCAGCGTTTATAACAACCTAGGAATAACTGGATCAGAACAGGAAAATTAATAAGGATTGATGTGAAAACATACTTTATTAAAATGCGCCGCTAGAACTGTGGGCAACCAACGGCTTTCTCGCGAATCCATTAATAAAAACACAACATCGTGTGTGGAAATGAGCTGCGTGAGCAGATCCACATTCCTTTTAGTTTCTTCTAAAACGCTCAGCCCTACAGAATGTCCCGGCATAGGAATGCTCAAGACATAACCTTTAGAATTCTGAAAAGTAACTTATTAAAATTAACCTATATTTCAATTATAAATAGTTTCAATTTACCACACAAGGAAATATTTTCTTTAAATTTTCTGCTGCTGCAATAGCTTTTGGTTTACCGCCATTAAGACAGTCATCATGATTAAATAAGCTCTGGCGCACTGGATTTGAATAAGACACTTTGCCATTGTCGACTAAAGAGATGTTTTGAATTCCCCAAGCCTAGTTTAACAATTTGTATAATAATAATAAAATAGTTATTTAAAAAATAACTTACTAATAAATTTCTTGCAACTGCACATCCAAGTGTTCCAGAACCAAGGATCAGAAATTTGGTTTCTTTTAGTTTGTCTAAATCAATATCTGGTAGAAGCCTCCACTTCATCAACTTTAAATTAAGATCAACAGAGTTTTCTGCTAACCTTAAAATAGTGAATATTGAATGTTCGTGCAACCCCATTCAATATAACATATCCTGAATATAATCTTAAAATCAACTTACTTGATGGGATCCATATCTGAGCTCATATCAACAAGTTTGGGTCCAAATTTTCCTCGTTCGTTTTTTTGCCAACCAGTCCACTCTTCAAATAAGTATTTATCCATACTACAACCATGTTTAACTTGTGGAAATTTAACATTAAATATAATACTTTTATTACAAGAGTACTGTTTTTGTTTAACATCTATTCGTATTGACAACACATTTATACTGTTATTTTGTAAATTAGGACTGAAATATAACTCATTTGATATTTGTTTAATGAAAATTATAAATAAAAATTTCTACTAACCAATAATACAACAGGAGTGCCATGAAATTTCTCATAGGCCAGCCTGGATATTCATCAGAACTAGGGTCAGAAAACCCAAAAAATAATTCATCACAACTAGAAAGATTATCTGGACTACATTGTTTTATAACTGAACTTAATGTTAAAATGTTTATTTTATTATCAACTTCTTTCTTCACAATGAAAAAAGACTTTTGACTTAAATTAGTAACATTATTATAAGCTGTCATTAGATTAGTTATCTAAAAATGAGAATTATATAAGTAAATTAAATTTTAATACCTGTATAAAACATACTTGCTCATCGTTAAAACATTCAGTAATACTTTGTTGCTTTTCGTTTATATGTACATTAAAAACAGGTGTTGGGAAGGCAAACCAAAAATAATAGTGGTATTTCTTTAAATCCTATAAATATAAGTATGTAGTATTATTTTCGACAGATACACAATGTACTTACGGCAAATGACAAAATAAAAAATGTGTTTAACATTGAGGGATCTTCTAAAATCTTCCCGTTTTTAAAATTCTCCACTAGGTGGAATCCCTCATTATTCATTAATTCTGATTTGTTACATTCTTTAAATTGTTCAATTGTGTTTTTGTTTAATATATATCCATGAACTGGTAAAAAAAATTTCTGCTCTGGGAGGTCCCTAAAAAAATATATAAATATAAATACATTGAATTAGAATATAATATAAACTTACAAATTAAAAGATGTGCAATCAATTTCTAGAAATGGTAAATTATGTTGTTGTCTTACGTTCGTGTACCATCCCCAAATTTGCCTACGATTTTCATTTAGTTTATCAACATCAAGTTTAATTTGCGTTAACTTATACCAAAAACTCGGATTTATGAGTGTTTGGTACGGTATATATTTAACAATGTTAGTTTCACACATTTTAAAGTGACTAGCAACAATACTTAAAATTTAAGGTTAGTTTTAGCTGTCAAACTATGCAAAATTACAATGCGTTCAGACAACCTGGATTAAAATTGACTACGTTCAGCTACCAGTGGTTTGGCGCGAAGCTACAAAAAGATGATTTAGCGAGATAAAAATTAAGTATAAATAAAAACACAGTTAATGAAATTATATAAATATAAATACACAGTATTAATTCAGATACTTTATTTTTTGCAAAATTATGGTTTAGGCATTGCATTTATTTCGTCATCAAAAAACGGTACCATTGTACAAATGATAATAATTTTTATTTATCACTAGATTAGAAATGTTTTGAGTGTTTTATCAATTCACATTGTGAAATTATATTGAGACGAACAACAAATGATACAATAGTACTGAAAATTTGTTAAGGATAATAATGCAATATACTTTGTAGGTATAGGTCGCTACATCATGTTCTCTTTCGAAACATTGATGATGTGTTCAGCCAATGAGACACTGGTTAATGAGTGTTGTTACTAGGATGTCAAGAGCATTGTTTGCAAGGTTAGGTGTAGGTACATTAAGTAACATTTATTTATGTAGCAGTTTTTGGTATCAGTTTATCAGTATCATGCAAGTTTAGTTGGTACCTACACTGTGATCTAAGTTTTAAGTTACATTACAATATAATACTTGTTTCCTTGGTCGTGTGCATTTTATTGAGCTGTTTCCTAACAAACCTGACCAACGTTTTAACAATTATCAGGTTTGTTTTCAAACAAGCTCCCTCAAGATTCGTGTTTTATATCTGCACATTTATTAATTACATTAATATAGGTAGTACTCATTAATTGCTAAGTAACTTATTATTTTTTTATCTAATTTAACATTTAATAAAATATTAAAAAAAAATTTAATAGAACAATAAATATTTAATAATAGTAACAGACTTATGGAATTTCTATAACGGTTTAATGAATATTAAAACTATAACTTTAGTTGTATCACTTTTTAAAAAATAGGTGATTTATAGTTTTTAGCTAGTAACATTATTTGTAACTTCGTTAATGTTACAAAGAGAAACAAAGCATTTTTCCAGCAAATGCTTTGTATTTATTTAGTTTATATTTCGATAAAAAATTAATATATCGTTTTTAATATGCAAATGAAAACTAAATGACTAAAAATTGAATTAACATACAGTTTCAGGACGGTAATTATTTTGGTTACCACAAAGAAATGATTACTATGCATATCAAGTTTAAAATAAATTTTAAAAAAGCAATCCTTATGATATATTCACACAAGGCATGCACAAATGGTGAAATTATTTGCTTATTTAAATCAAATGTACATAACTGCTTTTTTCTATACGAATCCACTCATTTGTATTTCGTAGAACTTTGGTCTTTATGATAAAATATTCATCAAGTTTACATGAGCGCTTAATTGAATTATGAACGTGGACTTTTATAATAAATAAAATTTGAAATTGTTACAAGTTGTTTGGTCCTGATACAATCATGTAAACTTGGATAACGAGACTGAAAAAGTATCGATGATGTAAAGTGCTCATAAGATTGATTAGGACGTGCTCATTATACGTATATATATATATATATAATCTTAACCATAACGATTTCATGAAAATAAAAACATCTATAAAAATAACAGTTGTCTCCAGGTTTCGTACGACAGTTAGTTAGTAGTGGGTGTTGTGGATGTGTGAGCTAGGACTTGTACACTCTCAGTTTGCGCGGCGTCCAGCGCTCCACGTTCTGACTGATGGAGTAAACGCCGGGACTGGCGGCGGGCACGACACGATAGTGCTGCGTGTCACCCAACAACAACGGCCTCTTCTGCGAGTCAGACCTCCGGGGCCTCGCCTTCACCCACAGTGGACGCACGCGGGACCCGAACCCCGTCTTGTGCAGCGCCGCCTTCTGTTGCGCAGCGAACATGTTGTTAATGTTGATATTCGATTGCTTGGCCAGGAGCTCGTTGTTGTTGTAATTGTAATTGATGTTGTTATTGTTGTTGTTGCCGATGTTGTTGTTGCCGATGTTGTTGTAGTAATAGTGCAGTATGTTGCCAGAGTGCAACGGGCGCTGTAGCTCGTTATTCTTGATGGGATTGTGAGTGTGAGTGTTGTTAGTGAGCGGGTAGTACAGCTTAGAGAGTGCGGGCGTTGTACTGTTGTTAGTGAGCAGCATGCAGCGACACCTGCTGCTCACCTGGCAGGCCACCTCCGAGCGATGTCACACCTCCTGCAAGAACTTGAGCGGACACACGCCTTGGCGGTTGTCGCCTGAGCGGATCATCACCATACCGTCTAGCTCCTCGCCCACTTGGATCACGATCTGGTCCCGCAGTAGCATTAACCCGTTGTCGCCATCAGACACTTGTAGATTATGTGTTACCTATAAATAGATGTATACATTCGAAACAAACATAAAACTAAGTGAATAATTTTATTGTGAAAAACTAAAGTCAAATTTTGTCGTACCGTCAAATTGGAATTATATTAAAAATTTCGGATCGGTTATTTTTGTCGACAATTGTAAATGAATATATGCTTTTACCTGTAAAGGTTTCTCTCCAGCAGCAAGTTTAGAACAATACTTGGAAGGGAAGTAGCCAACCCTGCCGAGACACTTGCCCTTCCACCAATCTGGATCGGACGTATCGATCACTGTAACCTTGTATCCCGCCTTGAGATCCAGTTCGTCCTGGTGACGTGCCTTGAAGTTGTACAGCACAACGTAAAGGTTGGTGGGCAACAACCGATGCGGCTTCTTGCCACCGACAGGACTCGGACACGGCGACGTGCTGGCTGAGGACAAGCTCTTCTCATTGTCGTCGGGCAGTTCTACGGAGGACATGCGCATGTTGCGTGCGCTTAATAGACGCCGGTTATGCACCGGGCTTGATGGCGCTAAAGTATCATATTACAATGTTATCATCACCGACTACATAACAGAGTTACTCTAAGAGCTACGACTTTGATTCAATCATATCTGATTGAATTTTAATATAAAAAATACTTTCTGTAATGTAGCCCAATTAATTAAGTAGTAGTATAATGAATTCACATATCATAAGGATGATTGGATAATTATTAACTAATGAATTTAAAAATATTAAAGTAAGCTTATCATCGTTGGAAAAAAAGTATTCTATTTATAAATGAATTTTTCAATTTTCGTTATTTTTGCGTGCATGTCTAAATGAACCAATGTAGTAACTCTGGTACAGTAAACACTCTGTATACGACAACATTGAAAACTATAAGTATATATATATATATATATATATATATATATATATATATATATATATATATATATATAAATAAATAAACACAACATGTAAAAAGGTGCCTACTTGACTTCGCCTTTAACGAGGACCTGTGAGTGTGCTGCTGAGTGACATGCCTGGACACTTGTCATGCAACAGATAAACATTAGTTACTTTACTACAGATCTCATGCTAGAATGGAGACGAGGGTACACAAGACAAACAGACAGAGAGAGAGAGAGAGACACATCATCACATGTAATAGATTTGATTACACTGTATCCTGGACGAGGACGAGTGGTTGGACTGCGGCTCGGACGAGGCAGGCTGGCCAACATGACGACGCCGTTGCACGTGCTCCGTACTCTCGGGCGAGTCCAGCGACAGCGACTTCATGCGCAGGTTGAGCTTCTGGCGGCGCGGCGAATGCGGCGCTGTTCAACACACAACACCACGCTGTCATGGGCCGTTCATGTACCATGTACCTGTGTTTACGTCACACTACACAACACACACACACACACACACACAAGCTGCACACGCATGCGGATGCGGTACTACGTGTCGTACGTTGCCTCTGCTCGCTGACAGCTACACAACACTGACCAAGGCGCTCCGCTAAATGCTAAATCAACTGACATGGAATACGAACTCTATACGACTGTCGTGTCGTGTCCCTCTTTCTTTCTGAAGAAGCTCACTACGTGTCATCACAATTATTATGCATGTGCAACATGAAATGTTATACAGGGGGAGGATTTTTTTTTGACCAGCATTGGGATCTCTAGATTCATAAGGGTTACAAAGACGAATTTAATTAATAAACTGGAAATCGACATTGTTTTCAAGTATTTAAAAAATTCTAATTTTTCTTGGAAGTTAGTCAACATGAGTTTTCATCAGTTTTGACAGATGAAATGTCAAACATTTGTTTAATTTTGTTTGAATTCCATGGCAATTTTTGTCATTTTCAGATCTAATTTGTGCAATTACAAAGCATGCAACATTGATTTAGATGCGGAATTTTAAGCCCTATTTGAAGCTTAAAATAATTAGTGACGCAATAAATGACGACATTATGATTTTACATGTTAAATCCGTATGTTCACCTTTACCAAACACCGCCCGGTATATAATTAATAATAATATAGTATAAAAACATGAATTTTGTGAACATATTTATCATGTATAAGATTTTATATTTTCGCTTTTTTGGAAAAACCTAATGAAAATAACTATTTTCATAATTTAATCAAGTTTTTATATCTTGAGATTCCAATGCTGGTCTAAATAATAAAAATACGCACACCCTGAATGTTCTTGTAAATTGTACAGTTAAAAAGCAAAATAAAATGAGTGTTTGTTGTGCAGGAAATGTTCTATATTTATATAAAGTAAAAGAAAACGACGAATTGCAGAATGGTGTGGTGGGTGCTTGATGTGCCTGTATTCCATATCAGTTCGCCGCCGCAGCAACATGACAAGTTACAGACCAACAGCGCTCGTGTTTCCGTCCTGGGTCAAAGCGACAGCGCTCGTTGAAGTCCGCATGCTAGTACCTGGTGACAAACATCGGTTTGTGACCGTTCACAGGACATCATCCACTACATACACAACACTGACTGACAACGGAACGAGAAAGAAAAGCAACAGAACGAAACTGGGAGAGTTGAGGATGACGGGGATTACAGATGGGATCACGTTGTTAACATAGCCACGACACAGCACACTGTTATGTGGAAACTCTACGCGTTCACGCGTCCGGCTCCGCTTCCCATGCAAATCATTCACTTACGAATTTTCCTTTAATCTTGAATTTATCTTTCTTCGGTAACGGTGCATGGTTTAATGTTGTTTTTATAGAGACTGCGTTCTTTCAATTAAGTATACGTTTTATTTATCACAGTTTGGGTGTCAAAAATAGTGTTTTACAATTTATAACGCGGAGTTTAAAATACGACAACAATCAGAAAAATAAATCTATATTTAACAATAAAATATATAACACTAACAGAGTATATTCCGTTTGAGCAACTATATTGTATTTTAAGTGGAGAGTAAAAGTTCCTGTCGGGATGATATGTGGTAGAAGACTTATGGGTAACTTATATACACACGATAATATTTTTACTTGATGTGAGGGCAGTATTTCCATTTTTACTTTTTATCAAACCATGATTATGATTCAATGAATTATATTAAAAAGGTTTTTAACAAACGATTTTGATATGTTTTAAATGGTATTTTATTTGACAGTTTAGTTTTTCTATCAAATCGATCAAAATAAAAAGTTAACATTCCAAAAGAAAAAAATAATCCACACCTGATTAGAGTTGAAATTTTCCAATTTGTTCAATATATCAATGTTTGAAACTGTCACGAGATAAAATACCGCGAATGAGTGAGTGTGAGGTTTACTTCTTGAGTGGGGCGCGGCTGTTGTGGGGCCTCGCGGGGCGGACGGGGCGGGCGGAAGGCGCGGGGGACGGCGGCGCGGTGGCTGGCGGCCCCGCGCCATTACCATTGCCGTTCTCCTGCGACACTGACAGACACAGCGGCTGGCCGAAGGGCCGCGTGCCCTGGCCGGACGTTGAACCGCGCTCTGCAACCAAAGTCCCTTACACCCTGCCCTATGTTACATACAACGTTGTTCGTTGTTGTCTGCAACATTCATCGCTCTCATCAAGCCCAGTGTCAAGTCTTTGTCTTCCGAACTGATGACTTCGGAAGACAATAAACATCTTCAAGTGTGGTTGCTTGGAGAAATGCAAATCATATCATAACGTTGCAGAGAACAACAAAAAAGTCAAAAAAGAAGAAACAAAGAGAATACAAATGATTTATGTAAAGAAGGCATGCATATGAAGAAAGTGTAAGTAAAACAGAATAAATGATGAGAATGAAGATTTTGTGACACCGACCACCTCACGTACGCATAAATGAATGTATGTACAATGATTATGAGAGAAAGCCAAGCAGTGAGACAACGATCATTCGCAGTGACGGAATTACCTATTTGTTTTGCGTCGCCTACTCAACAAATTGGTAACACTTGCAACGCCGTTGTTAGTGCTGCAGTCAGAAAGAAACGAGAGTAATGAGGACTAGGGCTGTCACGTTTTCAATTGTCAAAGTAGGAAAATGCTAATAAACTCATAATTAAGTTTTCTTTTCATATGTCGAGGTTTGTAAGGATTTGACAGCCCTAGTGAAAAGTATTAAGAATCATGAACGACAATATGATATGAAACATAGAATGCTAAGCTATTCACATTGAACAGATAACACTCAGTGTGTGTATGTAACTTGTCACCAGCTTTGCATTATGAAGAGAACGGAATGCGACCTAATCAGTCACACCTCAGTTCCGCCCAACACATTCTCAAACTAACATATCGGCTGGTGCTTGGTAAGGGTGAAGATGTCAAATCATAACGTTGTAATTTCCTGCTTCCCTAATTATTTTAAGCAAAAAAAAGCTTGAAATTAAACTTTTAGGCTATAAAATAATTTGAGCAGCAGTAAATGACAATGACAAATTGATTTGAAATCCCAATGTTGATTGAGAATGTCGAAGATGAGATGGTGGTAGGTAGGCGAGTGTACGAATATGATGTGTATGTATGTGTGCTAGTTGTTGCGTACTTTCCGGGAGCGAGATGGACCGGTTGTGTGGCGATCCGTGCCTGGAGCGGGAGCCGAAGCCCGTCAGGCTTTTCATCCCGGCGAAGAGGCGACGCCGCATGGAGCCGTCGGCCGCGCTGGGCGCCCCTGCCCCTGCCGCACCTCGCCGCTCTGTGCCAATCACCAGCCCGTTATTATACAAGTACTTCGTATTACTTGCATATTATCCTATTTCGAGTCGGAACATTCTTTACGAGAAATTTCTTCGCGAAAATAACTACATGTGCAATGTACGCTAGGTTGAGGATGAGGCGGGCCTTGCTAAAAAGCGTTCCATGTTTCATTATACAGGCTGCCTCCTAAACAATTCGGTTCAATTACACATTAGTTTAAAAACATGTCTAGGTCACTCGATATGAATATGAAATAATTTTAATTCTTAATTTGTAAATACTAAAGCTCTTTTTACAAAGAAAAATTAAAAAAAAAATTGGGCGCCCATTTTTGAGATGACATAAAGTAACATATTTGTAAATGTTTGAGAACTCGAGTTGGATTCCTACAGACGACAAACAATTATCACCACATTGAAACTACTTTTCTCTCTAACTACTACTATTTAAGAATTAAAATTATTTTTTAAATTTCACTCTTTCCTTATTTTTGCTCATATTTAGGTTGGTCCACTAAAGTAACAACTTATGTTTAATATAACCAAAGTCTTAGTAGGTTTTGTAGTTTCAGAGATTCCAAATGGTGGAGACATTCTGTATATTTTATTATTTGTATTTTCTAGCGAAGAATTTTCCCGCGAAGAATTTGTTGTGAATCGCATATGATTGTGTTTAAATTTTAAATATCATTTAAATAAAATTAAAGACTAAGAAATAGAAAAACTACTTATTAAATAATTAAATGTTAATATTAAAAAATGAAAAAATAAAACATGCATTAATTATTCAAATACAGTATGTTAGTAGAAACAAGTCAGGATGAAAACTTTGAAGAAATGAAGAGGAACGGCAGAAAGTAAAAATAATATTAGCAGAACTGAAACTGGTAAATAAATAAATGAAAATAAAGTTGGTGAGTTTCTCCAAAGTTTCCAAGCGAAACAGTGATATGCTTTATTTATAGAAGTGAACATGGCAGTAAATGCGGTATTAGTAGATAATTTTAATGAGCAGAATTATGAGAACGTTGCAGTACAACGCACAACGCACTGTTGAACCCTGGCACATTCATCGGCTGCGTCACATGCTGATGGTACGTTATTATCAAGTCTTTTAGTGTTGTATTAAATCAACTATTTATATCCCGATCCGTTTCCCGCGAACGCGTCTCAGTATGATAGTATTACATATATCGGAGATTGCTTGTTTGATTTTTACGCCCCGCGACAACTTGGTTTATATATTTATTAAATCAGTAATCCCCAATTTCATTAGGATAGGAAGTAGGTAATGGTCAAATGGGATTACGGGTATAAAACATATACGAGTTTAACCTTCATGCAAAAAAAAAAACTATATATTAACTGAAATAGGAATTTAATAAAAAATCTACATATATTTGATATGGAAAGTTGTACTAGTTCCAAGTAGTAAAATAAACCGGAACATAAGAGAAGAGAGAATGAGGGAGTGTAGAGGGGTGGTGTACCTGAGCTGGTGGAATGGGGCGCAGGGTTGGAGACGGTGAGGCTGGCGGCGGCGGCGGCAGTGGGGGGTGCACGCGACTGCGGAGCCTGGCGGCGGCTGAGACTGTGACCTGAGCTGGCCGAGCTGCCGGCCGCCGAGCCGGAGCCACTGCGATCCGTCACCAGGATGCCGACCGTGGGACGTTCCTCGCAGCCGCTGCCGCCGCCGCCGCGCCCTGTCCCTCGCGTGCTCGAGATCTCGCCGGCCTGCTTCAGCACCTGGTAGATCAGGTCCACCTCGGGACTCTCTGAACACCCACAACGCGATTCAATTACACTAACACTAACTTGGTGTTCGCGACAAGAAATATAGGTAGGTCTGTGGTAAGTTTGCAACGCTGGTAACAGAATCATACCCGACATATGAATGAAGCATGATACTGATCAGTTATTATTAACACGGGGTTAGAATTGAAAACAGCACTCTATTAAATGTGTGTGTGTTACAGCACTCTCGTCTACCTCCAGTTCCTATGTCGGGAGTGAGCAGGCGACCGGAGCCTTTGAAAGACAACTGTCGGTTCATGGTCGGCATTCCGAAATACGAGTCCTCGGGACCTATCAACACGACACAACCTACTGTGATACGCGTACCAGAGACATCAACGCCCGATCAGCATACATCATAATCAAACTGTCTTAATTTTACCATGAAGTGTTAATAATCTATTTCAGATTCTTTGACTTTTTTAGAGGTCTGTAATTAACAACAGAAAATATACAATGTCAAATGCTCAAGATAATAGACTATTCTTCAAAAATTGCATTATTTTATATGTTAATCTGCGTACAAAAATATCCTATATTAGGAAATGATGTACAATACAAGGAAAATTTTATTATTCCGTTATAGAACATTATGTAACTGTAGAAGAAAACTTATTACCTTTACCTTTGATTTAAGGTAAGTTTATGATTTTGTAGGGTGTTTCCGGATTAAAATATAAATTAGCAATCTCGTTGACCGAGAACACCTAGGTACTGTAACAAATGCCATTGAATTTGGATTGAATAATGTCCAGGTTAATTCGCAAGTACGGCGAGATGTAAATATCAAAGCAACTTACTCTCTTCTTCGACGGTCGTCTCTGGCACTTTGGTTTCAATCTCAGACGTAGATTTTTGTCTGCGCAGGAGACGCGACTTGGACTGGCACTTGCTGGCCTTCTCATGGCAGTCCACATGTACGTTCATCTTGCACACGCGGCACTTGAGTCCCTGACGTGTGTGTCCTGAACACACAATCAACATTACTGTCTACACATTCATATATGTGACAGGGGTAATATGATGGATTACAATCACTACGTTTTTAATGAGAACAGTGTTACGGAAAAGTTTGCAAAGTCGTCACGTGATGTTCCGGTAATTAGGCCCGGCCAACAACTTATCAAACTTGTCTTATTCGAGTTTTATAATAGCAAGTTTTGCATTTGGAAAAGTTTAGTCCTTGAAACTGATTTGATATTTGCACTATATTATGTGTCCTGATCTGAATCGAAAATTGTATTTTTCAACACGATTTTATTATTTATTTTTTCATATGTTTGTATAGAGAAAAATTACTCTTTCGTATAAGATAAAATTATATTACGCTATTTAAAAAAAAAAAATGCTGCCCCCTTTACTGTGAAAAAATGACTATCGATAAAAAATATGTGATAATGCTTAAATATCCGCAATCATAAATTATTTAGATTAATTGATTATTTTAGGAGACAATATCAATAGTTCTTACTTATGTTACACCCAGCAGTGGCGTAGACAAGGGCGTTTTCGGGTCCGGACCTCCCGCTCTTGACAATTTTAAAATAAAATATTTGTAATACAGAAATTCCATTTCTATCCACTTATTTCTATTTTTCAGGATTAAAAATATATTGTATAAAAAACAGTTATATTTCATATTATAATTTGTAAATACCTAATATAACAGGGAATGATTTGTCCGGAATCAAAGAAGCCTGATATTTAAATGGTGATATCAGTTAGTCCCATTAGTGGAAAGAATTTTCAATGCCATCCATAAAGTGATTATATTGTTGCAATACGAATAAATGTTTTCATAACTATTTCTCCAAGTATCAATTGTGTTTACTATCCGCTCGTATGAGGTTTAATTATTAGTACGTACCAAATTATTTAAATGCTTTTGTTTAAAACGAACAAAATATATCTTAAAGAATTTGCTGTAGATAACAAGTCTAAATTTATTATTTTTTTTTATAAATAATATTTTAAAAATCTTATCGACTCGGTCTCTAGATTTGAGCACCAAGGTTCGATTTCCACAGCCCACACACAATTTTCACCACATCAAAAGTACTCCTGTGATTTCCTGTCCACTAACATCCTTGGGGCCTGCGATTTGACGGCTAATAACCACACTTCACGCGCATAAATATATCACTTACCGAGATCTGCTACGGCAGAGTACCATGCCCAGTAATGGGTAGAAGGCGTGATGATATATTTGTTTCTTTTTTAAAAAAAAAAACAAAATTAATTTTGGACCATTATCCCCTCCTTTTAAAATTCCTTGCTACGCCACTGACACCCTATATTTATATGCTCTCGTGTAAGAGCATGTTAACAGATTCACAGATTATTAGTGACGGTTGTGAATTTCTACGTACATTAACGTATTAAATAATGGATGTAATAAGGTCGTGACGGTTTTATTCGAGTGTAACACACGTCTTGTTAATCACCCTTAATGATGGGCGGATCCTGTTACTGCTCAAAGCTCTCCGGCTGTTTGCAAACGTTATTTACAGATGTGTGGAGAAAAGCCGGCCAATTTCAACAACATACGAGTAGGTATGGCGAGGGAGGGGGGATGAAATACTGACCTCGGAGGACCTGCGAGCACACATCGCACGGTGTGATCTTCTTGTACGTGTACTCCTGGAAGTTGTGTGCTTCCGAGTCGCCGCGCGTGACGTCACGTCCGCCAGCCGCGCCGTTCTTCCTGTCAACCATTCATCATGATTAGCTGCAGGTAGCACAACAACAATTTATCGACAAAGTTGTGAGTGTGAACTTGTGTTTTTATGGCGGCCGTACGTTGGGCCGGTTACCACTCGTAACAATTACTTGAGCTCCCAAAATCATAATGAGGTCGGCAAACATATCCGATATCCGATACATAGGATTAGAACAACAAACATTTCTAATTTAGTTTCATCGGTTATTTTTCTTTGAAATATTTCATGTACGTTAGAATTGATGATTCGACTCAGATTTCAGATCGAATCTTGGAACGGATATCGAATTGGATTTAAGATCCGATTTTGGATTGAATGTCGGATCGGATCAGATATTAAATGCCAATCAATAATAAAAATGTGATGTAGTTGAATTGTTTCTCAAGTAAAGTGGTCACGCTTCAACTGCAGTCATTTGTACATGACTAATTGCAGATGGAAATGTGTGGTCCGTGTGTTTGATGAAATTGCGGCCGTAGCTGACACACACAATACAACAGATAGAGATGGGAACACACGCACACATACAGAGATACAGAGAGATAGAGAGAGAGAGAGAGATCAGTGCAACACTCAGTACCTGGCGAGTGATAGATCCTTCGGTTGACAAGGTGATCAGGGTTGATACCAGTGGTTCTCAAACCCCTTCTCTCAATCACAAACCTCTAGAGTTTTATCTAATTTTTGTTAACTTCAATATAATATTAAACATCAAAATAAAGAATACAAGTCATTGATTCGTTATCAAGTGATGCGCTAGTAAGCAAGAACTCTATGGATTTTTCAGTTTCTTTTTGTAATTTTGATAATGGTAAATGTTCTTTCCAGTTTATAAAGTAGAAAGTTTGAGAGACACTGATTTTGGTAGGATGACAAGCGGGGCTCACGCATATCACCTCGATCACAGCCATCCACACGAAGTAATTTCAATGTTTGTTTTTATTCCTTTCACGTACACAAACAAAAAAATACCGACTTCATGTGTATTCAATATTGATTTCTCCTCGAATTTGGTAGTGCGATGCAGACGTGTACATCGATTTTCCTGTTATCGACACAGATAAAAGTGCCAGAGAATAAATTTCATCGCGTTTGAGAATTCGACGTTGTGTTGTCAGGTGCGGCAAGCGATCGACTGACCACCTCGCCGATTAAATAAATTCATTCATACAGATTCTTGAGTGTTACTAGTAAGTGAAAGTATTGTTAAGTACTAAATGACAATATCAAGAATATATAACAGACACTTACAGAATGGACGTCATGTGCAAGAAGAGAAATGTAGTAAATATTAGGAAGAGATAAAACATTTTCTGTACAAACAAACTCCCTCGCGCTTTTCACCCCACACTTTTGGCAATTGTCATCAGCTCAACAGTATTAACCCATACCTTTTTCGTTTTTATAATTTTAGAGAAGTGGTTGAATGAATAGACGACCTAATATTAATATTTGTACTGAGAATGACTTGTTTATTGTCCGTATATAAACTTCTTCTTGATACATATTTGTTTATGAGAATGGGACTCTGATCGAGATAGAGATGCGAATAAGCGGAAACAGAGAAGGGTAGGTGCATTATCGAGAGAGTGGGGAATGTACCGGGGGGCAAGCCAAGGGTCAAGGTGGCAACCTGTGTTTACCTCATTGCAATGATCGTCGACACAGCATGGTACATTTGGTTCTTTCTGAATTCCAAAACAAAACAATCATGAACAACATTTGTTAATAAAAACAACTGATAACTAACCAAACAATTGTTACTGATTGCGCCAATCTACCACAACACAATTCAAATTTAAATATAAATATACCTATATATTACCAGGTTAAAAACATTGTTATCAAATTCTACTTAAAAACTACAACTCTTCAAGTCTTTTATTAGCAAACAATTTATACAGCTTTCAAAAGATTGAATAAGACTTGAACAGTCGTTGCTGCAATTTGTCTGAAAAATTTCAAATTTCCAAGATGCATATTTATTAAAAAAATATAAAACGTACAAATGAAAATATATGGACTTACTTCTCTGATTCCTTCGGTGATGAGTTTCCAGACGTGGGTGGCGTCTTCAAGCTCTTGAAAGCTTTGAGCCACTTGGACTTCATGCTACCTGTAGACGCGGACGATAACTTACGATCACGACCCGAATCACTACCAGAGTCCAGTTTGTTGGAAAACAATTCTTTCTGCAATCACAAAATAAATCAGAATTACATTCAAGCGCTCATTAATTTTTATGTGAAGCAAATTAAAATATCGAGCTTCACTAATAACATGGTATTTATAGCATGAACTCTACACAAATGATTTTCTTGCATGTCACCGCCGCATAAATAATTCCGAATCAATCGCGCGGTCTGCCCATGTTTGTGTACAGTGAACAAGTCGATATGACATGACACATATCTTACTAATTAAAGACGTTGCAACACTTGATCGGAAGTCTTACCAAATGGGACCGCAGAGTGACCCAGCCCATAACGAGATGCACTCACCACTCACAACGGACGCAGCACGCACCACGACACGGACACAGGGTTCGAGACCCGGGAATAGAACACGAAGCGCTGTCACTAACACGGGAGAGGTTATGGCTCCGGTGAAAACAACGCGTTGTATCGTCGTCAGGCGTCGAGCGGCAGGTGAGCGACGCGGCGCGACGCTGTATTGACGCGACGGCGACGCCCGAGTCTACGCGATCTACCACGAAGTGCGCCGAGCGGGAACGCCTGAATTACACGCCGCAAATTGTTTTATCAAATATTTACATTGGCGTACTTCTGTTTTCGTAAGCGCAAATAATAGTTATTTGTAACACTAGGCTGGAAACTGGATGCGCAATTTGCAAGCCTCGCCTTCGACTCAACCCGTCAAAATATGCTCGTACTCACAAAACAGTTTCTGAACGTGTGATACACAAGACTTTTCGCGCCGATTTAAATGGAATTATTGATTTAAAATTGCTAAAAATCTCTAATCTCCAAGCATGTGACTGACAGTCAGTTTCATAACATCACTACTTTCCCATGTTGGACTCACTCTGTTGTATTTTCTTTACGGCGTATTATACTATAAATATTATTTATTAACGATAGTTCAATCATCACGTCTCTTACTCGTTACTGGGTGTGGCATATTTCAGTTAGTCATATATTTTGCGCGTGAAGTGCGGTGACCAGCCGTCTAATCAAAGATATTAGTGTAGAAGGAACAGCAGGGGTAGTTTTAACGTGGTGAAAATTGTTTATCGGCTGTGGGAATTTGAGATATGTAAAACTGGCAATCTCGGTCAGAGGCGCGAAAACATAATTGTACGTATGTTGTCACTAGAAACACCCGCTAAATCTTGGAGGAAAGTTGCTGATATTTTATTAAAATAATTCTGATTAACTATGAACGAGTATCAAATTGGAATGACTGAATAATTCAATTTAAGGAAGATTAAATATTTAATTTAGGGTCGGAGATAATTCGATTCCGTTGGAAGTATAACCTGAGCTAAAACAGAAAGGTGCATTATAAATTAGCATTAGCCTTGAATAGCCCACGCACTATTGTCCTAAATTGACATTCCCGTTAAATAAATCTGCGGCTTCTCTAATAACTCATTTCTACATGATTTTAAAATATAAATTGAGACAGAAAGAACCATCTCATCGTTTCTCGTCCCAGCAGACATATTCATTCCCCCCCCCCCCCATACAATTTTCCAAACTGAAAACGGAATCAATTCCTCGCGGGACCTCAACTCAATTTTTTCTGCTTCATTTCGAAACAAATACAAGAGAGCCGAGAGTGCCTTGTTCTTTTACCAGCTCTTTTCTATATTTTCCGATTGAAAGACCTACAATCGTTTATTCAATTTTCTTTTCTACTTCTGAAGCTTTAGATAAAGCTAAAGATCAATGCAATGTAGGGAATAGTTATGTAACAACTCAAATTATAAGAAAGAAATGTTCGTAGGAGAAATGGTGCAGAGTTTCTCAAGCCCCATCTGTGCAAGTGCAAGGCGCTGTTTAAAGCACACGCACTCCTAGCAAGTGGAACAGAGAGGCGTGACGCTCCGTTTAATAATGCACACAACAACGGGAAGTAATGTATTCTGCAGCAACACTTTTATATGTTAATGAGGCGCTTTCTGTGTTTCGGAACTTACGCAAATGTTTACAGCGCCAGATTGCATGTACGGGGTTACACGCAGCAAAAACGACAACTAATTTCCTGTCACATGTCTTTTTGTACATCCGATGAGATAATACGTTCTTTGATATATACAGAGTCTGAGTAAAAGGATTTTTATTATTATCGATTATCATCTAGTTTAGTCTAGTCTGTGATTCGGGTTCAACCGATATTTTTCTTGTTTTTTAAATCGACTCTAAAGATACGCACTAACGCCTACATACATATATAACGTCACGCTATACAGAGTGTTCAATTTAAATGAGGCACCCTTGCTATCTCGAGAGCAACAAGGTTCATTAAATTAGCAAAGAAATACCATTTTTCAAGTCTATTATAAAATTATTAACAACATTTTTTTTTCAACCAATGGTTCTCCAAAGATTCTTATTTTAAATGAGAACATATATTTTCAAGTTCAATAACTTTACATTAAAATTTTTTTGAGAAAAATGCATATTTTATTGGCATTAATTTAATTCAAATCATGTCAGAATCAGCGTGCTTGATCTTTAATAACTGAACAACAAAACAAAAACAAGATTTATGCACTTGTCTTAAATCAGATTCATCCCGCAATCTTCGCCAAACGTTCCTATCCTGACAGACCACTTTCGCTTCAACCACATTCACAATCCTTTCATACAAGCTTGTTTATTCCTCACACTCGGAAACTATCGTTCACACAATAATATTTTAATCATATTTATTCATAGATCGTCCACGCACTCTTTCACCCTCAATTTTTTTAACAATATTCTTCATAAAAGAGTATATCAAGATGTCTTTGTTTTAATATTTGCTGATCAATTTAAACTGCACTATTGTTATAATTAGTGTTTCGGATATAGCGAATAGCGCGGGCGTGCTGGTACAACAGCGCTGTTGTCATTACCTCAGCACATTTCAAGCCTCTATAAAATTAAGTACGTGGAGAATCAAGCGCTGCTAAACGCATTATGTACAGAATGGCTCCGTGGTTATCGCACAAGACGAAATGGAAATTAATTTTCACTAGCAACATTCGCTTTTTTAATAGGATATTACACAAAAATTTCATTATTTTATATATTAATCTATGTACAAAAATACAAATTGTTAAAATAACCTTGTCATCTCTGGAAGAAATACAGCGATAAACAAGTCTTGATTGTCGGAATCACAAATTCACATTGATAGTACAAATTCTTCGTTGGCTTAAAGGTCAAAAGTTTCAATCATTACATGTTTGAAAGTTTGCTGATTATTATATGAATAGGAAAAGTTTCTTTAACGGATCGCGTTTTTGTTATTTGGAAATTGTTGAATCAATTAAACTGAAATGGAACAATAAAGTTATTAAATGATAATATCATGATTCACGAAATTATCTCAAATTTTTGTTTGTCTTTCATGATGTAAAAATTTCAGCAATATTTTATTTTAGCTTCTTGTGACTCTCTTAATTTAATTTAGACTTGATCGTAAAATAATTGATTTTGGGTCAAAATTTATTACGATCTAAGTGAATATGTCACCCTGGTATAGTGAATGTCATTTAATATTAATGTCGTGAATTATAACTTAGTTAGTAACTCAATATAAGTTTCAATCTAACATACTAGAAACTGATGATACATTTTTTAGCGCACGTCAACGGAAACAGTTTTAGACGAGGAAGTAGTTTCGAATGTAGTTACTAGACATTTTTATGGGATACAAGAAGTTGTGTTTGGCGCCAATTTATTGATTGTGTCGAGTCAACATTCAGTTTTTCTTTTGCAAAATTTACAAAATATATTAGAGATGTTTGAGCCAAGAGACAGAGCGGCGGCGTCCAATGCGACAGTCTGCGTCAACAACTACGAGACTTCCGTCTTGTATTGATAAAGCATAAATATGTATATGTACACACACACAAATATTTCACGAATAATTCAGTGTGATAAGGCAGCCGTACCAGTATTCAGTAGAGAATAAAATCAATTTATTGGTGCAAAGTGCAGCGTAGGTATGTCGTGGTTAAAAATGTAAGAGATGAGGCCTCAGGTGCATCAAGATGCACTCGAGCCGTTGTCATGGCGACACTGGACCCCACAGGCACTACTAACTCTAGGGGGTTAACTACCTTTAACCCCTCCTTCTCCTCAATAATTTACAGAGCAACCTATCCTCCTAAATCATATGACTGAATAAACTTTTTAGGAATAGGTAGCTTAGTGGTATTGATTCAGCTTGTGGATGTAAGAACCCGAGTTCGATTCCCACAGCCGATAAACAATTTTTACCACATTACATAACTATTCCTGTGTTGCTCCCCGCAATATTCATCCTTACCAAACATCACCCGACATATTTATATAATCCAAATATAAAAAAATATGTATCATCATGCCTTTTAACCATTACTGGGTGTGGCACTTTGGCGGAGTAGATCTCTCGATAAGTGATATATTTATGCGTGTGAAGTGCGGTTACCAGCCATCAAATCACGACCCCCAAAGTTGTTAGTAGAAGGGTAATTATAATGTAGCGTAAATTATTTGTCGGCTGTGGGAATCGAACCAGAGTTCTCAAATCCACAGACCGACTTGATACCATTGAGTCACTTACCCTATTATAACAGAAATATGTTTACAACGTGAAATTTGGTCGGAATAATATTTTACGTCGACTATTTTTCGCTGACAGAGTTTTCAGATAGGGAAATCTAGTGTCAAGCGTCGTGTAAAAAGGAACGCTTGACATTCCAGCGGCGGTTTACCGGTTGAGGGAGAAAAATGTGTCACGTGCCACACAATAAGGAAGCTGATAGCAACGGAACCGTCGTTACACTTACATGATAAACCAACACAGAGTTCAAGGTTTCACACGTCATCTCACATCGCATTAACAATGATGGTTGACCAAGCATTCGGAATATCGTGAGACGTACCAACTATTAATCCTACCACACAACAGAGTGTTGTTTCCAAGTTTTACATATAAATCTTTCATACAAATGATAAATCAAGAATACTTGCGAACGCATATAAATTACAAAATAAATAATGGTTGCGCAGTCGAGGAAAACAGATAAAATTGTAGACGTCAGACGTCGGAAGTAATGTTGGCAGGCAGCCAGTATGTGTGTATTGAAGGGCACTGACCTAGGGTTGTTAAATAGACCCATTCTTTCATTTTTATTACAATTGTGGCGGGATCGTGTGAGTGTCAATTGTGATGGTTGGTCACAATAATATTATAACACTTGAAAGCTACTTTTCATAGTTTAAGACTACATTTTATAGCTCAAAACTACACCTTATAGTTTGAAGTATTTAATTCACGCAAAACAATTATTTGTTGCAGGCATATACATTAGTGGTTAGTATAGCTTCGCTACATTTTTAAAGAATAGCAACAGCTGAGTTTCGCCGTTTCCGATTATGTTCCCGAATGTGTTTTTTTTTTCGGAATGACCGTTTTCCTGAATTATAATTTCCTGCATGATTATTTCCTAAATGCGTTTTTCCAAAATTTCCATTTTATCGAATAATAATTTTCTCGAATGCCTTTTTGCTTGTGTTAATTTCTAGTATTTCTCGATTAACAATTTTTCCGAATGACAATTGACAGTATACCAATTTCCCGAATATTATTTTTCCATACACAAATTTTATGGTCAGGGCCGGCGCTAGGGGCACGGCGGCCTAGGGCGACACTTTTTAAGTTGCGACACTTTTCACGGCATGATAGAAATTTTTAATTTGTAATTATTTTTATGTTTTCAATAAATACAAAAAATTACTTGAATTCAAATCCCTATTTTAACAGTTAATTTTCTTGAGTCATGCTATTCAGATTAAAATGTCACCTCTGCAATTACTAAATTAAATTTATGACAAAAATTTAATATCATAATTGTCATAAGAATATTATTGACAATTCCGGTAACAGTTGCAAGCAGAGAACGTTCATTTTCCAAACTTAAAATTATTAAAAATTACTTAAGATCGGCATTACATCAAGAAAGGCTATCTGGATTAGCAATAATTGTCAAAATTAAAGCAAGAAAAGTGCCAATATAATTTATTCAATTTGAGTTTGCATAATCTGTATTGGGATCAAGAGTTATTGTTATTTTCTTTCTATGTAGTTATTTAATTTTTAAATAAAATTTATCGTTATGTATAAATATTTTAAATCCTTCTCCCGCCCCTTGAGGCGCAATAGAAAAGTTCGCCTCAGATGGCAAAATAGCTAGCGTCGGCCCTGTTTATGTTATTATATTAATTAATTAGATGGAATTTTAGATATGTTAAAATATTAAATACAAATGGGTCAATATTGATCCTATTATGGTAACTAACGATCCGTAATTATTTCGGTTCTGCAAAGGTTAATTTATTAACAAATTATATTTAAAACAACACATTTAAAAATGAAATAGACAAATTTTTATTCACACAGTGATTCAGTGTAGTGTTTGTTTATGGCCTGTATTTACAAGTGCAAATTGTGACGAGTCTTTCATTTACACTCTACACGCTCTTCAGTTGTCGCCATCTTTACTTATTAATTAAGTTTATTTTGTTTTGTTCATGCTCGGCTGCTTTCATTATATTACCACACAGTCGAAACAAAAGTCACTATATTTTATTGTTCTGTTATTTGTTTTATATGTTTTCTACTGTTATATTAATTTGTACGCACAATGTACTGTATTCTTTTACTTTTTTATGTATCAGAGCTTATAGGATTTTATCCTCGGCTCTTCCTAAATTTAATAATAATAATAATAATAATAATATATTTAATTCGAATATATGATGAAAATAGAGTGTGCAGGAAAGTAGATAAAATAAAATGTTATGTTTGTGATACTGACCTGATGATGGATAGCACTGAGATGAATCTGCGCGACTCGCAGATCAAACCTCTTCATACTAATATCCTCCTGGGTCTCATTGACCTTGTTATAGAGACTGGATTCAAGCGACCGCTGTTGAATCCTCAACAACGTGTCTAGTGCATCCTGTGTCTGTTTAATCTGTAACTCGAGTTCCAGGGCTTCCTTGCGTAACGCGTCATGGCTCGGCTTGACTTGTACGGAGGCGAGGCGATCCACCACCAGCTCGTTTTTAAGTGGCGGTGGAATACAGTCAGGTGCTGGCGGCGGCTCCACCGGCTTGTCCGGGTCATCGGGGTCGTGCACCGGCACCGGAGGCTGCGGCGGCGTGAACAGACGCTTCATGGTGGAACGGTTTGGTGGTAGCGATGGTAGAGAACGGAGGAAGTGGGTTAGGTCACCTGGACCCGATACGGCGCGGCACTGGGAGCTCAGGCCTTCGTATCGCTTGTACTGCTCCATTGCCTGTAAACACACACACACACACAGATATGATATATTATTTGGAAAAATAAATTAGATTTATTTGTTGCAGCTTGTAGCAGAATACGCAACTATGGTGAGCTCGTGATTTCCAGAGACTCGAGATTGTCAAATTCATTAATATTACGGACGCACCGTTTAACAATAATTTGAATAATGGCTCATTTTGTTCTCTATAATAAAGCATTAAAAGTTAACGAATTGTTACGACTGAACTAAATTCAAATTAAACTGAATCTTTTTATAATTCACCCTATTCTGTAACTGAATCATGATCTGTTACTGATCGATAAGTTAATGACAACTCTTATTTTTCATGATTACTCTTCAGATTACCATCATTTCGACATGCTGTGTCTAAACTCATTTATTCTCTTGTTTCTGTTTTATTTAGTGAGCTGTTATTAAGTAATACTTTTATATAATAACAGTTACTTATATGTATAAGTAAGCAAAATGCATGAAAATAACATCAAAATGTCCAGGTAAATTATTCTGGCCACAGAATGCAAAAAATTGACAATATATAAAGTAATCATGAAAAATAAAAGTTGTTCATTTAAGTATCTAAAACAGATAATGAAATATAGAGTATGTCAACAATTATTTGCCTAGAGTCCAGAAGGGTAATAAAACAACCCAGATTAGAACCATACTGTACAGTAATTGGAATTAAGTTCCTGTTGTACAGAGTAGCAAATAACTAAAGTATAAATAAATATAAATATATCATCATGCTTTTTACCCATTACTGGGTGTGGCACTCTGCCGTAGCAAATCACGGTAAATGATATATTTTGCGCGTGAAGTGCGGTTACCAGCCGTCAAGTAACGGCCCCCAAAGATGTTAGTTGAAGGGAAGCCACAGAGGTAGTTTTAATGTGAAAAAAAGAAAAGTAATGTGAAATACTGATTTGGTCTCCGGCGCGGTGTGGAAGCAATCAACATCAACATCGAGAGCAAGTGAGGTGTACGCGTGGTCGTGACAGGTATGTGCACACACGACGCGCGTCCATGTCTCTTGTCTCGTTGACGTGTGGCGTCGCGACATCTTTTGTTGTTCTGATGCGTTGTGTGCTGTGTTGTCTGTTCGCAGTGACGTTAAATATTCACGTGGTGTACGAGTCTTGAATTTGTAGCGTACACCGTCGAATCTCTATGAATTATTTATCCTGTTGCATGACGGAGATGTTGCTTTTATTGTTGTTCACGTAATTTCGTGGTACTACCTACCTACCTTCATGGTTACCTTTGTTACCAAATGTTTATGTTAAAATAAGATGTTAAATATTCTTCTTTCTCTAGTTAGTAAATAAGAACAGTGAAGTGTCTGGGGAATAGTCAACAATGTTTTTATTTTTAGTTACACTCTATCGGTTTCGATGCGCCCTGCACCATCCTCAGAAGCTGAGAAACATAATTACAATTAAAATACAATAATTTAAATACATTACTGTTACTTACTTAACCGTCAACATTGAATAAAAATATTCTGAAAAAACATCAATATTTTTATTCAATTTGAAATGTTGTCAGTTAAGTAAGTAAGTAAGATGTATTGTATTTTAATTGTAAATATGTTTCTCAGCTCCTGAGGATGATGCAGGGGGCACCGGTAGGGTGTAACTAAAAATCAAAACATTGCTGACTACTTCCCAGAAACTTAATTGTTTTTATTTAAATAAGATAATAAAGATATTGTATGGAGAATGTTTGACGAAGACAGATTCTTTGATAAATCTTATAATGTTTGAGAGGATCGTGTTACCGCCATTTGATGAGATATAGTGTTATGTTTATATTTTAATGAAAAAGTGTGACTCACTCTCGCAGAAACGACCTCGGCACCTTGTAGAACGGCCTCGGACAACGTGGAGCACAGGTCCGTGTAGATCTCTTCCAATTCCTACAACACATCAACTCATTAAAGTTCTGGAAATTGTTCCTTCGCTCAGCCGGCACTTGCCGTAAATAAATCACTAGCTTAGGTAGGTACTATGTTGCAATTAAACAATTCTTGTACATCGATTCATTTTTAATTTACATAACTATGAACACTTGGTTTATTATTTATGAATGTTATTAAATGTATACTTTGATTATAAAATGAGAAAATAAATAAATAATAAATTAACATTGTAAGACGAAATTGAATAGCTTTGTAATGTAGGTTTCTTTGTGCTCTGTTATTTTTATACAGAAGTATAATATAACTACATAGACAGAAATCACAAGAGACATCTTGTAGTGGTGAATACCGGATACAGATGTTCTATAACAAGTTACACAATTACATCTGTCTCGTGCCAATTACGTCCATGCATAACTGAACAATACACCAATTTGTAAAATGATCTCTATGCCTCCAACATATCTTCAGCTTCAACTATATCTTTTGAACATAATTATTTTTAATGAATTATGGAAAATAATTTGATTCAATTATAAAGTACCAGCAAGTAGGGTTGGGAAAATGACGGTAGTTTATAAATTAGTAAAATGTCATCATGTCATCACATATCGCTTACATATCATTTGTATATCATTTGTACATCATTTTGATACTATAGCAAAGTATTGAAATAATTATTTTATGTAAATAAAATAAAAATTTCAATATTTGTTCAAGGTCGCAAGATTCACGCGGTAATAGAATATTCCAACAGTACGGCATTAAAAAAAAAAATTAACGCATATCAATTTTAGTTTTAAATGTGTTACAATAAAGCAAAAAAAATTATTAAAAGTGAAGTATTAATATCTAAAATATTTAATTAAAAAGTAAAAATTATTTTTGTAAAATATTTAAATATTTGTGGAATAGCCAATTATGATTTTTCGTAATGAAGTCAAATTTAATCGTAAATGTAGTACAAATGAATAAAATAGTTTCTTATTTGAATATAAAACCGACATAAGTATGGTATGTGTACGATAATTAACCTGACCATCAATATGACCAAAACCGGTAATATAACCGCGGTTATATTAGCAAGTTTCAACTAGTAAGTAAATATTGAAGCGTCAGTGATTAGAGAATGTGTAAAAAATGAGGCATCCCACTTGGGTTAATTAAGAAAGCCAAGCCGGAACCAAAATAGACGCCGTGTGACATCGGGTCAATCAATTCGACGCGACGTGATGCAAATGGCGTCTGATGAATTGTTAATGTCCGGTCGGAAGTCCTGTTACAGCCGTGATTGGCATCGATTCGAGCTTATTAAATGTATATTCGCGCTCATTCGCTGCCACTCACACTGTTCTTGCTAATTTCATAACTGATTTATTATTAAACATTTACCAGGATCGCTAAATATTGACTGTCACAAATATAATGCACATGCATGGATATCTCGAGATACGTATAAAATATGAGAGAAAATGTGGAAATGGCGAAAAGTTTCAAATAAAAATTAAAGATACTAAAGCGCTATTAACAGTAAAGCATTCATACAAGGTATAAAGTATGTAAGGAATATTGATATTATCTGCAGAAATAATTATTTAATCTAAATCAGCCGTTTTCAAAGTGTGGGTCGCGACCCCTCGAGGAGTCGCGAAGATAATGGACGAGGGTCGTCGGATGCTATTTACAAATTTTAAAATACATGTTTCCAAAGATTCATCCCGTTGCAAGCTTTTATTTAAATTTTAAGGATTAATAAAATTATAAAAATAATATATAATATTTAATTAGATGTTCATATTCACGTTTGTTTCTGTTTACGGTTAATTTAAAAAAATATAAAACTGTATATGAAATTGAGGATTTCACTATTTAATTTCTTATATATTTTTACATAATTATGCATATTTTGATCCTCAATATATATTTTTTTAATCGGCGGAGTCGTCATCGCAAAAATGTCTGTTATTGAAAATGCCAATTATTGGGTTGAATCAGTTTAAAAACCGAAAAATTTTAAAACATGGTTCTATATAATTCAAACTACGAGAAATTGAATCCCGTTGAGCGCATCTTCATATCTTTTTTAGTTTTTAGTTACAGAGATTTTTAACTATATGAAAAGCTCAACTTTGAAGGCCTATATCTCGAAAACTATAAGAGATATTGAAATGCGGTTTAAACGAGCGTATTTTTCGCGCCCTAATTAACTTATAACGAAATTTTGAAAATTTTAAATTTTTTTTCAAAATTTTCGTTTCTCAATATTTCAAAAAATTGAAAAGATAATGAAAATCTGTGAACACCAATGAATTTCTCTCGTAAAAGTACATAGGTATGCAAAATTTCAGGCAAGAATTCACACAGATAAAGTTTTTATTACAAAAAAACGAAAAATTACTGTTTTTTGAAGATTTTTGAAGGGGTACCCCTTAAGATTTTTACGAATTTTGGCCATATTTAGTTTTTTTGCTCTAAAAATTGTATCCGTGGAGCAAACATTCTGTATTTTACATACATATGTACTTTTACGAGAGGAATTCATTGGTTTGTACAGATTTGTATTATCTCTTCAACTTTTCGAAATTTGAGTAAAAGAAAATTTTGGAAAAAGTTGTATAATTTTCAAAATTTTTAAAATTTCAGCATTAGTTAATTAGTGTACGACAAAAACACTCGTTCAAACCGCATTTCAATATCTCTTTTAGTTTTCGAGATATAGGCCTTCAAAGTTGAGATTTTTAAAAAGTCTAAAATGGTTGTAACTCATAAACTAAAAAAAGATACGAAGATGCGCTCAACGGCATTCGCTTTCTTGTAGTCTAAATGATATAGAACCGTATTTTAAAAATTTTCGATTTTCCACTGGTTCAACAAAAAAATTCGCATTTTCATGAAACGAATTTTTTTACGATCACGACTCCGGCGATTAACAAAAAATGCTTTGAGAATCAAAATATGTACATGTACGTAGAAATATATATGGAATCGAATGGTGGAATTCTCAATTTCATAACTAATGGTATATTATTTTAAATTAGTCCTTAAGGTGGTACTATCATTTACGACAGATTTTAATAAAATTTAAATATGTTATTTTTCATGAGTTTCTACATTAGCATGAAAATTTGTTGTTTTGTTTATAACTTATTACAATACATAAAATTAAATACTTGTTTTTATAAACTTTTTCGGTTACGTATACTTTTTTGAGACAGTCATAATAGAACCACCTTAATGAGAATTTTTTTTCTTTACTAATTTCTGAAATCGTGATTGTCTATTTGTAATATACATTATTAAATCAGCCTTTGGCAAACTGTAATTTTTGTTTCCAAGGGAGTCAGTTGTTCTCACCTGCAGGAGTTGTGGTAGCGTTTCTTTGCTATACTCGTCGAGCATGCCATTGGTAGCATGCAACTGCTGCACATAGGCGTTGTGCGCATCAAAGTATGCACTAAGCGACGCGGTAGTCGGCGCAGCCAAGTAACTCAAGTAGGCGTTCTTGTAGTCCTGACGACACTTGGACAACTTCTCCTCAGTTTTGCTGATGATGGTCTCGTAGGACTCGCGATGTGTAAATACTTTGCGCGACTGAATCTTGCGATGGAAGGAACGCTCGAGTAGTGGACGGGAAACCTGACGGCTGAGGATGCTGGCGATGTCGCTGTGTGCTTGTGAGTCAATCTCCACCTCCTGGAGAAGTGTTTCCCACGCATGGAACAGCGAGCTGGGACACGCTGGACGTTCTTTCCGTAACTCGCCGTTCCGTTTACGGAAGTTTGACACGAGGACCTGCAGCTCCTCCGCATGCTGCTCGTAGATCTGCGACAACTGTTGGGTGAAGTCTGAAACTGTAACATAACATATCATCAGCAAAACTCACAAAAAATAGATAAAACTGCAGTATTTCCAGTGGCTCCAAAACAATGTTATAAACTGAATAATTAATTATTCACGTACGAGCATATTGAAGGAATGTATCGCCCGTAGCTTCTGACCTAATATGATTTTATTTTAAATTACTCAACTCTGGTCATTAATTTTTCAGGCCCTAGGCCCGTAAGACTCACGCCAAACAAAAGTAAGTCATTATATCCGATTTTAATGACATCGCCGCAAAATTGTTTTAGGAAAATTGTACAGATTCAAACATTTACTAACACTATTGTAAATATGTTAAGAACAAAAACACAATAAACACATATTCTAGTGAATAATTATAGCAAAATAACTTATAAATTGAAATTATTATTCATGTGTATTATTACATAATTACTACGGGGTTGGTGGCTCAGTAGTATCAAGTCGGCCTGTAGATCCTGAGAACCTCGGTTCGATTCCCACAGACGACAAACAATTTTCACCACATTAAAATTACCCCTGTGGCTCTCCCTCCACTAACATCTTGGGGGCCGTGATTTAACGGCTGGTAACCGTACTTCACGTGCATAAATATACCATTTACCGAGATCTGCTTCAGCAGAGTACCACACCCAGTAATGGGTAAAAGGTTTAAAATAAAATATTTAAATGAATGCATTTATTCGAATAAATCATTCGAGAGTTTAAATTGTATTTAAAATTGTGACCCGTCGTAAGTGACTGGACGTGAGTGAAATTTTTAAATTCGTGAGCGGGCGTGTTCGTGAGAATATGCGTGAAAAAAAATATATTTTTCGTGAGTGGGCGAGACTAATTTTAATCACGCAGCTCTAGTTAAAACTAACTAATTATTCGACAGTCAATTTCATTCATTACTAAATCAAATAAGAACGTTTCCAGAAAAAATGAACATGTCTGTCACTGTCACCGCCAACATTTCAGAAGGTCACCGGGGGTGGTATTAGCAGATTACGTCCCGGTGTTCAGGTTCATGGGTTCAATGTCGGTTATCGCCTTTGATCAAGAGCTGTCTTAGTAATTAGCAAATGGAAATGTGTCGCTCAGTGGTGGTGTGCATTAGCATGAGATACTTTGACCTATACCAGCGCGAATTGTTTTCATCTACCAAGTCACACATAATAAACACAGAAGTATAATTTCAAATCTTATTATTTACACTTACAAGCACTCGAAAAGAATGTTTGCTGTTGGAAGTAGAGTACGAAAACAAATTTATATTTTAAGTAAATATTGTGAAAGTTGACAATGAGAGTAGAGTGTGAGCGATTGGAATTGAACGCTAGTAAACGCTCAAAGGATTTCCGTGATGCACAGCGGTAAATGTCTGTCAATATTTATCTCCGTTGACGATAAATAAAATTTAACTTGGTGAAAAATGAAATCCGGAACCTGGCAAAAGACGGAAAGCACGAAATAAGAATCTTATTAAATTATAAACTTCTGAGGAGTTCATTTTCCGCCTTTCTGTTTATATTTATGTTTGCTTTAAACTGCTAAAGAAACTTATTATAAACAAGACAAATTAAAAACTGGATTAATCAAGTTGAGTTGCAAGAAAAGGAGGCCCATGGGCCAAAAAAAAATTTCTATGGATACATAAATGAAATGAAAATTTTTGTTTATTGTGAATACTTGATTTTACAAAATGTTATTTTGACTTTTAACCTATGTAATCTATTAATCTTTTGAACATGTAATTAAATGTTATTTTGTTGTGCATAAAATATTGTATGTACCACGGGTAAAATAAGCGTTTCTGACCCTCAGCATGTTATTACCCCGCGGTACTTTGCGTCTCGTGCTAATAATCATGCAATGGACCAGAAACGCCTGTTTTCACCCTTGATACATAAATAACTATTAAATATCTTACTTGCAATAACAAAATGATTCCACAACAAACGGAACCGTTTCCGCAAACCGAAAGCATCTCGTCCTATAAAGTTTCACTTTCAGTACTTGTAACGTATGTAAATAACTATTTTTAATTTTTTCTATACAAAAATCAGTCTATATGAAGACATTATTTTAATCCGGAAGTCTTGAATAATAGGATGAGTGAAAGCTGAAGTGTTTTCTCTGGAACGATCTGTTAACTTTGCAATCGAATATAAAACATTCATTCAGTTGATTCCCATTCAATTCTAGTAGGGACGTGGGGGAGGCACGGGGTATCGGACACACAGCCACATTCAGTGAACATCGAACGCAAGATGCGGGATCGATTGGCAGGTGAGATCCCGCAGGAATATGGCCGATGTATTTTTTATTCGGTTCCATCAAGTGTGCTACGTGCTGGCTTATATGGAAGTGATTTTTTTTGTTCGTCTCGTGTTGAGAACGCGGAGATAAATCGATTGGGATTTAATCACAGTAAAAAGCAGCCATCCCTCATTCGCAATTTATAAATGTCCACTAATATTTTAGTTCGAGTGAATATATTTGCTGAAATTAAATGCATGAAAGCAGTTTGTGGGATAAATGTGTGGTATAAAATTCCAATGTGTTCCAGCAGTAAGTTTGCGGCGAGAAAAGTGTTTTGTAAAACTTAATTAAAGTGCGGGCTACACTCGCACAATGAAACCAAGCGCTGAATTTACGCGACCATATAACTCACAATTTTCCTTTCACCACTGTACCTTCACTTCATCTATTTATTATGTATTTATTCAAACTTTTCATATAAATTGCATTACTTTGTTAAACTTTCAAAAATTATATATTTTCCACATAAGAATGTCTGACTTGAGGGGCCAGTGACAACTAGTGGCTTAGTTTCCGCTTATGTAGAGCATCATAGAAACCGAACAAACCTGTGTAGTGAAAACATTCCATCCAAACTGCTACATTTTAAATCCCCCAGTGCGCATTTCAATATTATAATCCAGGAATTGTTTTTCATATTACAAACATTTACAATAGAGAGAGGATTGTTGTTGTAATACGCTGTCAAACATATAATTTAGTTATGCAAGTGTTTGTATTTCATTACACGAATCAGAGCCGTGGAGAATTTAATTATGCTTGTATGCGTCAAATTCGTTGAATAAATACTAGAGATTCTAGTAAAACTCTAAAATTATAAGCAGTTTTCTACTTGAGAACAAGTTTACGTTGCTTTTCCGTGCTCCATACTCATAACAAAACTACTACAGACATGATTATTTAAAATGTATTTCAATATGTCGAAATTTACTAGAACTGCAAACCAAATTTATCCTCTGCACGGATAAAATACGCTATTCCAACAATACGGCGTTTAAAGAAATATTTAACACATATCAAACAAACGTATCAATATTTAAAATATTTAATTAAAAAATGAATTATTCAAAACGATCGCCATTGATGGTTTTGTGACGTAGGTGGTTCAAACTGCAACTTCACATTGTGAGGCAATGCGCATGTGCACCGAAATGGCAATTCGGGACAAAAACAATATTTAATTAAAACAATAAATGTTAAAATAGCACAGTAACCTAGTAAATAAAATTGTTCCATTTTAATTGAACCTAAAAAATGTGCATGAATTCTTACTAATTTATAGAATAATAATTATTCTTATTATTACCTGAATATTGACAGTTGCTTAATATAATATAGTTCTTCATAAATTTTGTATAATATAAGTAAAAAATGGGAAAAACAAATGTGAAATCAATTCCGCGAGATGTTTCGCGCTCTTGTCAAAGTATATCCATCTCTCTCAAAAAAGAAAGCCTTATTTCTCATTAATATCCTTTGTCTCTTAATATTAATGCTATCTTTATCACCAAGCCACGTTAGATATATATTTAATCAAAGCCACTTCAGTCTGATGTTACATAAAATATCATAGAATATAATTTTTCCGAAAATATAAATTCATATACGGTTCACCTAACACGATATACATTAAACTGATTTTAATTAACAGTTACGTAAATTCCTCATTAAGCAGCATCAATAAATGAACATTGCGCGGAATTAAAACACTGCGCCGTCACTAGCAGACTTTTAATTATTCACTGACGTCAGTTGCATAGTAAAATTCATTTCAACTAGGTTTATCGTCTTACACTTTACCAACCTAGCAACACACAAAGATACGAGAGAATTTATATCAAATCCCGGATGTTACAATAGGCTATTCTACAATTTTTTTATTATTTTATTTGTTAATCTGCGTTCAAAAATAATTTTTCCTCGTTTTTTTTTTTATTTTGTTCTAGAATTTCTACTAAGGAAGAAAAAAAAAGATTTATTTATCAATCGTGACGTAACCCTTGGTACCAAATAAGCGCGAAAACATAATAATGAGAAAGATACGTTATATATGTATATAAACGCCGTACTGTGTTGGAATAGTCCATTTTCGTAATATTTAGGATTTAATATACCTAACAAAAATATACGTTTTTAAAGAAGTGCAAAAGTATCATAAATCAGAATGAAAATCAAGTTTGTCAGGATCGCTGACAAAAGCGGGTGTCGTGTATCAAAACGCGACATATCCGATTTGAATTTCAAATGAAAGTTCGCAATCTTTCCAGCTGTGGGATTAACGCCAACTCTTTGTCGGCATCCGACAGACAACTCTGCGTCACGACGCGGCTTCAAGCCGTCGCAACGCAACACTTCACTGATTCGTTTGTTATTACTGCATGCCATAACTTAGTGATTAAAAATAAATAAATATATCATCACATCTTGTACCCATTACTGGGTTTGGCACTCTGCCGTAGCCCATCTCGAAAAGTGATATATTATGAGCTTGAAGTGCGATTATCAGTCGTTAAATCACGACTCTACAGAATAAATCTGGGTCATATTTATACATTGATTTGGTTTTGAGACAACCTTAATTTATAAGATGTGCATAATAATATAAGCACATTTTTTCCAGATATAAAAGAATATCATTAATTTTCTTTCAAGATGTTCTATATCTAAATGAAAAGAAAATCTCTTAGCACAGAGGAACTCAATTTGCCAGTAATAAAACTCTCGAGTTAAAATTCAATCTTTCAAATGAAATATTTGAATATTTCATTTTGTCTAAACGAAATTTGTAATTACTTCATATAGACACAGACAGACACGACTGATAAAGTAAAATTGAATACGATGGTCTTAAGTTATTTATCGTTTTCATCCCGTTGACCTGTGACTCGGGTGACGCGAAATAGAATTGTATAAACACGGTATACGGTTGGCTGAATAATGTGTACACAGGACAAAACAACTCGAAATTACACTATAATAATGAATGTTTAATTTACTTTACGAATTATAAGGACGAACCCATTATAAGGTTGTATTGGAATTTTTCGCAATGTTCCTGAGACGACGCGATGCGATCTGCACGATTAACTTACAACTTTGATAATGACTGATCTAATGAACTTGAGAACTTGTTACATTGTTCCTGCTAGAGCTCTAAGTAAATACTTCGGGACTTTGTAATGTTTGTGTACCTACATATAAGAAGTTGTAACTTGCAAATTAATTCTGAAATGTTAGCTCTGCGGGTAATGGAGGTCGATTACAAGACATATAGCTATTTGAAAACTAAAGGACACATTACTTGATTAATTTCAACCATATTCAAGACCCATAATAGGCTATTCCACAAAAATTATTTTTTCTGAAACCGGCAAGAAAGTGCCAATTTTAGTATGGAAAGTAGATTTTTACAAAAACAGTCAAGTAAAATACGTAACCAAGGCGACAACAAAAATAACAGTTTGGTAAAGTACAAAACAGTCTGGTAAAGATTTTACCTGACTGATATTTTTGTTGTAACCTTGGATACGTAGTCTGCAGTCAGAACAATTCATATCAAAAAATTTAAACTTTTTGAATTATTTATGATTAATTATTGATTAAATTAAACGATTTCAGAAAAAAATAGTATAAGTAACACATCAGGAAAGTGTTTTTACTTGACTCAGCAGATTAAAATACTCGGCCTGCGGTCTCGTATTTTAAAAATCCGCTTCGTCAAGTAAAATATCACTTTCCTGACTTATTATGTAATAAACTATTATATGTTATTTTACAAACAAAAATAAATTTTCCCTGAATTTTTTATTTTGTTGTAAAGTTTCTATTGTCGTAGCATACAGTGCGGTTATCAGCCGTCAAATCACGGCCCCCAAAGATGTTAGTAGAAAGGGAGCCACAGGGGTAGTTTGAGTATGGTAAAAATTATTTTCGGCTGTGGGAATTGAACCCGCGTTGTCAAATCCACAGGCTGACTCTAAACCATTGAGCCACCTACCCCATATTATTATTTCATATATTTTTAGCTTGGGTGGGATTCGAACTCGAGGTCAAATGGGATGAAATATTAATGAATTCATTTTGCAATTAATCTTTATCACTTCAATCATTTACACCCACTTTTTTCTGAGTCGCCCTGATTCACAAATCGCCATACAGTCACCAGTCACCCATTCTTCTGGAAGAAATGAGAAAGAGTAAAATTCGCGAGCATATTTCAGCATTGCAATAAAACGTTGTAAATGTGGCACATTTTAGCAGCTCAATTTTTCCGAGCAATTTACATAGCAGCGCGGTGGGCGGGGAAGACGGGGTGGGTCACGGCACGGCAGAAATATCTCGCGCGTTTAATATCTCGTTAGGTGAACGACGTCGACTCTGAAAACGCGTAAGTAACGGCTCTCGTGATGCACATTTAACCATCGGCATCATGTCATATTACTTACTACAATTTTATTTATCATATACCACCTATTCGTTTTAGCATTCGACTTTACTAAGACATCATGCAAGATATAAAAATCGGTTTGATTTCCATCCGATTTTCAATATGATATTTATGCTACAAAAATTTATATTATATATAAATCAAATTAAAATTTGGTATACATGATACAATTATTTGACATCTATTTTAATTTGTTTTATTGTTTATTTTAATAATACAAGTAAACATTACTAAAATGAAACTTTTAATATTATTTCATTTCCAAACAAGTAGATTGACAGGATCTGATAAGTAAAATAGGTTTTTATAATATCAGTAATGACAAAATTTAAACTCAGTAAGTGGATCTTTTATTGCACAGTTGGTTTCCATAATTATAATATTTACTTACCATCCACGATGGATAGTAAGTAAATATTACATATCAAGGTCCTGTTTATTTTGACAATAGTTTGACAGCTGTTAATTTTGAAACCTCTTTTTCTTTTCCTTCTATTTGTGCAAGTATTGTGAAAAATAGCTTAGTAACCTTGACCTATAAGTGATTTTTTAGGTCGCGAATGTTTAAGAAGTCTCGACCCTACGGGCCTCGATTTCCCAAACTACATTCTTGACCTAAAAACTGTCACTTATAGTTCATAGTACATAATATACTATTTTACCATAAAGGCTTTTATTTTAATTGTGCTTCTCTGACACAACTTACTGTTACACGTAGATCCCACTAAGGCCAAATAATACCTTTGTTTTCCAGTGTCCATAGATACGGCTTTATTTACTGTCCCTGAGGATGAAAAGTATTACTTTGTTCACTCAATTGAGGGAAAAATATTTTTGTGAAAAAATTAATTCACATATTTACTGCAAGGAATTGAACGTAGTTATATTATTTAATTATTAGTTAAAATTAATTAGAAATGAAGCTGCCAACACTGGCTTCAACTGCCCTTATTCAGTTTATTGTGTATATCAAATAAATTCTAGTTTATTATTGTTCTCGTTTTAAATGTAAATCAATACATCTGTTTACTACTGCTTCCGTACGTTTTAATAATTAATGTAATTAATTAATTAAAACGAAATAATTATATTACATGAATAATACATAATGAAAATGTAAACTGGTGTATAAACAAATAAAGAACCGTATAATGTTATCTTACAATGTAAATAATAAAACGAGTAGTACAATACAAGGAATATACAGTTTCAGTTCCATTCGCCATTGAATCTGTAATAAACGAGGACATCCGAAAGAGCTGCTGAATACAGAACAGCAGAAATACAACCAACTCCTCTATCTGTTACGAGCATGTTGGTTGCTACTGGCATGTGAAATTCAGCGGCCGTTATATTGTTTCCTGTTCATTTATCAACACACATTTTACATATTTCTAACATTTCACAGTATTGTTATGAGCGGTCATTTTGTGGCGAATAAAATGCACGGGCATAAAATTAGATAAATAAATAAATATATCATCACGCCTTTTACCCATTAGTGAGTATGGTATTCTGCCGAAGCAGATCTTGGTGATATATTTATGCGCGTGAAGTGCGGTTACCAGCCGTCAAATCACAGCCTCCAAATATGTTAGTGGTGGGTGAGCCACAGGAATCATTTTAATTTGGTGAAAATTGTTTGTCGTCTGTAGGAATCGAACCGAGGTTCTCCGAATCCATAGGCCGACTTGATACCACTGAGCCACTACCCCATAAAATTAGATGTGGGCAAATATCAAATTTTTCTAATTCGAATATTAATCAGATATCAAATATTCGAATACTCTGAATAGTTATTTATTTAAAAATAAAAAATAATTAATTATAAATTAAATTTACAACTGTAAACAATAAATAATAATATATTAATATAAATTAAATTATCATTGTTAATATGAATTATGGAATGATTGAATTAAAGTATATAAGTAAACTTGTAGCTAAAACAAAGCTTATTTTATAAAACTGTGGGTTCATCAGAGTGCCGAAGATAGTGATGTTTCATTCGAATATTCATCAGTAGTGTCAATATTCGAAGATCTTGAATATCGAATACTTAATATGCTCGCTGCATCATTGTTTGCCATATTTAGTTTTGTTAAGTGAGTAATATTAGCAAAACCAAGATTAACTAATAAAATTAATGGGCTGAAATAAAAGTGAGTGTAACATTTTTGTTTAGTGACCGTTCTGCAAATCGAGAAAAAATCCAGGGACGTGAAAGTGTAGTGGCGAGGGATTTGAAGCTATTTCAGTTGCGACGTGTTGGGATTAAATTCTACCACAAGTGGAACGCGCCTCTGATTTTACGAACACATTCAATTAATTTATATTTGTGTTGCGGCTTATCTACACAGGCCGTTTACGTTTTTTTCTTTTAATGGGTGATACTACAACATAAAAACACCTTAGTAAAAGTTTTATAATAAAAAATATATTCCCTTATAACTGTATTTAATAATTGAATATATCTTTTAAAAATAATGAAACATACAGTGTTTCCCCATTGCGAGCTGCTACAACTAATCCAAATCTAAATTAGATTTACAATGTTGGTCTAATTGAATTTGTTACGTAAATCGTGTGTAGGCATGTAACGACTAATTACTTAATACAAAAGAATCATCTGACGACGCGACGGTAACGATGGCGGACATTTCCCGTTGTTCCTGACACTGATGTGCGAACTGAATTAGTTCGGGTCGGGATTGACGGGACGTGGCGCTATTTTTAAATCAACTGGGTCAAGTTTAAACGCGCGACTAGCAAACTATTACGACACGCGAGTATTATTGCCTATTAGCCTGTGAATAGTATTTATTATTACGAGAAATCAGTATCTTATATAACTTTAATATAAGGTAACGTAGAAGCTATAATTAGAAATGAAACATTTTCACAAAGGGACAAAGCCCAGGTCACAGGATTTGAATCTTTTATTCAGTTTATTATTCATTGTGGTTTTGATCGAGCGCGGCAGGATCTCTGATAACCACGAGACGCGAACTTACAGCCTCGGGCACTCAATTCTCCTCAACACATCAAAACTTTCTTATTCTAATGACGTGCTGAAACAATGAAACTTGGTACCGAGGGTAGAGGTTGCCAAAAATATCCGATATCCGAATCGAATCGGAATCCACCTTGCTTTTCGAGTAATTAATAAAACTTTACATTTTGTTGTTGTCTTCATTTAAATAAATAAATAAAAATATAAATATATCATTACACCTTCTACCCATTACTGGGTGTGGCACTCTACCGAAGTAGATCTCGGTAAGTGATATATTTTTACGCGTAAAGTGCGGTTATCAGCCATGTATTAATGTGGTGTAAATGTTTGTCGGAAGTGGTTCTTAGGATCCACGGACCGACTCGATACCACTCTGCCACCTACTCTTAATTTGTAGTCGCAGAAATAGTTATTTGTATCATGAGGCCGGAAACTAGACTTTTGCGAGTGTTAGCATATTTTGAAAGGACGCATTTCACGCGCAAAATATATCACTTAGCGAGATCTGCTACGACAGAGTGCCACACCCAGTAATAGGTAGGAGGCGAGTGATATATTTATTTATTTATTTTACTAATATGTAGTACAATGATACCAAATGATTAAATCATGTTACGTCTATTTAGTTTTTCACAATAAAATTATGAATTTAGCTATAACGGTTATTTTTCTTTCGAATATTGGTTATATAATAATAGGAAAAAAACTATTTTGGTCGAATAGTATGCCGAATTGGATCGGATTGTATGAAAATTTTATAAAATGCTGTTTTCTAGGAGCTGGCTCCGATCCAGGGCCGGACTAGATAAAGTCAACAAGATCAGCGCTGTACGGTAAACTACAAGCGATAATTACATTCGCTTTGATCTTGAACTTTACTCATTTTCCAATCATTTTCAAAGCAACCTGAACCATAAACAAATGCAACATGCAAGTTAATGAAATTATGAAGTAATATACATGTTTTTATAAAATGTTTTTGCGGTGTCGTCCGCGTCACGGTTAATTTTAGAGTTAATTTATAAATAACAACAGATTGAACAGTTTTTTATAAACATGCGACACTAAAATTAAATATGTGTAGGTAAGTAGTATATTAATAAAAATAATATCGTCACACAGGTGGTACCAATAGGCTATTCCAACGGCGTTTAAAGAAATATTTAACGCATATCAATTTTAGTTGTAAATGTGAAAATGATAAAAAAATGTAACGTATTAATATCCAAAATATTTCATTAAAAAATTAATTATTTAAAACACTCGCCATTGATCTCCTTGTGAGGTAGGTAGGTCAATAAACAATATTTGATTATAATAATAATTAAAAAAATAATTGTTAGAATAGTACAATAATCTTGTACATCAAATTCTTCCACTTTAATTGAACCTAAAAAATATACATAAATGTTTACTTCTTAAATTTGCAGAATAATAATAATTTTTATTATTAACTGAATATTAACAGTTAAAACGTGATTAATATAATATAGTTCTTCACAAATTTCGGATTATATAAGTAAAAACTGGCAAAAATAAGTTTTGACAAGTGTGAATTTAGTTTCATGAGATGTTTCGCACTCTTGTCAAAGTATACCCATCTCTCTCAAAAAAAGAAAGCATTTTTTCTCATTATTATGCTTTTCCTCTTAATATTTTTATACGTAGATTAACATATAAAATAATCCAATTTTTGTGAAATAGTCTATTCATCACTAAATTTTTCTTAATAAAAGCAGAATATTGAAGTAATATTTTTCATTGGGATGCATCTGATGAGATTTGTAGGATGTTGAGTGGGGGGCAGGAGGGATGGGGGTTTCTGGAGGCGGCGGAAGTGACGTGGCACGGCACGGACATCCGGCGGGAGCGAGCCGGTTAATTAGTTTCACAATACAGCAACAGCAGCAGCCGCGCAATCACGCCGTCAGAGAAATTTATTATGACTTTCGATTCAAATGCGAAATTCAATTAGAGCTTACAAGGATTATCAATTATAGCAGCAGCAAACCGCGCTCAACACTACATGTTATAAATAACCGAACCGAACCGGACCTGTTTTCCGTTAAATGAATGTGACGACAATCTCTCAATACTCATTAATTTTTCATCTGCGTAAGTTGCGAACAATAGCTTCGGGCTATTGTTCCATGCGAACAAAAATATCCAAGTGATATATTAATTCATTCATCAAACTGCGAATATTTATTCATTCATTTTAATGACGTTAATTCACATTTCCATATTGCGTGTGTTTTATAAATACAGGAATAATAATCATAAATATAATGCTAATGTATACAGACCTCAAATTATGAATCATTATGATATGAGGCCTTCATGTTTCTGCATCTATCTTATTGATTGATTCCACTAATTAAATAGTAGTCATAGTTTTTTTTTTCTACCGGTACCTGCCAATCATCACTCGGTGGTCGAAACCGATAGTAATATAATTAAATAAATAAGAACCATGTGAATTAAGACATAAGGACCTCATTACTCATTTGCACACTTGGGTGCAATCAAATTTCAAAATAAAATGCAATAATGAGAAAGAAGGCTTTCTTTTTTTTGAGAGAGATGAGTATACTTTGACAAGAGCGCGAAACATCTCATGAAATTAAGTTCACGCTTGTCAACACTTATTTTTGCCAGTTTTTACTTACATTATACAAAATGTATGAAGAACTATATTATATGAATCACGTTCCAACTGTTAAATTCAGGTAGGTAATGATAAAAATATTTATTATTCTATAAATTTAAGAAGAATTTGATGTAGGTACTAGGTTACTGTGCTATTCTAACATTTATTGTTTTAATTATTGTTCTAATTAAATATTATTTTGTTTCGAATTGCCATACAGTTGGAATAGCCTATTCTATATGGTGCGATTCAAGGGCAGGAGAGCCAATTTCCAAATTTTTAAACTCCTATGTTCTGCGTTTCTGTAAGTCTGGGATCAAACCCGAATGCTTGAGCGCTACAAGCCATCCTTTAAAGTACTTACTATACTCTACTCTAAACATACAATGAGAAGGATTAGTGCTTTAACCGGCCTTTATTGTTCCTGGCTAATTATATTATAAAGGCAACTGCTTTTGTTCTTTTAATTGTATACAAATGAAACAAATAAAAGTATTGTGTTATAAAATAAAATAAATATTTTTATCAGCACGCATCATGAAAATTCTCATTTTTTTATTCACGTCTCTATAAATATTATACTCATTTAGAATGAATTATCTCTGAAAATATCAAAAGAAAACATCGTTCATAAATCTGTCATATACTGTATAACAATATTCTTCAGCTACTTTTAAATATGAGAGCCATTTAAACCGTTGTGTGTGTTTTTATTATTATTTTTGGGGTCACGCCAAGACCACTGAGATAAACTACAAGTATAACACATGATGAAATTGCAGCAGTTGAAAATGTATTTCCCGATAAGTGACAAATTCAATACGGACACGAGACGCGATAGTATTGTCGTTGTCAGGAGCACAAAAAACCCGACTGGCATTTCACCGATAGGCAATAGAACTGTCTATGTGTCCATACAATCCTGCTTCGTCCGTCTTTGAATCCACTCGCGTGGAATACAAATACGTTGAAATTTTTACTTGTTATTGTGAACGAGACACTTAATGCTCTACTTGGCACCAGCGCCAGTGGATTGTGATGGCGCTAAGAAATACACGCATACTTATTTATTTTTATTTATTTCTTTGTTTCTCTGCACAGCAGGAACTTAATCCCAATAGGCTATTCCAACAGTACAACGTTTAAAGAAATATTTAACGCATATCAATTTTTGTTGCAAATATGTCACAATAATGCTAAAAAAATTATCAAAAGTAATATATTAATATCAGTAAGCCCAATTGTCAAAAGAGTTTTTGCTAATTCTGAATTTTGGATTAGTCAAATTAAACTAAACCATTTAGCTCAAACAACTGGTATATACAAAATTCTTCCATTTTAATTTAACCTAAAAAATGTACATAAATATTTATTTCAGGTTAAATATACTCTTGTCTCAACATAGTTGTTCTTGTCTCGACCTCGATCCGAGATTCTTTTTTCTCGAAAATTTTGAAACATATTCTCATCTCCACAAGTTATTCTTGTCTCGTTTTGTTTCCAAATGAACTTTTGTTTGGACAGAGTTTTTCTCGTCGCATCTCAATTTTCTCTATAATTTTATGACCTCACCACAAATGCGTAATCTACATGAGCAGACGTGTCTAAACTTAAAAATGTTAAATATAAAACCTTAAAGTTTCTTCTTTTCTTATCTTTTTGTTTCATTTTCAGTTACTAGATTGTATGGAATTTTCTTTTCGATACAAGCGCAGGCTATCGCTCTCTTCTTTTTTAATCTTTGTAGATTCGTTGTTAAAGAAGTAAGTGTGAGTAATTTGCGATGTTGCGCGCATATGAAACGTACCTCGAAGATAAATGAAAAGTAAATAGGAATGATAGAAGGTTTATTGTGTTATGAATGATTTTGAGTGTGATAAGTAAATGAGTTTATATAGAAGAATATATGAATGTGTTTGAAGCGAGGGTTTTGTTTACGAGGAGAATGTTTGACGAAGACCGATTATTTGATAAATGTAATGAGTAAATATTTTATGAATATTTTTAGGATTTATGCTACCCCATTTGATAGGATATAGCGTGATGTTCTGTATGCATGAATTGTCTTTCTAGTCTCGAAGTACTCTCAAGGATATTGGTCCCGTATCGTTTCGAATATTCGAGACAAGATCTCTAAATTTTCATTCGATTCCTGCTAGCGTATTATAGCATGTATAGCTTTGTTGACGTGCTTGCATAGAACATGTTTTGCTAATATGAAACACGTTTATATTTATAGAATTACACAAATTTTAACCATATTCTGCATGATTTATGTATAAAAATTTCTTTATTGATACATTAGCTATTTTATACTGTTGTGCACATGTTGAACTTTGATATAATTATACAGATTTATTAATAATTCATACTAGTTCCATATTAATGACAGTGAAATCAATACCGTTTTGTAATAACATGTAAAATGTTTGTTTTTCTTTTAAAAAAAAAAAACCAATTGAATGACATGAAACAAGATTTTCCACTTGCGTCAATTTCCATGAACAATTTTCATTTGTCAAACGTTTTACGTTTCCGTACCATACATTTCAGTTTGTCTCGCAAAATGTACGTCACTAGGCAGAATTTAATTAGAAACGTCATTTCCATAACGCTGCTGTAATAACACTAGATACGAAGAGTAAAACCGTCCGTCAGGGAATCATTCGCAGCCAAAAACAGAACTCATTGCAAAACTTATTATTCCTTTAGGAAACATATATGACAGTAACCTAAGCAACGCAGAAAACAATCAAATATAATAACAGGTTGCATTTTTCACAATCCTGTCAGAAGATGTCCAAATCGTGATAGCTTTTGTTCTCCAGAGCCACTTTTCTGATGAATATGAAAGTCCTTGAAGGCTAAGGAAATATTTTGGTATTTACATACATACATAACATTACGCTAAATGCCATCAAATGGGGTAGCACAAACACTGAAATCATTCATAAAACATTTACTCATCAGATTCATCAAGTAATCAGTCCTCGTCAAACATTCTCATTCTAACGCACCACCCTCCCTTCAACCACATTCATAGCTCCTTCTATATAAGCTCATTTACTCATCACATTCGAAATCAATCATTATACAACAAATATTCAATCGCATCCATCTAATCACTCATATTTATTTTTAATTCATCTTCCTTCGACGTACGTTACAAATGCGCAAAACATCTCAAATTACTCCTCTAACAATGAATCTAACAACGAATCTAATTACCATCAGATTTAATTTTTATATTAAAATTAGTTGTTGATCATTCACAAATAAATAAACAAATATTAAATAATATTTTTGACAGTAATATTTCATTACTTATTTGACAGTTCATCTTGATTAGATATTGTTATTTTAAAGCAAACTTTGCACTAGTGTAAATCTGCTTGCCGTCTGAACCAATCACCAGCAAGCATTTTGTTCCCTATCTCGGCTAAGGTTGTAAAATTTTACTGAACAGAATTATAATTTATTTCTAAAAATATATCGTTATGACAGGGTAGTAAAAAATTATTCGTATACCTCATGAAGAAGGTATCATTTTTCCCTCAGGTGCTCGCTTTCGACTTGGAAAATGAAACACCACCATCAGACAGAAATGTCTCACTTTCTTTCTTTGATTTACAAATAACTGTTATTAACTGTTATGTGAAAACATATAAAGAAAGTAAGTACTGAATATATCTTATGATGTTTATGTACATAAATATGAATTTACATATTTATGTAATGTAGGAAATACAGAAAGAAAGAGAAATAAGAGTATTATAGTAGTTTGGGTTGGCAGCAAGGCAAAGATGGATCGGCAATTTGGTGGCGGTCAACTCTGACTTTACTGATAAATTAATTTCGAGACAGACAGGCACTGTTTGTTGTCTAGCGCCATTCTCTGCTGATTGCTTCAGAAAAGAAATGAGTTGCGAGCTGAGAGTGATGTTACCACATACTGCATACATATTGATTCGGTAGCCCAGCAATTTTCTAAATAGGCTATTTGATATTCATCATTCCGGCGTACTGTGATGATAATGACGTAATAGCTTGTGAATACAATTATCGGATGAAACTCCATCCGGCGTCGCTGTTTCCGTCCCATGCAATTACCGATAAAGCAATAACCGGCACGAGGCGATTGTATGAAAACACCCGTGCACTTATTTAATCCGAAACCCAATTCTACGCAGACAACAATAGCAAGCGCTCGCTCTCTTTTCCTGCCAGGATTATGTTACATACATTTTCATCAACCGTTGAGACATAGTTTTTCTTTCGTTCCTTTCTTTACTTACTTAATCACATTTTTATTATTTAGACCTTAATGCATTTTAATTACGTACAGTTAAAATTATTCATTTACATATTAAGAATACAAAAATCAAGATGTTTAAAACTTTGAAAAATTTATATCTAGGTCATTTTTTTATTATTATTATTTGGTACCATTGTAAAAATAATTTAAAATATTTTCAGAAAAATATATAAGTATAGGATGTTCACTTTAAGTGGTACACTATTGCTATCTTGAGAAATATAGGACCTATGAAGTAGGTTAAATTGGTACACAATTTCTATTTTGTATAAGTGACACAAGATTTTTTTATTACACCAGTGGCTCTTAAAATACGGCATGCAACTTTCTTATTTTAAATAGAAATCTATTTTTTTTTATTTGCTTATTCAGTACTTTTTTTTCAAAATTTAACGAACACTAAGTTCAATACCCACACATTATAAAATTTTTGAGAAAACTGTATATTAAATTGACATTAATTTAATTAAAATCCCATAAGTATCAGCGTACCATGAAAGGAACGAATGAACAAATCATAATATTTTTATTTGTTTGATTAATTATTAAATGTAAATATGTGTGCGTATTGAACTTCGTATTCGCTAAATTCAGAAAAACATACTGAATCGAATAAGTAAATAAAAAAAAAAAGTTACCATTTCTAATAAGAAAGTTGCACCCCATATTTTGAGAGCCAGTGGTTTAAAAAAAATTCTTTTATCGCTTATTACACTAGTTTTATAAAATAGAAATTGTTTGATAATTTAACCGATTTCATAGATCCTATAATTCTCGAGATAACATTCCTTTCAAAATAAATTATAATTTCTTTATTTTCAGTGTCCAAATTCATTGTCCATAAACAAAATCAACATTAGCACTTAAAAACAGACTCGTCCAGAACTACAAATGTGATATATAAAAAGCGCTTCCATTTGAATAATACATTTAGTTAGATGTGGGTAGGGACGGCGGCAGACAAAATGGCAACAGATTCAAGGGCATCATAAATCAATTGAAATTGCGGTATCTACGTTGAGTTTCTAGTCTGCCTGTTCAATATTCGTAGATTGAAACTTAATCGGTGCACGCTAATGCATATAATCGTTCGATCAGATATGTCCATTACCCCGAGCACTTGTATTTAATGATTTAAAATGAGCGAGTCGTGTACGTGAACCCATTTGTAATTTGTAATGTGTGCGTGTTGTGTGTTGTAAAATTTGTTTCAATTTGCGGGGACAACGCGTGCTTGTTGCTCGCTTTTAATAAGATTTCTCAGTGGAATATTTTTATGCCTTGCCGTTATGTTTGTACTTTGCTTTCTACGGTTTCCCGCATTGCGCACTGATAATACTGGTTGCCCGTTCATTTGTTTCACAAGGAATTCTATATTACATAATAAGTCAGGAAAGTGATATTTCACTTCATAACGAAGCGGTTGTTTAAAATACGAGGCCGCTGACTCAAGTAAACACACTTTCCTTACGTATTATGTATACTATTTTTTTCTAAAACCGTTTAATGTAATCAATAATTAATCATAAATAATTCAAAATGTATCCATGATTAAAATAAAACAAAAAACCTGTCAGGTAAAATATAATACAGTCAGGAAATAGTTATTTATTATACAAGCGGTTTAAATGTGTGTTTAACGTACAGTAAGTTGAAACGCATGAGAGGCGAAGCCGTAAGCGCGTTAATACCATGCTAGTTTTGTAAACTACTGTACTAGACTGTTTTGTACTTTACCAGGCTGTTATTTTTGTTGTAATCTTGGGTACATGCTTTACTTGACTGTCTTCGTAAAAATCTACTTTCCATACTAAATTTGGTTAGGAAAGTAAACACTTCTTGCCGGTTTCAAGAAAATTAGTTTTTCTAAACTGTTTGTAGAGAGTCACGACGGCTTAAACGCCTAAACGGTCGCTAATTAAATAAGCAATGGAGCGTGTAAAGAATGAAATTAGTGAAAGTGAAGCGTATATCCATCAGCCATCAGTGTGATCAGTCCGGCGCGGCGTCCGGAACCCGGACTCCGGACTCCGACGTCGATAACGCTTATGCTTTATCTAGCAACGAACACACTTTATTCAAATTATGCTAATGTAACACAAATGCCCGTAATTAATTGGATGCGTAATAATTTACGAGCTTATTGCCGGCACATGAAATTAAAATTGAACCATTTTAATCTGAATGAAATTGTATAATGGACATTTCAATGTATTCGGTTTTATCATGAAGAGAAGGAAGCAATCGCTTCTGGTCCCTAAATTTCAGTGGTCCTAAAATGGGAAAGGTGCTTTAGTGGTATTGAGTTGGCTTGTGAATTTAAGAACCCGCGTTCGACTCCCACAGCCGATAAACAATTTTCAGCACATTAAAATTACCCCTGTGGCTCGTCCTCCAACAACATCTTTAGGGAAAGTGATTTGACGGCTGGTAACCGTACTTCACGCGCAAAATAAATCACTTACTGACATCTGCTACAGCAGAGTGCCACACCCAGTAATGGATAATAGTAAAAACTAAAATAGAGAAGAAGATGCGCTTAACAACATTCCATTTCTTGTACTTTGAATTATCATTATATAATCATATTTTTAAAATGAAAATTTTAGAACTTGTTACTGTATTGTGCGGAATTTTCTTTAAAATAAAAGCACAAGCTATCGCTCTCATCTTTTCTAATCTTTGTAACGAGGGTTGGTGATGTATGAGGGGTAGCATGTTTGATGAGGACTGATTATTTGATTAATCTGATGAATTAATGTTTTATAAATGATTCTGAGGTTCGTGCTACCCTATTTGATGGGATATAGCGTGATGTTATATATGTATATTAATGAGAGTATTTACATTTTTCTAAATAAAATTTTATGAATTTATTTACGAATAATGAAAGGGCAGAGACCCCACAAACAAGTCTGAAAATATGTAAAACCAACACTGCATCAAGATAATATCCAATACAAACAGGAAAAACTGTTGATGTATACAAACGAGTGCAGCAAGCAGCAGCAGCAGCAGGAAAAGGTTTTTGTTTTGTTGAACATTTTTCAAGTTGTATCGATTTCCTGTGCATAAACATAACCTCATTTCCCATGGAAACTGGGGCCCACAGGTTCGGTTATTCGCTATGCTAACTCTACATTTGAATAAGTAGAAATCGTGGTAATTTGTGTAGGAAGGATGTGTTCGTGGATCGATTCCCGCGGAGCAACAAGTGCGAGCCTTGCCCACACCGACACCGGTCCCCACCACGCATTCATTACATACCCACCGCCGCTCACAGTTTACTTCCTGCTGCCGCTGTTTTACGACCAGAGACGTGAGTCTACTATTATCCCTTCGGCTTTACTTGAATTATGTTCAAAAATATTTCATCATCAACACAATGTTATTGCAGTTAAATCAATTTATTTACTATTCTGCACAACAAGAAATTTTACTCAATATTCGGTAAGTGGCTCAGTGGTCTGGAGAATCCGGGTTTGATTTTAACTATATTAAAATTACCCCTGTAGCTCTCTCTTCACTGCCATTGATTTTACGGCTGGTAATCGCATTTGACGTGCATAAATGTATCATTTATCGAGATCTACTATGGCAGAGTACCACATCCAGTAATGGGTAAAAAGCGTGATGATATATTTATTTATCGAGACGTAACCGAGAGAAACAATCATGCAAGAGCGGCAAGGATACTTTCTGCTCAAGGTGCACTCAATATTTTTTCTATGACCATTTAGAAACGCTTGGTAAAGAATTTAAAATAATTTTTGACAGTTTTTCAGTTTGGAGATTCGGACGACAGTTTTCATTTATCCATGGATATGATGATACACTCTTACATTAACGCCCGGCAAGCAGCAAACGTCGACATTCTGCTTTCAACTGATAGTTGTAAATGTCTATTTTCAGCTCGGTCGTAGAAAAATAATTATAGAAATGTACAGTGGAAAATAAAGTGAATAAATTCCTAGCGAATCATCCTTAATCGATTGTAGGAATCAGAATGGCATTTATATGAAGCATACTAACATATTTTCTCATTATATAAAATATATTTTTGTAAGTGACCGAATGCAAACAACAATAGTGTGAAATGTAAATTTCAGGCTCGAAAAATATTTCCCTTTGGTGTTTATATCGGTTGGTGGAAGGCGAGGTGTCCGGGGTAACGGCAGATCGATGCCAGCGGAATATTTAACGCCGCATACCTGCCTGCCGTCGGGATGTGTTTACGCGACATTTGCATTTTACATTCGCCCTAATGACGATTAAAAAGCGCCGAACAAGCTGCCGTTTCACCGTCTGTTTTAAAACAGGATGGAGCTACAGAAAGACACATGTTGCAGCTCGGAAGAAGTTGAAACTACTATTGTTCAAATTGTTTTTACTTGTAAGCTTGCAATCTAGCGAACTTGTTTGACATATTTTAGCTTACAGTCACATGTAAATCTGTGTTTCTATTTAATCTTCCTAAGGCCAGGTGGGGTATTTTATACCCCAGTGACATTTTTTTTTTTAAATAACTTTCCAGTTCCGGAATTTATAAAATTATGCTTCTAGGAATGTCAAAAAGACGCATTTACGAGTTTAATGCATTACATACGTAAGTAAATTTCGTTAGTTAAATTCTAATATTGATATATGCTTGACTGTTGAATTTTTTGGTGGATGCGCCGGTCACATTTTCTATTAAATAAAAGTGACAGGTTTAAAAAAAAAATAAAAATTCTAAAATTTTCAGTCAGCATTTTATTATATTTAGTTTGTATAAATTAAGTGTGATATTACCTTAAGAAAAGAATGTATTCGATGTAATAGTTTATATTGCTGAAGAAGATATTATGGTTATTGGTAGTTGGAATTCTTGCAAGTCTGGCAGTGTGTATCGTTGATAAAAAAGCGCTAGTATTAAACGACATCGACGCTTGCTAATGAGAAGTTACTCAACGCGGACCGTGCTTATAAAAATAACTCCAGTTCCCTCACAACGTTTTCGTCACGACTAGTACGCGTACGATCAACCAAGTAGTAAGCGATTACTACCTCTACTATCCTAATGCAACAATCAAAATTGACGAAAAAAAATCAAAGGTTTATTTTGAGTTTGTTGGTGACGAGAATAGCCAGAGTGTTCGTCCAGCGTCGCCATGGCAACGTTGCCAAGTGGCGGCCGCGTGCTTAAATCAACACTACATGGGAATAAATGCTTCGTTTTGCGTCAGTAGCATGCATAAACTTGGCAGAATTAAATTTCCCCGTTTTATTATTTCGTGTGATTCATATTTTTATTTTAATCGCGTGAATGCATTAGCCGTAAAACCAACGAAATGTTAAAGGTGTACAAATTCAACCATTCACCATTGCTATCTCGAGAACTATAAGAACTATAAGGTTGCTTAAATTAGCAAAGAAATAATATTTTGCATTTGCATTTAAATAAGAAAGTTGCACCCGTATTTTGAGAACCACAGGTCGAAAAAAATTGTTGTTAATAATTTTGTAATAGATTTGCAAAATGGTATATTAGTTTTCGAGATAGCACACGAGGTGGCACACTTAAATTGAACAGCCTGTATAAATGTGAAAGTTTAAAAATATCCATCATATAAACTAGTTTGACACTTCTTTTCAATCTAAATAAAGAACACACACAAAACTTTTTTAAAATTTCCACAACAACAAATCAAACATATATGAAAAAAGTTTCATTATGATTTTGTAGGGAGTGAACTTATAAATGAGACGAAGTGTAAAGGGTGCTGGCGCCATTAGCGCTTCGCTGCCCTGTGATAAATCTTTATTACACGTACACATAACTGCACGTCGTAGCGGCGACGACGGCGGCGGCAGCAGCAGGCGTCCCTGAGTTTGCTGTATATGTATGTGTACACATATTACGTGCCAACAAAACAAAAACATGACTGCCACGAATTATATTTTCTTATTATAATGACAAAAGAATGATTACAAGAAAGCGCATACAATAAAAGGTTTCAGATGATAAAACTTGTTTATGCTGCAATATTTCATCACATTATAAACTAGAGTTATGGTTTTCCTTTACTTACACACACTAAGTAAATAATGTTACTTTTATGTCACACTCTCTTGAAAAATGCTCTATGACTTGAATAATAACAATGTTTACATAATAAATTAAACCAAGAGAATAATTAAATTTCATTTTGTTTATTTGAATAGTGCAACGTTTTTGAGTAGTATTTATATTATATTACTTTATTGAAATAATAAATAAAATCAGAGTTAAAATATTTCCTATTACAAATATTTGTGCTACTTGGAATCTGTAATTGACACTTGAATCGAATAAACATTTTACCAACTATTTATTTATATTTGCAGATATTTATGTATTATTACTAATGCAGAAATAATATACGAGTACTCGAGGCTCGAGTTATTTTGTAAGAAGATTACTGTGAGTAGGAGGCTATGGATGAGCTGTCGTCTACTGGTGCAGGGACAACGGGGTAAAGTAAGTATTTCCAGAGTCGACTTTACCATAAAGCGTTTGGGCCACATCATGCGATTATAGATTAACACTATAGTTATTTATGTATCAAGGGTGAAAACAGACGCTTCTGTCTCGTGGCATGATTATTAGCACGAGACGCAAAGCGTCGAGGATTAATAACAATATTTTATGCACAACAAACCAACATTTAATTTTATGTCAATTGAAACACGAGAAATTCAATGCCGTTGAGCGCATCTACATATCTTGTTTAGTTTTTAAGATATAGCCTGGGAAATGTCGAAAATATGATGAGATAAATATTTGAAAAATTGAACATTTTCGGAGGCTATATCTTAAAAACTAAACAAGATATGAAGATGTGCTCAACGGCATTAAATTCACCGTGTCAAAATTGATCTATTAGCAAACTTTTAGTCCAGTCCGAATTATTAGTTCAGTATTATAATTTGATTATTCGGCCTCATTAACTATTTGAATATTCGAACTATTCGGTCTGTTCGGATATTCGAATATTCTATCAGTTTAGTTATCCAAGCTATTCGGACATACGAATTATCCGGATAGTCGAACTATCCGGATAGCCAAATCCGAATATCCGTTATCTAAATATAAGAATAAAATCCAGATTTATATTTCTCTCCCATGACAATGCGCTACACAAGGCGCATTCCATTTGCCATTTGGTTCAAATCTAACTTACATTTACTGAACCAGATCACTTATTTATTTCGCTGGACTACTTCGCTCACTTTATTTTCAATACTAGAATTACTAATTCTAATTTACTTTGAAGTAATTCATCCCAATATGTGTATTAGTTTGATTAAGTCAGTTGATTTAGTTATGTGTAGAATTTATCTGAACTGATTTAAGTGAACCAAGTGGCAAATGGAATACAGCTATAGTGCGAGCGTAATTGTCAATTTTTCATAGCAACCGTACAAAAAAATCTATTTGTTATTCATTAGGGAGTAGTGAAAAAACATAAAATATATTACTGTCAGAATGCAGACAGAAAAACTCGTTTATGACGAATCAAGTTTCCGTAAAGGAGAAAGCGAATGCATGTAATAAGTAAAATTCGTTGTGCTCGCATTTTAGCTAAATAAATTCAAGCAAAATGAGTCCAAACATAATAACATCAATCTGTTTAAAAAATAATAATTTACAGGTATTTCCGTATTAAATGGTTAAACCTAAAATATAAAACTAGAAACTAAATATAATTTTAAAAGTTCCGACAGAAGAAATGTGAATATGAACAGCAGATGTAATTTGTTTTTTTAAGGGGTAGGTGACTCAGTGATATCGAGTCAGCCTGTTTGAATTGAAAACCCAGGTTCGACTCTTACAGTCGACAAACGATTTTCACCACATTAAAACTACTCCTGTGAATCCCCCTTCACCAACATCCTTGGGGGCCGTGATTTGTCGACTGGTATTCACACTTCACACGCAAAATATATCACATACCGAGATCTGCTACGATAGAGTGCCACCCCAATAATGGGTAAAAGGCATGATGATATATTTATTTATTTAAAATTTTGTGTATTTATGTATTTACGAGTAACTTATTAGTAGAAAGGACAGGGGCCCCAAAACAATTATCGCTTCAAATTTGAAAATTGTAAAACCGGCACTGCGTGATGCACCAGCTGATGTTGCTGACAACACCATACAGTCACAGTCTCACGTTCAGCTGGCATCAGCACAGCACGCTTCGTTATTTTAGGATGTGCGAAACATGACCCTCAGTTTGAATGTTTGTATTGCACTGTGTTCATGTTAATTTCATTGTGAACATCAGTGTTGATTGACAGGATTTATTAGCTATTTAGTAAAGGTAGAGCGCCCTGTCGACATTACCGACACCTGAGATTCAGACTCGTTAAATATTCAGTACCACAAGTCCGTGTTCAATACGCCATTCCATAAAAATTGGATTATTTTATATGTTAATCGTACATAAATAACTTTTTCCGGTTTTGTTAAAATTTGGTTCCTACTAAGGGAGTAAAAAAGATTTATTAATTAATCGTGACGTAGGTAAATCTTGGAGACAATGATAGCATTAATTTTACGAGAGAATAATGAGACAGAAGGCTTTCTTTTTAGTGAGAAATGAATATCTCACGGAACTGACTTCACACTGGTTTTTGCCAATTTTTACTTATATTATATAAAATTTGTGAAGAACTATATTATATTAATCACGTTCCAACTGTTAATATTTAAGTAATAATAAAAATTATTATTATTTTTTAAATTTAAGAAGAAAATATTGTTTTGTTCCAAATTGCAATTTATTGCCTGGCAATGTGAAGTTGCAGTTTAATTGAACTACCTACGTCACAAGAACATCAATAGCGATCGTTTTGAATAATTTACTTTTTAATTAAATATTTTTGATATTAGTACGTTAATTTTGATGATTTTTTTAGCATTATTGTAACATATTTACGACTAAAATTGATATGTGTTAAATATGTATTTAAATGGCGTACTGTTAGAATAGCCTATTACGTGTTGCCCGAAATTGATAAATTATTGTGCAGAGAGAGAAAGAAATTAAAAAGTTATATAAGCCAGATTGACAACGCAATAATGACGTAAATTGCTTTTTAAATACTTGCCAAAATTATAATTAAGTCTCATTGGAAAGTAGAAAACCTTGCAAGTTCATTTATATTGAATTAAATATGTGATTTCTATTTCTGGCGCACGACACACCCCAATTATATCTAGAGGCAGTTACGTGTTACTAACATTTATAAAAAAAAACACAAATTTATTTCCATCACCATTTCCGTTTATATAAAAAAGTAATTTATTCATTTTCATTGGAATATTACATCAGAGTCATTTAAAATGATTACTCGTAATTTGAAGAAATGTAAAAGTTTATAGCAATCACAATGTTTTAGAGAACAAGTATGCGCTGTATAGGTATAGGACCTTGGAGAATATCCAAATAGTTTTCTTTTCATATCGGAGCAATGGTTATACTACCGTCCAAAGGCCGTGACAATTTCAGGAACAACAGGTTACGTTCACTGTTCTGTTTGCTTTTAATTAATGTGCTGCGGCAGACCAGCGGTAACCAAACAAACACCACGTCGTCACCTTCAACACACATCATCAACACAATCTCTCTTTTATTATTATTATTAATTAAACATAACATTTTTTTGATCCCATTCGAATGAGTAACTTTTGCTCTATAGAAACATATCAAAAAATAATAATACTTTATTTGAAGAAAAATGAGAAAAATCGTGTTGAATAAATGTAATTTTACTGACCTTTACCGGAAATAGATTTTAGTTGCCATAGATATATTAGTGATAAAATAAACAAAAACCGTAGAGATGGCTATCACTGTCTAATAATATGAGCTGTATTATCCGAAAACATGAATAGACAAAATTAAGCAAACTGATGCACTTATTGAGTTGTATTACTTTAAGGTAAATCCGAATCAGTAAATCTAGTACTAGGAATAACGTGGCTGAATTAATCTAGTGAAATAAATAAGTAATTGAATCGAAATAAAAATTAATTTGATAGAAAATTAAGAAATTATTGCGAAACAAGATCTTTACTTACACATAAGTAGTGTTGGTTGTCAACATTTAAACAATGACAGTGAAATCCCTGTTCAAATTAAATTTCATAAGTTTGCAAATTATTAAATATTCATCAAAGACAATAAAACTTCCAAGAAACAAAAAAGCAGTTTGCAAACAAAGACAATTAAAGCCGAGATAATCTAAAACGATTAAAATGTTTCTGTTGAAAAGTCATCTACAAAAAATAGTAAAAATAAATTCTGCTTTTCGTTGTGAAAAACAGGGAAAACTTTTCAACTTTACGAGTTCTCTTACGTCCATTATGGGGTGTGTACTGTGTACTAAAAATAGAGAGAAAGACGCCAGCGTCTTCTTAGCGAGATGCTGAGAGTGAAGCTTCCATTTGCGTCGCGTAATGGACAACTTGGCGTCACAATTCCAGCATCGTTATAATCAATGCTGGTTTCATAATTTACCTTACAGTTGAATTTCTTAACTATATTTATAAGTACTTGTGCAAAGTATTCCAGCTAAAAAGTTTCTTGTTTCGTATTATTTTTTACAGTAAAAAACTGTTTCTGTTATGAATAGTATACACGGCTTTGATATCTACAACTTCTGTTTGAAACTTTTGTTTCTATCTGCCACTACTTTAGAATAAAAATGATTGAATGAAAATCGCAAATTTAACATTTTTCCTCAGTTCTAGTGCATTTTTTTTTGGAAAAATAAAGACATCATTAGAATCACCGCAAAAAATTATACTACTTTGCTAATTTACCAGAAGTCGTAGCACTTATAGTTCTAGAGATTCCAATGATGGCAAAAAAAAATCACCCTGTAAGAATATTTATAATTTAATGCAGTCTTTAAACGCTTGTAAAAATAAATCATTTTTATTTCTTGACTATCGTGAATTTCAAGTGCATACATAAACACTTGATACTTTATTTATTATGGTAGTTTTATAAAAATAAATGACTGTGACGTATTTATCATATTTATGAGACACATTTTGATTTATAAACAAATGAATATGTATAATTCCCCCTATTCTATAATTGGATCATTATTTGTTAATGATCGATAAGTTACTGACAACTTTTATTTTTCATGATTATTGTATATTTTTTGGTATTCTGTAAGTAGAATAATTTACCCTTGCATTTTTATGTTATTTTCATTTGTATGTGTAGCTGTTATTATAAAAATGAATGTAATGACAGCTCAATGACAGTTTCGTAAAAAGTGTAATTACAATAATTATTTTATAATGTGAGTTTTGAGATCAAAATTAATAAAAATAAAATAGGAAGAACAGAATAAATTATTTTAGTCATAGAAAGTCGAAGTGGTGTTCATCCATAGATGAATAATGAAAAATAGGGGTTTGTCATTAGCTTATCGTTGAGTAATAGATAATGATTGAGGTACAGAATAAGGAGGGAATATTTTCCATGCGAATGGTTCGGGTCGGTGCGAGTAGAAAGAGTAAAGAGAGTACTTACCGGTCCTGACAAGCTTAAAGGTGACCGCATTGTGGGACTTCAGGGCCTCGTTGAAGTTGGGATGCGCCAGTTCCCGCAAGATGGAGTCACTACTGGACGCCATCTTGCTCTCGGTGTGCTTCCTCGTCTTTGTGCCGAAGAGTCCCTTCTTCTTGGCGGCTGATTTCTCTGCGACAAACAAACACACACATTCAACATACCTACTAATTGCTTTGTTATATGAACAAGTCAAGCAGGAATATATAGCGAAATAAAAACAGAATAAAGAGAAAAAGCATAGAGTAGTAGAATTGTGTCATAAAGCTGTCGTTACATTTATATTTATGGGGTCGTCTGCTATAAAATCAAACCGAATTCTATATTTGATCCTCGTGCGTGTTGACCCCGGAAGCAGCACGTAAATATCCGCTGCTTCCTGCACGTGATCTCTACACGTGTACGTTGCGCTTGCAGAACAGGCTATTCCACTAACATTTCATTATTTTACATGTTAAACATCGTACAGAAAAAAAATTCTGTTTCTTTATTTTGTTATAAAGATCCTACTAAGGGAAAAAATAAAGATTTATTAATTAATCATGATGTAGGTAGCTCTTGGTGATAAATATAGTATTAATATTAAGAGAGAAAGCATAATAATGAGAAATAGGGCTTTCTTTTTTGAGAGAGATGGGTATACTTTGACAAGAGCGCGAAACATCTCACGGAACTGACTTCACACTTTATTTTGCCAGTTGGTACTTTGTGAAGAACTATATTATATTAATCGCGCTTCAGTTGTTAACATTCAAGTAATGGAATAGCCACTAGTCTATTAGTAGTGTAATGTGTAAAATACCGAGAGGTCACAAATAGTTATTGATTAGTAAGACACAGCACTCCACGGCGGATGGTTAGTGTGTGTGTCACCTGGTGTCTGGGGCTGGACGGCGGCGACGCCGAGTACGGCAGCCGCGGCGGCAGCGGCGAGTCGACGACTGGTGTCTGTGTTAGCACTAGTGAGCTGTCGTTGCTTGAGGAGGTGGTTGTTGAGTTGCTCGCTGAGCTCGTCGATGTGGCGGTCGGCTGCGGTGGCGGCCTGCAGCTGACTCAACACGCGCGACAACTGGTTGGCGTCCGACGGGCGGGGAACGATCACGCGGCCGTAGGTCAACGAAACTACATCATCCGCGGGGAATATCACATACATGCTACCCTACACTCCGACATGACGCACGCCCGCACACCTCACTGTCACCAACTAACTAACACGAACCCGGGACCACGAGTACTGAAAATAAACCAAAATATACAATCTCACTACACTACACTACACTACACTACGTTCTAATAGACTAACGCGAATTAGTTTGTTAGCTGCCACTCACTGTTAGTCAAGCTATCCCCTATTCTTAGGGTGACCACACGTCCCTATATACAGATATCCCCAACAAATTTATGTTAAGTGTAGGAGATGAATATGTTTGAAAATATGGCCTTCTGTTACACAATCAACTTTTATACAATTTTAAATTGTAACTTTTGATAAATATTTTCCTTTTTTCTCTCTCAAAAATTATAAGATCAAAATTGAATAATTGTATCTTACATAATAAGTCAGTAAAATATCAGTTTCCTGACTTATTATGTATACTATTTTTTCTCAAATCGTTTAATTTAATCAATAATTAATCACAATAGACTGTATCCAAGGTTACAAAAAAAAACAGTCGGATAAAATACGAAACAGTCAGGTAAAATCTTTACCAGACTGTTTTGTACTTTACCAGACTGTTATTTTATGTTGTAGCCTTAGATACGTACTTGACTATTTTAGTAAAAATCTAAATTGGTCAGGATAGTATTGATATTAACAATATTTAAAATATGTCCTGAATTAAAATTCTACCGATCCGGTCACCCTACCTATTCCAAGTATTATAAAGATAAAATGTTAATAGTGGCGTAGACCTTAGTGCGTGTGCGTGCCGCGCTTAACATCAACTTTTAATTAGTTTCGAAGCCAACACGGTTCGTTAAAGTAAACTTTAAAAACGGTTTCACCGTTCCGCGACCTGGAATCATTGCATTCACTCGACATTTACCATTTACCGGAACAATAAAACGTAACCAACTTTACCTCTGCGTTCTACGTCTATCACAATATTCAATTATAAGAGTTCGCGTTCAAAATCCACGTAGAGTTCAAGTTTATTTTCACAGGTGAAATATGATTTACATGTAGAGTAAGCTTTGTGTAATAAAATCAATCTGTTTTACAAGTACAATGAAAGTCCTCACAAGTCCAACACGGTGGAAGTTTCCAAGTCAAGTATGTTCAAGATTCCAGCGATCGAATCTTTGGCTTCAGGCAGAGTTACTTGTCTGACCATCTGACCTCTCACAAACTGTATTACAAGCACCAACCAACTCCAAGAATCAAACACAAACACGACGTCGCGTCACTAACTTTATAAAACCGAGTTATTACGATGTTGAGAAAAAGTTAGCGATGTGCGGAGGCTGCCTTCGCTTCATAATTAAAACGAAGATTAATTGGCGAAGAACAACGGGACACGAACATCGCCAATTTGTATCGCGCCTCATTATTTTTTCCTGTAAGTAATTATTATTCGTAATTAATCAAATATGAGGGTGCGAAGAAAATTGATTTCGTGACTTTCCAAGCCAATATTTGAGTGTTTACAGCAAACCAATAAATTTTTAAATTTAGTTATCCTTAAGATCGGCCTCGATTAATTCCTACAAGAAAAAAATGAAGCACGTCTACCGAATTAGAATGACAGATGCTGCCAAAGTGGTAGACGCGTTCGTTACGCAAGGTAAGTCCGGAGCCGGAGCCGGACACTCCGGTTGATTGATTATTATGAATTCTTTGAGTGCATTGTTCTCGCCCCGTGCTTTGTCCTCAGTTCGCTGTCATGCTGTAAGCTTCCATTTACATACAAAGATCTTAAGAACGAATCTCATGTATACCGGGGGGTGCTTGGCAAGGGTGAACATAGCGATTTAACATGTAAAATCATACACATGGAAAAAGTTATCTAAGAAACTTTTTAGAAAGAAGTCTGAAAAGTTTCTTGAGACAAAATTAAACAAATGTTTGACAGTTTATCTGTCAAAACAATTTCTTTATATTATTATTCTAATTCATTTTGACAGTTTTGACAGATAAAACATCAAACATTTATTTAATTTTGTTTCAGTCCCATGGCCATTGATAGTGTTGAGGCAATTATCATCATTTTCAGATCTAATTTGTGCCGTTACAAAGCATGCAAAATTAATTTTGTGCCCTAAAACTTTTACTTAAAGCTTTATTGTTTAAAATAATTAGGGAAGCAAGGAATTATAACATTATGATTTTATATGTTAAATCGCCCTTGTCAAGCACCACTCGATATTTATGATGGTGTCGTCTGTTGCCATTTCCTCTTGTTTGTAGCGGCGTATCCTAGGGCTCGCTGGAAGGTAGTGTTGTTTGGGAAAGTGTTCGAACAGGTGATCATGGCTCGCGATGTGTTAACCTTGCCCGTAATTATTTATACACGAGAGAAGAGACGATGACGCATGATAAATGTGACCGAAATATCTGCACAGCTTGGCGAGTACATTATCCCGAACCGACGGCTCCCGATAACGCGTTATTAACTCACTTATCTACCGACTCAGATAAAACACATTCAACGCTTTTTTTTGCAAAGTTTAATTACAGTTTTGCAAATGTTTGTTTGTTTGTGTTGAAAAAGCAATAATAATAATAATAAGTAAATAACAAGGCAATGATGGATTATTTAGTGTGAATATTAAAAGAAGGAATGTGCACGATATGAAAACAAGGCAGCAAAGAGTGCGGTAAAGGGGTTGGAATGTGTACACTACCTGGTGTCTACTGCTGGAGCTGTTGGGATCTCCCGCGGGCACATGACGCGCGTCGCTAGCTCGCAAGACACGCGCTGTTATCCAGCCCGACGCCGATCACACACTGCCACTCGACGCGTCGCGATGCCTCGACGTCAGCTTGCGCGCATACTTCCCCCTCCCCCGCTAACACACACAGGTAAACAACGTGACATGGGACTACAGCCCTATACTGATGCTTTGATTTATAATTAACTGTTCGTACGGTTAATTGCTGTTTATTGATTTCATCAAATGCAATATAGAATAGATTGTCTTCGAACGGATGGATTAAAACTACCTACATTACACTGAGCACGTCTATAACACGCGTCAAAGTTTTAATCAAAAAAGTTCTGAAGCGGAAATGAAACCAGCGGATCAGTTTCCCGTGTTGGATTTTCTTCCTTCTATCACTTTTCTATTTCCTTTTTAATCATATTTCTATAATACATTTTTTTCTTTTAAAATATTTATAGATAAATTAGTAAATGTTCTGTACATACTTTGCAGACATCTATGTCTATGTTCATCGTCAACATAGGTAACTCGAAGTTGAAACAATATCCTGAGCGTCGCGACGCTCTGGTAGCTGCTACCGGTGGATAGATAGCGTCTCCAGCCGACGAATATCCTTGGATCGATGTGAAACTTTATCTCTACAACTCTGAATTTAGAGACACAATATATTTACGCCAACAATGGAATATTTTTTATAATGATGTAAAAATATAAAAAAATTGTTTAAGTAAAAGATGTCGAGAATTAAAAAATAAATAATTTTTTTCTTAAACATTTTTTTGCAATGTTAATCGTTTAGCCAGAAATTTGAAAAAACTATTTTGTGTAATACTAAAACGAGACTACTAGTGCCATCTCTTAACTATTCACTGAACTATATATGTATACAAATATTTCGACATTGTACGAATTTAACGAAATGTTTCAAATAAAATCTGTAGAAATTAATAAAACTTAGTTATTTCACTATACTGGAATTAAATTCCATTGTGCAAAACAGTAAATAAACTGTACCACAAAAATGCGATCAATACTACCACGCCTGCGCAATGCAACCCTTATCCTAAAACTGAAATTTTCAATATTTTTGTCGATCAATAATTAGAGGCCTGCGCAATGAACAATTATTCCAAAAATACTTTATAACTCCCAATTACTTATTTTAATATGTTTTAACTTAAAAATAAATAAAGTTAGTATGGTAAAGGATAATAAATACAAGAGAAATCATGTAGTTTAATTATTTAAAGAAATAATCTAATATTTAACAAAATAATACATATTATTATACATAGTATGAAGATCAGAAGATGAAAGAGTTGCAGCACAAAATAATTTTGAGAGGTGTGAGAAATTGAACTTTTTTACTGAATACAATTATCTCTACTAGTTATCAAGATATAATTCAAAAAAGAAGTCACTAAATTGAATCTGACAGACAACATTTAAAACATTTTCTATTAATTCTTCAATCTTTAGTTGGTCTTCTTCAGTTAACTCTACCTAGGTACAGTTCAGCGATCTTGTTTATGAAGGTTTTCTTTACTTTTATTAACCTCTTGTTCCATTTGTAAGGCTCCTTCATTTCTGAAAGTATTTAGAAATGTTTTTGAAGCTTAGTTTGTGGTTTGTTAGACAAGAAATGATCCATTACAGCCGAGCGCGAGACTGAAATGAGCATCCGGCATAAATATAACTTTCATAATCATGTGTGATAGTGAGTTTGTATTTACTCCACCAGAACGGTGAAAAGCAAATAATAATTATTTCTTGTTTTACCAGTTGCCAAGTGACTGTAAATAGTATTGTCTGTGTATTAATGCTTGGAACACAGGCTTGTTTCGTTGTTTTGATTACCAAAACTAATTTCTGGAGTCTGGAAAATATTCTTACTCTTCTGTTTTTGGAATTTATACTGAGTTAGATCTTTTTGTATACTTTAAAATGTATTACTACCTTGTTTTGTTCACTATTATACTATTTTCCATCAATATTTTATTAAATATTATTATTTCGATATGCTTCCACGTCCTAAAATGACAAATAAAGAGGTTAGATTACACATGAATGCGAAACTACCTTTAATTGTGTCAAATGCAAACCATTTAAAAAAATGTAAATTTAGGTTTTGTTTAAATGATTGAAAGGTGTATTTAGTATTGTACTTGGGATCGCCTGTACATGTTCTGGTATCTCAATTTCACCTTGGAGCTTCTAACATCTTCAACAGCATCTCTAGAGACCTGGATACCTTTCGCAGCATTCCGCAGTCTCCAGTAGTACATTGTCTCATACCGAGTCCCATATAACAAACAAATATGTATTTATTACAAAGATATTCTAATAAATTCAAGTACTTCATTCGCTAATAAATCAGTAATCTCTGAATTAGTTTTAAAATGTCAATAAATTTTATTGTAACTTACGAGCTTTTCACTGACGAAACGACAACGCAAAACTTCATATAAAGTAGAAGGTTATCATATAAATAAATAGAGTCAGTTGTAGCAAAAGGTTGCACACATACTTAACTAAACGACAGTTCATAAATCTCACTGTCTCAAATTGACAGGACAACCAAACATAGTACACAGTTCAGAATATTACCAAGAGATAGCGCCAGCAGTCTCGTTTTAAAATTAAATTAAAAGTTTTTTTCAAATTTCTGGCTAAACGGCAAATTTTACTAAAAAAAATTATAAGAAAAAATTTGCTCATCTTTTAATTCTCCACAACTTATATTTGAACAGATTTTCAATTATTTGAACTTATTGAATGATCTCATATTTTAACGAATAATTATTACAAGGTTGATTTATTAGTAAAAATTTTAATTATAAACAATTCATTTCATTAAAATCGACTGATTATTCTTGAAATATTTTTTGATTACGTGTCTTATTGGCGAAAAAAATTATGCTTTTATGTGGTATGTATAATTGAATTTATTTCCGAAATTAAGGATTAAATAGAAAAATGTTTCAAATAATATAACTTAATTTTATCAATCTCTATAACTTTTAATTGAAACATTTTTTAGTAAATTGCTTCAGTTTCCAGATATTTGTACATATATATATAGTCCAATAAACTTAGATAAGATGGCGCCAGCAGCCCTGTTTTAATATTATATGAAACAATTTTTTAATAATTTCTGGGCAAACGGTGGATTACAATCGTTTACAGATTTTTATGAACGTTTTTAGAGCCCCGGCTTTCGAAAGGAATATTCACTCTTGCATATTTGATTTTATTATTGTTGTTTATTGAATGTAATGATATTGGAATAAGAATGCGTTGCATGTGTGTGACCGTTATCGGGGTGCGTTTCCCCCGTGCGACCCCCAACCGCGCTCCATCACAAAACTAACCACAATAGGCAGATCCAAGCCGCTGTCACCTTTATTTCTTTCGTAACATTTTGATTTGGATAGTGGTTGGGTGGTCCTGTCGCCGGATAAATTTATATTTACAAGTCATTCATGCAAAATTGAAACGGCCACCACCACGCGAATTCTCCTTTGCCAGAGGTCCTACTCTACCCAAACAATACTCTTTTCTCTGCCAAATTCTTCTTTCAAGTTTTGTCTTTTATAATTCAAATTTTATTTTAACAATACAGTTTTCACAAAGATCATACAGTTTATCACTTTGAAAAATAATTTATTTTATTTTGCTCTATTCTTACAAATTAACATCACACTCTCACATTTACTAAATATTATTTATTACATTCATCGTGCAGTTAATTCTTATCCTGGTGCACCACTTTCGCTTCATCTACTCTCTTCATGACCAAATCTTCAGTCATAATGTAATGTGCCGAAAAAGTGCTGATGCCCACCTCTTCCGCAATTTCTCGGACAGTCACACGACGGTCCCGCATCACCATAGCGTTCACTTTGGCAATGACCTGGTGATTTCGGCATGTTGATGGCCGACCGGAGCGTGACTCGCTCTCCACTGATGTGCGGCCCTCTTTAAACCGGTTGTACCACTTCTTAATTTGTGTGATGCCCATAGCATCGTCACCGAAAGCCGTCTGAATCTTCCGAATGGTTTCCACCTGGCTATTGCCCACTTTCTGGCAAAATTTGATGCAGTAACGCTGCTCTAGTCGTTCCGTCATTTTCCTTGCAATGAAAACCGACGAGAAGACCACACACTACCTCACTCAAATGCTGCTTGCCAGCAACAGACGCTATCGACAGGCGGGAAAAAATTCACGCACACGCACGAAGGTTCAAGGGCTGCTCATGCAAGCGCACTTGATTCACATCCATCAGGTTTTCGCAAAAAAAAATAAAGTCGGATACTTTTCTAACAGACCTCGTATATTCATAATTTTCTGTCTCATCTGTCGTTAACGCAACAAACCTTCAATCACATCCATTTATTTACTTATTTCATTTTAGCATCATGAAATTATTTATTGGCTCTCATAAGCAGGCATAATTTAGCTATTATTATAGGCTAAGAGCGTATAAAGTTGCCAATCAATTGCTATTCAAATAAATCAAAATTGTAAAAATAAAATAAAATAAATAAATATATCATCACGCCTTCTACATTTTGCCATAACAAATATCGGTAAATGAAAAGTGATATATTTGCGCGTGAAGTATGGTTACCGGCCGTGAAATCATAGCTCCCAAAGATGCTAGTGGAGGGAGAGCCACAGGGAATCGAACCCGAGTTCTCTAATTCACAGGTCAACTCGATACCAGTAAGCCACATACTCCATAAAAATAAAGTAAAATAAATATATGATTACGCTTTCTACCCATTACTGGGTGTGGCATTCTGCCGTAGCAGAAAACACAATAAATTCGTATTGTTTTTCGTAAAGTTCTTTTGATTTCTATGATACTAATTTACCCTGTGCAAACTTAAATTCATCCAATATTTCTTTAGAATAGTTATTGATGTCTTCCATTTTTATTTGAGAGTATTTTTTTTATTTGTAAACAATCAATATAGCATTTTCACCAAAATAAAATTACCTCCGTGGCTCCCTCACCACTAACATATTTGGGGGCCACGATTTGACGGCTGGTAACCACACTTCACGCACATAAATATATCACTTACCGAGACCTGCTTCGGCAGAGTACCATATCCAGTAATGGGTAAAAGGCGTGATGATATATTTATATTTATTTGATTCAATATAGCAACCCCAACAATCTACTTACATGCATAAAAACCACAGCTTACCTAAAATTAATACCGCCAGCAAAACGATAAATGACGGAATCCTTTAATTTCGAGAACCAAAATAAAATAAAACTTTGTATGTACCACAAGCATAATCAAAATTATAACACTGACAAAATGTAAAATTCTCTGCTACGCGTCAGGCTTTAAACATACCCTTAGTACTATAATCTTTAGATTATGCCCTTAATACATAAATAAGTATTATTCTCTCAGTTGACTCTAATACTATTTATTTATTTATGCTAGTCTGCACAACAGGAATTTAATCCCAGTTACAGTACAGGGTCTGGACTCACTGAGCCATAATGTCGTACTTCATATACACCACCATACGTTTTAATTTACATTGTGTTTGAATAGATCTTATTAGAAAGTCCTGTTCGAATAGTAACGTGTTAATAGAGCATTTGTTGATTTTTAAAGTTCCGTTGAAGTATTTATGAGGGCTGTGTGACGTTTTGAATGGAGCGGAATTTTTGAGAGCAAGTTGTTCGGACTTGGTCAGCGTTTCTCACGTTGGTTGAATGGACTGCACTTGACACAGGTGCACTTTACCTGTGCTCTGCAATTGTATGCAGTTTGTGGGGGCGTGCACCGAAACGAACCATCATTTAGGTAATAAAGACCCGACACTACAATTGCATATCGCTACAAAGCAGCCCTACATTTTAAATGAATGGAAATAATAACGACAAGAACTATTTCTATACTTTTCTAAAAGATTTTTATTATGTGAACAGAACTTCATTTAGTGGATATAATACTTGATTTTAATTTTGAATTATTAGAAAACAAGGATCAAATGGGTAGATCAATAACAGTTGCTGACTGAAATTAATAAATCAGGGTTGTGAAGCCAAAAAAAAAATACAAAACCAATTAAAATATCATCAAGCCTTATACCCATTAGTGGGTATAGCATTCTGGGGCCGTATAAATCTGGGACATTTTATAAACAAAGGTTTCTATATTATTTGCATCAACAAAGTATGAAACTTGTTATGTTGCGGGAATGATTCCGCCCGTTCGGTTCAAACCTGCAAGATCTTCAACAGTTGGTCAAGTTTCGTACATATCTCTTCGGTAATTTGTAAGCAGTGCAAGTGAGAGTGCGTTTTGTGCGGGGAAGTGTTGTTGCGTCGGTTGTATGATCCGTCAAACTGTCAACAAACGTAGTGTGTTCACCAGGTCGTTAGCTAACCACGGGGAGCCGGTTGTGTGCGACTTCCGAGTCAAAACATCCGCTTTTCATCGCAGCCGTCGGCGGTCCAGCTCCCAGGATGTACGTTACCTTTACGCAATGGCTGAGCTGCGAGGTCCATGGGTCGAGCCATTGTCCACTCCAGGTATGTGATGTGTGTTCACTTTATATTTATTTCTGATTGTCAACAACTGCACTAGTTCTAAATGAACATGTTAGTATTTACAACGTCTTGCCCTGCTTTAGAAATGTTTGAAATTTTATTTCTTTCGCCGTTGTAATAATTCAAAATACATTAATTTCTGTGGGCGATGTATTTAACGTGTAGTGATGCCACCAAGACGAGATTTTATTATTCAAGATCTAGTTTAAAATAAAATCTCGTTGTCAAATTCTTGCTAGATATGAGAATATAGTCTCAAATTTGAGACTACAATTTAATTCAAAAAATGAAAAAATCAACTTCAAAAAATAAAAATACCGATATTTTACCTGCAAATTTTGTATGTCACGGATAAGGTACGTTACAGAAATTATAAATCAATATAAACATATAAGTAATTTAATTTAGTTAATATAGTATGTATTAAAAATTGTTTCTTTTTTCGTAAACAAATATATTACCATTAATATAACAAAAAAGAAATTGAATTTTAATTAATAAAAATACATATAAATACTTATGTGTGTATTGCATATAAATTAGTTATAATAAAAAATGTTTCCTTTAAATCAAGCTTCTTATTAGATTTTATGAAGGGGCCTTCTAGAAATTATTAACTAATAAAGCTCCTGGCAATCTCACAGACTTTAGAGATTTATCTTTTTTCTACGAAGAAGAAATTAATATAATGAAATATTACACTGCATTACTTGTTGAACGCAATTGTTTTAATTAGGTTACAATGTATTTCATTTGTTTATATATAAAAATAAAATTAAAATATTGTTTTTGTTTTATCAAATTGAAATTATTGTGCTCTCGACTTCGAGATCGAGATTTATTTTGAATCTCGCATATCAAAAAGGAGATAAATTCAAATTTTGAAAATAGAAATAATCGAGATCTAGATTAACTAAATCCTGGACAAATCTCGTCTCGCGACAACACTAGTGACGCGATATGTGAATACGTTATTGAATTGTTGACAAATGTTAGGTATAATATCGGTTGATTTACGTACCGCGTTGACATGTGCAAATGATGCACGTCCTTAAAGGGTGATGGGGTGACTTCCCCTCATGTGACACAGCCGTGAGTCACGAGGGGAGGAACCACTCAACCCCTACCCACCACATATTCATGTACGCGCCATTTTATTACTTTATTCTTTTGTTAAAATGGCAGCTTTTATTTTATCAACTGAAAACGGACAAGAAATGAAAACTATGTTGCATTAAAATATATTTTTTTATTTACACTATTGCATTACCTACATATTTACAAATTTCATTTAGGTACAAAATTACTTCTATATTTAGCTGATTAAAGATAATTAACTATCCGCTAACTATTTGTATTTTTCCGTTATCAAACGTGAAATAATCTTTTTACAACTTTCATATTTAAAATAGCTTAAACTCTTTGGTAACATTTACAATATAAAAAAAAAACTTTTCCACATATATTTTGTCTGTACAGTCAGTCTTTAAAATAACATAAGAACAATTTTATACAAATCTCGATATCTACGTTCTATCAGTATCCATAGAGCGTGTGCGCGGGTAAAGCCGGCGGTAAGAAGGTCCAGGGATCGAATGCCGTCGGATGCGGCGGAAGTAAAACAGGCATTAAGGGCATGGCGCTGTAGAGGGCGGCGACACGGTGTTGTGCGTGTGTCCTGGCGTGCTTTTTCAGGTGATCCTTGCGACCAAAACGTTTTCCACACTCACTGCACGGGTAGGGACGTAACCCGCTGTGGATGCGTTTGTGACGAGTTAGTTCTTCATTCCGAGTGAACGTCTTGCCGCAGGAAGTTACGTCACATTGGAAAGGACGCTCACCTGAAAGATAGATATTGTATTCATTATAACAAACTTTTTAGTTTTTACTTTTATCTTGAGGGCGAAAGATTCGGAACCGATTTTACCATGAAGCAGTCGTTCTCAAATTTCGAGAACTCCAATTAAGAAAATGCAAGTTTTTGGTTCAACCAATATAAAAATTTTTAAATATAGTTCTGTATCGAATGTAGTTGAACGCTTCTTTATATTCCTTGTAGTTTCCAAGTTACAGCGATTTTTGACTTTTTTTAAATCTCAACTTTGAAAGCCAATATTTCAAAAACTAAAAGATATTTTAAAATTGGGTTTAGTGTATTTCTCGTGCCCCAATTAATTTATACATCAATTTTGAAAATTTTACTATTTAAAAAAAAAATCTCTGTGTTAATATTTTTAAAAGTTGAAGAGATAATGAAAATCCGGGAACACCGGAATTCCTCGCATGAAAATATACATGTATACATACTTTCAATTAAAAAGTATTATGAAATATGCTATTTTTTGAAGATTTTTTTAACGTATTTTACAGATATAAGGTATTTTAAGTTTTTTTTATTTAAAAATTTTATCTGTGAAGCAAAAATTCTGAAATCTTACATATCTCTGTATTTTCACTGGTGTTCTCGATTTCAATTGATTTTCAACTTTTTAAGATATTGACAAATACAAATTTCGAAAAAAAAAACTGTATTTTTTTACAAATAACATATTAGTTGTAGGATTACAGGCTTCAAAAACATATCGCTTTGGATCTCAAAATAAGTAAAACCGCCACTAGACAGATTATGTGAACGACGAGTAAATGGATACATATGATTAAAGGTTTGTCGCGTGAACAAAAGCTGAGACGAGCATGTATGAAAGGAAGATTTAGCTACCCCATTTGATGGCATATTACGTGTGCAGAACTTACCGGTATGTATACGAATATGTCCTTTCAGTTGTCCATTATTCGAAAATCCCACATCACAATGCGGACACTTGTACTTCTTAGGTCGTTGTTTCCTCTGAGCTGTCGTTAACCGTGCTCGGCGCTCCTCATCCAAAAGCACTCGTGCGTACTCCTCGGCAGCGTGTCCATGGCCTAATCCGTGCGCTAGTGTAGCCGCTTCCAGGAGTAAAGCGTCTGCTGCCATGCCATACCACTCTGCAGTTGCTGTTGTTGGCGGTATCGTCAAAGGCACACACTCCACTTTATCTGTCTTTGTTGGCGGTTTATGAACGTCTACGTCAGCGTGTTCGTCGTGGATGGACGTGGTGGTGGATATCGTAGCGTCTTGTTCCTCGACACCACCTGCAGCCCAAGGGCGGAATATCTTCATGTAGCTGCTGCACTCGCGTTCCATGTTTAGTCCTAATCCTCTTACACCACTTGACTGGACAATCGAAAACTAAACATACTTAAAGTAGACAGGATATATAGCGTTGCGAAAGTGGGTTGGCGATTTTTGAGAGGGGGTACACTACAATACAAATGCACCCCGACCGACTAGCCGCTCTGCTCAATGACAGTGAGGGTTGCCTTTATAATACGCACCACAAGGGGAGAAGGGATGACTTGACTTACACAGATTATCTCCACTCACTTTTTGTGCGTTTTACTAATAATATTTAAGCTTGTCAATGTATATCGCTTGTTGAAAAGGTTTGAGTGGTTTTGTGTAAGTGCATGTAATATTTACAAATGTTGGAAAGCGGTATCATACATCACAGGAACGGGTGAGATGGCGAGAAACACGGTACAAGGCTGAGTTTTTCATCTAACGTGGAAACTTCGACATTGACCCAGCTGGCACCGCGCCAACAAACACCCAGCCGGAGTGCAGAGTCCGGGTTACGACAGAATTATTTCACTAGGTAATACTTGCACGGTTATAGTGAAAACTCGGCAATAGCGAACAATAATCAATGCATTAAATAGTCAAATCGAGATTTGGACTTAAATTAATTAAATTGTCTAATATCCGATTTATGTATCAATCAAACAAAAATATAAATTATATGTATTCTCATATATTTAACAGGCAGATAAATATAATAAAAACATAACTGTTAAATGAAAAACTGAGCATAAGTAAGGTATTTTCCTATTGTACAGAGTAGCAAATAAATAAATAACAAACTATTGAGTCGGCCTGTGGATTTGAGAACCCAGGTTCAATTCCCATAGCCGACAAACAATTTTCACCACATTAACATTAATATCTTTGGAGGCCGTGATTTGGCGACTAGTAACCACACTTCACGCGCATAAAATACATAACTTACCGAAATTTGCTACGGAATAGTGCCACACCCAGTAATAATAAAATAATAAAACGATCATTTCCAGTATGAAAATACGCGAGATTTTGTGAAATTCTAATATTATGTCGTATGAATTGCAGTTAACAAAGAAATACATAATACATTTGTAATGATCCATATGATCTAATTTTCATATATAGCAAGAACCGGTATAAACTACGGATACAGTTTTCTCAGCTGTATTAGAAAATAGACGTTCATTAAGTTTGCGATCAATCAGCAATGGAATAGACGAAATTAGCGGGTATTGTCCGCAGGATTTCTCGTTTCCCACAAAATTGGGTGCGACACAATGCGCGCTGCTCGATCACACACTTGACGGTGACGCAACGCGATGTATCACATTTTTGACAGCGTGCCGGTCAAGATGGACAATTCAAAAACAGATTTTTTTGCCTCTTTTATTGCAATAGTTCGACCGTTGCGTTCGTCGTGGTTCTCAAAGAAATTCTTGTAGTAGTCGAGGGCGTTCCACCGTTTATGGGATTCCGAGTTATGAATTACGTCTTTTGAACACACACTCGCATTATATACGTCTTCTACAGATTTTCTCCAAGTGTGTTTTACACATGAATGAATACTCTACAAGAAAAAAATACCTTTATCGATGTTTCATTACGGCAATAATAGTCTTTGTTGTACAATAAATATAGACTTGAACTGTAACCAACATTAGCCATTCAACGAACATATTCTTGACTATTTACTTACACACATACATAACCTCATGCTATATCCTATCAAATGGGGTAGCACGAACCCTAAAATCATTCATAAAACATTTACTTATTAAATTCATCAAATAATCAGTCCCTCCATATAACCTTATTTACTTATCACACTCGAAATCATTCATCACACAACAAACTTTCAATCACATCTATCTAATTACTCCTATTCACTTTTCATTTATCTTCCTTCGAAGTACAAAACATATACGCAAAACATCTCAAATTACTCAAGCTTGCTACTCTAACAACACTCTATGTAAGATCAAAAAATGAATAAAAAAGATAAAAAAGGAAGGGAGTGTTGCTCCTGCATTTGTTATTTTATTTATTTGTTTCTGCTACCCTATCTAACAGGAACTTAAACCAAATAATAGTACAGGATTCGGATTTACCAAGCCGGAATGAGGTAGTTCATATATTTTTAGCTTGAGCGGAATTCGAATTCGGAATCTTCAGATTTAATTTAATTATACTAATCTGTACACTTAATCCCAATAACAGTACAGGGTTCGAATTCACCGAGCCGCAGTGTGGTAGTTTATAAATTGAGTTGGTTCGGAGTTCACTTATATCGGGAGTTCTTTTTTGTACAAACAGCGAATTATAAAGTCAAGAATATTCTGTGGATATATTTTCCGGGTTTTTCTGAGATTGGAAAGGCTTTGCGGGGCTCAGACTGTGACGTCTCTATGTTTGTTTTTTTCCTGTTGGGAGTGTTTTGACAAATGCGAACGGATGATGATGGATCAGGCGGCGGTCGCGGCGGCTGCGGCTTCTTGCGACAACCCTTGCCTCCCGCTGTATCTGTACAGAGTGTTGCACTAATCGATCAGCCGCTGTCATTACAACTGACGTTTGTGCAACAAATTGCAGACGTGCACTTGCATTGTACCATAGCTTCACACAAGCCCTTGATCACTCGGTTATTCGGATCACTTTCATGTTTCATGTAGTCGGTGGCATTGGCGTCAACAACAGTACAGAGCTTGGGCCTGGTTCACTCGCTCTCTGATTGCCATTATTAAATCGCATTACTGATCATATTAATCGTGTGCACACACTGCACTTTACCATTATTCTCTCAATTAATAACCATACATAGCACAGAGCCAGAGATTACATACAGAGCTATTTTAGGTAGTAAATAAATATAAATATATCATCACGTCTTTTACCCACTAATGGGTGTGACACTGCCGAAGCAGATCTCGGTAAGGGATATATTTATGCGCGTGAAGTGCGTTTACCAGCCATCAAATCACGGCCCCCAAAGACGTTAGTGGTAGGGGACAGGGGTAATTTGAATGTGGTGAAAATTGATGGTCGGCTGTGAGAATCGAACCCAGGACTCGTTACCAGTGCGCCACTGTCTATGCCACCATGTGCGACACATGGTCTGTAAAATAACTATAGCAACCTTTAACAATGTGCCCATGCTTTGTTTATTCAGTGACATGATTTACATTTTACTATAAATAAAACTAAATTTAATTTTTTTTAAAGACAGTACAATTTGACTGACAACATCAAAACTGAAACTAAAAATTACAAATGTCTGATGATGTGAGATGAAAAGAAGTATCAGCGGAGCAACCATTTTTATGCATTGCAATAACAACGCTCAAATGAATATCTGGATTGGTTTTTGTTGAATACTCGCCGGATGTCAACACAATAAACAATATAAATTACCCTGAAACTATTTTTCAGTGAAATGTAAATAATTAGCAAAGTTAGTTGTGTGGCGGGGTGAACTATAAATCAAGGCTCGCGCGTAATTGTTATCAAATAATCGATTCATTAGTTTCGGGGGTAGGATGTACGATGTAGATGTTGGATGTTGTAGCTCTTATCTGAAATGAAATCTGAGCCACAAATCTGATGGTCGTGACATCTCGCTCGAAATGAAACACATGCAGCCTGTGGAATTTAATGGAACCAATTTAATATATGCATGTTTCTCTCAAATGATATCTTCACTAGATTTACATGAGATATAATCTCATTTACGTACGTATAACTACATGACTTTTACTACGTTGTGTAATAAACAAGAATTAATTATTAATTGTAATATAAATAAATATATATATACCGGGTGGTGTTTGGTAAGGGTGAACATAGGGATTTAACATGTAAAATCATAATGTTGTAATTTGTTGCTACCCTAATTATTTTAAACAAACAAGGGCATAAAATTATGTTTCTAAATTAATACACAAAATAAATTTTATGCTCAACCGCGGCAAAATGCATGTGTTTCAGCCCTAAAAAGTGGGCTAGGGCCATAAAAAAATAATTCCTATGGATACATAAATAGAATGGATAGAAGGTGTGATGATATATTTATTTTTCTTTTTTATCTTAGTTGATAGTAAAAAATTGTAATTAGGACAAAAACTAAATTTGAATGATTTCATGTTACAGTTGCAAGTTTGTTGAATGTTGTACGAATGCATGGGCCGACCGCAAAGAGAGTGAGTGTTTTGTTGTGGATTGGGGAACAGCCAATGGGGTGTCTCCCTGTATATAACGCACCACCCCACGTACAATTAATGGCACGTCGTGGCTGCGGCCCCTTAAACGGATTTCCAAATTAGGGTTGCGGATGCATGAGCCATCGAGCCATGGTCGCCATTGATTCAATTACGCGCCAACACAAGGCACAAGACACATGGATCACAGGCCTTCCCGCCAGACACGACACCATGAGAACGAGAACCAAATCAGAATACCGCACCGCACCACATCGCATTTTATACCCTTTCAAATGATGTGTATGTTAGTGAGATTGAGTACACGATCTAACAATAAATGGATGAATATGACTGAAGAGGAATGTGAAATGAATAAATAAGCGTTTATGAAAAGAATTATAGATGTAAAATAAATAAATATAAATATATTATCACGCCTTTCACCCATTACTGGGCGCGTCTTTCTACCAAAGCAGATCTAGGATATATTTCCGCACGTGAAGTGCGCTTACCAGTCGTAAAATCACGACCCCCAAAATTGTTAGTAGAGAGATAATTTTAATGTGGGAAAAATTGTTTATTGGTTGTAGAAATCAAACCCGGGTTCTCAAATCCACAAGCCGACTCGATACCACTGAGCCACCTACTTTATATAACATAAAATCGGTTAATTGTAACCGAACCCCAATATTTATCGGTTTGAATACGTTTCTGTGGTTTGCCCTCTACAAATTATCAATAAGTTTGTATGTAACATTATTTTACGTTAAATGAATTGCATAAAAATATGAATACACAATATCAACTTGAAAAAGCCAGAAATAATAAAACTTTGACGAATACAATTTTTAAAAATGTTTTATTCCGTGTGGTTTGAAGCAGTTAGCTCCTTGTCTCGTTGTGATGTTCCTGTAAATTCTGTGAACATTAAGGAAGTCCACGGAGTCCTGTAAGTGTGCGGTGAAGGAGGCGGAGCGCTGGTTCTTGAAGCGTGATGACTTTTTCGCGTCATTTCCCCGGTGGCATGTTCAGTGTTCTCCGCCACTGCTCTGTTTCACGAGCGCGACATAAACTATGATTATTGCACAGACGTCACGCTGGTCACTCTGTGAAATATACGAATGTGACCAGAACTATATACTATCTGATACTGCTAAATTACAATGTCTATGTTCGACTAGAATCATATTTAACCACAATTTTACCAACTAATCTATTCAAAATAATGAAAAACTGTTGGAAAATTTGTCGTGTCTTTTAGAGGTCACTTATTTCGTGAGTTCAGATCTCGCTAACTAACCCCTCGGGGGGTCCCATTGACATTGGAGGGGGATCGTCAGAAAAAATTATTTTTGTACGTAGATTAACATACAAAATAATGAAATTTTTGTGGAATAACGTCTAATGACTTCTCCAAAATGTGTCTTATAACTTTGTAATTTGCATTAATGAACTCATTAGATAGTCCATAAAATTCCTTGGTGACATTAGCGTAAGCTGGATAAAGGTAATGAAGTACTTAAAGATTGAACTAGATCGTATTTCACCCAAGCGCATATAATATATCGTTAATCAATACATACGACAATAGGTCGCGCTGATATATGTGCGAATTGATAACGATATGTGAAGCTAACGAGTTCCGTCAACTTTTTACAATTCCGCAGTCAGTCTGACTTTTCCATATTTAATATAAATCACATCATCATCACACAAAAGAAATGAAAGTTGGCCAAGTCGAATAAACAAATTCCTAGCGCAAGAATTCTCAACGGCGCCCCGTTGGGATAAATAATGAAACATATGATGGAATCAATAAATCCGGATAAGTGTGAACATCGGATACACACAGTGGTCTTCAAACTTTTTAAATATACGACACATATTGCAGAAGAATATGTATTGCGACCCAATGAGTGCATTTTTTTTGGAAATAGTTATAATTTTCCTCATACGTAGATTGTAATAGTCCCCAAAAGTTTCGTAGGCACTTAGGCACTGTGCCTATAATACCTAATGGAAAATTCGGTACTGCCGTCGGTCATTTATTATATTGGGAGCGGTAGGGTTGGAAGGTGGTGTGGTGTAACTATTTTACACAATGATCAAAGTATATGTTAGGTTGATTCATTTCAATTTATAAAAAAAAATACATGAACATTTTAATAATAGTTAACTACACTCCAGATATTGACGTATTCTGTATGCGTCCCACTCGAACTAAAAGTGCAACATTGTAAGTAGATCATATTTAAGAAATATTATATGTACCCAGCGCTTAAATTAAAATATTATTAAAATGTATAAGAGATTATAATTATACATATATTTAATTATGGGGTAATGGCTTAGTGGTATCGAGTCGGCCTACAGATCCTGAGAACCTCGGTTCGATCCCCACAATCGACAAACAATTTTCATCAAATTAAAATTACCGTTGTCGCTCTCCCACCACTAACATCTTTGGGAACCGTGATTTGACAGCTGATAACCGCATTTCACGCGCAAAAATATATCACTTACCGAGATCTGCTTCGGCACAGTGACACACCCAATAACGTGTAAAAGGTGTGGTGATATATTTATTCATATATTTAATTAAAGGAATAATAATTTTTGTTTTCAAATTTGTAATATTTGTATTTTATGTTTTTAATAAATAAATATAGTAATATTTAGGAATATCGCGACTCTCTGGAAATTGTTTCGCTAGCCATTGTTTGAATACTGCTGGGGTACAGGGTACAGGGTACCGATCCTGATCTCGTTACCAAACCACAAATAAAGAGTCAGCGCCGACAAAGGTCGTCCGCTACCGCACAATAGGTTAATAGGCATATCGGCTGACGGGGCGACGCGCCGGGCCCAGGCTTTAATCGTTTGTTGCGGAGTCAACCGAGTGAACTCGCACGGCACGAGTCACAATTGCGGAGCCCGGATCCCGAACCCGGCCTTGCCGCGTTCACACACATCGCACATCGTGCTACAACCCTGTTATATCGCAAACATTTATTACAACAAAAAATACTTTCACAAATAATTCAAATCATGCTTGGCTTGGCTCAAGTTCTGTTATTTTTATTTAAAGTTAATATTGAGAAATTTGGATTTAGAATCCAATGAATAGGCTATTCCATAAAAATTTGATTATATCATATATTAATCTACGTACAATAATATTTTTCCTATGACCGAGCAGCAAGTAGATTTTTTCAACTGTCAGTTGAAAGAAGAAAATTGACATTTGCCGCTTGCCGAGCGGAAATGTAAGAGTTTATCGTCATATCCATGGATACATGAAAACAGTCGTCCAAATTTTCAAACTGAAAAACTAACAAAAATTATTTTTAATTCTTTATGCGCAACTGGACCGAAAAGCTAAATGGTCGTAGAAAAAATATGTATTATAATATATTTTGCGCGTGAAATGCGGTAACCACGGCCCCTAAGAATTGTTTGTTCACAAGCCGACTCGATACCACTGAGGCATCTACCCCATCAAATGAAAATAAATATATAGAATTTAAAATAGTTTAAGCAGTTAATTTTATTGAAATGTCTTGTATTGTATTGTAACGTATGTTATGTTGTAAAAAGCGGTGGATGTAGAGAAATTGAGGCGTCTCTTGCAGAAGAAAAAAAGTTCGCCGCGTAAGCGGATTATCATATCTCTGCGAACCGTTCGAACCGGACCGGAATAAATAATGCGATTTAAGCGCACATTAAATTTAGAACGATTCTCTTTCTTATACCTTGATTTCAGTGATTTCCTATCGACGTCACCCGCTTACCTTTTTTTCAGCAGAGATATATTTACTTGAACGTTCATTGTTTACTGTACCTTTGGTAACATTGTCAATTCAATTTGTTTTATTACTCGCTTGGCCTTCTGAACTAAGTTTCCAGTTAGTGAAATGGAAGTATGAGTGAAGACAGCGTTCCAATCGATTGGTTCCAGTTGCAGGGTGCAGGAGGGCGGAGCCCCACGTTGACATGCATTCGTACTAGATCCATCTCAAAACAACAAACAATAAACAAAGTATCGAAAGTCATGCAGGACGGAGATGGTGTGGAGGTGTGAAGGGGTGGTTATCGGCTTTCGTTTGTTTTGCTGAACACGTGAAGTGCGACTGACGCGGCCACAATGGGGCCCTGCCGTTTCGGCACTTAGTGCATGGCCGCAGCAAACGCCGCCGACAACAATGTACGCAACCAGCCTGAAGTGATGGTCTCATGTTGATGTCTTGAAGCTTGTACGTAGCCCGACAAAGCACGCCGCTGAAGAACACGGTCAACCAAGCAGAACTATAACCACCATTTCTTCTTAAACCTATATTCTTAAGATTATAAACACCTACTTGTACTTGACTATTGCTATTCTAAATTTCCCTCTATTTATTAGTTAGTAAATATAATGTATAGTGGCGAGGCGTTCAATTTGGAATAAGGAAGCATTACTGGCCAAATAAAAAAAATCTAAGAAATATTTATTTATTAAAAGTAGTCATGCCAAACTACAAAGGAAACTGATGGAAAAAGCTCTTTTCTTTCATGTTAGACACATTTTTTTAGAACATGCATCAATACAGATTATTTGAATTTTGAATTTAGTAGGAATAATGTGACGTTCACACAAGAGAGAAAATTAATACACTATTTTTCGTTCTTCCAGCCATATATTTTGAATTAATAATTAATTTTGATATTGACTTGCCATATAATTCATAATGACAGCAAGGATAATTTTAAATCAAATTTAGGAACTAAATGGAGGCATTAAATTTAGTATTTACCGTTTATGAATAATATTTAAATTTTCTAACCCGAATTGATATTAATTTTAAAATATCGATGAAGCGAAAGTAGTGTAAGATAGGAATATTTGGGGATTAATTGCAGAAAGATTCTAATGAATCAGTAATATTTTAAGGGTTCTTGCTACCTTATTTGATGGAACTAAATAAACATATCAGCATGCCTTCTACCCAGTACTGGGTGTGGCACTCTACCGTAGCAGATCTTGTTAAGTGATATATTTTTGCACGTGAAGTGAGGTTACCAGCCTTTAGATTACAACCCCCAAAGTTGTTAGTGATGGAGGAGTCACATGGGTAGAATTCATGTGGTGAAAATTGTTTGTCGGCAGTGGGAATCGTACCAGGGTTCCCAGTATCCACAGACTGACACGATACCACTGAGCCAGCTACCCCATAGCGTACTGTTATATACCCATGTAACTAGAACACAATAATTTATTTGGGACAGCTCGTGTACCTCGTTAAAAGAACGTAATTAATTATGTTGATGAAACACTTTAGAACAAAAGGTTGGTGTCATTAATATTGCGTGGTTGACCGACGAAACTTTAAAAACTTTCAAAAATGGTTTGTTATTTTTTCACGTTTTAATTTAACAAAATAAAATCAAGGCTGCTGGAATAATCTATCTTGAATGAAGGTTGTGGTGTGGTTTGGGTCGCCTGTTCAGTGGCAAGTATATCGACATTTTCCCCATTTTCCGCCCCAGTCTATCGGAACGAATATGCAAATACAATTGATGCTGTTTCCGAGAGAGATCAAAAACGGAGTTCCTTTCTAAAACTGAAATAAACTGTTGGTTATAGGAGCACGGTGTCGCGGATCGTCTTCAACCAACACGTACTCGCTTCGTTCTAACTTTATTTTAACAGATCAATGCTTCATCGCACTGCACCACACAGCCACGTCTTATCCAACTCGATCACAAATTTTAAATCAAATACATTCTTTCTACTTGATACATCACTATTCGAACTCTTACATACATATAGTATAAACGTGGTTCCAAACTATTGAGTAACGCTGAGCTTCATTTGTTTGTTCTTCAAAAAAAACAAACTAACTTTATTTGTTTATTCTTACCTTATATTTAATCTTTATTTTTTATCTCTTGTCATATTAATTTATTTATTTACTACTCTGCGCAAGAAAATTAATTTCAATGAAAGTATAGAACAGTGGTCGCAAACTGGCGGCCCGCGGGTCGAACGTGTCCCGCGAATGCACTTAATATTTTGATTATTAGCACGAGGCGCAAAACAAAAATTGTCATTTTATTTAATGTGTCCATGGGCCAAAAAGAAGTGTTTAAGCCCGCTTTTAAGGGTTAAAACAGATGCTTTTCGGCCCGGTTGTGCATAAAATATTATAATGCTCTATTGAATCTTCAACGTGTTAGTTATGATTGTGTGAATGTGGTTCTTAAATCAGAGAAGGCATCTTTGTTAACATAATAGGGGTCGGTTGGTGCGTGAGTTGATGCATGAAGGAAGGTGTCCTGCAGCAGCAGCAGCAGCAGCGACGATGTTATTTATTATCACCGAGCGCATCTGGTCGTGCACAAAAGCCCGCGACCATCATTTCAATCGCCACCACGTAACACGTGCTTCTTCAGAGTTTTTTTGCTCAACACTCCCCGCCAAGTTGGCGAACGATTAATTATTTGATTTTGTCTGGTGAATATTGTTAGCGAAAATATACAAATATGCATTGGATTCCGATTGTCTGAATTATTCTGTAATAATAAGATGGTTTGAATTGAATTTTGTTTATTTATGCTACTCTCCACAACAGGAACTTAATTACAATAAAGGATCCGGATTAGCCGAGCTGCATTGTGGTAGTTCATATATTTTTTAGCTTGAGTGGAATTCGAACTCGGGATCTTCCGAGTCAAGCTAACCACACAGCCGTACTGCCGGATAAATACCTCTGTGGTTCTACTTCCACTAACATCTTTGAGGGTCGTGATGATATATTTATTTATTTATATATTTTTTGACATTGATAATCCAATTTTTGTTTAAAGTCTCATAAATTGTCATTTTATACTTATATATTACTATTAAATTAAATTTTCAATAAAATGTTTTTTTATATAAATTATATTCATTAAAATTGTAATTTTTTCCTCTCTTGTGAGGAAAACTACCATTCCTTACTATTACGCGAGAAGAAATTTCAATTTTCTGCGCATGTCTTGAAAATTAAACTGTATTTCTATATTATAACGTTGGCTGTGCTCTCTTTCTTTATATTAATTTAATTGCGTATATCACTGTTTTGTGTTTTAACTGGTTTCAAATAGTCAGTCATCTTCGTACAGTGCCCGTGTCGGTTTATCTCGCAGTGTCTGCATTTTTTCTGTGAATATTTTTCTTGTGTGGCGTAAATACTCGCGTTTCAATATTGAAAATATGTAAAATCGCGATATAAAATCTTGGTGAACCTTTTGGTATTTGTAAATTATGTGTAAGTGATTGTGAAGTGACGTATTTAGTGTTTGTTTTTATCGGGTGTGTGTTTTATGGTTAGTGTTAGTGTTGATGCTCCGTGGTCCCGTCCTTCCCCCCGCCGTTCCGTGTTATAACAGTACATGAAGGGAAGGTAGCTAGCTCATGGTACCAACTTCTGTAAGTAAAGAATATTATTTCATGAAAACGTATTTTGTGCAATCGTTCGCAGGTTTTATTTAATATACTGATTATATATTATCATATAATGCCTGTATAGTTATAACAGAACTGTATAAGTTAGGTACGGTGTGTAACATTATATAGAAATGATAAACTAGGGTAATGTGATTTCTTTTGAGTTTGTAAATCATTCTATTTTAAGAAAATCATAAAAGAATGATAGCATTTTAAATAAAATATCTTTAGATTTGGTTGTCATCGAAGCGTTTATATTTCAATTTGAATTTGTCACAGTTTGGACCACCCGAACTCCCGGACTCAACATCACATTAAATATTTATAACACACGGGTCAGAATAAGCCCGGTTGCGTTGAGTAGCACAACGAATGCGACCCAATTCGCCGCGGTCCGCCCCTGTCCTCGGGGCTTCAGTGTGAACGCATTAAACACCCTGACTGACACATCATGACATCAAGAGATGACTGAACTTAGCAAACAGATTTATACACTAATCTAAACGTTACATTTTCACAAGATGACCATTACTATATTCACACCGGTCATTTATGACATTTAATTATAGCAAAATCGACCTATTTATTATGCTATTTTTAATTCTTAAAATAATTATGTTCTTAATTCACAAAAATAAGTGATAATTATGAAAGGCAAGAAAAAAATCATTAACTGTAATTTTTTTGAACAATCTAATTTTGTTTTGCTCTTGGTAATGATTTCAATCCGGAATAAAAAGAGAGTTTTCACGACTCTGCCAGAAAGTTACATTTTTTTCCCTAGATTGAGGGTGATACTTTTTTTCGTAAGGAAACAATGATATTATTTGACGTTGGTATAAATAAAATTAAGAAAGTTTTATTTTTCTCTCAGATGCGTTATATTTCTTGCTTTTGGATTTGGAAACTTTACTTGGTATACAATAGTATAAATTGAAAATTTACTGATTGCTACCAACGTTAAATCATACTGTTATTTTTCAGATGTTATGGCTTTACTTTTCTTCCTTAGGGAAGAAACGCATTACATTCTTCTCTCTATTGAGGGAAGAAAATTTTACATTTTAACAGGGTCGTAGCAAAATAATTATAGTTAACTGCTAATTTAATCCTCATTATAAATCAACTTATTACTGGGTCGCAAATTAATTTAGCTTTCTTTAGACTGTTTGGAATATTATGCTTATAAAAATTTGAGTGTATTGTTAGTGCTATTTAGAGCTTGTAATAATTTTCAAAGTACTTAAAAATTTAATGTAAATATCATGAAGAGAAGTAGGATGAAAATAATTTGATGATGACAAAGGGTTGTATGTAAAATGTGAGATAAGTGGTTCGTACATATTTCACGCGCGTTGGTATCGTACTACATCAGTGTCATGTACGTAAATGCATTTCATTTTTGCGGGCACGTAATCTGCATCTTAAAAAGCTTCTGAATGGCTCGAGGATGAATGGCTCGTGATACGACAACATGGGAATCTAAATATTTGGAGCATAAGTAGCACGAGCGCATGTAGGTGATGTAGGTATGCATAACATAACATAATGTATGTTACATCGATTCCATACATGCTCTGCTGCGCCCCGACGCGCCCCGTTGCTCTGATATTAATTGTTCTAATTTCGTGCTGTAGATGTCATCTCCACGAATCGGTTTCAATCAATTAATTATTTCATTTACATTGATCTGATCTACTTTGTGACTGCTACGAACAATGGTACTAAAATAAATTCTCTCAGAGCTGCTAGCTTCCGCGTTTATAATGGGGATGAAATGAGTTAAGGGGTGCTATTTGTGGCAACCAAACATACACCTATGTATGACTGGTAACCAAACAGAGGGTGATATAAATACTGTACAACAGTGGTTTTCAAAGTACAATATACAAAATTTAAAATAATGTTTCTAAAGATTCATCCCCGTTGCAAACTTTTATTTAAATTTTAAGGATTAATGAAAGGAAAAATGTGTAATATATACTATTTAGTTAGATGTTTATATTCACGTTTGTTTCTGTTAAATTAAAAATATATGCTAGAAAAGAAATTGGAGATTTCTCCATTTAATTTCTCATATATTTTTACATAATTATGCATATTTTGATCCTCAATATATATATTTTTTAATCGCAGGAGTCGTGATCGCAAAAATGTATGTTAATGAAAATGCTATTTTTTTGGTTGAACCAGTTTAAAAACCGAAAAATTTTAAAATATGGTTCTATATAAATCAGTACGGTAAATTGAATGCCGTTGAGCGCATCTTCGTATCTATTTTAGTTCGCGAGTTACAGCGATTTTTGACTTTTAAAAAATGTCAACTTTGAAGGCCTATATCTCGAAAACTAAAAGAGATGTTGAAATGCGGTTTGAACGAGTGTATTTCTCGTGCTCCAATGAACTTATACCGAAAGTATGAAAATTTTGAAAATTTTAATTTTTTTTAAAATTTTTATTTCACAATATTTCAAAAAATTGACAAGATAATGAAAATCTGTGAACACCAGTGAATTCCTCTCGTAAAAGTACATAGGTATGCAAAATTTTAGGCAAGAATTCGCACAGATAAAGTTTTTATTATAAAAAAACGAAAAATCACTGTTTTTTAATTATTTTTCAAGGGGTACCCCTTAAGATTTTAACGAATTTAGGCCATTTTTAGTTTTTTTGCTCTAAAAATTGTATCCGTGGAGCAAACATTCTGAAATTTTACAATCATATGTACTTTTTTATCAGGAATTCACTGATGTTTACAGATTTTCATTATCTCTCCAACTTTTCGAAATATGGGCAAAAGAAAATTTTGAAAATTCAAAATTTTCAAAGTTTCTGTATTAGTTAATTAGAGTACGAGAAATACACTCGTTCAAACCACATTTCAATACCTCTTTTAGTTTTCGAGATATGGGCCTTCAAAGTTGAGATTTTTAAAAAGTCAAAAATCGCTGTAACTCAAAAACTAAAAAAGATATGAAGATGCGCTCGACAGCATTCGATTTCTCGTAATCTGAATTATATAGAAACATAATTAATTTTTTTTCGGTTTTTAAACTGTTTCAACCAAAAAATTGGCATTTGTGAAAAATTAACCTTTTCGACCAGTGGTTCTCAAAAAACGGGATGCACTATTTTTATTTTAAAATGAGAACATAGGTATATTCTTTATTTTTTGTGCAAGGGAATTTTATTCTAAATTCAACGAATAAAAAATTTAATACTCCACATTATAATTTTTTTGAAAAATACAAAATAGTCGTATTGGCATTTAATAATAAAACAAATAAACAAAAATATTACGATTTATTCATTCGTTTCTTTCATAGTACGTTGGTTTTTTTGCGATTTGAATTAAATTAATGTCAATATAATATGTATTTTTTATTAATTTTGTTATGTGAGGGTACTAAAGAAAAATATTTTTTCAAACTATAAGAGAGTTGTGTGCCATACTTAACAGTGTTTTGTTGGTTTGTACGTAGATATTTTGTGAATCGTTGACTTTTGATCAATTTCGCTTTGTCGTTGGTAAAGAGTGGTAATAATGAAATTCTGATGGGGTCGAAGTAATCGTCGTAGTGTAAATGTAATGGGTGTGTGTTGCAGGTGACAAGACGTTGGCTGGGTGGAATGTGTGACGGGCCGAGGTTCGGGTTGGGTTGAGAGTGAGGCCCATGAGGGTGTGAGTGGGATCGATCTGAGGGTTCGCGCGCGCGCCCTCCGCGTGGGGCTGCGGCCCGCGGCTCGCGGCCAGTCGCTGCCAGCCGGCGCACGAGGTAACGTCGCGCTCCACCACCAAACAACACGCCGCGTGTGTGCACTGCACCCCGACCTCTCTCTACCCTGGACCCAAGTCGGACCCCGGAACTGAGGTGAAACTTTACACACTCAAACGCAACTTGTACTTGTAGCTAGCTGCATGCAACTATCCAATTCTAGCTTCACCAATCAAGTGTACATTAGTGTAGTAGTGTGTGTTATTTAGTGACAGTGTAAGTGTGGCGTGGTGGCGGCGGCGGCGAGCGCCCGAGTTCTGGAACAAGGGCGTGTTAGGCGTACCTTGGCCGCCGCCGCCGCCGCCGCCGCCACGAAGCGCTCCGATCGCCTATTCAAACCACTGTGTAATTGTGCCGCGTGACATTCATACCCCTCTATTATTCTACATTTTAATACGTTATTTCCTCGCACTTACCTCCTGCTGATAATTAAGTTCCGCTCTGTTTGCAACTCTAATATAATTAGTCCGAGAAGTGCGCTGTCTTCCTCTCTAAGATAAACATGTTTTGTAGATTTCTTTGCTTTCCGCAAACCAACCAGATTTCCTCGCTGTCGCTGGTTTGAATTTCAACAAAACTTGAAAGTTTCTTCCGGAATCGTTTCATGAATATGGATTGCTTTATAAAAGAGAGGTTTGCAGAAGTAAAGGAATAAAAATAACTCTCCAAACTTTATATGAATATTAAATAATGTTACAGTAATCATTTTTATTGCGCTCTGAGTCGCTGCACTTCCGTCGTTCATTTTACGTGCAAATTTATTTGCATTCTTTGTTACTTTCTAACAAAAGCTGCCAGTGTTGCTGCTATACAATACATATTATATTTATCGCGAATTAAAAAGAGTTACTAGTACAGTACCGTGCAAATTACTTGGAACAAAGAATATTTTTCATTAAAAGGCACTTTATTGGTTTCAAACTTTTTAAAACTACATTATTTTAATTATCTGTATATTGTTTGTTTTAAAAATGAATGTGTGCTCCTTAATAACATTTTTAACTCTTAACTCTAATTACAGTACTCATTCTGTTGATTTTTGTTCTGCAGTCCATCTTTGAGATCCAACTTTTGCAAATAGTTCTTACGTTTTCAATCGGGTTAAGATCAGACGAGTTTTCTAGCCATTCCTATACAGTGATTTGATATTCTTCGAAAAATTGTTTCACATTTTTATGGCATAATTAGGGATGAGATCCTGTTGAAAAATAACCCCATGTGAGGCAGACATTGGTTTAATTTTTAATATATTGGTTTTAGTTCATCATTCCGTTAATAAGTACTGCCAATATACAATAATTGACATATAGTTTTTAGAAATAAAAAATATTACTAAAATGTTTTCTGTTCCAATTAATTTGCACGGATGTTATCTCGTAAATGAGAAAGCTTTACTGTGACTAGAGAGAGACTCGACAAGCCACTATTCCACAATGTTTGTTTGTTTATTTATTTATACTCCTCGACCAGGAATAGAAAGCAAACATCAAGTCAAGTTCTTGTCTCCATTACCTAGCAAATTGTCACTGTTTATATTTGAAATCTATGGGAATTGTTTGATAGGTCTTGGTAGTTTATAACACCTGAAGTTGGTATAAAGTTGAGAAGTTGAAATTAGATACACAATTCATAAGTTGGCAGCGTCCATTAAGTGTCGTAGTTTCTGCAGATGAAATGAAGGCTCGGTCAGGCTGTGGTATATTGTTAATCCACGCCGGATGACGGATCCGCCGTAATCCGGAAATCACCGTTACCGTTGATTGGGAATCAGCGGCCAGTACGTTTCTGTTTTCGTTTTTGCTCGGTAATAGGCTATTCCAACAGTACGACGTTTAAAGAAATATTTAATGCATATCAATTTTAGTTGTAAATAACGTATTAATATCTAAAATATTTAAGTAAAAAGTAATTTATTCACAACGATCGCCATTGATGTTGTTGTGACGTAGGTATGATCTATTAAATTGCAACATTACATTGTGAAGCAATGCGCATGTGCACCGAAATGGCAATTCGGAACAAAGCAATATTTAATTACAACAATAATTAAAATAATAAATGTGAAAATAGCACAGTAACAAATTCTTCCACTTAAATTGAACTTAAAAAATGTAAAAAAATAAATATATAGTATCACGCCTTTTACCCATTACTGAATGTGACATTCTGCCGAAACAAATCTCGGTAAGTGATATATTTATGCGCGTGAAGTGCGGTTACCAGCCGTCAAATCACGGCCCACAAAGTTGTTAGTGGAGGGGGAGCCACAGGGGTAATTTTATTGTGGTGAAAATTGTTTGTCGGCCGTGGGAATCGAACCGAGGTTCTCAGGATCCATAGGCCGACTCGATTCCACTGAGCTAGCAACCCCATTAAAAAATGTACTTCTTAAATTTGTAGAATAATTATTATTTGTTTTATTACCTGTATATTAACAGTTGGAACGTGATTAATATAATTTAGTTCTTCACAAATTCCGTATATTATAAGTAAAAACAGACAAAAACAAGTGTTGACAAACGTGAACGTACTTCCGTGAAATGTTTCGCGCTCTTGTCAAAGTATACCCATCTTTCTCAAAAAAGAAAGCCTTCTTTCTCATTATTATGCTTTCTCTCTTAATATTAGTGCTATCTTTGACACCAAGAGCTACCTACGTCACGATTAATTATTTAATCTTTTTTCTTCCCTTTGAAGGAACTTTATAACAAAATAAAGAATAGAAAAAATAATAATTTTTTGTGGGATAGCTTATTGAACAGGACGGGAATGAATTAGGTCTCAGGTCACACATTCTCGTAAGGAAATGTGATGTTGTGTGACCGCCTCATGACTTTTTGATAAGTTGTAGGTAAGCCGTTTATCTTATCACCACGGAGCGTACTAACAACTAACAGCTTCTCTCTTCTACCGGCATCAAATATGGATGTCGTGCCGTGCTGTGTTGTTCAAACTAGGTTTACCGCTATTGGGTTACTTTAGGGTGACACGGCCTTCCTTTCAATACCTTTGTCTTTCCCTACAAATCTCGCTTGGATGATTTTCCAGCAACAATGTGCTATCCCTTCTATAGTTGCAATCACTTTCAAATTAATTTTTACTGGCTAAAGTTTCATCGTTCCCTTCACCATCCTCTTGGGATATTTTTGTATATTGTCAAATAAGCTTAAATTATTTGAGAACTTTATCTTAAAAATGTAAATAATAAATCAATATTTGCAGCCCAATTTAAAAAAAAAAGTTTTAGCTTTAAGAGCACGGTTTTAACATGTTAAAGATAGTTAAAACACTCTTAAAACAGACAAAAACCAAGTTCATTGTACCAGTCATGATGTATAGTAGTATTATTAGCAATTTTAATTAATTAATTAATTAACTAATTATTAATTAATTGATTAATAAAATGAAAAATATTTATACTAATAATTTAGATGTTTATATTCACGTTTGTTTCTGTTTACGGTTAATTTAAAAAATATGAAACTAGATATGAAATTGGGATTTCACCATTTAATTCCTCATATATTTTTACATAATTATGCATATTTTGATCCTCAATATATATTTTAATCGCCGGAGTCGTGATTGCAAAAATATTTGTTAATGTCAATTTTTTTGTTGAACCAGTTTAAAAACCGAAAAATTTTATAACATGTTCTATATAATGCAGACTACGAGAAATTGAATCCCGTTCCGCGCATCTACATATCTTTTTTAGTTTTTAAGTTACAGCGGATTTTTGACCACTGTTTTTTAATTAAGATTCTTACGAATTTTGGCCATTTTTAGTATTTTTGTTCAAAAAAATAAAATAAATAAATATATTATCACGCCTTTTACCCATTACTGGGTGTAGCACTCTGCCGAAGCAGATCTTGGTAAGTGATATATTTATACGCGTGAAGTGCGGTTGCCAGCCGTCAAATCACGATCCCCAAAGATGTTAGTGGAGATGAAGCCACAGAGGAGTAGTATTAATGTGGTGAAATTGTTTGTCGACAGTGTGAATCGAACCAGGGTTCTCAGGATTCACAGGCCGACACGATACCACTGTGCCACCTACTTCCATTCCTTTGTAAAGTTGTCAATTTGGATATGTAAATCGAAAATGAAATCTAACATGAATCTAGAGGAAAAAAGTAGAATGTAATTGAAGTTTTACTAGTAGTTTCAGATTGATAATTTGTATCAATATATAACAAGGTGCGGTGTAAACTCATTCGGTGCTCTGTTGGCAGAGATAAATTCACCGCAGATTGATTTAAGAGTTAATGGCGCACGTGGAAGCATTTAAATTGTTCCTCTGTTGGCCATGGAATGCACGAATCCAAACGTTCGTTGTTCGCATTCACGTTCACGTTCACGTTCGTGTTCGATCGACTAAGTTACATTTTACCTTTATTTTTATTTTATTGCTGCACTTGAATTTCGCCAATAAGTTGCACTAAATACTACAAATGTACAATCACTGTTTAATGGAAATATCTCTAGCAAACTTTAATGGAATCTATGAAAGCATAAAACGAATTGATCGTAAATTTTCACAGCGTAAATAAACGTATTATAGCGAAAGTTTGATTTGCTTATATAAATATCAACGTATACAAAGAAGAAATTTGTTAAAGCCATCTTCCGATATTGACAGTTGAGTTTACGACGTGAACAACAGCCAACGTTCCGATTGCTTGGCGATCTGCGTCTTATGAAAATCTGTCGCACTGATCTACTAAAAAATTATGAAATTATATCTAATGGTTGGGTTTTGATATTCGCGAACATGATGTATCGTACGTCAGACGTTCAAAAAACTTATAAAATTGTACAAGTTTCATGGTCTGCAACGGAAAAAAGAAACCAATAGTTTTTGTAGCTGTCTCACTATCATTTGTTTTTATCTAACGTTTCTCCTTGATAAAAGTTGTGGATTTTATCCGTCCCGGTGTGACCCAGATCAGAAAGAGGGCGGGAGCGCTCAGCAGATGTTAATTCCACAAAAATTTGATTACTTTGTGTGTTAATCTACGTACAAAAATATTTTTTCCTTGTTTCCTATTAATACATACATACGTACATAACATTACGTTATATCCCATCAAATGGGGTAGGACGAATCCTAAAAATCACTCGTAAATTATTTATTCATCAAATTAATCAAATAATCAATCCTCGTCAAACATTCTCATCCTAACACACCACCCTCACTTCAACCACATTCATAGATCCCTCCATAAAAGCTCATTTACTTATTACATTCATCACACAACAAACCTGTGCCTTACATTATGAAGTTGCAGTTTACTTAAGCCACTACGTCACATGGACACCAATGGCGGTCGTTTTAAATAATTTACTTTTTGATTAAATATTTTAGTTACGGTTACTTTTGATCATTTTTTGAATTGTTTATTGTAACACATTATTTACTAGTATTGTTGGAATAGCGTATTACAGTGTTGTTGTGTTGTGTTTACAGATGTGCGGATCATGAATATTTTCGATCGGCGTCACTACTACAAAGCGCGGCTGAAAGGGTGATGGCGTGGGCGATGGCCGGACACCAGGCCGGCTTCACATGATGTGCAGCGTCAGGATGTGGGCGGCACTGCTGCTGTTCGTCGCGGCGGCGACGGCAGCAGCGTCCGCAGGCCGGGGCCGCAACCAGATGTACTTCGCCATCGCGGCGCCGGTCGCCGCGGCGTCCAACAGCCGCGCCTTCAACAAGACGCTGGCCAACATCACGCAAACCTATCACCTGGCGCACAACGTCACCGTGGAGCCATTACTCATCGAGTTGCCCGACGCCGAGTTCTCCAGCCGCTTCTTGCGGAACGTGTGCGAACGTTTCGAGGGTCGACACGTCGTCGCCGCCTTCGTCGTGGGCGACTCGCGTGCTGCCTTCACTGTGGCTCTCGCTGCTGGACACGCCGGCGTGCCTGTGCTCTGGGCGCGCGCCTCCACCCACACTCTGCCGCCCTTCAACACTCTGGTGAGTGAAACCCTTAATCAAATCAAATCTCATTCTCTTGAATACTTCCATCTGAGATAAACGAACTCAGAATTGCTATATGTTCGTTAAGTGGAAAATTAACGACTGACAAAGTTCAGCGTGGCCTCAAAGTTTCGCGGAACTCTGCCGCAGTGGTGTCACCAAATGAAAATATTTGGGTGGGTTCTCTGAAATAAAATGGTTTTTTGGTAGGGCACCAAATTATTTTATATTTACATTAAATTAACATAACAAATTAAAACAAAAACAAATTATACATTTAAATTAAAATGATTATAGTAGGAAATTATGTTATTCTGTAAAATTTTGGTCTGGTTTTTGCTAAATTGTCCGTGCCTACTCTGGCCCATCCTGGCGCCGCCACTGCTCTACCGTTCTTGTTCTCGTTCTCATGTTGCCGACGAGAAAAGTTTTTTGTAATTGCTCTTTATTTATTCTTACTTTCTTTCATTGAATTTAATAAATAATTATATAAATTGGTGTGGATAAATGGCTTGGTGTGTAGAGATCAGTGTTGTGTGTATAGGCATAGTCGAGGGTAGTATGGGCTCTTCGACATACAATGCTGCATTGATTCAATCACGGCCACGCGTTCACTCACTTACGTATCAGACTCACGCGTAATTTACTTAATATAGATAATTATTTAGGGAATATCACATCAATTAAGGCTAATGAAACGTTCGCTCGTCCCAGTGAATAAGTTTGTTAACGAATGTTTGTTCTCGTCGTTCACAGATCGACACAGAGACACAAATACAAATACATAAATACTCTGAGATGTAGAAAATGCGATCGTTGACATTTTTCGCTCCTCGTTTTTTGGTAATTACACATTCAATGTCTTGTTGTTAGTCTCTGTCGTTGTGTGCTGTCTAATCTGGAATTCAAGATTCAAGGCAATATACGCAGTGTGTTGAAAAGATTACATGTCCGGAACTGCATGGAGATGCCGCCCATCTGAGTGTTTAACATGGGAAGTCAGTTTTTCCGAGCGCAAAAATTCCCAATTAATTTTAGACAAAAATGCTTTAAATAAAATTAGACAATTGCATTATGAGCCTACATCACTAATCAGATTTTATTTTACACATCTTGTAATCCGTAAAATTGTGTTTTAAATTTTAAAAATAATACTCATTTATAGTATAGGAATAAAATTGCAAAGTTTACTCTAAATTTAATCTTTATGCATCAGAGTGTAATGAAATATTAATATTTCTGACAGTTCAAATGTTTTGCAGTTGTGTATAACTTTGTGTCAATTCTATAACTATTACTATTATTAACATCTTTTGAACATGTAATTAAATATTATTTTGTTGTACATAAAATATTGTTTGTACCACGGGTGAAATTAGCGTTTCTGACCCTGAGCATGTTGTTAGCACGAGGCGCAAAGCCTGTTTTCATTCTTGATACATAAATAACTATTATATGATGTAGAGGTGTTTGAAAATAATTCCAATAATTTATCATACACCAGAATATGATTCCTGACGCTGTCATATGCAGACCCGGCCCTGCGTTTTCGTGTGACGCCCCGACATCACATCCGGCGTAATTGAAACGCGTGAGGCAAGGACGGGGGGTCCGTACTGAGCCACAGTGATGTCTTCATCACACGCTAATGCTCGCGACTTGCCGCACAGATAGTCATGCTCGTGGTGTAATTTCTAAGTTATTCCTCGGGACAGGATAAAATGTGGCCGCCGTCCGCCCTGAATACTAATAGCAATACATGTTCGTGCCGCAAACGTTTGCTTTGCTTGCCTTGCCTTTGTCAGCGACCCACAAAGATCAGATCATTTACAATTACAATGGAGGAAACCCGAGATGCACTTGCAATAATCGCACGGTGAAGATTACAAGAACGAATCTCCCAAATTAAAATTGACAAGACTATTGGTGGGATTCTCTGTAAATCCATAAGTTTTATAGATCCATAAATCTATAAATGATCAATAAATATTGATACGATTTTGTTCATAAATAAAATAAATAAATAAATATATCACCACGTTTTCTACCCATTACTGCGTGACACTCTGCCGTAACAGATCTCAGTAAACAGTAAGTGATATATTTTAGCAGTCGTCAAATTACAGCCCCCAAATATGTTAGTGGAGCTAGAGCCTCGCGAGTAGTTTTAATGTTTCTGTTGGAATCGAACCCGGATTGTCAAATCCACAGGCTAACACGATACCACTACCCCATAAATTAAACTTGAAGTATTTAATATCATTTTTACAATACTATTAATGACAAAATACAGTAAGTGTAACTTTTATTGTGATTTCCACGGTTATATCAGGAGTTTAATATTTACTTACTGTCCACCGTGATCAGTAAGTAAATATTACATATTAAGGTCATGTTTATCTTGACAACAATTTGACAGCTGTCAATTTTGAAACCTATTTTTCTTTTCTTTCTATTTGTGCAAGTATTGTAAAAAATAGCTTACTAACCTTGAACTGTAAGTGATTTTTTTAGGTCGCGAATTTTTAGGAAATCTCGACCCTTCGGGCTTCGATTTCCCAAACTTTATTCTTGTCCTAAAAACTGTCAGTTACAGTTCATGCTACGTAATATACTATTTCACACATAATTTTTAATAGATCAGTTCAATAATATTTTGATTTATATCAAAGATTTTATTAAAAATACCATGTGATTTTAATCGGAATATAAATCATACACACCCTGATATTTTGTAAGTAAAATACAGTAATACGGTCCTGGCCGGCCGCACCAGCAGCAATAAGAACAAAAAACATGAAATTAACAACGATGAGTGATCTGCCTCATTACTTGATGAATTCGAGAGAGTTGCCGAGTCGGCGCTGAGCTTCGCGAACTCACTCGCCCCGGCTTATCTTTTGTAGTGTTTGTGCGTTTTATCTTCGGGGATTTTCTTAACGCGACTTACTGATTACAAATGAAATGTCGACCTTCGCTCCTCCTGGCCTCGCCTGGCTTGCCAGCGCGCTGTTTACGCTAATTACTAACTGTCACTCTAGTTCATATTCATTAACATTCGCTGCATGTATCTACATATATTTCATAATAATCTAATTAATCTTTTACGCTGGCATGTCATTTAATATACAAACAATATCGGTAATAATTTACATTTCAATCCGTATACCAATAAAATTATATTTCGCCATGCATTCAGCTTTTCCGCCTAAAGATATTTATTTATTTATGCTACTGTGTAGAACAGGAACTTAATCATAATTACAGTACAGGGTCCAGACTCACCAAACCGTTGTGTGATAGTTGGAAATACATATACAGTGAAACATAGGCATGAGAAATCAGTTTTTTCCTTGCGCATTGCTTCCCTTATTATTTTAGACAAAAAGTTTCAAATGGATGTTGTAAAGCAAACATTTCTACATCCGAATCAATAAAAAAAATCATTTAGGCTACTTCATAACTGCAGAAATAAAATTTAAAAATTCACGGAATTACAATTTTATAGTATTAGCCATGGAATTAGAAATAAGAGACGAACAAAAGCATAACATTTTATTACGTCAGTGTCAGAATAATAATTGTCAAAATAAATAATTTTACGTAGTAAATATTAATTTTCTAAATAGAATTTTAATAATAATAATGATAATAATAATGATAATAATAATAAAGCAAAATGTTTAATTAGATTTATTGTTTAAGATTAATAAAATAAAATAAAGTAACACTAACAATTAATTAATGTAATAAATTAAATTCAATATAAATAACAACAAACTAAAAATATTCTTAAATTATATCGATTTATTATCACAATTTGTCAAAATAAATACTAATAATTTGACGTATAAAATGTTACGCTTTTATTCGTCTCTTGTTTCTAATTCCATGGCTATATAATTGTAATTCCGTGAATTTTCAAATTTTGTTTCTGCAGTTATGAAATAGCCAAAATGATTTTTTTTTATTCGGATGTAGAAATTTTTGTTTTACAACATGCATTTGAAACTTTTTGTCTAAAATAATTAGGGGAGCAATGCGCACGGAAAAACAGATTTCCCATGTTAAACGCCTATGTTTCACTTTCCGTGATACACCCTGTATAAATATTGAACGCTGACATTTTGTTCAAATTTATTTGTTTATTTATTTATTCAATAACAATAGTATATTGAAAAAACAAGTATTACAATGACCCTTATGACCCTACGGCTCGATACACACACTGTACTCATATTACAATTGATGATTGTAATATGTGTTTTTCATTCTATTTTTACAACAGTAAATAAAAAACGTTCAGGTGTAATTCCGTGGTTAAAACAATCGGCACAGGAGTACTACTAGATAAGGGTGGTTCTCTCGACGAAAATGAGATGCATGGAAGAAAGAAGAATGTAGGGATTCGCGGCACTCATTACCTGCGCTCAGTGTTCGTTGTTCGATTGAATCCGGCCTATTTTTCCAACGCGAAGTGGTTGCTAACCCGGGTCGATATACGACGGCGGCGGCGGCAGCGACGGCGACGTGGCTTCTTACGCATGCACATCACGTGCGACGTCTGCAAGACTCTCTGTTACATTCCTCCCTCTCGCACAACCCTCCGCTTATCATCGGAGTCTGTTGTTAATTAGGAAAATTGATTTTCCTTGCTCAACTAAATTGTTTTCTTCTGCTCTTTCCATGTTTATGTTTGTCGTAAGTCTGTTTGCTTGATTTAGTATTTGTGAAAATATTTGAGAACTTGTGGTCTTACATAATTTAGAACAGTGGTTTTCAAAGTTTAGAGGAGGAGCGCCGGATACAATAAAAATAAATATATCATCACGCCTTTTACCCATTACTGAGTGTGGCACTCTGCCGAAGCAGATCTCGATAAATGATATATTTATGCGTGTATAGTGCGGTTACCAACAGCCATACAGATAAAATTAATGTGGTGAAAATTGTTTGTCGCTGTGGGAATCGAACCGATGTTCTCAAATTCACAGGCCGACTCGATACCACTGAGCCACCTACCCCATATTTAGAAATTGTGAAAAAACATGTATTCAAAAATGCATCTAGTTGCTCCGCGTTCACTTAAATTTTAAGTATTCCTTAAATGAAACATATCGAATCAAATGTTTGACAGTAATGTTAAATTACTCATTTGACAGTTCATCTCGATAAGATCTTGATCATTTAAAGAAAACTTAAAATTTAAGCAACAGCGCTGCAACTGGTTATTAAAGAATTTATTATAAACTTGATAACAAAATACTATTAATTCTTTTTTTTTTTTTAAAAAAACTATGCTAATGAGAAGTTTATGTATTACTAATTTATAAAATCGTGGTTTTGTTTCTGTAATGCGTAATATTAAATTAGCCTTTTACAAGTTGCAATTTCGATCATATAAAAAGTAAGGGGATCGCGAAAGAATGTATTTGTAATTTTTGCGTCCAAAGGGGCCATGGCTTCGAAAAGTTTGAAAATCACTGATTTAGAATATTCAGCGCCGAATTAGGGAAGGATTTTCTTAAATTATATTACCATATATATGGGGTAATGGCTCAGTGGTATCAAGTCGGCCTACGGATCCTAAGAACCCTGGTTCGATCCCCACAGCCGACAAACATTTTCACCAATTTAAAAAAAAATACCCTGTGGCTCCCACTACTAACATATTTGCGGGCCGTGATATGACGGCTGGTAACGCGCATAAATATATCACTTACCAAAATCTGCTGCGGCATTTATTTTTATTTATATATTTAATTACTATATTTTGTTGACTATTACTAGATTACTAGATTTAAGTTCAGATTTTTTTAAGTAATCCAACTATCCATATTAACTAGTTTATTTGGTTTAGTTGTCACGTAGTTTTATTTTTATAGCGAAATGAAAGTAATACAGCTAATATGTAGTAATATAAGTTAGTAATGTTTGAAGTGGCCTGTGAGGTGATTATACTATTCACAGAACCACGAATTTTCTGAATAATAATGGAGTTATGAAGTCAGTGCGAATGTGTGTTCCGTCATCGGTAGACGGTGTGTGAACGCAATGATTGACAAATGGATCCAAGCTGTCATTTGTTATGTTTTCTGCTTTGATTGATTTGAGTTTTGTAGACAGACATGTAGCGAAGTAAATCGATTTCAGAGCAATTTTAATGGCATTTCATTACGTGCGTTTATCGTTTGCTAGCACACAACTTGAGCCCCGGTGTAAAAGTGAAAAATACTCCGCGATTTAGGAAACAGTGACGGATGATACGCGCCGCACAAACTTCAATCGAAACATGATGATTTCGTCCCAAAGTCTGAACAGTGAAATAACAAAAGTTATAACAATGTATAAAAGAAAAAGTGCGCTGGTTGGATTTCAACGCGGTTGGGTTCAGAGAAAGATTCGTTTTACATTCCAATATATTTTTTATCGTTCCAAGAACCATCTATATGAGATTGTGCGTTTTATCTGTCTTCGGGGTGCCACATGCCAGCCGCGCTGACGTCACGTACCCAGTTATAAAACTGAGCTTTCACCCAGCGCTGACAATGTGTCGATTGGTTTCCTTCGCTACTCTCTACCTACCAATAAAAACATCACACTTTATTTTATACACGCCACTGATAAATATTTACTACATGAAATTTTAGATAAGCCACTCTCTGTACTCAATACGGATATAACCGCCGAACCGCCGAACCGCTAACGGGAAAATATAAATGTTGTTATCCTTATAAAACGAACAATATAACCATTTTAACTACATATATTTATCTTATGTTCAATAACTATCAAGATTAGGATATTCCACAAAAATTTCACTATTTTATATGTTAATCTATGTACAAAGATTATTTTTTCTTGTTTTTTCATTTATTTATTTTTTTGTAAATTTACTATTATTACAGATTTATACTTGCAAATTTTATATGTCGCGAACATAAAATAAATAAAATAAATAAATATATCATCACGCCATTTACCCAGTACTGAGTGTGGTCCTCTGCCGAAGCAGATCTTAGTAAGTGATATATTTATGCGCGTCAAGTGTGGTTACCATTCGTCAAATCACGGCCCTCAAAGATGTTAGTAGTGGGAATCAGGGTTCTCAGGATCCACAGGCCGACTCGATAAAACTGAGCCACCTAACCCAAACATACGAGTTACATTAATATAACAAAAATAATATTTATAACAAAACATACAAATACTTATTGTGTGTATTGCGTATAAATTAATTATGATAATACATTTATTTTTTAAATCAAGATTTTTATTAGATTTTGTGAAGGGACTTTTAGAAATTATTAACTAATAAAGATCTTGATAATCTCACAGACTTTGGAGATTTATCTTTTTCTACGAAGAAAAAATTAATATAATGAACGCAGTTGTTTTAATTAGGATTTATGAATATGAATAAGTTATATCGTTACAATGTATTTCAGTTGTTTATATTTAAAAATAAAATTCAAACATTATTTTTGATATATCAACTCGAGATTAATGAGTTCGCGCATGTAAAGATCGAGATCAATTTAAATCTCGAAAATAAACATTGGTCAAGATCAAGTTTAACCAAATTGAACAAATCTCGTCTCGCGGCTACACTATTGTTAAAATTATCTCTCTATTAAATATAGGTGTTATTGACGCTAATGAAACTAATTATTCAAATAAAAATGTCATAGAAATGTGTGTATGTTAAGGTACGTTTATAGTTGTCGAGTTTATATTTGGCTGGATCCCAATATGCAGGTGATTTAGAAGCTCTTAATATTAAACCGGATGTTTCCATGCATTAATGAAGGGGATCAATATTCATGTTATTCTGTGCACTCGGTTTTTTATACTAGACACGCAGTTCTGCCGCTGGTTGGTAAATTTGCATCATTTTATCGGATGTCACAAGTGTACTCTTCCAGACTTAATATTTCAACGGTCCGAACTCGGAGGCCGGTACGTGAAGCCGCTTTCTATCTTCACATGTCCCAGGGGAAGCTCGCGCACTCGCACGCTCGCCTATAAACAACCTGAATTTACGACTACATGCAAATTAAAACTGCACTAGTTTGTTTGCGATTCTTGATTTAGCCTTCTTCCGATTATAAAAAAGATGGCGTCGTTAAGTGCCGCGCAATTTTTCCTCTTTTTATGTTTGCTCCGTGGTTCCTTTCAACGTCGAGGTCGAGGAAATCGGGCTTCGTTTCGTGCATTAGTGTCTCCCGGTCTGTCGGCAGCAGTATCAATTACGCCTAGATATATTACTTGGCTAAAAATGTAACCCTTTTGTTCGGTTGGGTAATGAAATGGTAGCTACTCGCTACCGCTAGCTTTACCGCTGCGGTTGGCTTGTGTACACACTTTCACCGGTTGTTTGCGCTGGTACGATAGCGTTGTTGTTCAATTAACCGCCGACCGCTACGTCGCGTTGATGTATATTTTGCGCTGCCACCAATTAATTAGTTTTTCAACCGTCTAAAGATAAAACGCAGTGTCAAATAATTTGATATTCATTTCCTGGCACTATCTATTGCAGGGGTCGCCAACCTTTTCATTATGTTGAACTACTTTAATAATTTTCGAACAGAGACTGAACTATCGAAACTTGTTTAATCAAATTAAAAAAAAAAAAAATACGATATACATAGACTTTTCCAACTGTCAATTAAAAGAAGAAAATTAACATTTTCCGCTTGCCTAGCGGTAAAGTAAGAGTGTATCATCGTATCCACGAATACATGAAAACTGTCACCCGAATTTCCAAACAGAAAAACTGCCAAAAATAGTTTTAAATTCTTTTTCAAGCGTTTCTAAATGGTCGTAGAAAGTTGTGTACACCTCGAAAAGAAAGTGTTCTTGACGCTCGCGCATGCTGTAATAGATTACTTTCTGCTCTAGGTAAATAAATAACTATTTTCAACCATCTAAACATGAAACTTGTGTGAAATAATTTGATTTCATATAGATAGAGTGACAGTGCGTCTTTAAAATCATCAAGATAGTCTGGCGGGTAATGTTAATAACGAAACAGACCGTTCGCAAGTGATGTAAATTGGTGCGCGGTAGAAGCGCTGCGAAATTGCACAACTGCTGGTCGACGAGAATGAATGGAGAATTAGACGGAAACCGATAGATTATTAAAAAGAGACCGCAAGAGACTCGAAAGAGGAAAGAAATTTTACTGCTGAAACTTTTGTGCTATCGACACAATGCTGCTGAAGTTCAAATTACAATATTTTTTTAAAATGACAATGCACTCGAAACTATTTATTCTCATCTCAGACTATTTATATCAATTATTTATAATTTTTTAATCATACAGCCAATCGTAGCCCAGTGGATAAAAGCGAGGTAAAATTTGCGATTCTTCATTAACAAGTAAGAGGCTATGTATTTAAATCTCACTGACATCTATTTATATCAAAAAAATATGATTGTGTCTGATTGATTCGGATTCCTCTATAAACTGTAGGCCCCCTGTACTGTAATTGGGATTAAGTTCCTGTTGTGCAGAGTAACAAATAATAAATAAATAAATAATTGATAATCTGTGGGTTACAAGGTATTGGGTTCTTTGTAAACATTTACTCGAAATGTGAATGTATCCAGAGATGGTTAATTGGGTGTTTATAATGGTGTTTTAGTGTACAATAGTGAATGTTGGGTGTGGATAACGAAATATACACGGCTTATAACTGCTGTGAAAATGAATTATTTGTATTTGCGGGGTGTATGTGGATAGTCCGGTGAAACGATGATATTCGAATCCGAAGATACGGAATTAAATAGGTGTATGATGAGTGTAAGATTGAGAAGAATGTTGTTAATTAATTGAAATGGTTGTGGAACAGTCTGGCAGTGGTTAGCGTTACGGCATTTAAATCCAACTCAAGTTAAAAATATATATGAAGTACCACACAACGGCTTGGTGAGTCCGAACCCTGTACTGTAATTGGGATTAACGTAGGAATAAATGGATAAATATGATTGAAGGTTTGTTACTTAAATAAAAAATTATGAGTATAAGGAATACGCAAACTTGTAAAAAAAATTTAGCCACGAGCTCGAAGGGTGAGTGATTACTTTTCTTGAAGGGCTTGTATGCATTCCACACGAGTCCAATACAACGTTTTATCCAACACCTCCTTTGAACCATCTGAAATTGTTTTTGTATGTTATATAGTTACAAATGATAGCGTCGTTAATTTTTAATCGCATCTTGCACGTCAAAAGATCTATGAGGACAACAAGAAAATCTTCTTGCTTCTTGGTTGATGTCTTGCTATCGTGGTCTCTAGAAATAAGTAGTATAAAAATTAATAGAACGCGAGAGTGAACGAGTATTATTGTTGGTTGGTATCATCAATTACTGTCAGTTTGAAGTATGAGTCGACAATGATAAAATAAAAGGAAAGGAAGGAACATTGTTCTACTCGACCTCATATACAACCAACGCTAGATAAAAACATTGGACGGAGAAAAATGACGTCCTGTAAACGAGAAGTGACGTAAAAGAATTACGTATATTAGAAACTCTTTAAGCCATTCCATCCAAACAGTCAAACGCACCCGGGAATTAATTCCCACAAATATCACAGAGCGGAGACCAATAACACTTCAATTTATTACCGTCAAAAAAATACTCGCTGCACAAATACATTTATCTCATTTACTGCAAAACGAATCAAAAGCTTATAATAATGGAATCTGTGTTGAAGTTCGCGAGCTTTGAACTTTATGATTGTCTGTCGTTCTAAAATTATAATGTGAATCTGCATTTTATAACAGCAACAATTATTGTATGTGCAGAGCCGTCTTAGGTCATGCAGGGGCCCTTGGGCACACAGAGTTTGGGGTCCTTTTAGAAAGTCAAAAAAAAATGTGAATGAAAACATCAGTATCTACTTTTATTTAATGACTTTATTGTTTATTATGGTTAGCTTTATACAAATCAAATATAAGTGAAGTGATTACTACTCATATTTTGAGAATTAGACTTTCGTTAATGAAATTTTCTTTCGGGATTTCTGTTCTTTTAAATATTTTAAAGTTATTTTAATATCTGTATACATTTTATAGAATTAATTAAGACATAATTGAAGTGATTACTACTCATATTTTGAGAATTAGACTTTCGTTAATGATAGTTTCTTTCGGGATTTCTGTTCTTTTAAATATTTTAAAGTTATTTTAATATCTGTATACATTTTATAGAATTAATTAAGACATTTTACGTTATATATTATTTGAAAATTTATTTAGATTTATTAAAATTTTGTTCACTGTTTAAAAAATATTTAGAAATCTTATCTGGTTTTCGTTTTACATTACAATTAAAAAATTCCTAGCAAAATTGCACTAAAATTGAGCTCCTGTATTTTCCGTGTAAACGACGACCTCGGCATTTTGAGGCCTCCAACAAGTCAGGGGCCCTGAGCTCGTGCCCCATGTGCCCTTATACTTCGGTATTTTGAACTTCAATAATGCGATTGTATGTGACTAGTTCTGATTCCTCTAATCGTGCAAATAAATTAGAATTAATTTTATTTTAGTAAATTTGTAGTATGGGAATTTATCGTTGTTCATTTGTCCGTGGGGGCATTCCGGTCGTCGGTCTGCATGCATCGGCAGTGGCAATCGCGCGGACAAAATCTCCGGGCTGGGCTGGTGCCGGGTCGCGTTGCTAGTAGCAACGGGACGCTCTGACGTCAGAGATGTTTGCCACTGGAGTTAACCTAATTCGGCGCCAGCGCATACGTCACGACGTGTACGCGACGAAAGCATTAGGAAATCTTGGAATGTCGTCTGGAAGAGACTTGGAGCAAGAGCTGGACAACTTTCTACACTCGTGCTATAAGCTTTTAACCTGGATGCTGCGATGCCGTTTGTTTATTTTCATTTTAAGATACGCTACCAAACTTTACTTTTACTCTAATTCTTAAACTTCTTTCATTCTTGTTAACTTTACTATTTTACTATTTACATGCATAATATCATTCTACATATATCTAAATATTTACCATAAACAACTGCATCCAATGCAACGGCGGCTCCACGGAGGGGACAATGTGGGCCATGACCCCCCTCTTGGATTTATTAATTTTTTTTAAATTTTTACAAGTGTTATTTTTATTTTAGTTTGATAACCCTTGTAGAAATAAAATCGCTGAAAAACTTTTTTTTTTCCAAAACAACTCTGAAAAGCTTCTAAAATTTGGATTGACAGACATTTCCAGAGTTCTTCAGACTGTTTAAAATTTAAATACCAAGAACAGAATACAAAATACATACAAATATATATTCCACACAACAATTACAGAATTGTTTGTCAGTATTATATGTTTTCCTTTAAAAAAAGGCAAAATGGCAGCCCCTTGAAAATTTTCTAGATCCGCCCCTGATCCAATGATTCTAAATGTATTAATGTAATACGTTAGTATCACGAGATTGCCATCTTTAAGCTGTTTACAGAATGACATGTTATAGAAATAAATTGACAGATTTGTCACTACAAAAATTAATGGTAATTTATTGTACTAGTGTAGAATGTAATACAGGATGTTTCAGGACTAGTATAAAAAAAATAAATTAATAGCGCATTTCTTGACAACAATTTGAGTAAAAAAATGTCATATATACATAGGTCCTATTCGTCTAAATACAAGAGATCAAAGTTTTATAAATAACAACAAAATTTTTAAATTTTTTAATCAAGATAGTTTTAAACCACTGGTGGGATATGACCCATAGTTTGAAGAGCACTGGTTTAAGCGGCAGCATCAGAGCAACCTCGTGATAATGCTGCGTAACTAATTACCCGGGTACCTTGTCTTGCTTAAGAATAAACAATCTGCTCTTCAAGTGTAATTCCTTGGAGACAAGAGACAAGGCAACGAAGGATGAATGAACATCACCTGCTTAGTGGCACGACCCAGTCTTGAAGGACATTTTTGTGATGGTCACATTTAAATGCAAACCGGAGCCGTCATTAGCGACGTCGACGCAAACTTTGGAATTGAAATGTAATATTTAAAGACTCCGTAGATGAACTCCAACTTGGCTGCATTCGAAACCGCGTGCTAATCAAATTAACAGTATTGCTACGAGCAAATAAAATAAGGTATTAAGACTTTCCTCTAAAAAGTACTAGCCAGAAAAAAAAAATCACTAAAACTATCACCGCCTGATTTTTTAAATTGAACACAATACTCAAATGGGAAATATATAACAATTTCAATTGTAAAAAATCTCAATCTACAATCTAGAAATTTATGTAACATGTGGTAATACTGCCAAATAAATTTTGATGTTTTCAACTGTAAATTCAGAAATAGTATATTACGTACGATGATCTGTAAGTGACAGTTTTTAGGTCAAGAATGTAGTTTGGGAAATCGATTTCCTAAACATTCGCAACCTTAAAAAACACACTTACAGTTCGAGGTTAGTAAGCTATTTTTTTACAATACTTGCCCAAATAGAAGGAAAAGAAAAATAGGTTTTAAAATTGACAGCTGTCAAATTGTTGTCAAAATAAACAGGACCTTGATATATAACATTTATTTACTGTCCACGGTGGACATAACCATGGAAAACACTGTGCAATAAAAGTTGTACTTACCGTGTTTAAATTTAATAAGTAACTTGCAGTGCAAGTATTGTAAAAAATATCTTTTACATTTTTATGGCACGAAAAAATTTCACACATTTTAACATTAGCTTTCATTATTAAATTGGTTTTAGTATAATAATGAACCGATTAAGAACGGAAAATATAAAAAAAAACTTAATCTCCAAAAGTTGTACTAAAAGTATTTTAACTGTTGAAGAGTGCTAGATCTAATACTAAATCAGTGGAATGGCGACACTGCAAATTAATTTAAATTTTCTGGATGAATTTGAATGGAGGAAGACGGTTCTTCCACATGTATAGCTGCAGCTACACTAGACGATGTTAGTGTTGCGAATGTTATACATTTTACGAGAGGAATTTACATGATTCTTCCATAACCGCGATTTACGACCGACTCTTTGTAAGATCAAGTTATAACGCTCACATATTATTTATGGTATACTCATATAGTTGATTTATTATTAATTTCGTTATTTATAGAACATAAACTATATCAAAAACTAATGTTTTATTGAGGTAAATGAAAATTCTCTCATTTATTTATTGACTTTCCACACTACTTACACACATAAAATATGTTGTTACAAAGCTTATGTATATTGAAGCAATATTTGCAGTAGGTATAGTTCTACTAGAGTACGAAAGTTGATGTTAAAATTATTTTATGATTGTGGTTTGCGATATGAAGAAAGTTTTTTAAAAATATGACTTTTATGTATTTTGTTACGAAGATCTAGAATTGTAAGAAATTCAAAGATGGGTCATTTTAGTACGTATAAAATAAACAAATAACAACACAGGAAAGTATTTAAAATTTTATTATAATCGTTATGGTGTAGTGGCTCAGTGGTATCGAGTCGGTCTGTGAATCCTAAGAATTCTGGATCGATCTCTACAGTCGACAAACATTTTCACCAATTTAAAATTACCCCTATGGCTCCCCCACCACTAACATCTTTGGGGACCGTGATTTGACGTCTGGTAACCGCATTTCACTCGCATAAATATATTACTTACTGAGAACTGCTTCGGCAGAGAGCCACGCCCAGTAATGGATAAAAAGGTGTAATGATGATATATTTTACACATTACTGGGTGTGGCACTCTGCCGAAGCAGATCTCGGTAAGTGATATATTTTGTGCGTGAACTGCTATTACAAGCCGACAAATCACGTCTTCAAAGATGTTAGTGGTGAGGAAGACACGGGGGTAATTTTAATATGGTTAAAATTGTTTGTCGATTGTGGAATCAAACCTAGGTTCACAAATTCACAGGCCGACTTAATACCACTGAATAATTTATTAAGATAAATTATCTATCTATTGGGATTAATTTCTTATAGTATAATTGAATTTCGTTAAAAAAGTTCCAAGAATTCAAGGAAAAATATATGTTTGTTTAAATAAAAGTTATAGAAAATTAAAGTTAGCATTTAATGAAACTGATATCACAGTTCACGTAATATATCAAACATGTCAGCAGCGTAGGAAGAGGGTAGAATTACTAAATTTCCATTAGCATCTACGAGATTTATCTCTTCAAGACACAAACACAACATTTACTTAATTCCTCAGTAACAGGAACACAACTAATTGTCAGGATTACAACTCGTAAACACTACAACCAACACCTTCGCATATTTATTTCACACTTTTATACATATAATACTTTTTACAAGTTTGAGAAGCTTATTCTTATTGGATTATTATGCGGAATATACACCAAGGGATAAAAAAGAAAACACAGATATTCACATTCAAATGTTGGCGCAGGAGCGTATACGCGGTATTCAAATTGGAAAAGACGATACGCGAATATAACAGGAACGTGTCAACGTTTCATATACCTTTATTATACAGGCTGATTCATAACGTGCGGAAAAATTTAAACTGGTTTTCTAGTTGTATTTTTGTTATTAAGTGACTCCTAACCATGGGGACAGCAATTTTTGACCAATAAAAGAAACAAATAAATACCCGTCACTTTTGTGATATTTCATTATAATTAATTTTTTTAACTAAACATTGTTCAACCAACTTTCAAGTTTTCCCAATTGCTATTTAAAACATAATTAACTGCTATAATTTATAACGACTGCTTATTAATTGATTCAACTTTAATTTGCTGTCATTGAGTTTTTGTCAAAAGTTTGTTAAGGAAAAAATATTATTTCTGGCTCCCGTAGACTTTTAATCTTTTCCGTACGTTATGAATCCTTATGGGGTAATGGCTCAGTGGTATTGAGTCGGCCTGTGAATCCTAAGAACCCTGGTTCGATCCCCACAGCCGACAAACATTTTCACCAATTTAAATTTACCCCTGTGGCTCCCAATCACTAACATCTCTGGGTTCGTGATTTGATGGCTGGTAACCGCACTTCACGCGCATAAATATATCACTTACCGAGATCTGTTTTGGCAGAGTGCCACATCCAGTACTGGGTAAAAGGCGTGATGATATATTTATATTGATTTATTTATGAGTCTTGCTGTAATGTTATAATCCGCTGATAAACGCGTACACTGTATTAGTAAGTTGTTTCTATGCTGATAAAATTTAATAATGTAGAAAATGTCACATGCAGTGTGCGGTCGGCGCGGTGCACCATCCTTGTTAGCAAGATAAGCCGCATCGCGGCGCTCGCTTCGCGCGATTAAATCAACCACTGCAATAATTGGATGAAGTTGGCGTCTACCGCAATTATCAGTTTTTTATGTGCGTGTATATCGAATGACTATTTAATATTATTATGTTGCAGTCAAATGCCTTGACAAATACTCCATTGAATTTGTTTTGAAAATATACGTAACTTATTTTGTTTGTGTCATTTACATTTTAATTATTTTTCAAGAACATTGATTGTTTTAAAAATGATATAATTATCGTCATTTGACAGGGGAATTATTATACAGTGTATAGTACGGTGACGTTGTTACCGTTACGGTATTCCAATCCGAAGATTTCGAGTTTGAATCCCACTCTTGCAAAAATTGCATGAAGTAGTACACTGCGGCTCGGTGAATTCGGGCCCTGTACTGTATTTGGAATTAAGTTCTTATATACAGAGTAGAGACCGGCATTTTCAAAAATTTAAATATCTGATCCGTCTTGATTCAAGATATGATCCGTTTTGATCCGAGATTCTATCCGATCCATTTCGAAATCTTATCAGACATCTGATCCAACTTGATTCAAGATCTGATCAGATCCGATCCGACTTGATCTAAGATTCTATCCAATCCAATCTTAAATCTGATTCTATATCCATTCGAGATCCGATTCGACATTAGATTAGAAACACAAAATTGTGACATAGATTAAATAAATATAAATATATCATCACGCCTTTTTACCCATTACTGGGTGTGGCACTCTGCCGAAGCAGATCTCGGTAAGAGATATATTTATGCGCGTGAAGTGCGGTTACCGTGGTCAAATCACGGTCCCCAAAGATGTTAGTGGTGGAGGAGCCACAGGGGTAATTTTAAATTGGCGAAAATGTTTTGTCGGCTGTGGGGATCGAGCAGGGTTCTTAAGATCCACAGGCCGACTCGGATACCACTGAACCATTACGTAAATTGAATACATGTATATATAAAAAAAAAACTATTATAGATGAAACTAAATTAATAATTTTGTTGTAATAAATTTTGTAGTAACGTTATTGTTACATAAATTTTACGTAACATTATAATTTCTATAAAGTGAAATAGGTATGTGTATTTAATTTTTTTGTTTCTCAAACTGTATACCTAAAAGCTGTATTCAGATCGGAAATTTTGGGTTGGTTGCTTCATGCGAACTTCATATCGGATATATTATTTGAACTTCGAATCGGATATTTTATCCGAACTTTGAATCAGGCTTGATCCGAATCCGATGCAAGAAAATTCTAATCCGAAATCTGGCTTCAAATCGGATCGGATTCGGATGTGGAATATTTTTGGCGATCTTTAGTGCTGAGTAGGAAATAGATAAAAATACCAGTTTAAAGCTAAGAAGTCCTCGTTATACCCAACAAATCTTCACTTTAACCGAGTTTATAAGATGTTTTCATTGTGTATATTTCTATTACAACAATGTATCTGGATATCCGAGAAGTTTGCTGAGTACGATAAAAAGCTTTGTGCTTCATCCACTTTACATATAAATAAAGCTTGAACAAAACTGCGAAATCAAAGTAGGTTATGCAAATTGTCGATCGGTAAACGATTACGGTCGCACTTGGCATAATCAATCAATGTAATTCAATTCCAAGGCAATTATCCTTCCGATAAACACATACGGAAGACGCCATCACGCAAAAACGCCATCTAATTAAACAAACAACACTCGAGCTGTTGCTGGTTGATATTGATCTGTCGTGAGGTGGATTGTAATCGTGGGGGGCCGTGTCACAACGCCAAGGGTTAAACGTTATAAACGACACGCTATTAATAAAACGCGCGAATCATTTTTATCTTGTTTCCGAGAGAGCGCATTTTAAACCCCAGCATATGTACGGTGTTCGCATTTATTATAACGCGATTGCCGCTCACGCAACCCTGACGAGATTTAATCATAAAACACCACCAAGATGAGACTATTAAATATATAATGTGTAATCTCTTATAAACGGACATCCATTCCACCGTCATTCCAATCCTTTTTATGTAAATGATTCAATTAACCTTTCTCTTCTTCTTGCATTGCAATTATATATATTTAAACTCAATTGAGCGACTTAATTTTTACAACCTTGTGTATTTATTGACAGATTTTTAGGATGCAATTAGTAAGTGTTTTTTTTTATTATACTTGCACAATAATTCTTGTTTTTCAAGTGCATAAATATTTCACTTACCGAAATCTGCTGCGACAGAGTGCCACATCCAGTAATGGGTAAAAAGCGTGATTATATATTTATTTTATTTATGTATTTACAATTTATTTTGAATTGTGAATGAAATAATTTTAAAATTAATTTTGTATTGTGAAATTATAATTCCTATTATTGCTCTAATTCAATATCCAAGAATTAAATGGACATTAGCGCTGCAATACAGACTCGTCCGGAACTACAAAATTCCTTAATAAAAACGCAGCCATCTGAATACATTTAGTTAGACTATATTATATATTCTGTAGCTTCGCTACATTTTTACTAAGTAGCTTGCCTAGTTTTGCCCTAGAATTAATATAAATGAAAGCAACAAGCACTATTTATAACATTTCGTGTATGTTTGTTTGTTTTACAGGAGCTGAGTCCATTCGAGGTGTACCTGGAACCGACCGCGCGCGAGCTAATGGAGGCGCTACGCTCTTTGTTCATCCAGACGCATTGGCACTCGTTCACCGTGTTGGCGGACGACTCCATGGCCAGCAGCGTCTTACTTCGACGCGACCTCGTCGCCGTTCTGCAGGCGCCGCCGCTCAGACCCACCATCATGCGCTTGCCCGCCACCACACAGCCTCAGGCCCTCTTCCGGTAAGTCAGACACCATGTCTACAGACCTGAAATTTTTGAAAAACCAGAAGTGTAAATCCTGACTTGAAATTCTTTAAAATTCTTGAATTTGTTTATAATACTATAGAGTCCAACTGCAATTGAGTGGAATTTTCTTTCAAATAAGCGCAAGACAACACTCTCTTGTAGATTAGTTATTAGAAAAGTAGTCGTAAATTTGAATATGTGAAACGTACGTCTATGAAAGATTAATCAAACAGGTGTATAGGAGCAGGGTCAGCGCTAGCTATTTTGCCGCCTAGGGCGAACTTTATATTGCGCCTCAAGGGGGGAGGAAGGATTAAAAATATGTACACATAACGATGAATTTTATTTTAAAATTAAATAACTACATACAAAGAAAATAATAATAATTCTTGATCACAGTACAGTTTATGCAAACTCAAATTGAATAAATAAAAATAAAATTCATCAACTTTGCTTGTTTTAATTTTGGCAATTCAAATAATTCTTTGTATTTTTTGATAAACATAAAAATATTTACAAATTTAAAATTTCTATCTTGCCGCGAAAAGTGCCGCCCCTTAAAAAGAGTCTCCTTAGGCGGACGTCTCGCCGCCTCGCCCCTAGCGTCGGCCCTGTATAAGAGAAATAAAGAAACTTGAAATATGTATATACAAATGACATATACACCAGTACCATTAAAACGAAATAAGAGACAAGAAAAAGACAGATATCTAAAATTATAGCATCATTCTTTTAAATTTATAACACAGTTTTAAATTTTCTAAGCTACCAGCCGTTTTATCAACCACATTTATATGGCTTAAATGCGTAATATTTTATCAAGCTACAGATGTCTGTGAAAGTACAAGGGTGAGAAACCGAATTTGAATCTCTTGGGAAACAAGTAGGCTTTTAACAATCCTATTTAATAGTAAATTTTAATTTAGTACTGAAAATTAGAGCAGTATATCTCTCGTAGTATTCCTGTAGGATTTGGGATGAAATTAAAAATGTTCCGTTTTTCTTCAACTGTTTTCTTTTAGCATGAAAATAAATACTTACGAAAGTTGTAGCGAGTTTATACAGAAGTTCAATTTGTTATGAAAACACGCGAATATCAGGACACATCCCAGAACCAGCCTAGTTTCAAAGGCACACCGAGTGTACATGAAACATTCATTTCGTAAATAAATAAATATATATGATGTGTATAAAAAGGAAACCCTTCATAACCATAAGTCATATTTACAGCGACGCGCAAACGATTCTATTTGTTCATCCCGGACTTCGACGTTATAAATCTAACTTTGCAGGCTTCGTTCGAATCCACCAGCGACAGAAACTCAACACGACTGGGTCTCAGTTTCGAAAAAACTTCAAATAAATGCAATAACAGCAGATGCTTGATAAATTGAACGTCTCCATACCAACAGAAATCGGTTTTTGTTTTCTGTTTAATATTCCAAACAGGAAACGAGAGTTTGGCATTTTTTCATGGGATTGTTTCGGTTTAAACATGGATTGATTCATTCTGCATAAAAATGAAACAAATTCTTTGTACATAAAATAGTATATTGGATGATGTAATTGTGACATGAGTTCTTTGGAGTACGACGAGTGTAGCGATGTATTATGGACTATACATTTTCTTCCGAAGCCATTTTGTTTATAATTAAAAACATTTGATAGCGGAAAAAATGGATGTTAAATATTCAGGATACTTTGGGTGGTGAAAGAAATTAAATTGACTATATTAAATGATTTGATAATTACTCCATATTAACGTAATTTATTTTTTCTGAAACCGGCAAGAAAATGCCTACTTTCCTGACCAATTAGTACGGAAAGTAGATTTTTACCAAAACAGTCAAGTAAAATACGTATCCAAGGCTACAATAAAAATAACAATCTGGTAAAGTATAAAATAGTCTGGTAAAGATTTTACCTGATTGTTTTTATTTGTTGTAACCTTGGATACATAGTCTGCTGTGAATACAATTCATATTTAAATTTGAATATTTTGAATTATTTATGATTAAATATTGATTAAATTGAACGGTTTTAGAAAAAATAGTATACATAATAGGTCAGGAAAGTGTTTTTCTTGACGAACCGGTTGTTTGAAGTACGAGGCCGCAGGCCAAGTATTTTAATCCGCTAAGTCAAGTAAAATATCACTTTCCTGACTTATTATGTAATATGCTATTGTTCTTGTCATTTAAATTTTCAGTGTTTAAATAACAACGTATTTCGTTTGCTGTTTATTGTTTTCTTATGTTCCAAAATACACGTAATTAGCAAGGAATTCGATATAGCGCATAGTTAAATATTTTTGACATTTTCCATTTCGTAATATGATAAGTTAGTCTTAGATTACAGTAATAAAAGAAAGACATAGTTTTTCATCTAAAAAGTTTTCTTTAGTTATAAATCATCCCCGTTCCATTAATTTTACGAGTCTATCTCTTCCAGAGGGAAACGAATAAAGTTTTATCGATATTAAAAATGAATTTAATCTTTACAAAGTTTTATTGTGTACGTTTGACTTTACAGGTACAATATTTAATACGTTCCGTACAACAGCTGACAATAAACTCTGAAAGTTTTTATTTGTTGAACTTGCGCTTCGCTGCCACCATTTAATTTTACATCACGTCGTTTTGTCTCCAAGTCACGTGATGCGGGAACTTTGTTGATCTCGTTCTAATAGCATTTCCTTGACAAATTTAACTAGAATAAGAGAGTTGTCGCGATGAAGCCGTCATCGTTGCCGATCGGCGTTCGACGAGTCAATCGGGCGTGTGGCGATTATGAAGTTGCCCTTCTTGCGTGTCCTTTAAATAACGAACACTGAACACGGACAGTGGCGGGGCTGCCACTCTTGGACCAATGAACCGGCTGATTCAGACGGGCAGCTTTTGTTCGCTTCGCTGATTGTAATAAATATCTGCTACCGACCAACGTCAGGGGCTAAAGATTTTCCACTTTACAAATCGTTTCATTAAATATGTACCACATGAATTCTATTTTGTATCGTCCTGCGCTTGTTTTTGAAAGAAAATTCCACAAAGTAGACTATTCCAAAAAATTTAACGGTGATACAACTAGCCGTCAAAGAATTTATTACAAGCTTGATAGTTGTTAGAGAAATATAGTGTGCACGGCACTGGTATAGTGACAACAGCGTAACAGACATGTTCGGACAGGAAGGTGACAGACAGTACTCAGTATGCGGTATGAGTTTGTATTATTGTATTAGACGCAGTGGGCAGTGAGATTCATTTATGTAAACGTAATATAAGGTTAAATCTAACTATAAGATAAGTGTTAATAAAGCATCATTCAGTTAATAAGTAAGACAAGGTAAAACAAACATTTAAAATCATAACAATAGTAAAATAAAATTAATTCGTCGAATATATTACAGTTCCTAAGAAACTATATCACAGTAACCACAGTTCTTAATGAGAAATTTGTCCATTACTAATTTGTAAAATCTTGTTGCTATATATGAATGTACATGATTAAATCAGCCTTTTACAATCTGCAATGTTGATCACATAAAAAGTAGGGGAATACGAAAAAATATATTTGTGATTTTTACTTGCAGGGGGTCATGCTTCTGAAAAGTTTAAAAACCACTGGTATAAATAATTGTTGAAATAAATTTGAGAAGAAACAATTCAAAATCTAAAAGAGATAATATATTTAAACAATAGTTTAGTAACAATGAGTAACAGTATAAATTTTGAACTAATTATAAGTTTGCAAAAGTGAAGTAGATGTTCGTGCCTATCGGCCGCTTCACCACGGATCAATACCTAATGATAGAGTCCTGCTTATGTTCCAGGCGTCTAGCAGACGTGTCCCGGTCGACGCGGGGCGTCATCATCCTCATGTGCTCACGCGGCATCGCAGGCCGCGTCCTGGAGGAGGCTCGTCGTCTCAACATGCTGGACGGACACTTCGTGTGGCTGTGGATTGACACAGAGCCCGACCCATCACCACCCCTCGCCCCCGTGATGCCACCCACCACCGAACCCACTCCCCTCAAACACCGTGACCGCCGTAACATCGGTCTGCGAGACCTCGTCAAAAGTGATATTAGTGATATGCATCTGGACTACCTGCTGAAGAACGATCAGTATCTTTTGTTCAACCGAGAGCGCGAAGAACCGACGGCTAAACCGAAGAAGATCAAAGTGATAGTAGCGTCGCCGTCGCCGGTGACTCCACCTTCAGGTGAGACAGAACTTCCTGCGGGGTTGCTGAGTATCAGAGCGGTGCCGATGAGAGTTGACCGGCACGTGGTGCGGGGTGCTGTGAGGTTGCTGGTCGGGACATTGAGGGCGGTGTTGGCTAGGTGTCCGGCGTGGCTGGCGCAGAGCATCGCCTTGGATCATCTTGATAGCAGCTGCTGGACGCCTGCTACCGCCACCGAGTTCAATTTCTCTACTGTCTTTGCAAGGTAGGAATTTTACTTGTTACCACAATCATGATCGCTTTGAAACAAATGACTAATGCCGTCTCGACGGCATCACTACAAATAACACTCTATTATTCTGTAATGCAAATTAAAATCGCATTTTCTTTTTGTTGGAGAGCACGCGGTGTAAGGTTTCTGTTTGCTATGTAAATGCAGTTGTTCTAAGCTGCAGTAATGAAATGAAAATAAAACTTTGAACTATACCTTTATCAGGCACGGTAATATAATGGTCACGATAGCAAGGTGGTCGTTTAAACCATCTTTGAATCAATATGGTTCACGTACAGCAGATTTCGCGTTCCATATCACTTGATCCTTTATTTTATTGTCGGTAAAGTTGAAGATTGCAGCTCAACGCAAAATGTTGTTCTTGATGACAGCGCTTACCGCATTAATCTTCTCTTCTTCGCACGGCTCATCAATAATTTACAACTTACAATTTCAAGTGCTTCAGTCGTATGGAACTAGATAATGGTGCCGTATACAGGAGGGTCCGAATTGGGATCTTGGAAACTATAAGAGATAAGAGTTCGATCAAATGAGATATTTTGTACGCCCTAGATCAGGTCTGCACAACATGCGGCTCACCAGCACTTATTTTGCGGCCCGCGAGTCGTTTTGCAAAAAAAAGTCTAATTTTGTACTTTTAGTTTAGTAATATATTTCAAATTTACACACGTATACTTGAATTAATTAATAGCGTAATGAATGAAATAATAAAGAGAAAAATAAAAATAAAATAATAAATAAATAATAGTTTTTTCTAATTCCTACAATTTTATTGCGGCCCGCAACATCTTTCCCAAAAATTATATGGCCCTCATCACATTTCGAGTTGTGCAGGCCTGCCCTATAAGGACCATCTTTGTGTCAAATAAATCCGAAACCGTTACGTATCGAGAAAATGCATTATTAATTTTAATGAAAGAATTTTTGAATATAACCAAATAAGAATTCGTATGTTCTCCCTGGCTGCAATTTATATCAATGTATATCGAATTCCATTATAAGTTCCCGATTCTGTAATTGGGATTAAATTTCTTTTGTGCACATAGTAAATTAATACTGATTTCATTTTTAAAATCATTTGTATAAATACAGGATGTCAAATCAGGGCCCTAAAAATATTAGTGAAGGGGGAGCCACAGGGGTAGTTTATTAATGTAGTGAAAATTGTTTGTCGGTTGTGGGAATCGAACACGGATTCTCAAATCCACGGGCCGACTCGACACCACTGAACTATATTTACAGATTTACGAAATTACAGGATGTACGCGGTCTTCTAATTTTTGTTCTTCTGTCTGTTGTAGTTTGTTTTCATTTAATTCTACTTCGCACGTGTCATTATTTTCTGCGTGAAAGAGTGGCCAATGAGAACACTTTCATACTTGTGATGTTACTATATTTTTAATCGCTTTATATCTCTAGAATAAAACATTATTTTTAACAATTTTTTCCATAATAGTCATAATTCAATTTTATGTTTTTTTATCATAAATTCTTGTTATTTCGATGATGGTATAGAAGCCCATTACTTTCATTAATCGAACACATTGTATTTGATCAAACCGCTCACCACCACTTAATAGCTTATCACATCGGCATTTTCCTTTTCAAACACAAGTACAAGTTATCGGTAAGCTTCTGTAGGTCGCTAACTGCTTCCTGATTAACGAATGACTCGCTCCCGCAACGAGAACGTATCGAGTAACACTTGTTTTATTATTTAACTGCATTTGAACTCACTCAAGGTTTATTGTCGTTGTTAAAGTTGCCGTGAAAGTCAACATCAGCATCATAAATGCATCACATCCACAGCGACATGATTTTTTGCTCGATTCATCTCAACAAAAAGCATATTCGCATTCACGTACCTTATCTATCATCTTGTGATCGTCGGTGGATATTTTTTGTCGGGGATTGTACATAAATCAGCGAGTATACAGAGTAGGGTAAACATCAACGCATAAGAGAGGGTGGGGAATGCGGGGAGAATGGATGAAGTCGTTTTGTCCGATGGCGAGATAAAGGATTAATGCTTAGAGCTTTGTGAGAACGCGACACTTACAGAATGCTAATGAAGAGAAGCGTCCCGACGGCCGCCGTCACTTGCAGCGACAGACAATAGTGGCAGAAGTTCATTGCAGTGGTGCTGTCAAAAGACATGTGGACAACCATTTTGTTTTATTTACACGATTTGCGCGATTACAAAATTGAAATTCATTTTATTATTATCTCAATTACAATTGAATTAATTGTTCCAAATAAAATAGTATAGACCAGTGGTTTTCAAACTTTTCGGAGCCATGACCCCCTTGGAAGCAAAAATCATATATTCTTTCGCGACCCCTTTTTTTTGTTGAACTAGTTGAAAATCGAAAAATTTTAAAATATGGTTCTATATCATTCAGAGAAATCAAATGCCGTTGAGCGCATCTTCATATATTTTTTAATTTCTGAGTAACAGCGATTTTTGACTTTTTAAAAATCTCAACTTTGAAGACCCATATCTCGAAAACTAAAAGAGATATGGAAATGCGGTTTGAACGACTGTATTCTCGTGCTCCAATTAACTTATACTGAAATTTTGAAAATTTTGAAAATTTTTCAGTTTATTTCAAAATTTTCTTTTGCGTATTTTTCAAAAACTTGATGAGATAATGAAAATCTGTATACACCAGTAGATTCCTCGTAAAAAAGTACATATTTATGTAAAATTTCAGAATTTTTGCTCCATGGATACAATTTTAGAGCAAAAAATCTAAAAATGGCCTAAATTCTTAAAAATCTTAAGGGGTACCCCTTCAAAAATCTTTTCGTTTTTTTTGCAATAAAAACTTTATCTGTGCGAATTTTGCATACCTTATGTACTTTTGCAAGAGGAATATTTGTAATATTTGCATCTCTTCTATTCTGTTATTTGAATTTAGAATCAATTATCTTATTCAAAATAATTAATGAAGTCTACGAAAAAATAAAAACAAGTTGAGAGACGATAAAGAGTTGAATGGTGTCGCGATGTACAAAGACATTCTCATCTTAACATGTTTATGAAATAAAGTACGATAAAGGACTTTCTCTCCAGGAGTCTTAATCCTTGGTTCTTTTTACGAGCGTCCTGTAATCCCAGCGTCCCCGGGGCCCAACAGACCAGAGCACCCTCACGCCCCCAGCAGCCGCCAGACACGAACGTTCATGTGATTCGTTCTCGTAAAAACGCCGGGATTATTTGCAGTCATACAAGCAGCTCATTCCCTCTAAGCACTTAATACATTTTCACTAACTACTATTGCGTTACAACTGTTGGTTGCCGCTGGAACTTACAGGACCGTATTCGTAAATTCACCAGCACAAATCGCAAAACAATTTCATGTTTTTAAATTGGTGATCGTATATTTTCTACTGACAAACATTTGTCAATTATTTGTGATAAAAACACATTAATAGAATAATATGGGTATTAAAATATAAATATTGTAGCACAAGTTTGGTCATGAGCCCCGCAGCAGTGAGGGGACGAACGGGCTAGTGCTAGAATTGCCTTGTATAACGAAAATTTTGTGTTGTGTAACTTTTATTTGAAACATTTTCGACTGCTATTTATTGGACCAGTATTTTTAAACATTGTACTGTACTGACAAAATGCTACAGAGTGATCAAATATAAGTGTTTCAGTTGGTAATACAATTCTGGGGATGTTTTTATTGCACAGTTGGCACAGCGGCAGGTAAAGGCGGAAATATTATTTGACATGTCATTTTTATAATAAATACAAATAGTTTGAGTAAGAAATACGTAGATTACAAGTATTGTTCTGTGAGTAATGTTAGGGAATAAAAGATGTAGGTAAGAAAAACAATGATTTTTATTCATTTAACAGTGACATTTTAAGTTATTGACTGCAGGAATAGTTATTTATGTACCAAGGGTGAAAACAGGCGTTTCTGTCCCGTGGCTTTGCGCCTCGAGCTAATAACATGCTCAGGGTCAGAAACGCTAATTTCACCCGTGGTACATATAATATTTTAATAATAATATATAATTATCATTTTATTTATGTATTCATAGGAATTATTTCTTTTTGGCTCATGGACCAAAAATAAGTATTTAAGCCCGCTATTTAGGACTGAAACACATTCTTTTCGGCCCGGTTGTACATAAATAAGTTTATGTATCAGTCTTACCAATTTCAAGTTTTTATTTTTTATTGCCAACTGATCACTGTATTTTATACTAACATTTGATTATTTATACTGACCAAAATACTAATTCGGCGCCAATTAAGCAGCTAAAATGTTATCTTGAGAGATTTTTAATTATGCCAGGATCTGTTTCTAAGTACGGTCCTGTCTCCGGTGAAGCCCGGCGCCCGTCTACAACACCGACGCCGTTACTAATTAGATGAGATTCGTTTTATGTCTATATTAATATTTTTTGAAATTTTAATTTAATTGGTGTAATATTTGTAGAAGTTACGAACATTACGAGGTGGAATGCCTCTCGTGTCATAATTAGCGGCGCGGTGCGGGACGGAACTGAATAGACAAAGACGGCGGAACGCACATTTACGGCGTCGGCGTGCCTCGATACTTGCCCGAGATTATCCTGGCTCTTTGTTCTACTAATTAGACTAAAATGCTGCAGGTATTCCGATACTGACGTGCGAAGAATTTACATGTTTGCTAAGAATTTATAATAACGTTTTAGAGGATAATTCGGCTTTCTTGCTGAGTGCTGACACAGCCCAACAAACAACTTAACTGTAACGCTGAGTGATGCTGAGCTTCATTTGTTTGTTCTTGGAAAAAACAAACTAACCTTAGACATATCACAAACACTAACTTTTATTTGCTAATCCTTACGCACATAATACCTTTTATCCACTTTTTATGTGGTGGTAACTCAGTGGTATCGAGTCGGCTTGTGGATTTGAGAACCCGGGTTCGATTCCCACAACCGACAAATAATTTTCACCACATTAATACTACCCTTATGGCTCTCCCATCATTAACATGTTTCGGGACCACTCCGCACCTAGCAATAGTTAAAAGGCGTGATGATAAATTAATTTTTATGCACAACCGGGTCGAAAAGCATGTGTTTTAATCCTAAAAGCGAGCTTAAACACTTGGAGACATAAATAAAATTATAATTTTTGTTTATTGTGAATACTTGTTTCTGCAAAATGTCATTTTGACATAATCTATTTACATATTTTAATCTGTTATTTTGTTGTGCATAAAATATTGTATGTAGCACGGGTGAAATTTGCGTTTGTGACCCTGAGCATGTTATTAGCCCTCAGTGCTTTGCGCCTCGTGCTAATAATCATGCCACGGGCTAGAAATGCCTGTTTTCACCCTTGGTACATAAATAACTATTTTATAACTGTTAGTGATGATTGGTAACCACGCGTATAAATATATTACTTACCAAGATCTGCTACGGCAGAGTGCCACATCCAGTAATGGGTAAAAGGCGTAAAATTTAGCTATGTGGGCTAATCCTTTAACCCCACTACTTCAGTGTTGGCCTTACAACATTGTGTAGCTGAGCATAGAGAATTACTCGTCTATTTTAGATGGACGAAGAAATAGACCATATTTAATTTGTAATTGGATCACAGAAACCCAATTTTAAAATTGGGTGAATGAAATTTAGAACTGTCAGAGCTGCATAAAATTTTCACCAACCCTTTCATGAATTGAATTTGGGTTTTATAATTGGATTATTTTTGATGTGGAAGGTATTGTGCGTGTGACGTAGCAGAGATCAGCCAATGCCGATAAAGTCATAAAGACAGATGAGAGCGCAACGCAATGTTGGACGTTATCTGCGGACAACCGAGCTACTATGTAGGACACGTAGTCGTGTGCAGGATACGTGGAGCTAGCGTCCTGCTTATCCTGTTTACGCTATGTAACTTGATGGTAATCTGAGTCCTGGCCAGGCTTTGAACAACGAGCTGCGCACCATGTAAACTGCATATTGAACTGGCGTTGGTATTTACAGATCACCACCGTCTTGTCGCTTTGTCCAAATAGCTATTTGCAGAGTGCAAACATTTACAGCTTTCACAACAATTTACCACTACATCACTCTATCACTAATTATGTTATTTATTTATTCATTTATATTTTTTTATATGGTGTAATGGCTCAGTGGTATCGAGTCGACCTGTGGATCATGAGAACTCTGGTTCGATCTCCACAACCGACAAATATTTTCACCAAATTAAAATTACCCCTGTGGCTCTTTCACCACTAAAATCTTTAGAGGCCGTGATTTGACGACTGATAACCGCACTTCGCGCGCATTAATATATCACTTACCAAGCTCTGCTTCGGCTGAGTGCCACATCCAATAATGGGTAAAAGGCGTGATGATATATTTATTTATATTTTATTTATTTATAACTGCTGTGGACTGGGGTAGGTGGCTCAGTGGTATCGATTCACCACTTTAAAATTATCCCTGTGGATTCCCTCCATTATCATCTTTGGAGACCGTAATTTGATGATTGGTAACCACGCACATAAATATATTATTTACCAAGATCTGCTACGGCAGAGTGCCACATCCAGTAATGGGTAAAAGGCGGAAAATTTATTTTATAACTCCTGTGGAAATGAGATATTTCCAGGATATGTGTGAATATATAAGAAGCAATCGAGTCCGGAATAAATTGGTTTATGATTCCTGCAAAGGTTGACAAGAATGAAGTTGAAAATAAAATAAAATAAATATATCATCACACCTTATACCCATTACTGAATGTGACACTGCATTAACAGATCTCGGTAAGTGATATATTTTACACGTGAAGTGCGGTTACCAGCCGTTAAATTACAGTCCCGTAAAGATTTTAGTGGTGGGAGAGCCACAGGAGTAGTATTAATGTGGTGAAAATTGATTGTCGGTTGTGGAAATCGAACCCGGGTTCTCAAATTCACAGGTCGACTCGATACCACTGAACCACCTACTCCATGAGGAATATAATACCGTTTAGCGCATATTCATATTTTGTTCAGTTTTTGAAATATATAAAAATCATCACGCCTTTTACCCATTATTGGGTGTGGCAGCACTCTGTCATAGGAGATCTTGATAAGTGATATATTTATGCACGTACCAGCTGTCGAATCACGACTCCCAAAGATGTTAGTGGTGGGAAGCCACAGGGGTAATTTAAAATTGGTGAAAAATGTCTGTCGGCTGTGGGGATCGAATCAGGGTTCTTAGGATCCACAGGCCGACTGGAAACCACTGAGCCATTACCAAATATATAGCCTTACGAAAGGAAAAATTTAACTTTACCGGAGTCTATATCTTAAAAACTAAACAAGATATAAAAATGCACTTAACGACATTGAATTCCCCGTATTTAATTTTAGCGAGACTTTCATGAGATTCTCCGCGAGGACGAGACGAGATAAATTTCATACGAGAGCGAAAATGCTATCGATATTGTTGATAAAAAAATAAGGCGAAATCTATTTCTCGTCGTCTGCCTTGCGTACCTTCCACGTAATCAAACCATTTCAACTGAAACATTCTGCTGAATTTCACACTAATCATAATAGTAACTAAAGTTGAAACCACAAATGTCTGGGCATTATCCAAATTCTCATTCGCATATTTTCGCTAATTTCCAATTCTGTGAGTAATGTAATATCGGCACAGTAGTTTTTGTTGTGGAATGTTGTCGGCAGTGGCGGTCTTGTGCAGTGTCGTGTTCGATTCCCCCCGGACAGCTGGTTGCCGGAGCCGCCCGTACCAAACTCCGGGTTCCGGGTGCGGTCGTCGCTGTTGCTGAATTACTGAAAAGCTGAAATACATTACCGCGAGAGTAGACTCGAGTCCACTGCTGCCGTTGGCGTCACGCCAGATAAAACAAAAACTTTTTATTTTAAATAATCGCTTAAAGTTGTATTGTGAATTAGTTTAAATTTCACAACAAGATACAGTAAAAACTGTCCGCATACACTTTCTTAATTAGTTAAATGTCGCCCTTTTTTGTTAAGAAAAACATGTCATTTTAATTAAAAGAAGTTGTGGACGACACTGCTGTTTTAGTTTTTCTACTTTCAACATTTATATTGATTTATAAAGCATAGATTTACCAGAAAATGCAATATTTAGTAGCGCATTTTCTGTACATTTACAAAAATATAATAAATATATCATCACGCCTTTTACCCATTACTGGATGTGGCACTCTGCCGAAGCAGTTCTCGATAAGTGATATATTTATGCGCGTGAAGTGCGGTTACCGCCATCAAATCACGGCCCCCAAAGATGTTAGTGGAGGGGGAGCCACAGGAGTAATTTTAAATTTTAGTGGTGGATTAAATTGGTAAAAATATTTGTCGGCTGTGGAGATCGAACCAGAGTTCTCAGGATCCACAGGCCGACTCGATACCACTGAGCCATTACCCCATCTCAACATTTACTGATTAGATTCTTCTCGTAATAGGCTACATACGAGTACAAAAATATTTTTCCCTGTTTTTTATTTTGTTGTAAAGATATTTAATGTATTCTGTCATACATTCAGTATACCCCTAGATGCGGCTCTGTGACTTCAATAGATAGATGTAATAATAGACTCTGAAAAAACTGAAAATACCAAAAATGAAATAGTTTCATCTCTCTGAGCGAATTTCACGATCAAACAAGAGAAGGAAAAAAGACAAGAAAGCAAGTACGGAAGCAGAACAAAAGAAAAAAACTTGTGTTTATCCGATAACCGAATCCGGAAGTATTTTCGTGTCGCGCGGGAATTTTCAATCCGCAACTCATTACAGGCGCAACGTTCTTCTATTGTCCGGCACTGTGACGAAACAGAAGAGGGTCGCGGTGTCGTGACGTCAGCCGCACATGACTCCGTCCTGCTGCCGGCACCCTAAACCCCTCACACCCCCTAAACATCAATAAAATATGAATCCAGTGGACGATGTGTTGGGAAAAAACTCAATGATCGTCAGTTTTAATTGATTTCCAGTGCGTACGTGAATAATGGAATCATTTGTCCACGGTGTTCGCGCCAGTGATTATCACTGTTATTTCAATCTGCTTTATCGGTTAAGTCAAAAATATTCACAAAGCCAATCCAATTTATTTTTATCAGATTTTCTGTGATTCAAACGTAATCACTATATCCAACCACCTTATTCAAAATAAAATAGTAATTTACTGAAAATTGTAGCACCGTAGTTTTGCTGGAGTTCATTGACCTTAACTTATAACCAAAATAGATTTCACTATTAGCTGCAATTCTCCTCAGTCCTAGATTAAGGGCGCGCCACGAAACCGTTTAAGCTGGTCATTTTCATGTATTTTTCTGCACAAATTTACGCAAAGCAGAACAATGAATACACATAAATATAATATAAATAGAATCGTTATAGTTTATAAATTGCCCTGTGCTAAAAGAGAATATTAGCAAATGAACATGATTTGCAGTAGAAGTGAAAGAAGAGAGAGAGAGAAATTCACGAAATTGAAATGCATATTTTTTTGAAATTTGCTAATTTTATAGAAATAATTTTAAAAATAAGGCAATTAGAAATATGTATTCTTTTATTATGTGAATTAATTTTTATTGCAGATTGCGTAATTTATCTAAATTTTGAGCAGAAAGTTTATCCATAAGTGCAATGTAAAAGTGTTCATCGTTTTGCCAGCTGCAGCGCTAGTAGTAACAGACAGAAAAAAAACTTTCTTCCGTAAAGAGAGAAGTATCACGCAACTGTTATTTAAATAGGAAACAGCCGAGTGCTTCTCTATGATAGTAGAAGTAAATATTGATATTACATTCTACACACAATTGTTAGAGCTGAAATACTAGTGGCGCGTCCTGCGGTTGTTATGCAAAGTTTAACTTCGAAGCGGTGAAATCTGTGTAAATCTATAAGTTTTATAGATTAGTCCTCGGGAAACAAAAAAATGAAATGAGGTACTGTAATTGAAATTAATTCCCCTGTTAAACATAAAAATATTACAATTTATATTTTCATTTATGACAGAATCAGTTGACTACGTGTATTGTTATAAAATATGTTTAAAAAGTGGCGAATATCTGCGGTGAATGAGGTATACATAGTTTCATTTAAAATAGAGTTATAAACGCATCTGGTTGGCAGCGAATAGGATAGAGAAATAATCGAGTTAAAGTTAAACTTCCGTGAAAAGATGGGAGCGTAGATAGTAAATGTAGCAGTACCTGTTCATGATATTAACAATTCCAACTTCCTATCTGCATACTTGAAATATTATTTAATTAAGTAAAGTGTAATTCTCTACGGAAATTAAACGGAATATTACAAATCTTTTGTAATGAAATATTCACAGGTTCTGTGTGTAAATGTGTCTGAGATTGTACGTGTTGACCGTAAGAGTATTCCTAATGAAAAATGCATAAAGCATCGGGTGTTTCACCTAGCAAACTGAAAAGTGGCACTTCTCGCTTATCTTTTATTAAATCTTTTAAGTGAATTCCGTCACTTTTCGTCAACATAATGCCCTGAAATTAATTTACTCTCTTCACGGCAAAGTTTGCTTGTCCACTTAGCGGCGACACCGCCTCGTACACAACTACAGCAACAGCGACGCCGACGCCGATGTCGACGTCGACTGGGACCGTGCAATGATTTACGACTTTCGCAATAATTCGCACTATATTTTTCACGGTACGAAACACAACGGTGCAGTTATATTTTATAAAGACGGATGACTTTTTTGTTTCGCATTTTTTACGAGTGAAAAACAAGTTAGAGAGCAGCGATCGATATTGTGTTGTTTTTCTGTTTGTTTGGATTACACAGAGACAGGGCAGGGCGGCTGTAGAAGAAAAACGTGTTCAGTTTGTTCATCTATGTTTTCTCTGAAACCATCGAGAAATTTACTATCCTCGGGCTGAAGGCTTCTCTGCTCACTTCTCAACCTCTACTGTTTGAATTGCTTCTTGCCTCGCCAGGATATTGCCGACTTGTTATCTTCTACTCTCAGTTCTACCACAACACCGACACGTAATTCTAATAACTAGACGAAGACAGCTTCTTCTCACTAACTGTCTAATCTCACGCTAAGAACGGTACTCACCCTTTCCAAATTTTCAGTGAAAATACACTAGATTTTGGTCTAGACAGGATACTTCTCATTATTCTAATGGTCAGTTGTACCGCCGAAATTAAAATTTTAATGTCAATTTGCTTTGTGTATATTTTTCACAATTTCCTAACAATCATAAGAAATGCTTGAAACCGGCAAGAAAGTGACTACTTTCCAGATCAATTTTAGTATGGAAAGTAAATTTTTCTGAATGCGGCAAGAAAGTGCCTACTTTCCTGATACGTCAGGAAAGTGTTTTTAAAAATATTAAAATATCACTTTCCTGACTTATTATGTAATATACTATTTTACCAAAAATCAGATAAAGTACGTATCCAAGGTTAAAAAAAAACCAGTTAGGTAAAGTGCAAAACAGTTTCGTAAAGACTTCACCTGATTGTTTTATCCTTACCTGATTGTTTTTTTTTTATTGTAACCTTGGATACGAAGTCTGCTGTCAATATAATTTTTATCAAAAAAATACACATTTTGTCTTATTTATGATGAATTATTGATTAAATTAAACGATGTCAGAAAAAAAATCAGCAGATTAAAATATTCGGCCTGCGGCCTCATATTTTAAACAACCGCTTCATCAAGTAAAACGTCACTTTCCTGACTTATTATGTAATATACTATTTCCTGAAACCAGCCGATCTAATATACAGGTGACATCTATCAAGAGAATAATAAATCTTATCTAAATTTCTGAAAATTTTACTTTTTTAATAGGGTAGTGAAAAAAATATTATGTAAACTTTTCCCCCTAGGTACTTTATAACCCTCGCCTATGGTTCGGAAAATGAAACAGCTCCTTTGGGAAGAAATGTTTCACTTTCTTCCCTTGTCAAATAACTATTTATGATGTCATTGTCAAGTTCTTCTAAAAATACCATACAACTTCAAATCCAGACAATAAAAGAATTTCAATATGTTAAACTGTTTGTAATTTCAAATGAGTAAAGAACTTGAATAGCTTTGCACATACGAACATATAAAAATAAAATAAGAGTACGGTAAAATGTTGGATTGGTTTTAAAGGTGATGGCATTATAGAAAGACGTAAACGAAATATAATAAAAATAGCATCGACTGCATTGTGTCCTTTACTTCCTCTGTGATTCCGAACCGACGGAAATTACGAAATAAAAATGATCTACACCCTTTTGTGAGCATTCACACCGACTAAAATGAGTAGCGACAAACGCTAATAATTCTTGTTTAATAGTCGCCATCAGCGTAGATAATAATTAGCGTTATTAATGAGCAATTTACATTTAGGCGAGGCGTTGCCCTCCTGCTCCGGCCCTGGACTAATGGCCTATTTTTTTAATCGCACGCTAAAAGCGTTTATTTTGTGCTGAGTGCTGGAGAACGATTGATGCTGGACGCTATGTCAATTAAACCAAAAAATTGGGGTTTAAAATCTTTTCTTAAAGGAAGCTTTTTATAGGAATATTTTATTTTAGAGGAACAGAATATTAAGTTCTCTGTATCTTTTATTTGAAGCATTTTCCCTAAATTAATATACATAGATAAATAGAAAGAACATATAGAAACAGATGGAAATATAAATAGAATATTTGGTGGAGGCGTCGTACACATATTTATTTGTTTATTAGCGTACTAGTGCTGTAATAGAGTATTTATCGCACTCAAAATTATGGTCACCATGTTTTACTTAATTTTTTAAATGTCAAATTATGAGAACTGTCAATTCAAAATTATTTTTGTTTTAATTTTAATTTATCTATTACCATATTGTAAATAACCATTATACTACTGTTAAATGGTGTTATATTTATTTGTGAATAATATGAGATGTTTTACGCATATGTTATGTATGTCGATGAATGTGATTGAAGGTTTGTTGTGTGATAAATGATTTCGAGTGTAATAAATAAATGTGTTTATATGGAGTGATCTATGAATGTGGTTAAAGTGAGGGTGGTGTGTTTGGATGAGGACTGATTATTTAATGAATGTAATGAGTGAATATTTGAATGATTTTAGGGTTCGTGCTACCCCATTTGATGGGATATAGCGTAACGATATGTATGTATGTATATTTGTTTTTTTTTTAATAAATAGATGTAGCAATATTTAGAAGTTTCGCGACTTATAGTTTGAAGACCACTGCCTTGAGCGCATTTCGATATCTCGTTTAATTCTTGAATTATGGCTGTTTGAAAGTTTAAAATGTTTGTAACTTTTTAGATAGCAGATTTTTGTGCTTCCGGCTAATTGTTCAGTAACTAACTTTTCCGAATTTAAACAGCTATACCTACTTTAGTATAAAAATCGCAATTTGTCGTTCACCGCACTGGAATTAAGTGTAAAGTTGCACTTGTGTTAAGTAATTGATTCAAGTTGAAAATTTCATTAGTCAAAATCTAATAACAAGACCGTGTGCAGTCTAACTCATTTCAAACATTTCAAATAGTCAATATAGTAGTCGACGTGATAAAAAAAAAGTCATAATAAAAAACTAATCCGCTGCAGAAAATGTCACATTAAAAATCTCACTGACACGTAATTAATGTACTAGTATTAATCTCAGAAAGATAGTTTCGAAAAGACGAAACGCTAAAGCCAGAAAAAGTAAAAGAGATTGAGAAATAATTTCGTTTCGACGATGTCGATGTTCAATTGTGGCGGATAAGAGTGATGGAAGCCGATATGTGATAAGTGGAGGATTTTGCGAATTGATCTTCGACAATTCGGCTCCAAGCAATTTGACCCAGCTATAATGTAGAGGGCTCTGTCCCGTCAGATGAAACATTCATTCTACATTTTTTTTATTAAATCCATTTTGCAATAGGTTATTCTACAAAAATGTAATAATTTTATACGTACAAAAATATTTTTTCTCTGCGGCACTGTAAACAAGTGATATGTTAAATCTGATCCAAATAGCAAATGGAATACGTCTAATAATAGCAACGGTCTGCAAACAATCTTGGTCTACTGTTGTTCGCTTTTTATCAGCAATGACGTTCTAAAAGCTCATTTTTGTGCTGATCGTAGAAAAATGCGTTCCTGTTGTGCAGAGTATCACATAGAATAGTTCTAACGTTGATAAATTGATCCAAAGAAATTCCTTTTGTTGGCCAAATAAATAAATCAATTGTCTGGATGTAATTGCGCGAGAACGTCTTTCTCATGATAAGTGATAGCCGGATAACCGATAACTAATTTGTCTCCTTCTGTCGCTATTGATTTCCATTGCAATCTCAGTTCTCAGCCGCCAAAAATCCGCTGGTGCCCGATCATCCGACCATGGCCGGGAATTATCCGCGTTGCCTGGCAACCCGTGTCACACTGAAACATACGAGCCAAGTTCAACTTCCTTGTTAGTTGATTTGTTTAGAGTTTAAGGTGTTATTTATTGCCCACAAGGATAAACTTTAACATCACGAGACGTACCTAGTTCTAGCTACACAGTACACACCTTGCTATCGGGTTAGTGTTAGGCTGCAGTGAAATCTACCCCTGTAATTAATGTTCTAGTTATCATCACGTAATATAACCCTCGTACCACATGCTACACATTCCTCACTTTTCAATGTGCTAACTGCATTTTTGATACAGAATTATCAAAAGTAAGTGTTTCAGTTGGCAATACAATTCTGGGGATCTTTTTATTCCACAGTTGACACATTTTTGTAGTAAATACAAAGAGGTTGGTAACCGTACTTCACGCGCAATAGTTATTTATGTACCAAGGGTGAACACAGGCGTTTCTGGCCCATGACATGATTATTAGCACGGAGCGCAAAGCACAACAAAATAACATTTTATTATATGTTCAAAAGATTAAATTATGTACATATGACATTTTGTAGAATTAAATATTCACAATAAACAAAAATTGTCATTTTCTTTATGTATCCAAAGGCCAAAAAGAAGTGTTTAAACCCGCTTTTTAGGGCTAAAACACATGCTTTTCGGATCGGTTGTGCATAAAATATATTATTTATCGAGATCGCCTACGGTAACATGCCACACCCAGCAATGAGTAGAAGGCGTGATGATATTATTTGAATTCTAGAAGAAATGAAACGATGTTATTAATTTTAAAATAAATATATCATCACGCCTTGTACCCATTATTGGATGTGACATTCTGCATTAACTTATCTCAGTAAGCGATATATTTATGCGCAAGAAGTGTAATGGTCCAATGGTATCGAGTCGGCCTGTGGATCCTAAGTACCCTGGTTCGATCCCCACAACCGACAAACATTTTCACCAATTTAACCCACCACTAAAATTTTTGGGGGCCGTAATTTGACGGCTGGTAACCGCACTTCACGCGCATAAATATATCACTTACCGAAATCTGCTTCGGCAAAGTGCCACACCCAGTAATGAGTACAAGGCATGATGATATATTTATATTTATTTAAGTGTCGGCACGACCCCCAAATATGTTAGTGGAGGGAACGCCATAGGGGTAATTTTAATAAGGAGAAAATTGTTTGTTGACTGTGGGAATCGAACCCAGGTTTTCAAATCCACCAATATTCTGCAGTACTCACAGAATAAGAGAAGCACTGCTTCAGATTTACTTACTAATAAAAAGATAATATTAAATCGTTTGTAAATTAACTTTTATATCTTATAGATGTTTTCAATCCAGTGTTGATTTCTAAAGTAAATGTTTTAACTTCTCAACGTCGCTTTCCATTTTAACGATAATAATTGCTCAAAGGGGATTTTGGCCTTTGATGGAGTTCTCGATCTTTCCATTAAATCTCGGTTAAAGACAAAAGGTGTAAAATTTTTATTGGCTCATGAAGTTTTTTTTTCCATTGCAAATGGTGATAAGTTAGAACGAGTAAGATTTATTCGCGTGAAACAAATGTATTCAGACTTGGAATCGATTGGTGGTGTTTCAAGCCTTCGACATTATTCATTCTACATTTATTAGCACTTGCCGCGGAGTCTTCGCTCCCGATGGATCAGTCGGGACCGGCGCCATCAATCAAGATGCCTTCGCTTGTCTGCAAGCAATCCCGGACCCTGGCCTATTGTTCGCAGCCCAAGCCCATCATTCATACTCGAGACCCAGCTCGCATTGATATTTTCACATAATTACACAGATCTCAAATATCATTTATTGATGCCAATGTCACTCACTAGTATATGAGTATTCACTTTATTCAACTGGAAGATGATGATGAATTTTAGGTGAATTATTTGTCTTATTTGGTTAGGGCTATTTCCATTATCATCCTGGATGAATTTAGAATACCCATTGAGACAAGCCATACATAACATCACGCTATATCCCACCAAATGAGGTAGCACGAACCCTAAAATCATTCATAAAACATTTACTCATCAGATTTAACAAATAATCAGTCTTCGTCAAATATTCTCATCCTAACACACCACCCTCACTTCAACCATATTCATAGATCCCTCCATACACTCGTATGCTCATGTACTTATCACACACGAAATCATTCATCACACAACAAACCTTCAATCACATTTTCTAATCATTCTTATTCACTTTTAATTCATCTTTCTTCGACGTTCATCAAATTGGCAAATCATATCTATCCATTTATTCCTAAGTTCTCCACAAAATCAGTCACTTTCAATTTGATTCCTCAATCTATTTATTATTCGACGTTCAATCCACAAACCAATATTGTATTACAAACTCTTTTGTTCCTCTCTTGTGGAATATTTCGTTTATGCAATAAACCTTTGACATACATTCCATATAGACAATCGTAGCCCAGTGGATCAAACTGAAGTAAAGAGGTCGTGATTGTGTGATCAAATCTCACTGACTTCAATTTATATTTATATCCGAAAAAATACGATAATATCGGAGTGGTTTGGATTCTATTCTACTGTAATTGAGATTAAGTTCTTGTTGAGCAACAGAATAAATAAATGATCTATTTCACCTGACATTTATTTATTTATTTTGTTACTCTGCACAACAGGAATTTTATCACAATTATAGTACAGGGAGCCTACAGCATATAGTGGAATCCGAATCACTCAGACACAATCGTATTTTTTTATATAAGTAGAAGTCAATGAGATTTGAACGCGCGATCTTTTGCTTGCTAATTTAAGAAACGCAAGTTTTACCTCACTTTTGTCTACTGAACTACGATCTCGTATATATAGACGTATAAGTATACTTATACGCACAATTAAGATAATAAGTAGTAACAACAATAAAACAAAAACAAAATAGTCGTAGCTCTCACTGTTTTCAACACCTTTGTACTGTATTGAGAACAACGCTCTTCTTAAAGATCAAAGTGTCTCGTAGTAACAGTAAAGCTTGGTCAAGGCTCAAGGTCCCGCCAAACAAATGACTCCTTTATTCGACAGTAAATCTTGTAAAAACTCAACAGCAAACGCCAGTAAATTACTTTCGCGTGTCATGTTCAGAATCAGACAAATCTCGATCTGTCGATACTATACTACAAATATCTAGTGATGTTAAATGACTGGTCATTTATTTTCTGTTAAATGTCCAACAATAAATGACCGATCATTTTTGAAAATTCTATGATAAAAATTGGAACCTTTATAGTTTGTACATTATTAATAAATGTTACATGATTATGTATAACCTATAAATTCGCTACAGTTACCAAATTCAATATTCATAATTTAAATTTAAAACATAAAACAAGTTATAAATTACAGTATATTATAAATCAAAAGATAAAGTTTATTTTTTTTTACCTAATCAATTAAGTGATTTGGTCGGCCACAATAAATGACCTAAATCACTATAAATATCTATTGTCACTTCCAGAGAGTTGCGGTCGCAGTGCGCGGACGCTCTCGCCGGCAAGAAGTTCCTCTCCGAGAACGGCTCCGAGAAGGTGGACAAAGCACTGGTATCCAGCTTCGAGATCTCCAACCTGGTTCCAGACCCAGAGAGCGAAGGCAGCGGAGGAAGACATTGGCGTACAGTGGGTCACGTCACCGGACGTACTGTACACCTGGATACCATCGTTTGGCCTGGAGGAGGCGTTGTTGTGGCTGGGCTCTCCAGCCAAGCACGATCTGTTTTTCGAGTTGTCACTGCTCTTGCGCCGCCATTTGTAATGGAAAGTGGGTTAGATGAAGATGGGCAGTGTTTGCGTGGGTTACCTTGTCATCGGGTTCTTACAGCTGATAAGGATAATCTTACGTTGGTGTTCAATGATATGGACACACAAGATAGGCAAGGGGAGGACGATGGTGATGATGAGCAAGAACTACCGCTGCCGCTACAGAGGTACCGATATAGAACGAACTGCTGCTATGGTTTGGCTATGGATTTGTTGGAGAATGTAGCACATGAATTGCAGTTTGATTTTCGGTTGTACATCGTGGCAGATGGTCTATTTGGTATGTAGCATTTACAGTGTTGTAATAAATCACTTTTAAAATTATGAGATTAAAGATGAAAAATAATAATCAGATCAGATATTAAATTTATATGTAATATAAAGAAACACAGTTCTTTTTTATTTTTAGTCTATTCATAACTTAAATATGGAAGTATAAAATAAATTAATATAAATATATATAATCACGCCTTTTTATCAAATTTTCGAATGGAAATTTTATCTTAAATTTTGAAACAAGCAGATACCGAATAATTTTTTCTTGTTTTTTTGAAGGTACGCGCATGGTTCCTAGAGGTCGTCGTGATGTAGGCAAAGCATACCTCAATTACCGATTCAAGAAAGATGAATCGTTACGTTCCGGCGACTACGTGGATGCCTACGACCTGGACAACGGCTCCGAGGACGTGAAATGGAACGGCGTCGTAGGCGATCTCGTCTCCGGTGCCGCTCACATGTCCTTCGCAGCTCTAAGCGTATCAAGTGTACGAAGCGAAGTCATTGACTACAGCACACCATTCTTCTTCAGCGGAGTATCCTTCCTCGCTGCTCCGCAACAGAAAAGCGAAATTCCTCTGATGGCGTTCTTATTGCCGTTCTCGCCTGAACTATGGATCGCGATATTCACGAGCTTGAACATCACAGCTGTAGCTGTGGCTGTGTATGAGTGGTTGTCTCCGTTTGGACTCAACCCGTGGGGAAGACAACGTTCGAAGAATTTTAGTATGAGCTCAGCGTTGTGGGTGATGTGGGGACTGTTGTGTGGACATCTTGTTGCGTTCAAGGCACCGAAGAGTTGGCCGAATAAGTTTCTGATTAATGTTTGGGGTGGATTCTCTGTTATTTTTGTTGCCAGCTACACAGCCAACATTGCCGCTCTCATCGCTGGACTTTTCTTCCAGAACACCGTGAGCAACTATCATGATAGAAGTGTAAGTTCATCTTATATTTATTATTTATATAGGATGAGTTTTTTTTTTTTGGAATCTCGAAAACTATAAGTTAAATTGGACTAAAAAAACAACATAACAAATAAGTAACTAAAATAAATTGAGAACAAAATGTAAAGATAATAAATAATAGTTGATAGTGATAATAAAATATGAATGTAGATGAAGTGAAAGGTTCTATTGTTTCTTGCAGCTGTTAAGTCAAAAAGTGGGCGCCCCGCGTGCATCAGCCGCTGAGTACTACGTGAAGCGGGCTAACAAGCTATTGTGGGACCACATGCATCGCTACACCCTGGACAGCGTAGAGGACGGCATCGCACGGCTGCGCAATGGTTCACTGGACATCCTCATCGCCGACACACCCATCCTGGACTACTACCGCGCCACGGACCACGGCTGCACGCTACAAAAGATCGGCGATACCATCAACGAAGACACGTACGCTGTCGGTATGACCAAGGGCTTCCCTCTCAAAGACAGCGTCACCGCTGTCATCGCCAAATACGCCAGCAATGGTTACATGGATATTCTACAAGAGAAATGGTATGGAGGACTCCCGTGCTTTAAACTAGCAACGGAGATTGCTCAACCGAGACCTCTAGGTGTAGCCGCTGTCACCGGGGTATTTATCCTACTAGGTGTTGGTATCTTCCTAGGGGTTTTAATCCTACTCGTTGAACATTTATTTTATCGGTATACACTACCAATCTTACGGCATAAACCGAAGGGAACTATATGGCGCAGTAGAAATATCATGTTCTTCAGCCAGAAATTGTACAGATTTATCAACTGTGTTGAACTGGTGTCGCCACATCATGCAGCAAGAGAACTAGTGCACACGCTGCGCCAAGGACAGATCACCAGCTTGTTCCAGAAGAGTGTGAAGAGGGTTTGTAGACGGCGCACCCTCCTAAGAGTTGCATTTTGATCTCATTTGTTTCAGAAGGAACATGAACAACGTCGCAGAAGGAAAAGCAAAGCGCAGTTCTTCGAGATGATACAGGAGATTCGGAGGTAAGCTAACTGTCAATAAAACTTGAAATTATTATTTTAGAGATTACAAAATTTATGTTTGATTGGATTTCAGGTTGTAAAACTTTTTCCTTATTTCTATATCAATGTGATATTTCGACCATTTTCAAGCATGTTACATTTTAGATTACAGTCTCTAAAATCATATCATACGACTTAGTAAAAATTTGAAAAACTTCAAGATAATATTTGTTTGATGTTTCAGGCAACAGCAGGAGGTCCGACAGCAGCCACCGCTGGCATCGTTGACCGAGGTGGACCAGGAGTACCAGATGTCGTCGCCGCCAGACGAGAAGAAAGACCGACTGAGCCCTAACATCATCCGGCGCACGTTTATGCGCTCCAGTCCCAAGATGGACGCTACAGGTAAAATGAAATCTCCCACCGGCGGTTTCGGTGGCTCGTTATTCAGTCCGCGGTCCAAGGCTAAGGCACGGAGCCAAACCGCCTTGAACGTGCGTCGCTTTAGCACCGACAGCGTGTTCAACTCGCAGACGCTCAAGCTGGACCGCAGCAATGCCATTGGGCGCCGGCTCAGCAAGGACGCGGCGTTCCTCAGCAGTAGTCCGCCCGACATCAACAGCCGCCGCTCGTCCTACCTTGACATCATCAACTCGGCGAGCAAGCTGAGCGGCAAGAGCCCCGTGCTGTCCATCGAGAACGTGTCCGAGTGTGACAAGACCTCCGATCATAAACGTAAGTTCTCCGATGCTGAAAACATAGGTAGAAAGTTAGCCACCCTTCCCAAATATAAAGACAATTTTAACTCGAACAAACTATACCCTGGAGACCGCTTGAACATGGGCAAGAGCGAGGAGACGCTGTCGAAACCAGAACACGCAGCCAACTACGGCACAATGCGCGTCAACGACATCATCACAGCCAAGAGCTACCAGAGTATCCCGGACTACGGCAAGCGGGAATTGGAAGCACAGGTGAGCGTGGCGAGCACCACTAGCACGGCCACCGCGTCCTCGCATGTCATCAATAACATATCGGACGAGGAGATTGTTCGCCGGAACAAAATTACCATTGACCAACTGAAGGTACAGCTGAATCGCACAGACACGGGCAAGACGCCAGTTACACGGACACAGAGTAACAGCGTAGCGCCCAGTAGTAGTAACAATAGTGGGAATCCATCCATTCGCATCCAGGTGGAGGATACGACAGCACCGAGTTCGGTGATGACAGCGACAGCGACGCGGCCACCGAGGTCCGTGGACCGGCGAGTAAAGCATCGACACAGGAGTCTGGGCGAGGCGCCGGTACCACGCAGTCCGCTGCCGCCGGAGCCGTCGCGACGCAACCTACGTGCTGCTGAACAGTCGCGTTCGCTAGATGGCGGTGCGGGGCCACGAGGACGTGCTAAGTGTCGCGAGCACGAGCTGCCGCCGGCGCCACCGCCTCCCAACTGCTCGCCGCGCAACTCCAACGGTCGCTCGCCGCTCGAACGCTTGTCCAAAGACGAGTTGGTGAATCTGTGGCGCAGTTCCGAGTCTGAGCTGCGCTCGCACTTGCTTAAAGCGATACGCGACAAGGACGCGGATGACCCGCCTTGAAGGGCGCGCCGCCAGCCCGGGACCCACGCTCACCAGGAGGCCAGCGCCTCTCCAGACTGTTCTCGTTCACTTTGATTGAGGATGTTTTCCAGTCATCACCATCTTAACGTTATTTAAGGCCAAACTACTGCGTTCTCTTATAAGCGAGAGGTGATTTTAAGCTAGTAAGTAAAACGAAAGCAATGACGCACTCGAATTCACAAACCAAGTAGTTTATTTTTGTAGCTTTATTGTTAACTATCAACGACCACTAAATGTTACTTAGTATATCATACTAGAAGCCTTCATCTACGGGAGTCTGACTCCGCGCCTTTCATTTTTTAAAACTCTACACACACACACACACGCGCACACACTCAACACAAAACAGAAGATCTACCAGAGAGCCATGGATTCCTTGATTTCATCTGTCACGACACAATTCAACTTCAACACAACTCGTTCAACCCTAAACCAACACTGGTAGAGTCACAAGACAGTAACACGGGTAAGTTTACTTTGTGTGTATTTGTATCATTATTCATTTTATAAACATTGTGTTTTTATTCAAATCAAATCAAAATGTTAATTATATATGATGAATGACAATTCTACTGCCAATTAAAAATCTAGTCACTTAAGTAGAGTGGTGATACATGAAATCTTATGCGATATTGATTCACAAATTTATATAGAGTAGTTAAATGATTGTTGTTATAGCTCAAGGCGATATTACACTCAAGTCGAAAATAAACTACAACAGATTAGATCTAACTAAACCTAAACTAACTAACTAACTAACTAACGTTCCACATCTAATTCTCCTTAGTCTAGCAAGTAACGAGTTAATCAAAATATAAATGTAAACTTTGGCACAACAATAGTTACCGTAGTGGTTAGCTTGCTCTGACGGACATCCCGCTTCCTTGGTTTCCGAGAGACTAAAAACTGAAGTACTAAGAGATAAACTACAAGTCCTGAATTCAAAAACACCATGTTGCACGCCTTAAACTCATTATCATAGTCAGTTTGATTCGTTTCGTTCGATTTGTGTACATAACAAAAGTTAGACCGATGCCTTGAACCGTTGTCGTCGACTTGTCCAAGTACAAACGGACGGCCGGGCGCATTCTTGTCAACGTGTTGCTGACTTTGCGTTGTTCTGTTCTGTGTGGGACGGGCAAAGATCCAGTAACAAACAACTTGTCAAAAATGTGATAAATGTTAGAAACTTTGAGAAATCTTAGATTCGCCTGTAGCCGTAGCCGTAGCCTAGCCGTAGCCTAGCCTGCATGGAGACGAAACTGTAAAGATGTCGGCGGCCATAATTCGTTCGATCCGAGCAGACGGGGTGTTTGACTTTAGTGTTTTATGGCCTTATTATATATTGACGAGTCAATTTTACAATTTTCTCTCCGTCTTCTAAATACATTAGAATGCAATGCAACCTCTATCATACTGTTGATATTTGAAAGTTTATTGGAAATATAATATTACGTCGTCCCGTGATACTTAGATGAAATTCCACATCTCTAGCACTATACTCTTAAATAACAACTTGATTTTTAATGTTTAGTCTGATGAGAGATATGTTTAAAAACAAAGATATAAATTCATTGTTATGGAAAATATTAAAATTTTAAAACATATTAAAACAATTTAAATAATGGAAAATATAACTATGATATACAAATATATCTTGAGCATATTTTAAAGATTGTTGTATATAGTGTAAATAGAATATTACATTTTAGATAAATAATACTAGTCTTATTATTATTCACGAATAAGTTTGTAATATAGCAGTCGAATACACCATGAATTTATTGTTGATAAAATATAAAAATAAAGAAAACTTGATCGTATGTGACTTTCATTGCTCCTTTTTTGTTTGCCATTTCTTTTATTACTCGGGTCACCTTGGTTGGCACCATACACACGCAAACAAAAGCAATGAATACAATGTCAAAACTCAGACCTGTCTGTTCTCCTTTGACAGATTTGAATTCTATATTATTTATTTTATTTACGTATTTATCAACAGAAAATAGATAAACATCATTAAACCATAAAATGTACTTGCCAAAATTTCAGTTTACAAGAAATAGATTGTTATGACTATTTGGATAACACTTTTTATTTTATTAATTTCAATTACTTTTGTTAATTGTACTGAAAGTAGGTAATGGCACGCAATTTATTTACTTTGCTATTTTTTCTGGTTCATCAATTTATCTTTAGAGGAATTTTCTACTTGTTTTAATCATTTTGGATGCATTAATTTTACGAGTGACTGGTTCCATCACTCACTGAGACCAACAAACTTACAACCTCTAGAAAGGCATATTGTCAACACGAAATTCATGCTATTGACTACAACACCAGAATCCGTAAGTAAACCCAATATCAAATATATGCTTCATATTGACACAAATTCATTTAAGAATACAATTTGTTACGACCCAATTACATCGAATGCAGTGAGTATAAACACAACCATGTACCAGAACCATTACGAACTGATCTTACTGATCCACGACTTTACAAGCAACGGATACACCGGTTGGATCAAACACATGACAATACAACTCTCTCAACTAGAACGTTATAACATCATCGCCGTAGACTGGCAAGAAGGCGCTGAACCACCATATCTACAAGCAATCAGCAACGCAAGAGTCGTAGCATTAGAACTAGAACTACTACTCACCACGCTGCAAGAACAGTTCGAACTCATCTTGACCTCAATCCACTTGATAGGCCATGGCCTGGGTGCTCATATCGCTGGCTACGTAGGCAAAGCATTCTCGGGTGAAATTGGACGAATAACCGCCCTCGACCCTACAGGCCTCTATTTCGAAGGTATGCCTGCTGTTGTACGTCTCAACTTCGATGATGCGTTATACGTGGAGGTGTTACATACCGACGGTGAAGGCAGTCACCATCAAGGCACCATGCAACCTCTAGGAAACATGGACTTTTATTTCAACAATGGTTCTGCACAACCAGGATGTCACAATCTCAACAAGACGATGAGTTTGTTGGATGTCGAGCGAGATTCATTGAAAGAAGGTGTAGTGTTGCCAGATTGCAGCCATAAAAGAGCTTTTCATTATTATATAGCCGCCATCCGTGACAAGACTTGCTCGTTTCTCGCCCTGCCCTTCGGTTCGCCAATGAACAAACCTGTGGAATGCGTAGAATCTAATACGGACCTGGTGCTGTGTGCTACCGTCGGCCTCGATGTCGATACCAAGTTTTACTCCAACCAGATTTACTCCAAGTACGAGGTGGACACTGCTTCGTGTCAGCCTTACTGCAGTAAGAACCACCACATTATACTTACTTACTAGAAATCGGCAAAAATATCCGATACCTAAATTCGATTCAAAGTTGAAATAGAACTAGATTCGAATAAAAGATCTGATATAAAGTTGGGATAAAATTTCCGTTGCGAAATTCGAATGAAATATTTTTAGTATAAATAAAATCATCACGCCTTTTACCCATTACTGGGTGTGGCACTCTGGCGTAGCAGATCTTGGTAAGTAATATATTTACGTAGGTACTTGAAGTGCGGTTAGTAGCAGTCAAATCACGATCTCCAAAGATGTTAGTGTTAGGGGTTATTTTAATGTGAAAAAATTGTCGATTATGGGAATCGAACCCGGGTTCTCAAATCCACAAGCCATGAAAAATTTATAAGACCTTATGTACTAAGATACAAAATGATTAAATATCGTTACGATTTTGTCTCTTTAGTTTTCCACAACATAATTGTTATATATTTTTTAAATCCACAATTCATGTTTAAATTGTCGGATCGGATATTATACATAATTTTCGAAAATGTCAATTTCTAGTACTTAATTTTGATTGCCGATGTTTGTCAGGGAACAGGTATCAGATCCAGATTGATTTTGCAAAGTGCCCGGAGGCAGACAATGAAATCGTTGGTTTCTTCAACATGATACTGCAAAACGACGATGGTTTAGAGACCAACATCACATTCAACAACGACAGTGACTCGCAAGTCATCCTGCAGGGTGAGCGGATCACGTTCACGGCATGGACGCGAGGCATACCTGTAGACGACGTCCAACACATGCACGTCACGTGGCACTTTACCACGCCGTTCTGTTTCTTCTGTCGCAATGACACGTGCGTGGAGCGCATAGCCGTGACGCATGTGCGTTCGCACGTCAGCGCCACCAACGCGCCCGTCACCAGCCACTTCTGCCCATGTGGCAACAACCCGTACACCGTACTCTACGACCATCAACCTAGTGATCAACTCGTTCGGTGCCAAAGAAAGAGAACATAGCAGCTTGTAAACAAGTCTGTTTATTAGTAAACGTACGCTTCGGATTCAGTAGATATAAGGAACGAGGGCTTCATATACACAATTTATTTTTAACACTAATCACAAAATATTATATATCGTTACATGTTGTGTATTGTACATTGCAATATAACACTGCCATTTAGAAACAGAACTTGTCATAGACCTAAACGAGGAAACAAGAGTGTGTGCGATCTGAAGTTGGTTGTATTTGTATCGTTGACGGTGTGTTGTGTTCAGGGAAATGTTATAACCAGCTGGATTACGTGAAGCATGAAACTATATGCTAGGTCTAGTTAGTTATGGGGTCGGTTAGTACAAGTCATTTTGGTCAACAGTTACCTATATAGAGTACAAGTTAACAAGTAATTGACTTAGTAATGCCAGCTGATAACAAATTCGAAAACATCTAATACACGTACACGGTTTGTTAGTGTGTCACTACAATTACTTTTGCCTGATACTACGTCCTTCTTTAGTGGCAAAGGATCATTTAAATCATTTCAATATATTCCTATTACGATAGCATACATACACTTTCTATTATTTACAAATGCACATAGGTAAATGATTTCGGTTTCATGTATATAAAGTAGTTTCGGTTGCCCATGTCAAGTGTATTTGGAATTTGTGACATAGATAAATGCGCGTAGTTTAGTGAAAAGGGATCTGCACAAGTTAGTTAGTTGATTCACAATAGTATTGTCGCATTTCAACAAGTCACGTTGAATGTTGAGTCCTCGGAGCCGAGTGAAGCGGACCCGTGTCTTAGCTTAAATACAATACGTTCATATAGTCAACGGATATTCTAAAAACAACAATATCATCTTTATTGATATAGTTTAGCAACATAGGCCAAGATATGATACGTCAATTTAGACATCACAAATCAGATCGAACAAACAACAAACACATTGATATTGAATGGAAACAATGGAAACGGCGGCACGCACATTGAGATCATTGGAGATGGAAAGTGGAACTTGGTAGCAGGAGGAGGGAACCGTCTCTCGTATCATCTTGCATCTCTGTACTTGTACAAGTAATAAAAATAAACAAACAATCTGTTAACAATGTCTTTTATCTTGCTCCGAATGCGAATATACTTAACGATTTCATGTCACGTCACCATCCAACTCGATCAATACAAACACAAATATGGCTCAGTTTTAATTTGACAGGTTTTCAAACAGCATAAATTATATACAGAAATATCTACAGCTACGTACTCAGCTAGAACCAGCAGACAAGACAGGCGACCTCAACGGTTAGATCATGACAGCAACAAACAAACAAACATACAACAAACAAGTTGGTTGACTTGACTTGACTGAGTCTGAGAGTGACACGGACGCGAGCGACGCTTGCGACGCTGGCGTCTGGTTCGTGTGTGTGTGTGTGTGGCAGAGGTCGGCGTCGAACTGCGCGCCGGCTCATTAGCAGTTACAGTTGGCGGCCTGCGGGCCTTGCGGCGGCTCCGTCAGCCGCGTGCCCTTGGCGCCGCCGCTCATTAGCGTCGGGTCCGAGTCCAGGCTGTCTGACATCTTGTCGCAGATGATGTCCACCAGTCGCTCGAACACAGCCTTTCAACAACAATCTCTTATTAATTCACACATTCTACTAACATTCTAAAATTATTCTAAATTTCATTAGACTGTACAAGAACTAAGGGTTGGACCACCACAAATTTTAAATTAAATAAATATGTTCAAACCACATCAAATTTGATGCAGTTTCGCAAAATTTATTTAAAATATAGTTATTTACGTTACAAGTACTGAAAAGTTAAACTTTATAGGGACGACTAGGTAATTTTCAGGGCGACTTGTGAAAGCCTTCGAGTCCAATAAAACACTTTCATTACGAGCATCGTACAATATTTGTTTGTTAAATCGTACTATAATAATTTTATAGTACTAGTACCGTAAAATATATCTTTGTGGTACTAATACTATAAAATAATTTTACATAATTTTCCATAGCTATTGTCAAATAAATTTGACAGTTTTATTAAATTCAAAATTCTTGTAAGCTCTTATTACTGTCCATCATGATAATGTCTTACCTTCACATTAATGTTCTCCTTCGCGCTGGTCTCAAAGAACTCGACGCCGAGTTGTTCAGCCAACTGTTTACCGCGTTCGAAGCTGATGACTCTCTCATCCTCCATATCGCATTTATTACCAACTAGGATCACTTGCGCGTTATCCCACGAATATGTTTTGATCTGAGTCACCCTACACAACACACAAAATATCTTCAACATTTTAGAAACAAATGAATTGGTGCATGATGAGCGTGAGATTGGATATACTACACATCAGTTGAGATGGTTTGGGCATGTAGAACGTATGTAGAATGAAATATGAATATATTTTGAATAATTTGATGGATATGATTGAAGATTTGTTGCGTGAACGAAAGATGAGACAAGCTTGTATGAAAGGAATTATTAATGTGAATGTTTAGATGATTAATTAATATATGTTCAATGAATGTTTCAAGGATCTGTGAATGATTTTTAGTTTTTAAGATATTCTGGAAAAGTTGAGTTTTACCTCATCAGATTTTGCACTTTCCCGAGGCTATATTTCAAAAACAAAATATAAATATATCATCAAACCTTTTACCCATTACTGGGTGTGGCACTCTGCCGAAGCAGATCTTGGTAAGTGATATATGTATGCGCGTGAAGTGCGGTTACCAGCCGTTAAATCACGGCCCCCAAAGATGTTAGTGGTGGGGGAGCCACAAGGGTAATTTTAATTTGGTGAAATTGTTTGTCGGCTGTGTGGATCGAACCAGAGTTCTCAGGACCTACAGGCCTACTCGAAACCACTGAGCCATTACCCTATTCAAAACTAAATGAAATATGAAAATACGGTTAAGGGCATTACATTTTTACTTCAATTAATTTCTAAATAAATTTTATAATTCAACAATTATTCGACAAAATTTTGGAACAATATCTTAAAAATCTAGAAAATTTATGCACTTTATCATTAGGTTCATCGGATAAAAATACACAAGCCATGCACAGACACGCGGAATATAGGGGTTTAAAAATGTGCAGAAAATGGCTCCTCTGTACATTATTATTGACAGATAAAACGTCAAACATTTGTTTCAATTACATGGCCATCGATAGATTTAAGGATTTTTTTTTCAATTTTTTGGCGTTTCACGACATACAAAATTAATTTTGAGGATTGATTTAGCTACAGAATGTTCTGCTCTAACAGTCAGATTCTCACAAAAGTTTTAGCTAATCCTGAATTTTTTATTAACTAATTTTATGCTAGTCCGATTTAAAAAAGTTAATTCAATTAACTTTCCGAAAACTAAATGGTTTGAAAATTATATTAAAGTTTGTTTAAACTTTTTTGGGAATATAATTTAGCTTAATTTGATAAATCCAAAATTCTGGATTAACTAGATTCTAGCTAGAATTCTTTTGAGAATTGTGCTTTAAAAATATAGTTTGAAGCTTTTTTTGCTTGAAATAATTAGGGAAGCAGGAAATTACAACTTTAAGATTTTCCATGTTCACCCTTACCAAGCACTACCTGGTATAAATTGACATAATCTAAATGGGAATAAACATGTGTGACAAGGGAATAAAATCCTTGACCTGGTTTCGTGCTTTTAAATATTCCGGCTGGTTCGATACAGCATTGTACGTCGTGTGTACATACCAGTCTTGAACACTGTTGAACGACTCCTCGTTCGTGATGTCGTACATGAGGATGAATCCCATGGCGCCACGGTAGTATGCCGTGGTGATGGTTCGGTATCGTTCCTGGCCAGCCGTGTCCCAGATCTGCAGCTTCACGCGCTTATCGTGTCTAAACACCGTCTTCACCTTGAAGTCGATGCCCACGGTGCTCACGAACGCCGACGTGAAGCTGTCGTCCGCGTATCGAAACAGGAACGATGTTTTGCCCACGGAACTGTTGCCGATGATCAACAACTTGAACATGTAATCGAAGTTCTGATCTGCCGCGTCTTTCTGCCATTTTGGGTCAGCCCCTGCCATCTGCAACAACAGTTCTTTATATAAATAAATACATATACCATCGCGCCTTTTTATCCATTACTGGGTGAGGCACTCTGCCACAGCAGATCTCCCTAAGATATTAGGTTACCCACCTACCCCATATTTTATATACTTTATCAGTATCATATGTTCTGTGAATTGTTTCTGAATTATTTAAAAGAAAAATGCTTCAAATAAAAGATGCAGATAACTAAATTAAGGAGTATGCTACAAGAAGAGAACTCCAAAAATCGATGTTTGGAGATAAGAAAAAAAAACTATTTTATTTCGACATTTGTTAGATTCGTTGTTAGGAGTGAGCGTGAGTAATTTGAGATGTTATGTATGTCGAAGAAAGAAGATGAATGATAAGTGAATAGGAGTGATTGGATAGATGTGATTGAAGGTTTGTTGTGTGATAAATGATTTCAAGTGTAATAAATGAATGAGTGATCTATGAATGTGGCTAAAGTGAGGGTGGTATGTTTGGATGAGAATGTTTGACGAGGACTGATTATTTGATGTATGTAATGAGTGAATATTTTATGAATGATTTTAGGGTTCGTGCTACGCCATTTGATGGGACGATATGTATGTATGTATATATGTATGTTAACTTAATGAATGTATGAATGTTACATTTTATTTATAAATTGATAATAATTAATATACCATCCCGTCTTTTATCCATTACTGGGTGTGGCACTCTGCCGAAGCAAATCTCGGTAAGTGATATATTTATGCGTGTGAAGTGCAATTACCAGCCGTCAAATCACGGCCCCCCAAAGATGTTAGTGAAGGCGGAGCCACAGGGGTAATTTTAAATTGGTAAAAATGTTTTGTTGGCTGTGGGGATTGAACCAGGGTTCTTAGAATCCACAGGCCGATTTGATACCACTGAGCCATTACCCCATAAATAAGATTAATTAAATTGTAAAAATAGGATAAGCGTAAATATTAAATTTTTTTTTGTTATGAAAGTAAGTGTGTGTCAGTTGAGTTGGTTTGGTTTTATAGAAAGTATGTGTAATGAAATATTGATGAAACGGAATTATGAATGTGGATGAAGCAAAAATGGTGAAAATAAATCTGAAGAATACATGTTCAATGACACCAGTTGTCGAGACAGCGTGTCAGAAGGAAATGATGTATTTTAATATTGAATTCCCACAACTGCGTCACATCCTAAAATAATTTGTATCCAGTTAGATTCTACATGGAATACATGTACAAGTTAAAAGAGCTTTTAAAAAGGTTTCCAGACAACTTGATAAGCATACATAGTTGATAAATCGGACGAGGAACTCACATTTTCACTTGAAAAATTATTTAATGGCAACTCGACCCACGAGAGTAGCCGGGAAGCACGCGTGCGCAGTTGAAACGGGTAATCATCTAATGGAACATCCAAACACAAATCTTTTACAACTCTACTCTATTTGACTTGCTTGATTTTCTTTCCTCGCCAACGAACAACAAACACCATACGTTCAATTTTAATCAGCTAAGACAACTATACAAATATCATGTGTATCGGAAAATCATAAAGTACACTTGAAAGAATTTCACTGTCTTTTTCCTTATCGCGGTCAGACGGCATTTATCGATTAGTTTGATTTTTGATTACATAATTTGTATATTAATTACATTAATTCTGTTTGAATTATAATTAGAAAAAATGTGAAAATTGTAAAGTTTACCGGCTCGAGGCATGTCTAAACACTTGTCCGCAACCACTGTAACTGCACCAGTTTACATTTCGCGTAAATCTTTTAAACGGGGCCAGTTATCAGCTTGCGGTTTCATATCTACAGCCGGCATACATGTCTAACGCTCATAATCTGACTTTACTCACTTTATTTAGTGTAAACAAATATCAGACATCATGATTCATTGAAATAGAAATACATGAAATACACTGAAACGAAGTTTACTTCTTATTTGAAGCATTTCTAAAGAAACCAATAAATGAATGTCAATGGCAGAGAACAAAGATGAAAATATTGTTATTGATTTGAAACAAGTCTGCAGATGTTCTTAAAGTTTCCACTGGAGAATCTTGGATTTTGTTGTTATACTTAAGCGCTTTAATTTCCGTTTCCTGTAGAAGCTCAACTTAAATTACTTTTCAAATATGTATTCATTACTTATATAACTTTGTGATAGATTTTTCATTTCCTGTCAGCTGTCAATAATATAGAAAATTATTAGCTAGCCGGCAGTCGAGTTTCGTTTCATTTATTTCCATTGACGCCGTCGCAATTTTTCTTCGCTTCAATTTATGTTTCATTTGGTGTTTATCCCAACCCAACCTACGCAGCCTCCTACGCAGACCTACTTGGACTTGAATTACACTTTATTTATCTTGCAACTGATACATTTAATTTGCGAAGATCCCAGAGAAAAGTAGATCATTTATTCGGAAGTTGTTACATACATAGAAAAATAAACAAATCAAATCAAATTATAAAATCTAAAATCGGCAAGAAATATATTTTAATTGTTGAATCATCAAAATCGATTTGGTAAAAGCAAAGACATCACTGTTTAATTGAAACAAATAAATATATCATCACGCGAGTTTATCAATTTCTGTGATGTATGATTTGCGCGTGAAACCACTGCCTCGGGTTAGTCATGAAAATCGATTGAAAAGAACTAGAGATATTAGAAAGTGTGATATTAACTGTTGAGGAAGAAATGATTGTTTATCAGGATGTGGGTACCGGACATAGTGCACGTGGAAATATACTGTAATCGCTTTTGGGACGACAGCGTCGCGCGCGTACTTTATTCTACAAAAAATTGTGATTGTAGGTACATCACGAACCAGTTCTCTAGCCTGCATGTTAAAGATTACATTTAAATAAAATAAAAATGAGGAAATTATTCAAAATGGCGGCTTGATATGTTTATTTTTAACTTTCTTATCACAGATAATCTAATTTTCTTTTCGCATGAACCTTCATTGTGTAATAAATGTAATGAAACATTGGACAATGAATAGCATGAAATAATAATGACAGCGAGTGTGCAGCAGAAGAAAGGTGAGGTGAAGTGAGAATAGCGTACCTTGGGGTGGGTGTCGGGCGGCACTGGCACTGCACTAGGTCACTGCACACACGGGGGCCGAGGCAACGGCGATGGCGGCCACAGAACAGAACGTGAGCTCGAGAAGACCGCCGTAGAGCGCCGCACAGTTGTGCGTGAGAACTGGGCTCGGCGCGCCGACCGCCCGCGTCCCTCGCTCTTGCTCTCGGAATCGATCAGCTGGAGGTACACTCCCACACAGAGTTACTCACCAACAATCAATCAATATTATACGACTAATTGCCATATTGTATAGACTTTCAGTTTACTATGTTAGATACTTAATTACTACATATTTATTAACTTCCTCATCTAAAATACGTTATTTATAATTAACCAATTCCTTCCTAATTCAAGATATACTTATACGTCAGATAAAATTAATTTTTATTAACAAAAACTATACAAATATCAAATTAAAAATTGTAACATGTACGTCGAAAAGAAATATCCAATATGTTTGTAATGTTTAGTGTTCCTGTTAGGGTAGCAATTTTGTCGGAGAGTGTAATGATATGGCTATACGCATGACGCCAAGCGTCGCGACGGACATCGATACTATGCGCGAGGTTTATTCGCCGCTATGGGGTTCCATCTGGCTGTCAAAAGCCGCAAGCAAGCTGAGTGCTCAAAGAAGATCCCAGCTGTCAATTTATTCTTGGTTGAAAGTATATAGAATCATTTTAAAAGTTTTAAGTTATCCTAGAAGCTAATATGTGATTGTATTTCAGCGTGGACAGCAAGTTGTACACTTTTGAAGGCGAAGCATCTCTGAGGACACCTAAAACATGTGGCTCAAATCGCAGCTCCACCAGTGGAGATGTTTCTACTAGAACTGTTTACGAATTCAGCTTAGCCCCATGGAAGCATAGCCTGACGTGGGAGCGCCTTCAAGGTACAAGTGGATTTCGCGAGCTTTTTTTTGTAAGTAAATGCTGTTTTATTTCTCTTAATTAATTAAAACGTGCTAACACGAAACACAATATTTTAAAATTAATTTATATTCGATTAGTTTATTTAAAATTTGATAGTGTTATAGCGAAGGATTAAATATATTTGACAGCCGCTTAGATGCTAATAGTATTATCTGTGTGTTAATTTAGGAGGCTTCGAAATCATCTTTGATTCGAAAACATTTCTGCAGAAACTCTGGTCTTAGAGCTCCCCTGGAGGCCGTAATTTAACAACTGGTAACCACAATTCACGCGCTGCTGCAGAATGCCACACTCAGTAATAGGTAAAACACATGATGATATATTTATTAAATCAATTAAAATATTTTTAAATGGATTCAGAGAATTTTGAAGAATATGTGACAACTGGGATTCTTTAGCCATCGTCTTAGAGAACTCAGCTAGCTTTTAGGATAATTTAAATATATTTTAAAATGTTTCTGAAGGATTTAAGACAATTTCGTTTCGAAACGTTTTATAAATTATTTAAATTAAATGATTATTTCAGGAGATAATTTCAATATTCTTTACTTATTTTAAACCCTTTATTGCCATTTTATTTTTCTGGAAAGCTTATTTACTATTCTTGGCTTTCAACAATTACTTTTAAAGATCGTTTAGTATTTTTTGTGGTCAATTATTATTTTTGGTATTTCTTTAATTATTTCTGGTAAGAGTAATTTATTATTATTGATAAAATTATTTCGGAGCTCATTTAAATTATTTCCTTTTTATAGTTTCTTACATTACTAGCAGAGTAAAACAGTTTTTACTGTTAAAAGGAGGAATGCAATAAAAACAATTACTTTGCGTGTATTGTACAATATTTTATTTATTTGGTCCTCATTAGTAAACATATTTAAAAATAATAATTAAATTCTGTCAGTTGTGTTAAAAATTGTATTCAATTATTTGAAAGTATAACTTGTAAAGTAAATAAATATATCATCACGTCTTTTACCCATTACTGGGTGTGGCACTCTACCGAGGCAGATCTAGGTAAGTGATATATTTATGTACGTACCAGCTGTCGAATTACGACCCCCAAAGGTATTAGTGGGGAAGAAGGCACAGAGGTAATTTTAAATAAATAAAATAAATATATCATCATGCCTTTTTATCCATTATTGGGTGTGGCACTGTGTTGTATTTATTTATTTATATTTTAAATTACCCTTGTGGCTTTGTTCTCCACTATCATCTTTAAGAGCTTTGATTCGACGGCTGGTATGCACATAAATATATCACTTATTAAGATCGTGACGGCAGTGCGCTGCCACACTCAATAATAGGTAAAATATGTTATAATATATTTTTATTTATTCAAAATTGACAACTGAGCTATAAAATAATCGGTTTATGAATAAATAATGTTTACAAATGAGTAATAAATAAAATAAGCTTTGTATTTGTAATGATGATGATATTATTTGTGCAGATTAATAATGATTTATTTGTTTATTTGCAGACGCAGTTGTCTGCAGCCGCGATGAAGCCAGTCTTCTGCCTAGAGTTTTCACTAAAGGGTTTTCCTCTTCCAGGCTTTATACCAACATTGTATTCACCAAATAAATAAAACAATTGGATTAAATATTGTAATCATATATAAATAAAGTGATTGTAATTTAATATGTTTGTTGTTTGCAAAAACATATCTTACTACAATATTTCTTATTCTTAAAGAATAAATATGTGTTAAAGAGAGTTATTGTAAATTATCAGTTTGAAACATACCTTTTTATTGTTTAAAACAAATTAATTGTACTTGTAATAATAATTTCAATATAGAATATTAGTATCTGTTGTATACAACTTTGAAATAATTAGAAATATATTTAAAATTACATGTCTTTATTTTATTTAGAAATATATAAAAAATATAAAGTCGTTTGTAAGCATCGCACTCAGTATTAGGGCCTAGAACCTGTATGAAAAATTTCAGCGCGATCAAAAATACTTTAAAATACTCATCGAAAAAATCTTAAGTGTATAGTCCATGGTTTGAATTTTTTAAACTTAATTAATAAGGATATATTCGAGATCGCTCAAATTTTGCAGGCCTCTTCTGGGGCCTAATATTGGATGCGATGTGAGCGGACGACCCCAAAATTTACATTAGTTATTGAGAAAATCGCTAAATAAAAGTAGCTCACACACACACATACACATCTTCTCACACAGATATAAATCTCACAAAAGTATCTGTAAATTTATCTGTGTGATTAAATATTATAAATAAAAGAGTATAAGTTATTTTAAATTCATTTATTGGCATTTTAAAACTGTATACAACAGAGACTAACATTTATATTACAAGTACAATTTAATACAATATATAATGGGTGACAATATTATTTTATTTTTAGCAGTCATTTAGTTGTTGTGTCAGACTCTGGGATTTCTGCAGCGCTGATAATACTGTTGGTGATGTATAGGATATTATATTTCTAAATAAAATAAAGACATGTAACTGTAAATATATTTATTATTATTTCAAAGTTGTATACAACAGGTACTATACTGAAATTATTATTACAAGTACAATTTATTAGTTTTAAACAATAAAAAGGTTTGTTTTAAATTGATAATTTACAATAACTCTCTTTAACACATATTTATTCTTTAAGAATAAGAAATATTGTAATAGGATGTATGTTTTCGCAAACAACAAACATATTAAATTGTAAGCCTCCCTTATTTAAAGGAGAATTAACAAATAATTTATATGGGTTCTTGTCAGACCGGAGAAAGGACAAGTACTAGGGTTGTTGTAAATAAGTTTGTACTTACAATTTGGTTTAACAAATAACAAAGATATATATATATATTTATATATGATTACAATATTTATTACAATCATTTTATTTATATGTGAATACAATGTTTATTACAATTATTTTATTTATTTGGTGAATACAATGTTGGTTGGTATAAAGCCTGGATGAGTGACATGATGATGTTCAGGGGCAAGTCGCTGATCCCGTCTCCCCAGCATTCGTTGTCAGCACCAAGAGGAAAATCCTTGAATGAAAACTCTTGGCAGAAGACTGGCTTCATCGCGGCTGCAGACAACTGCGTCTGCAAATAAACAAACAAATCATTACTAATCTGCATCATCATCATTACAAATATACAAAGCTTATTTTATTTATTACTCATTTGTAAACAAATTATTTTACAACTCAGCTCTCAATTTTAAATAAATATAAGTATATTATAACACATTTTACCTATTAGTGGGCGCGGCAGCACACTGCCGTCGCAGATCTTGATAAATGATATATTTATGTACATACCAGCCGTCGAATCAAAGCTCCCAAAGATGATAATGGAGAAGCAAAGGCACAAGGGTAATTTAAAATATAAATAAATAAATACAACACAGTGCCACACCCAGTAATGGGTAAAAGGCATGATGATATATTTATTTTATTTATTTCAAATTACCACTGTGACTTCCCTTTCACTAACATATTTGGGGGGGCTTTGACACGACGGCTGGTACGCACATAAATATATCACTTACCAAGATCTGCTACGGCAAAGTTCCACACCCAATAATGGGTAAAAGGCGTGATGATATATTTATTTACTTTACAAGTTATACTTTCAAATAATTTTATACAATTTGTAACACAACTGACAGAATTTAATTATTATTTTTAAATATGTTTACTAATGAGGACCAAATAAATAAAATATTGTACAATACACGCAAAGTAATTGTTTTTATTGCATTCCTCCTTTTAACAGTAAAAACTGTTTTACTCTGCTAGTAATGTAAGAAACTATAAAAAGGAAATAATTTAAATGAGCTCCGAAATAATTTTATCAATAATAATAAATTACTGTTACCAGAAATAATTAAATAAATACTAAAAATACTAAACGATCTTTAAAAGTAATCATTGAAAGCCAAAAATAGTAAATAAGTTTTCCAGAAAAATAAAGTGGCAATAAAGGGTTTAACATAAGTAAAGAATATTGAAATTATGTCCTGAAATAATCATTTAATTTAAATAATTTAAAAAAATGTTTCGAAACGTTTTTTTTTTTTAATTATTTAGATTAAAATATTATTTCAGGAGATAATTTCAATATTCTTTACTTATTTTACAGCCGAATATTAATTTTTGGTTTGCAACAGCAAATATTAATTGCTTAAATTGATAAACAAGCTGACAAACTTTAATATTTTGATGCTCGGTTAAATACAACCCAATTAAAAAATAATGATGTTCTTACAATTGTTGCTGCGAGCTCAGGTGATGTTGTCCACGATGATACAGGCTCCGCTTGACGCTGGTTCGAACACCAGCTGCTCCAAGATATTGATAAAAGCATCGGTGACGCTGGTTCGAACACCAGCTGCTCCAAGATGATGATATAAGCACCGGTGACGCTGGTTCGAACACCAGCTGCTCCAGGATGATGCTTGCAGGTCCCGTCATGTCCCTAGAAACATAAAAACAATGTATTAGTAACACAGAATAGCTGGAAACATTAGAAAAAAACATACATAAAGACATTTGATGATTGTTGAACCTGAAACAGAAACTCAGAACAAAATGCAATAAAATAGAATAATAGACAAAGTTATGGTAAATATAATATTTCCAATATTTGCTCCAGTTTTTAGGCATTTAGAGTGACTCCTAAAATACCCTGAAACCCAATTTCACTCTCAATGTTATATGTAATTCAATCATTATCTGTTACTGATTTACAATTAAATATTTTATCACAATTTGTATTAAAGATTCCAAAGAATTTTAAAAAGTACTTGAGATCTGGGATCCTCTAGCCATCGTCTTAGAGCACTCAGCTAGTTTTCAGGACTATTTAAAACATTTTATAATAATTTTAAGGGTTCCAAAGAATTTTAAGAATTATTTGACATCTGGGATCTTGGGAATGCTAGTATATATTTTTACCTGGTTCAATTAGGTTCTCCACCCCACGCCTAGGTCTCCGTTTCATCCAACAGCAGCTGAATGTACATTCGTCTTACACTTCCGATAAAGTCGGCGCCCACGGTCGAATTTGACTCACTAGAATCGTCAGCACTCAGCACTGTAATGGAGTGATCATCGTGTCTAGGACGTTATCAAGTAGTCTCAAATTTTCTTCTACTTGTTAGTTGCCACTATAGTTATATTTTGCAATAATTGCTAAATAGATAACAGAAATGATTTCTAATATACGTACGAGTCTATTGAACATCAATTTAAATATTATTTAATGTGTATTTAAATTATAAGACATTAAAACACTACTTATGCACCCCATGATGTTTGCTTGCCACTTGCATACATATATCAGTTTTAAATCACTATCAAATAGTAACACAGGCAGATCGCGATTATATATTTCTGCATTTCAACAAATAACACCGAGTATTTTACTCAAATAACTTAAACAATGCCTTAGAAAGAAAGTCTTCAACTATACTTTGACAGTTGTCAGCACACTAGGTAGCACCAACCTTAAAAAAAAAACAAATTCTATTCAGTATTATGTTAAAAAGTAATAAATTATATTTATGCACAACCTGGCTGAAATTCAAGTGTTATAATTAAAACTTACAACATTCAAAACAATATATTTATAATAATATATGTCTATTTTCTTTTTTTCTTTTTTTGAAATCAATCTGCGTTACCGTTGCCAACTTCATTCAAGATACGAATTGTGGCGACGGTTTAAAAAATATCAGTTGAAAATGAGTGAAAATCAGCAAAGTCGGTTTGAGAAATCTTTAGGTTTATTAACAACCCGATTTGTGTCTTTATTACAAAAAGCAAAGGATGGAGTTTTAGATTTAAAACTTGTAATATGTATTTGGGTCGTATTTAGTTTAAATGTTTTAAAGATAATGTTTGGTTTTAGGCAGCAGATATACTTGCAGTAAGACAGAAACGAAGAATATATGATATAACAAATGTATTAGAAGGCATTGGACTTATTGAAAAGAAAAGTAAAAATAGTATTCAGTGGAAGTAAGTGATGCTCAAACAAGCGAGGTTATGTTTTCATGCTTGACAATTTAGTCAACACATTCCCTGTTTACTTGCCTAATATATTACTTGTTGTAGAGGTGCAGGGCCAGGTTGTAATACTCAAGAAATCGGTGAGAAATTGTCACATTTAAAACGTGAGATTTCAAAACTTGAAGAGTACGAGCAAATGCTTGACCGACATAAACAGTGGATTCAACAGAGTATCACTAACATTCGAGATGACATTGATAACAGTAAATATTTGTACGTAACAGTATCTGATATTAATACAAGCTTTAGTGACACTAGAGCCGTCCCAGTGCGGGCGCCCGCGGGCTCTGGCTTAGACATTTACGGGGTAGGGGGCCCATCTAGTAATAATTATACCATGCGTGTAAAATCATCTACCGGTCCAATTAGTGCATATTTAACAAACGATGATGAACCAGACGACACGACACATTTCATCAAAGCTGAACCTCAAACACTGGTAACATTCATAAAACAAATATCGAATTCCTTGGTTGATTATTGGTGTATGTTATAGCTTCCATCCAACATTTGCATAAAGGACGAGGGAATCACGGAGTCTGTAAAGAAGCGTGCAGGACGCCCCTCGAAACAGGCGACGACGCCGAGCGTGGACACGGAGGACGAAGAAGATCCGGAGCTCGTGGAGGCGCAGGTCATATTCAGCAACATCGGAGCAGGCGGGCTAGGTTTACACGTGGAGGAGGCTAGTCTGCTGGAGGAGTTGCGACGTGGGGCCTTCACCAGACTAAGCCCCGTGCCTGCCGATACCGATTACCTGTTTAACCTGTGCGACAGCGAGGGCGTGGGCGACCTCTTCGACATTCCCATGGTAACCGGATAGGATAGTAAAAACACTGAAAATCGTTTACTTTCGTCAGAATTATTTTTTATTTCATTCGTTATTGTAAATATGTATCTGAATTATATTAAAAAGAAATAAATATTACTTGTATAGAAAATCTAGTCGGATTATTGTTGGATAAGAGAGTGATGACGAGGGGAAAAGAGAGATACGAGTTGTTTATTTGTTTCGTAGAAGAACAAGAATGATTTACAATCCTGTAATAAGTTTATTATTTCGTAACAACACATGTAGGTGTAACATATATATTACGTATAAATAAATTATACTTTATTAAATAAAGATTGCTAAACAATATAATAAATAATGATATTTGTATGTACATATGAATTGCACTAAATGTACAACTGTTAATATCTCTCTTATATACTGGTAAATAAGTAACAATGTGGAGGGGAGTTTGTTGAACTAACCAAGAGAGTAACACCAATATAAAACATCTACAGACCCGTGAACTGATGGAATGTGAGTGTCCGCGGTCCGCTCTCTGTGTGGCTGTGGCTGTGGCATGGGTGTGTGTGTGTATGTGTATTGTATGTACAAACAACAGATTGATGACCACTGGATCACCCCAGCCCCCCAGCAATACGAGTGACAACACTGTTTACAACGTGAAGAATGAATATGAATCTGCAACATTACTAGCCATATTATGTACAGGGTAGGACGTAACACAAGTCATATAATCAATATCTACACAAACAATACGATACTGTTACCCTCGATTCCAGTGACAACACTATGTATATGTACATCATTAATTAGATAAAATTACGAGTCAGATCACATAAACACAGAACAGAGTCAGTTGTAGTGGTAGGTCATGGTGGTGGCGGTGGCGGTGGCGGGGGAGAGATGATGGTAGTAGGTCGTCGAGTCGTATGGCTGCGCTTGCGACCCCGGCGGCTGTTGCGGGACACAGGGCGGCGGGGTCGCATATTAAATGGGCGTGGGCAGCACGGTGAAATCCTGCAACGCGCATTTTACCGTCTCGTAGAGAGGTCGGTTCTCATCGCTACAGTAGCCGTCTGGTGTGCACAGTGTCTGCAGCTTGCTAAGGTAACTGTCAAAGTTGTCCTGGCCCAGCTTCTCCACGGGCGTGGCTCCACCGCCTGGCAGCCGCACGTGCTCCAGCAGCGTGATGACGTTGTTGCGCAGGCTCTCGTAATATTCATTTAGGTTGTTGTTACGTTGCGATAAAACTTGTGTCTCCTACATATACATGTATTTTATTAATATGTGTATTTTGTAATAATTACAGTTACGTTACCTTCTCCCCGTGCGACAGATGCGACTCCATGGCGGTAATGTCGGACTTGAGACGTAACATTTGCGATTCGACGCGTGCATTTTCGCGCTGCAGTTCGGTGATCTCGGCCTCCAGGGTCATGAGATCCTCGCCGGGCGCGCCCGTGCCTGGAACCCCACCTGGTCCGCCTGGCACTCCCGCTCCCGTTGGTTCCATACCTGCAAGCACATCACAGCACTAGCGTATATCAGACTTGAGCAATCTTCAATTAATATTAATTATATTGAAAGTTGAATACTGAATTTAGAATGGATTGTTTTTAAATAGTACTTATTGTTAAAAATGAATCAACAATGTCGTTTATACCATACGACTTTTCTGAATTTGAATTAGTATTGAAATAATAATGGAAAGTGAATCACAAAGTTGGTTCCATACTTTTTTGGTTTTTTGAAGTTGATAGCCTAGAGCGTTAGGTTAGGTAGATGGGTGTTGGCTCGAGATATCCGGGTTCGATCCCGGCCCACGCCGGAAACTGTTCAGCGCATAAAATCTGTGCGTGCCGTGACGACGGCTGGTAACATCTATCGAGATCTGCTACACCCAGAGGAATGGGTAAAATGGCGTGATGTAGTAGTGTGTATCTTACCTGGGTAGCCCTTGGCAGCGGCGGCATAGTAGGGTGGCATGTCGTCGCCAGGGTACTTGTGCTTCTTGACGGTCTGGCCGGCGACCGGACAGCCACTGAGTGAGCGGTGTGTGAGGAACGAGCCGTTGATGTGACCCGTGCCATCGCAGCCCGGCGTCGGACAGTTGACACCCTCGAACTTCATGGCGGTGGCGGCGGCCACGGCGGCCTTGTGTTGTTCCACGGTGCCGCCGCTCTCCAGCACACGCATCTTGTTGCGGTTAGCGATGGGGCAGCCGGACGCACTGCAACCACCAACAAGCACCACATGCCAACACTTTCCAGACGACATATGGACCACACATATTATATGTATGTACATATGATTGACTGACACACGCACACACACACACACACACACACACACACACAACACAATGAAAACAACACAAGCAACAGACACCAAAAGAAAAGTAGATATAAGAAAACAAGACAAACACGTCAGAGTATGACTGTACCTCCTGTGCGATAGAAATTTGCCTGTGGCATGTCCAGATCCGTCGCAGCCCGGTATAGGGCATCTGAGAGCGTGAAAGTGTTGGAAAACAATCAGTAACTGGTCGATGGAGGTCGAAAAATATCGCCGTGACGACGACTAGTTACCTGAGCGGTTCAGAGTCCTGGCCGTCGCGGGGTTTACTCTTGGGTTTGTTGGCGCGCGGACATCCGGACAGCGAGCGGTGCGACGAGTAGTTGCCGGTGACATGCCCGGAACCATCACAACCGGGTGTGGGACACTTGAGTTCCTGCGAGTGCGCCTGGATCTGGCTGCGGTCAGCGCGCGGACACCCCGACAAACTGTAACAACACACACAGAGATACGACCGTTAGATAACCTAGTTGTACACACATACACATATACACAAGAAGTAACACACACAGGGAACATTGAGCAGCGGCGGGGCGGCGGGGTGGCGGTGGCAAGGACCTCAGTCCACAGAGTGACTAACACTAACAGCACAGCACAGAGTCGAGAGCAGAGTGATAGAATAGAAAGACACTCGCACACAGACAGAGCAAGCTTGCCTTCTGTGTGTCGCGTAGTTCCCAGACACGTGGCCCATGCCGTCGCAGCTGGACGTGGGACACTGCAGTAGCTCCTTGCCGTCGCGGCCGCGTGTCGCTGCCACTGCCCCCGCCGCCGCCGCCACCGTGCCCACACAGAAGGCTTGCCGACGAGCGGTCAGACTGCGTAACCAAAAACCGCCATCAGTCGTCATGACACACACACACACACACACACACTCACTCACACACACCCTGACCTAGACGAAGATATCACTCCGAGATTAAGGGCCTGGCCACACTTACCCATCTGAACTGTCTGATGATGAGCTCATGATACTGGTATATAATTACATTCACATTCTTGATTCTAGTATGTCGTCATGTGTGTATGTGTACAAGTAGTGTAGTGTGACAAGCCAAGCCAAGCCAAGGTCGGTCAGTTAGTGAGTGATAAGAGAACGAGTTGTACGTGTGTGTGTGTGTATATAAGTTTTGTTATCTTATCGGTGACTCACACACACACACACACACACTAGTTTCGTGTTGTTTGTTATACCTTGAATCCTTGGCGGCGGCAGCGGCGGCTGCGTTCTTGGCGGCGTCATGTTGTGCGGCGAGCGCGTGCTGTGGCGGTGGCATGCTGTAACAGGGCCCGGGCGAGTAGCCGGCGGTGGTGGCAGTGGGATAGCCGGCCGGTGCGCCAGGGTAGGCAGCACCAGGTCCGCCCGAGCCGCATGGGTACCCAGTGCCGGGTGGCGGTCCCGGGTACGGTGTGTATGGGTTGGCGGGATATTCGGGTGCCACGCTGCCCATGCCATAGCCAGGATGCGGACTCATGGGTGTGTAGCCGGAACCATCGCGGTACGCGTCCATGTAGTGTGAGCCGCCGCTGTCGGGCGTGGACTCACGACTGTAGCCCGTGCCGCCCGCTGTCAACACTGGTCCGGCGAACGTGGACACGGGCCGCACTCCGCTGAAGTTGACCGGTTCGTTGGCCGTGCTGAAGTCCACCGGCTCCGTCTGTTCGTCAATGGAACGCGGTCCGATGAACGGCACTGCCTCTCCGTGCCCGTTCTGGTACTGTGGACTCGCGCCGCCGCTGCCACACAACACACTACCGTCAGACATACACTGCACATCCACCATATCTCACACGCTAACAGTTCTATTCTGCTAGAAATGAATGAAGCAATTCTAGTAGAATAGCTCAGTTATCATCCACCTGTCTCTATCCCGCTCACATGTAAGTTAGGTACCTGTGCGACAGTCTGCTGACGCTGAGGTCCAGCGTCTGACCCTGCGGACTCGGCACCTGCGGACTAGTGGTGAGGTGCGGACTGGCTGCTGCTTGCGGACTGCCGCCGACACGCGGACCCGACCCGTAGTGTGGCGAGCCGTACGCCAGCTGTGGACTCGTCGACGTCACACTCGACGTGGACAAGTCCATTACAGTGCCACCAGGTGACGTGGGCGGCCCGCCCTTCATCTGGGCACCCGCCGCCGTCGTTACACACTTCACCGACAGATTGATGGCTGAGAAGCCCGCTGGCATCGTTACGTTTGTCGTGTCGTATTGATAAATGGGTCTGGAACAACATACATACATACACACACACACACATACACATACACTCGTACTACTAATAAATAAATTATATATTTTACCTGGGGTAAAGTGGTCCAGTAGCTTCTTGTTCTCCGCCATGTTCGGACTTCATCATGCCAGCCGCAGCAGCTGCAGCGGCGGCCGCATTGGCCACCGCCATCTGGTGTTGTTGTTGCTGTGCGGCGACCTCCTGCTGGTAGCGCTGCTGGTCCTGGTGCTCATCGTACACGCTGTAGAGGTTCTGTGGCGGCGGGCCGCGTTGCGTCATGAGCGGTGGCTGCACGCAGGCTTGCGACGCACCGGTTGGATCGTAACGTTCAAAGGCGGTGGCAGTGCCGGGATCATAGGGTCGGTGTCCAGCCGTGTTCACTAGTGTCGAATCGTAGGCGGTTCGTTCGGGGCCCGTACTATATGTGACGACGGGTCGTGCGATGCCGCCGCCGCCCGACACAGCCGCCTCCGCCATGTCCGCGTACTGGCGATGATAGAGTTCTTGTTCGGTGGTGACAGGAACGGGAACGGGCGCAGGCGGCTGATAGCGCATGGCGGCAGCGTGTTGTTCGTAGCCCATGGCGTGGTGTGTTGCTAGTGCATGGTGTGCAGCCAGTCCGCGTCCGCCCAGTGTCTCCATGCTAGACATGGACGATGAGTTCGAGTCCTGGTTGAGGTAAGGATCGTAGGCTGGTCGCATGGTGTTTGTTGGTGATGAGGTGCGGCACGAGGACGCCGTCTCCGACTTGGGCACGAGAAGATCTGGCCGCGCACAACAACTTGAGCCGCTGCTGAGCTCTGTCTTGGGTACCTTCATGCCTGGTGAGTCTTGTTTGGTGGCGAGCTTGGTCGAGTAGTACGGGTCGTCTGAGTGTTGTTCGGGCTGCGCGCCGTAGCCTAGTAGGTAGCCGGTTGGCGGTTTCACGTCCTGTTGCTTGTTGTTGTCGTATGCACCGCCACCTAGAAACTCCTGGTGACATCCTCCGCTACCCACTGTAAATATTATGTCACGATGTCATTTGTTTGTTCCATGCTTACTACAAGTCTTTATGTTTTGTCCATGACTTAATAAATCCCGAATTTTAAGTTACTTTTATAATTGGTTTTTGGAAGATATTGCGTCTCTATTCTGTAACTGGATCTTTTCCTTATATTCTGTAACTGGATTATTATCAGTTAATGATTAATAAATTATTAATAATTTTTATTTTTCATGATAACAGAATATTATGAATTTCATGTTCTGTGACCGGAATTATTTACCCTGGCATTTTTATTTTATTTTTATGCATTTTACTTACATGTTATCCGTAGCTGTTATTATAAAAAAATAATATGACAGCGCAGTGTAACTTTGTAAAAAGAGTGATTTAAAAGTAATACTTTTCATATTGACAGATTCGTACGAAAACAAAAAAAAACATATTAAATACAAACAGATTAAATAATTATGTAATGTAATTATGAACAATAAAAGATGTTGCTAGCTTATCGGTTAGTAACTGACAATGGTTGAGTTACAGAATAGGGGGAGAGAGGAGATTATCTGTAATAGATAATGCTCAAATTAAAGAATAGGGAGACAGAGATTATCTGTTATTGATCGAAAAGTATTTTTCATGATTATTGTTTTATAGATTTCAATATTCTGTGATCTATTAGTGAGCTGATATTACATTCTTTTTTATAACAGCTAACTATATAAATATATAATCACGCCTTTTACCAATTACTGAGTGTGGCACTCTGTCCTGGCAGATCTCAGTATGTGATAAATTTATACGGTTGTCAGCCGTCAAATTACAGTCCCCAAAGTTGTTAGTGGTGGAGGAGCCATAATTTGGTAAAGATTGTTTATCTGCTATGGGAATCGAACCAGGGTTCTCAAATCCACAGGCCGACTTGATACCACTGAGCCACCAATAAAGAATAGCGGGATAAATGATTCTGGTTACGGAATACCGAATCCAGTATTTATGTAGTTGACTTACCGTAGGAGGTGAGGTTGGTTGTCGTGTGGGCGACGTTGATGGCGAGGGCGGCCGGGGACGAGGAAGAGGACGAGGAACAGGGAAGTGATGGCGGAGACTTGAGAAGGGACGTGGACGTGGAGGTGGAATGTTGCTGCTGAGTATGGTAGCGGTGTTCCCGGGCCGCCTGCTTGTTGGCCGCGGCTATCGGGCAACCAGACAGACTGCGGTGCGTATTGCGATTGGAGCTTACGTGGCCGCGACCATTGCAACCGGGGGTCGGGCATTTCAAGATAGTTTCATGCATCGCCAGGACTGCGCGCAGCGGACACGGCAACAGAATCAAACCAGTCAGAGTCAGGAGAGAATGAATCAGATTGAGTATATGTCAACACTTGTGCCACACGTGCACAATAATACGGACACCACGCAGAAACCAACCAACCAACCAACCAAACGAACCAAACCAACGATCAAACGAGCGGGTAGAGAGAAAAACGGAACGAAACGAAACGAAAGGAAAAACAATCACGTCACTCAGTATATGTAGGTAGGTACCTAAATCGTGTGCGGTTATATACTCAATTCTGCATGGTCTGATTCTGGTGCATGTCGACCAGAGCAGAGACAGAGACAGAGAGGGGCGGGGCAGGGCGGCAATAAACGCTACGTGCTACGTACAAAATTATAAATGTATAATAGCTCTCTACCCCGCAACAACAAATCAAATTGAAATCAAGCAAAACAGTGCAAAAACCAAGCGTCTAGACTATATAGATAAGCAGCAACAAACAGTGTGATACTTACTTTCCGGTGTGACTTTGTCCTTGCGCGGACATCCAGACAACGAGCGATGGTGTGAGTAGAGACCGGTGACGTGTCCCTGACCCGTGCAGCCTGGCGTTGGGCACTTGCTGCCCTCTGTAACAACACACAAGACTCTCTCGTCAACTATTCAATAGTTAATTTCCATTGAAATGCATAGGTAATATGCAGCACGGCTGGGAAATTATTCACACACGGCCAGTGCTAGTGCAGTCTCGGCGCGGCGGCTTAAATAATAGACGTCGCGCGCCGCTCGGCAAAAAACCAGCCAAGGCGGCAGCAGGTGCCGCGCGTGCCCACTGAACACCACTCACGTTTGCGGTTTCTTTTTTCAAAAAACATTTTTCTTACAAGTCTCCACCCGTGGCTCGTTCTCGCGCGCGATAGGCTAATCGGGCCACGTGGGCGGAGTTCGGCCCATAAAGATATCGCAGCGCCGCGGGAAACGTTCACTGCCACCGCCAAACACAAAATAAAAATCTAGGTGAACGCAGAGACGCCAGTGACGCCGCGACGCGGTTCGATACCAACCAATATTTCTACAATTATTCAATTTCAAATTAACTGGTAGTCGATCAACGATATGTGTGTTGTATCACAATTCTTACTTCGTACATTTCATAAAGTTGCAGTACTTCAACTCTAATTATAAAGCTGTCTTTAAGGAAAAGTTCAATTTTGTACTTTCCCGAATAGCATTTTCATTTTAAATTAAACATATATTTATTGTACTTATTGTAGTCAAAACTTGCAAAAAAAAATTATTTTGTTTTTCAAAGTACCTACAAACTTTCAGCTTAAAAAAATATGACTGTAGATGATTGTTCTTACCTCTGCCCATGCTGGCGGGTGAGAGTGTCCCGGTGGGCCGGTCGTACGGTGTCTGCGGCTGCTGGCTCTGTGACGGTTGTTGTTGCGGAGGTTGACCACTGGTGCCGGCGGCCTGGTTGGCAGCGGCAGCAGCGGTGGTGGGCGAAGGCTCGGCGCTGCTCACTGCCGACACGACCTGCACGCCCTCGCGACTCGCGATGTCCTGCAGTGCGGAGGCGGCACGTGAGCCAGCAGCTGGCTGTAGAATGGTGTACTGTTTGGCATCGGGCGACGCCACCGACACGCTGGGTGGCGGCGCTGGCTTCACGTCTCCAGCACGCTCTGCCGCCTCCTTGGCGGCCTGCACGAACGTAGCCTCGGCTGGGAATGGACCCGGGCCTAGCTTGCTCTCCACGCCGGGCGGCCGGAACGCCGACGTCGCCGAGGAGAATGGCTGTGCGGGATATGTGCCCTGCACGTAACTGCCACTAGGTACTTCACTGTACCGTCCGCCACGTTTCGTTTCATCCTCATTCTTCTTGTCATCTGCGTCTGTGTCTTTGTCGGTGCAGGGGTCGGACATGTCTATCTCTAACTCATTGGATGAGTCGTCAACGAGTTCGTTAAAGTCTGGCGGGTCGTACTGAGCGGCGGTACCTTCAAGTTTCAGTGGCTTGTCTTTACTTTGTTGCGGATGGCTACGTTTCATACCGATAGTCGCACATTCAGTTTCTAATTTCAGAAGGTTATCCAGCTCGTTATGTTTCTTACTGGACTTGGTGGTGGTGTTGGTGGTGGTGGTAGTGGTGGTGGTGTTGATGGTTGTGGAGAGTGGTTTGTTGTCTTCGGCGTGTGGATCACGTAGTGTGATGACATCTTTGAGTGAACACGCGCTGTTGTCTCCGCTGGTCGTGGCTGCCGAGCTCTGCGATGGTGATTGTTTAGCTTTCTTCTCCTCGAACAGGTTCTCGAAGGTGGGTGATTCGTCGTGGTCGCCGCGCGGGTACGCGGATCCTCGAGGTCCTGGCCAGCTGCCCGACAGACTCTTCAGCGCCGCCTCTGTTTCACGAATGAGTGTTTCATCGTCTACTGGTTCATCGCTGGCTGTTGCTGTTCCCGTGTTGCCGGACTTTTTCTTGGCTGGACTGGCGGCTCGCGTGGCTGGCACCACACGTTTCTTCTGCGGCAGCACAAGTTGCTTGGAGGTTGATTCGACAATGTCTAGTTCGCTAGTGATACCGGTGGACTTTTTCCGTCGCTTTGCTAATGTTTCTTCTTCTTTCGTTTCGATGGGGAACATTTTGGTGGGCACGGAGAGAACAGCGCCGCTCGTTGTCTCTCCGCCGACGCCGCTCTCTAGTTTACGCTTCTTCAGGTGCGGCGGACAGCCGAAGCTCGTTCGTGTGAATGACCTGCACAGACAGACACATACACATACAGATGTGGGATTACGGTGCTGGAACCTAATTCCCATATTAACAGTGAGATAGAGTGGGCGGCGCGCGCAGTGACTTGGATTGCGATTAAGACATTATCACTTTTCTTTCCCTGAGTGGCTCTCGGTTTCACCGAATAGCAAATCCGGCCGGATTACGATGTTTAAACTCGGTGCGGCGGCAGTGAGGCGGTAAGGGGTGCATGCCCCCGGGTCCAAGTTGGAAACTCGGCCGTTCTCATGCGAGATCACTCGACTGTGCTGTACTGTGCTGTGTTACTGAGATTCGCTGCCGAGGGGTTGTTTAGTTGTGAGAACTTTAAAAAGAAACGCGCTCTGGCTTAAGTTTAGTAGCGGCAGTCGAGATTAAACGTTCCTTCCTCGAAAAACCCACAGCACAGCGCTACTATCTCCCCTGCACCCTCTTACCTACATTGTCCTGCACTAAACCCCATTCGTTCATTTAGTTTCACAAGCCAATATTCACTCATTCAGTCTAATCAAAACTTATCTTACAAACATATATCCCTTCTCCTGCATCGTGCCACACAATACTTCTTAATTTACTCTGTTCTTCAATTAGCATATGCTTGCAGCAAACATTGTGAACTCGCTTTTACATTAATTTATAGTGTGCCATTTATTACCTTTTCAATTTTGTACACGTTTTTCTTGGTAAATTTGTATAATTTGTTTTAAAACTAATATTTAATTCCATTTTTATTTTAGATGTTTTTGTGTCTTGAGCACTCATTGTTCATTTGTCATTAATGTTTTTTAATGAAAACGAAGAAGAAGACTAAATTTTGAGTAAAATGTATCATTTATTTTCATAATATAAATTTGAATATATTAATTGAATTTTGATACATAATAAAGTAATGTTATCATTTGATCGATTTTTTTGTCATTAACAGCTACTCATAGTAATTTTAATGACTAAAAATGCATATTTTAAACTGCGGACTTAAAGTCCGCTGCGAGCAGACATGTCCCTATAATAAGTGCGAGTAGTGGAAACATATAAATTAAAACAAGTAATTTTATCAGCAGCTCATTATCATTATAATTATTATTTAAATTAGATTGAACCTTTATCAGTGAATTAGATATCGCTTTGTGATATCCCCTTAAAAAAAATTATCGAAGACTGCTTTCCCGAAATATTAAAAATTAAAATACAAATTAGAGAATTCAGATATTAAAAGTAATAAACTTGTGCATATTTCTCTACTCGTGAAAGCTCTCTTAGTTTAGGTACTCTGTATCATTGATACAACTGATACAGTGGTTCTTATGCCCCTGCTCCTACTTCTTATATTGCATCGTACTTTTATTTTATATTCTACTTTTGCATTTTAAACTATATTTGCACATCTGATAAGTACCTACATGTACACTTTATTTTGAGACCATAGCAACAATATTAAAATCTTTGCATTTATAGGCATATTTCATTTGCCATTTGGATCAGATCTAACACTTACATTTAATAAACCAGATCACTTATTTATTTCGCTAGATTACTTCGCTGACATTATTTCCAGTACTAGAATTACTGATTCAAATTTACTTTGAAGTAATTCACCCCAATAAGTGCATCAGAATGCTTCATTCAGTTCATTAAGTCGTGTTGTCTAATTTATCTGAACTGATTTAAATGAACCAAGTGGCAAATGGAATACAGCTTATGTTAAAATTTAACATAATTGCTATGGTTTCAATCATAATTCGCATACAAATTTATTCGCATGAGTTCAAGAATACGAGTTCTTGTTTGTGTAATAAATAGATTGTAAACGCTCTATACTCTAATTGGGATTAAGTTTCTGTTGCGCAGAAAACGAAAATAAATAAAATATTTAATCTCTTAGATACATTTTATAAATGTATCAATTTTTACCGCAATGTAGAAAGGTAAAGGACTAAGTAAGAAAACTACAATATAATGTATCTGTACCTACCATAAATCAATGTTAAGAGTAAATACATAAAAAATAATTTATAAAAATGTAACTGAAATATTTGAAATAATAAAATATATAGCAAACTACGGTTCGGTGAGTTCGGACCCTATATTGTAATTGGGATTTAATATATTGTAGGTTAAAATAATTCTCTTTGAGTTGATTTATTAACTTTGTATTTTAAATAATATAAAATAAATTAAATTGCTCTATACTTTATATTATATAATTTAATTATTTGAATATCTGAACTGAACTGTCTAAATATAATATTAAATTTAAAATAAAATTTTAAATATTTCGCGACCAAAATTAGTTCAGTTTTACACCTAACTTTACACTACTCTAATTTTTTTTAGTCATAATTCTAAATAAAGTGAATAATAATAAGTTGGTGGTTGTTGTTTGTTACCTTTGCGCAAAGAGTTCCGACATCTCTTCGTGCTGAAGTTAAAAACTAAATAAATACAAAGTCCGCACACTTCACTAAATGACACTCGTACCGATCCATTTATCTAGAACTAGTGTGCCACTAACATGAACAACAAGGCTAAACAAGAACAACAACAACAACAACAACAACAATGAACAACAACTAGATAGTGGTGTCTGGAGCGTATAGTTAAGCTGGTGTAACTGCGTGTGTGAAACGCACAGCGGTCACGTTGCGACTGGCTCTCGGTGGCTGACGGCTCGCAGGCGTCGTGGCGCTGCGTGCGCACGGGGGAGGCGTCGCGACGCACGCACGCGCGGCGTCCGCGTCGCCGCCCGCTGCCGCTCAGTCGGCTCAGAGCCGTGCGAACGACAACAAGTATGATGAGAGCAGACAGAATATATATCCGCACGTGTACGTATAATTTTATAAAGTCAAATATTTCAATGGTTTTATCACTGAAAAGTTTCTAATTATATTCATAAGATCACAAGAAAATCTTATTCTTGCGCTAGATTTTATAACTATTAATTTATGTATTTGACATTTTGAACAACAGAAACTTAATCTCAATTACATTATAATCTATTACTAAAAAACTTTAATAATTATATTAGAAATCTTTTAATTTAAATCCAATATTATTATTTCAGTTGTTATAATAACAATTTATACTAAATAATGGGGTAGGTGGCTCATTAGTATCAAGTCAGTCTGTGGATTTGAGAACCCGAGTTCGATTCCCACAGCTGAAATGATGACTAGTAACCGCACTTCTCGCACATAAATATATCACTTACTTTTACTAAATAGTCCATATAACTGTATCAGAATTATATTTGATAACAGCTGTTAATATCAATAACTTTTGAACTTCGTCCAATTCTCAAAAGAATATTAGCTAATCCTATTCAGCCTGCGGCCTCGTATTTCAAACAACCACTTCGTCAAGTAAAAACACTTTCCTGACGTATTATGTATACTATTTTTTCTAAAACCGTTTTAATTTAATCAATAATTAATCATAAATAAATCAAAATTTTATTTTTTTTTTTGATATAAATTGTATTTATAGCAGACTACGTATCCAAGGTTACAACAAAAAATACTAAACGGTCAGGTAAAGTTTTTATCAGACTGGACTTTGGATACGTACTTTATTTGACTGGTTGGTAAAAATCTACTTTCCATACTAAAATTAGTCAGGAAAGTAGGCACTTTCTCGCCGGTTTCAGGAAAAAAATTATAAGTTAATAACGATAAAGATTCATTTGCATATAGTTATAAAACATTTTGAATAAATGACGTTTACAAAAAAAAAAATAAATATAAATATATTATCACGCCTTCTACCCATTACTGGGTGTGGCACTCTGTCGAAGCAGATCTCGATAAGTGCTATATTTTGCGCGTGAAGTGCGGTTACTAGCCGTCAAATCACGCCCCCCCTAAAGATTTTAGTGGTGAGGGAGCTACAGGGGTAGTTTTAAAATGGTGAAAATTGTTTGTCGTCTGCGGGAATCAAACCAGGGTTCTCAGGATCTACAGGCCGCCTTGATACCACTGAGCTAGTACCCCATATACGTTTATAAGTGAGTAATAAATAAATATCTTATTCTCGGCAAGCGGCAAGCGGCAAATGTCAACTTTCAGCTTTCAACTGACAGTAGGAAATGTCTATTTCCTGCTCGGTCGTAGAAAAATTTATTTTGTGAAGCGTAATTTATCGGCTGGTACAGGGATTATAGTATATTTTATACTTAATTTTTTCGTATCAATGTGAATATCCGCGCGAGTAATGTATAACTGCAGAGGGTTGAGAAATATTTAGGGATAAGTGTGGCGGGGGTGGAACGACTGACTGCAAGGCGACACACTGTGCAGAGTTTTCTTTAATTACGAGGCGAGGGGTTGGGGCAGTGTATGATGTATAGGGTGAGGGATGCAAGACGAAGTTGTCCAACCAACAAGCCTCAAATATTCAAATAAATCATAAATAAAACAAATATATCATCACGCCTTTAACCCATTACTGGGTGTGGCACTCTGCTGAAGGTGATCTTGGTAAGTGATATATTTATACGCGTGAAGTGCGGTTACCAGCCATAAAATCAGGGTCCCTAAAGATGTTAGTGGTGGAGGAGCCACGGGGGTAATTTTAAATTGGTGAAAATGTGTTTGTCGGATATGGGGATTGAACAAGGGTTCCACAGGCCGACTTGATACCACTGAGCCATTACCCCCAAATATTCAACCCTTAATTAAATCCTAGTATTTCAATAGTTTCCAGTTTTTATATCATTTTTAGAATGATCAAAATTGTATTGATTTTTTTTTAACGCGAGTTGGTTGGCCGCTTCACGCCGCTGTGAAACGGGTCACTGTGAAAATATAATTTGATAAGTGTCATTACTTTAATAAAAGGGTATTAACAGTGTCATCTAGAATTGAAGTTTATAATTAAATTAATCCGTAAATAAATAATTCGTTCGGTGATATATTAAATGGAAATGTCATTTTCAATTTGACTGTTTGAAATATTGGTTAAATAAGTACATTAGAGCTGCTGCTGCTGCTGTTTATTGGGTTGAGGCTTTTATTTACGCTTTTAAATATTTCACTCGTTGGTTGTCTAGTGATGTGAGTATGGATTTGTTTAGTACTCGGCTGTCCGCTGTCCTCGAAATCGGATCGCAAACGGAGAATCACGAACTGGCATTTTCCTTCTGTAAACGTTGATTAGATTCTTTTCCGTAATCTGTCGTTCGCGTTTTTTTCCTTCTTCTCCTCTAACAACGGTGCGCGGATCAGGACCGTACTTATATATTCATTGGCAACCCACATATCATATTCTGGACTTTATAAATTAACTTTTAAAAATACTACAAAAGGAAAATATACGTACACAAACATAAATCAAAACTATGTTTTCTAAATATTGCTGTTAGTTTTTTACTGCAAAAATATACAAAAGTGAAACTTATGAAGGCATTTGATATATTTGATCAATTTAGTACTAATTTACTTATTTTACAACAAACAGGCAATTGAAGTGTTACAGCTAGATGAGACAAGACGAGACAGAGTCGAATTCACAGGTTGACTCGATACTACTAAGCTACCTACCCCATTCCTGTTCTGGTATTCCATTTTCGCTTCATCCACATTCATAATTCCTTTCATACAAGTTTGTGTCACCTTTCATTCACGAAACAAACCTTCAATCATATCCATTCATTTATTAATCTTTCATTCAACATAGGTTCTAGAAGACGTATACTTTCTTTACATATTTTCGTTTTTGAATTGTATGCAAAGGAAAAACAAGGTGACAGAGAGTGCGGTCCTGCGCTGGTCTGCGTGTTTTCGTAATCAACATCGTGATTAAGACATCATGGAGGAAAAAAGTTTCCGAGTGAATTATGTCCCGTGGAAAATCAATACATCTGTCAAAGGGCTGAGGAGAGACATACGTTTCTTCATCGACATTTCGCAATTGTGGAAATTGTTGAGTAGGCAGATTTACGACGTACGAAGCAGGTACGTGTGTGTGTGTGGAGCGCATGTGATTTACTAGTTCTAGAAGAAAGTCGGCGTTTTATAGAGAGTCTGGATATCTGACAGCGGGATCTATCCGAGAGCGGAATAAATATATCCAAGATTTATTCAGTGGGCCGATGCGATATGCCAGGACGTAATTACTAGCGGATCGGGACACGTGAACGTGGACACACTCGACCCCCGTCGAACACCAATAAAACTTCAGCTGTCGGGTTGTGCGCGCGTTCAGATTTATTCCTCGGATCTGCCGTGCATGATATAGTGCAGCGGCAAACTTTCCTCGACCGTTATTTATCAGACGCTGGGGCCCACCACAGGCCCGGACTCACTATCAAGGTGTGCACTGCATTTCAGACATACATCATTCAAATTAATCATTAAATGAGGTAATGGCTCAGTGGTATCAAGTCTGTCTGTGGATCCTGAGAACCCTGGTTCAATCCCCACAGCCGACAAACATTTTCACCAAATTAAAATTGTGGTTCCCCCACCACTAACATCTTTGGGGGCCGTGACTTGACGGCTGGTAATTGAATTTCACGCGCATAAATATATCACTTACCGAGATCTGCTTCGGCAGAGTGCCACACCCAGTAATGAGCAAAAGGCGTGATGATATATTTATATTTATTTAAATTAATCATATGACTACTGTATATTTTATTTGTATTTAAATTTTTATGTTTATTTAACGAGATAAGTGGCTCAATGGTATCAAGTCAGCCTGTGGATTCGAGAACAGGGGTTCGATTCCCACAGTCGACAAACAATTTTCACCACATTTAAATTGTCTGGCTCTCTCTCCACTAACATCTTTGGGGGCCATGATTTGACGGCTAGTATCTACACTTCACGCGTCTAAATATATCGATTACACAGATCTGTTACGGTAGACTGTTACACCTAGTAATGAGTAAAAGGCGTGATGATAATTATATTTTTATTTAGTTTGGAAAATATAAAATTAAATATTTCTGCGCGAGCGCGTACAGTGCGTATTGCGCTAACTAAATATATGTGTATAGACGACGTGCACGCCTTATACATTAATAAAAAGTAATACGTCGTTGAAAAGACAAAAAAAATGGCGCATTCTATTTTAGTAAAATAATAATAGGTTGCAATTTAAAAAAAATAATAGTTTATAGTTGTATTTTGTACACCTGACTTTATAAAAAATATCTATATCTTCCATAAAATAGTACATTGAAAATAATAAAACTTTTTATGAAACAATTTTTGTATTATTATAAAAATATCTTCCCTGTATAAATTTCCTTATTCACTGAGCTACATGCAGTTTTCGGAGGAAATTAGGTATATAGGTTAAAAGCAGAGAAGCACTGAATGCAAGTTAGTCGGAAACATTTTTTTTTATTATAATTTTTAAGAAAACGACGTTTAAATCTTTGAAGTTATTTAAATTTCTAAATAATTTAAGAGATATTGTGACTTTTATTTGATTTCGGCGGGCTAGTGCGACCCTGCGTCGGGATCAGTGGCTCACCTGCAGCCATTGTGCGTGTTAAGTGCGTAGATGGTACTTACTTGGGTTCGGTGGATGGCGTAGGCAGCGGTGGTGGCGAGGCGGGCGAGGACCGCGTGCCGCGGGTGGGACCTCGCGTGGATGTCTCCGCCTGAAACAAACAACACAACATAAACAGAGTGTTTCCATTGTATTTATCGGCTTATAAAAAACAAAACGTGCCACCTGAGTTCCGTGATGTGGGTATTTAAAAACGACAATGGATGCGTCACGTGCCGTCAGACAATGGTGCCGAGTTCCCGTGTGGTGTAATCCTCTTTGCTGGCGATTGCACACGTCACAATGCAGGACAAGATAATATTCAGAGTCGGATGAAAAAAGCGTGGCGCGCAGAGAAACTTTTTTGAAAGGGCTGCATGTCGAACGAAGCCCGGCCGCTTGTTTTAAATACATTACATTCAACGGTTAATTGAAAATCCACTTTAAAGTTGTGCGCGAAGCATCAGAATTGCAATCAGCGATACAATTTCCACATTTTTAAATCTAATTTTAATGTAATGAGGAGCGGTTGGAGCGACGACGACGCAAAGAATACTAATTAATTATTCAATTCGGGTGCGGGAATGATTAGCATGCCGCCGAGCCGCCGAGCCGCCGAGCCGCCGAGCCGCCGAGCTCCCGCGCCCTGAAAGAAATCCTGCACTTGTCTCGTCACTCAGCCCCACATTATACGTTTTGTTCTTCAGCTTCACGAATAATTACAGATCTGATTTTGATATTTGAGCGCAGGACCGGATTTAACTAAAGTTACGCCCTACGCCCAACCGTATATGATACCCTTTTTCCTACTTTTGCAGTTTATTATGTGTAATTTTATTTTATTTTATTACGTATTTATATCATATATTATTTATTTTATTTAGCTTTAAGCTTGTTATGGAGTAGGTGGCTCAGTGGTATTGAGTCGGTCTGTGAATATAAGAACTTGAGTTCGATTCTCACAGCCGACAAACAATTTTCACTACATTAAAGTTACCCCTATGGCTCCCTCTTCACTAAAATCTTGGGAGGGGGAGTTGTGGATGACTGATAAATATAAATATATCATTACGATTTTTACCCATTGCTGGGTGTGGCCGAAGCAGACCTCAGTAAGTGATGTATTTAAACGCGTGAAGTGCGGTTATCAGCCGTCAAATCACGCCCCCCAAAAATGTTAGTGGTGGGAGAGCCACATTTTTATTTGGTGAAAATGTTTTGTCGACTGTGGAAATTGAACCAGGATTCTTAGGAGCAACGGGCCGACTAGATACCACTGAACCATTATCCCATACATATAAATTTATCATTTATATTTTAATTAATGTATTTAATATATTTTATTTCTATAATTAATTAACTACATAATTAAATTAGTACATTTAACATCCAAAAAAGCTTTAAAATAAAATTATCTAATAAATGATTTATATTTTCCCGCTCCTAAGATTTTGCTGTTCTAGGCTCGGGCCTCACGGGGCCTACGTCTAAATCCTGGTCTGTTTTCGCGCGAGTGTACTGCGACCGGATGAACGCCTCGTCCGCCCCAGAACAATGGAACCGTTAATTAAGATTTCTTTCAGCGTGGGTCGCGCGTCGAGTGACGCGTGTCCGGGAGACTTCCTTCGTCCATTCCATTCCGTCCATCCCGTATCCCGTACACGTACGCAATATGACTCTACGAGAATTGAAAGAACTAATCCACGCGGTTAGCTGTCAATTCTCTCCAATCTAATGAAAAGAATATCAAACGTGCAGCGTGGCAGTTTGTTAAAAATCAGTCGGACGTTGAGTAAATAAAGGGGGGGTGTTTTGTGTGTCTGTGTATGCATGTGGGTGGTCAACACAGCAATGACCGTGTCATGTTCCGAGGCCAACAGGTGGTCATTTGCGCGCGACGGCGGCGGTGGTGGCGGCGATCCATCATCGCGCGTGTAACTCCGACACACGCACCACGGCGGACGGGTCATTTATTACCCGGGAATGAAGTGGCCGCCAGGCGAGAACAGCCGCAAATTAGCCGCGTTCGTCCGCATACAAACCAAACCGATATTGATAGCGTAGCTACCGACACACACCACGCCACATATCATGTCCGACCACCATCTCTTCACTACCTTCATAGCTACTGTAACTCTATACTGACTTGTATCATCGTCAAACCTTTATTTTATACAAAAAAGTTTCATAGAAAAGTACTCGCCAAATCGTACAAAAATTAATTGTAGAGATTGTTCAAAAATGCTTAAAATATTGAGAGCATATTAACACGACCGTACACAAAAATCATATCAGTCATTTTAACGTTGAAATAATGATCTAATTTAATAATTTGATGAACTAAGAACTACAACATTGTTAAAATGCTCAATTTTAAAGAAAATTAAATTAATTTAATTGTAAAATAAAAAAAAATTCTTTTACATATCAAAATGTGTATACCTACAAAGTTTTTAATCTTTTTTTTAACACCCTGTAGAGTGATCTATTTCTTCTACCACTCTAAACATAATAAGAGAACAGAAATAGATAGACTGTACGCATATCACCAATGACATACTGGTTGCAAAATATTTTTAAAGGTTTGTTGCGTGAATTAAAGATTCCAATTGGCAGGAACACACGTACATGTATGAAAGGAATTATGAATGTTGGTGAAACCAAAGTAAACCTCGCCCTTGACCCTAGGTGGTCAATATAATTAAAATAAATTAATAAATTTATCAGATTCATCAAGTAATAACTCTTCGCTAGGCATTCCTATCCTGACATATCACTTTCTCTTTACTCATCTTCATAATTGTTTTCATACAAGCTCATTTCTTATTTTAATGAGGAATGAACATTTTAGAATCATATTAAAGAGAAATATTCTTAAAACTATATTTTACTATCATTTCTATCTAGAGAGCGGAAAATGTTCTGTCTCGCATATTGAAGGTAATTTGAAAGTACTTGCTTGATTTTAGTGTTAGTGTTTCATTAGTGTTGAGGTTTTACGCTGGGCAAATATCAAATTAGCGACGGCGTGAAAGTTGTGTAAAGTAATTTTTCACGTCCGGTGTGTGCAGGAGGTAAAAAGAGTAAGTCGGTTTTTAATCGGTCGCGACATGAAGATGAATTGAAATCACAGTTGGCAGGTGGTTTATTCATGGCGGTATGACACTCGTACTTCTTTCGTTGTGATTGAATTAGTGGCTGTGGCCGGCGGAGGGCGCTCAACCTAATTGATTCTGTAATTCTGTGCGCTGCGTCGCGACGCCCGCCGGTGTCAGTTATTAAACTGAGATTCCCGGAAACGCAAAGGCAGCGGACGTCGTTCCTCCGCTGTCAGACGCGCCCCCCTCATCTACATATGTTCTCTCGTCAGCTGCGCTTTGTTTCTGAAAAGAGCTTATTACGAATGCAAAATTTCCCATTCATATTCAAAATTTTATATCCCGGCTTTAACCACTAATTTATGCAGCTGCAGCGAAGGCGCTGCCTCACACTCTTCACATGGACAGCCGACGCCGACGCCGACGCTCCTACCGACGCTGTTCATCGTTCACTCATCAAGGCCGCATAAATATTAATTCTAATCAGTTGTAGCACACCGCGCCCAATTTCATGTACTTTCATTAGTTTTTGTCGCATTCAATTAGCCGCGTCGTTACTAGAAATAAAACCTAATTATCTCGTGTTATAAAAATGGATATTTTAAGTGGCCGAGAGTGAACAAGTGTACACACATGATATAGCGTGCGACGAACACGTTACACGTGTAAAAACCTACGCGACACGTAAATTAAACTGTAATCGAGGTTGGCTGCAAGGCGACCTGTATCTCAGCCCGTGACGTAATTGATAATCAATATAAACGAGTTATTAATAGATGTCTTTTTCAATACGAAGGAATATGTAAATGGAATCTATCAGAATCCTAGGAGCAGGAGCCCCCATTCCCTTCTGTAATACGCTACATTTGCATAAGTAAGATCCCGAGGGATACAAACTTACACTACAGCCGCATTGGAATTGGCGCATCCACCAAAAAATACACTGGATGTGTTTTATGCAGATTTGCAATTTACACAAAACCACACACACACACACACACACACACACACACACACACACACATGTGTGTGGTGTCGGTTTATTTCCTCGGAGAGGTTGTGCAGGTAAATGAGCAATGTGAGAGAGAGAGAACGTCGTGTCGCTTTCTTGTCGTGTTTTCGTGACGCACGGCATCAACCACAGAGCCCGTCAACCACCCCAAGATAAGTCTGCCGCCCTCATACCACAACAACAATCATTATTTTTATAATATAGTATTTTCAAATTATCTCGAATGTTTGCCGTCGTATATTTTTACCCGTCAGACAATTATAAATTATTTTACAAAAAAAAATACTTTTATGCACAACCGGCCCGAAAAGCATGTGTTTTAGCCCCAAAAAGCGGGCTTAAGCACTTCTTTTTAGCCCATAGGCCAAAAAGATATATTTCCTATGGATACATAAATAAAATGACAATTTTTGTTTATTGTGAATACTTGATTCTGTAAAATGTTATTTTGACATATAACCTATTTACATATTTTAATGTTTTGAACATATAATTAAGTGTTATTTTGTTGTGCATCAAATATTGTATGTACCACAGGTGAAATTAGCGTTTCTGATCCGGAGCATGTTATTAGCCCTCGGTGTTTTGCGCCTCGTGCTAATAATCATGCCACGGGTCAGAAACGCCTGTTTTCACCCTTGGTACATAAATAACTATTACAAATAAATTACACAATTCTCTAAAATAAATGAATACATAAAATAAATACAAATATATCATCATGCCTTTTACCTATTACTGGGTGTGGCACTCTGCCGTAACAGATCTCGGTAAGTCAAATCACGCTCCCTAAGGATGTTAGTGGAGTAGTTTTAATGTCATGTAAATTATAAATTGAAACAATTTAATAAATGACGTTAGACTGAAATAAATTCAAAATAACTCATTAACTATTCATAAAACCTATTTTTGGTGATGTAACATCATTTGTAAAAATTTGAAAATGAAATTATTACATTTGTACGTATTTTTTTTTTTTACGTTATGAAATTATCTATATGGTATAATTTTTAAAATGATGTTAATTGGATTTTATGTTTAAAAGTAGGAAGGTAAAATAAAAATAACAATCAACAATAAATGTTTAAATATTTTATTGTAGACTATTGCGGTTTTCGCGTTAATAATAGTTTATTTTATTGTAAATTGACAAAGTGGTTGGTTAAATTTTTATTATGTTTTAATCGTATTACTAACAATTGTTGTTTCTTGATAATCATCACTGATTAAAACGAAAAATGAAAAATAATTTTTATTTTACCTTTCTACATTTAAGCATAAAATTTTACCATTTAGATTATTAAAAAATTTCAAGAAAATATTAAATAAAAATGTTTAAAGTAGATTTTCAGATCGTGTGGATGCGCCTTTAGAAATATCGTAGGAAAGTCTGTAAGATAAAAAATAAAGTTGACCTTTCCTTTAAAAATATCGTCACGAAACAGTGCTTATAATAAAATCCCGAATAATCTCCGCATTACAACAGATCTATCTGTCCTGCGAGCGTCGACAGCAGGAGAAGAAGAGACGCTGCAAGGGTCAGTCCTCACTCGAGTACAGTCCGCGCCACAAGCAGGCGTCGCGACGTCGCGTGCACACTGCGTGCGTGTCCTGTCGACATGCACTGAGCCCCGGGACCTTTCGTGTTTACTTAATTGCACAACAATTATACGGTTCGAATTGGAAGAAAACGCAAGAATTACTGTAAATACTTTGAAAAGAAAAAACAACACGAATTGATTCGTTTTTCTTATCAGTGCATGATTATTCTTTTCCTGCGAGGCCGCGTGAAATTAATAACCGATAGGGGAGGTTTGGGTCGAGGGTAGCGTCTCTCGATGCCGATCACTCTTCCTCTATCAGGAATCGGGAAAACCGCGACGGATTGGCAGCGCGCGAAACGGAACGTACCCGCGGGTGCAGTCGGTCATTGCAGACACGACCAACGAAAAAAAATATAACAACCGGTAGCCTCAAAATTCCCCCTAAAAATGATGTATTATAAATTAAACTTCCCTGGAATGTTTGTGTGTGAATCAATAAAAAATAACGCGATTTATAATGAAAAATTTCCTGCGGAGGGTACATGCTAATATCTGAGCATCTTTGTAGGCAGTTCGTCTGAAAAACAGATGAGCGACGGATGTCGTGGAAAACAAATCGTCAGGAAACGCGGGTTCGCCGACGGCTTACTGACAGATAGCGATTGTGCAAACAAACACACGGGTGTTACGACGGCTGAAAAATCACGGCTGCTGATTGAGATGCCGCGCTGCTCTGTCATTTGTAATTGTTTACAGGCGTGTGACGTCACCAAGACGAACGACGCAAATGTATGTCTTACTTTTCCTTCTTTCGCAGGATTTACCAACTAACTAATGGTGCATCATATTTCAAATTACAGACTTTCAAAATTTCTACTACAACATTAACTTAAATTTTATACTAAAAAAATTGCTTACTTACTTTGTTATTTCTGTTCCGTATTTTCATATTTTCAATATTTTTACACAGTATTTTAAACAACCATTCAAATACCATTTATTGCACACATTTATAAACAATTTGTTAAAAGTTTTACAGCAACAATATCACTTCACTTCTGTCAAACTCAAAAGTAAACAAATGTTTTAAAAAAAGTTTTGTCACAGCAACTAAGATATAAAATTTGAAACTATATCATTAGCGTTAAAAAGTATTGATTTATAATCTATTCATAATATACACACATCAAACGGTCCACCAAGATCTTATATCGCGATTTTACTTATTTTTTAGCATTGACAAATAAATCGACGCGCATAATAAACAAAAATGACTAACTAAGAGCCAGAGAATCTATTCTAATTGACATAGCCACTGTGGCTAAGGCAGCCACATCGCTAAACAACAAAGATTCACCTGGCGGTATAAATAAAAAAGTTTTTTATTTTGCCACAACGCAGATTTATAGCGGGAGCTGGATAGATCTTAAACATAAACTGCATTTATATAATGAAATCGAACAAATTTGACAATTTGATAAGAATATTTATTTATAAATAAAAGGGTTGACACCTATACTATATTTTTAATACCAATATCAAAAATATATAGAGTAATGGCTCAGTGGTATCAAGTCGGCTTACGGATCCAAAAAACCCTGTTTCGATCCCCACAGCTGACAAATATTTTCACCAATTTAAAAATTACCCCTGTGGCTCCTCTACCACTAACATCTATGAGAGCCGTGATTTGACGGCTGGTAACCGCACTTCATGCGCATAAATATATCATTTGCCGAGATCTGTTTCGGCAGAGTGTCACACCCAGTAATGGGTGAAAGGCGAGATATATTTATTTATTAAAAATATAATTTCCTAATTTGTTACTAAGTCCCGCTATGAAGACAATTGTGTATAGCTGTCACGAAAATATTAGTCGTAGCCACAGCCACATCCCGCTATGAATTAGAACAGATCCCCAGTTTTTTAATCACCGGTTTACTCACGATTAACATTGATAGAAAAACTAGTCCTTATTATAACAAGTTATAACCAAGGGTTTTATATAAACACTGGATAGCTAAGTGACGCGTACAAGTGAGACAAATGATGGGGGTATGCCGCTATTTTTAGTAAAGGCAAAACATGCATTGTTAGTTAGGAAAGCAGGAAATTACAATATTATGGTTTTACATGTTAAATCCCAATGTTCACTTTTAGCAAGCAGCAGCCGGTATATTTAAAAGCGTAGTAGGTACAAAGAAATGAAATATAGGATAGTGTAGATGTGTGAAGGGTGTGAGGGCTAATGTTGCAGGCGGCAACACCGGGCCAGGACAGCTCTGATGAAGACAACTAACACGCGAGGGACTGCGGTCGCACTGGCGCGTCTTGGGAGTCTGTGCCACCGCTGGCGACGCGCACGTGAAAATATAGACGCCGTAATTAGGAACATGGGCTAGCATCGCATGACGACGCTACCTTGGTAAATATGTAAAGTATTGCAGAGTTCGTTAAAAATCTCGTCGCGACGCTGGCTGCAGACGAGAGGACGACAAGGCGCGCACATTAAGCAACAACTGGTGAAAACTTTTAATGGTTCGTACACCTTCATCGATGATTCGCTACACAACTCGTCTGCGTCCCGGCGCTCGACGCTCGGCGTCGCGTGTATTATTTAAATTGAGTGTCATTATGGAATGACGATCGCTAACGTTATTGGCAGTTGTACGCAACATTGACTTTTTGGCAATAATCACCCCTCTATTCCAACATAACTTTCATTTCTTTTTGCACTAGCTGTCTTTAGGACACTATGTATAAAATAGTCATTTGACAGCTTATGCTTATGTTTATATTCACGTTTGTTTCTGTTTACAATTAATTTCAATCAATATGAAACTAGATATGTAATTGGGGATTTCACCATTTATTTCCTCATATATTTCTACATAACTATGCATATTTTGAGGATTATAATATGTATTTTTTAATAGCCGGCGAATTTTTTGGTAGAACCAGTATAAAAATTTTAAAATTTTAAAATATAGTTCTATGTAAATCAGACTACGAAAAATCGAATGCCGTTGAGCGCATCTTCATATCTTTTTTAGTTTTTCGAGTGACGACGATTTTTGTCTTTTTTTAAACCTCAACTTTGAAGGCTCATATCTCGAAAACTAAAAGAGATATTGAAACGCGGTTTAAACGAGTGTATTTCTCGTGCACTAAATTTTGATAATTTTACAAATTTTTCTTTTGCCCATATTACAAAAACTTGAAGAGATAACGAAAATCTGTGGAAACCAATGAATTCCTCTCGTAAAAGTACATAGGTATGTAAAATTTCAGGCCAAAATTCGCAGAGATCAAATTATTATTAAAAAAAAATAAAAGGGGTACCCCTTAAGAATTTTACGAATATAGGCCATTTTTAGTTTTTTTGCTCTAAAAATTTTATCCATGCTGCAAAAATTCTGAAATTTTACATACATATGTACTTTCACGAGTGAAATCACTGGTTTCTACAGATTTTCATTATCTCTTCAACTTTTTAAAATATAGGCAAAAGACAATTTTGACTTGTTTATGTGATTTGTGATTTTTGCCTCCAAGGGGGCCACGGCTCCGAAAAGTTTGAAAACCTCTGCTTTAAACTAATATGAGAACGTTTAACAGCAACAAATATTTTAGTAGAGGCACTATTTGTTTGTTTATTTGAGCAATGAATATTTTTAAAACATCTGTGTGAAACTTATTAATAGCATTTATGTTTTATTGAAACTATCCCCGACATATTGTCCAAAGTGTCCGTGTATGCAGTGTCACGTCTTCAGACAAAACGTGCAGCGAAATCGGATATAAAAATCGCCGTCTCTTGGGAGTCGTGCCAGCATCCCTTCCCAATACAATCATGTCGCACTAGCTCTGCAACTACACATTATGCGTAGAAATGTATCGAAGGTGGCGGTGGCGATGGCGATGACGACGACGACGGCAGTGTCCATTAGTTGTGTGTGGACACACGCGACACAATCATTACGTCGTCCACACAAATGCACGGATAAGTAACGGTTCGATTTCATGAAATTAATAGCTACGAAATTGACACGTGCTTTATGTGGAAAGTAGTTGTATTATTTCCTTTTTATTTGATATCGCCATCGGCTACGATAGCGGTGGCTATCTGCCGCCTATAGTGCCAAGTTCTTTACTGTAATTTATTGCTTTTTATACGTGGAATTATCGTCATTTCTTTTTTATACATACGTCATTATACTTCATAGACATACACACGAGTACAATGGAACGGGTTGAGTGCATAAAACATTCACTGTTCTGGTTTTATTTATAAACTATTTTAAAATACTGCTGACAGAAGGTAACCAGACCCGGAATAAGATTTTCTTTACCTTTTACAAAATATTATTCTCTTCACTTATTAAAGTAACTATAATAATTGTGTGGGTAAATGTCAACTTTGTTTGACAGTTATGTGAAAAGTTCTTTTTTTCTACAACTGTCAAAAAACATGATATTTTTATATCGTTATGAATATGCGTGAAAAAATTACTATATTACTTTAACAATCACCCAAACAATGAAAATAATATATTTTTTCATTGTTTTGATAAATGTTTTTTCATGGTTTTGAAAATCGATTTTAATTATTCTTTTTTGAAAGTTGTAGAAAAATTGTTGTTTATATTTCGTGCAGAGTTGAAAAAACCCGACCCACTGGGTTTTATACCATATTTGGGTTTATTTGGGCATTATTGGTTTTTTTTTTTGTAATATTGACAAATACACTTTTTAATTCAAGTTATTTAATTCTAGATTAATTTTGTATATAATGTTTGAAATGTATATTGTAAACTACTAAACATTAAAACAAAATTGATGTATTATTATTTAATAATTGCAAATATATATATATATATATATATATATATATATATATATATATATATATATATATATATATATATATATATATATATATATATTTATTTATTTTAGTGCGAATTAAAAACATAATGCGCTCTATTATATTATTGTCATACTTATTTATTTTCAAACCATATTTCAAATTTGCAGGTAAGGAGATTGGAAATCAGTCAGTGTAACACTAATATAAGACAAATAATATTTGGTCTTAAACTAGTTTGATATTGACATTTGTCAAAGTAATGCAATGTGATACTACGATATGATGTAATAAATGATAATTTAAGTTAAACGTTTTATTTTGTAGAGATTACGTATTGTTACATTGTAAATTAAATAATAGATATTTATAGATTTGACTCCCTGGATGAATTTTCAACCATTCATCCAAATGGGTTTTTTAATAGGTTTATTTGGGTTTTTAGGTAGGTTTTATTAAAAAAAACCCAGGTGGGTTTTTATGGGTGGATAAAATATGATCAACCCCGATTTCGTGAGCAAAATTCATGTTTTTTCGAACGACTTTTTACGCGGAATAAAAAACACTTATTTCGTGCACTTAATACAAAAATAACTATTGTAGCTTTATTTGATTTGCTAACTTCGGTTTTCGCCTCGGTTACAAAATTCAGATTCTGGTAAAAAAGAACACTTTTACAAGCTTGATTGGCAAATAAGTATTTTAGATAAAAGCGCAGATTTCAGGTAGTGTAAAGTTCTTATTTCAATAGTGGTGCAATCATCTTACCTTGCTCATGTCCCGCGAGGTGGACGGGCGTCCAGGAGCCGTGAGATCTACAACAGAAAATCGCAGTGTCAGTCAAGTCATATCAAAGGGTGGCGGTGTTTTAAGAAAGCTCCCCCGATGCCGATGGTATGTTCAGGAGCTATTTATAAGGGTCGTCGGAACATTCTACTGTCGTTATGCATGCACGACTGGCTTTAATCACGGCGGGGGCGGCGGGGGCGGCATTGGCGGTGGTGCAATCTGAGTGGCGCAGTGTTTTATTGGTCGTTCTCGGTTCGTGAATTAGCGAAAGAAACCAGACGGCTCGTGCATCGATAATGCCAAAAATAATTAATTACCATCGATCGTAAGGAGTGAGGAGGACGCGAGGACGCGAGGACGAGTTTTTGAAGGAGTGAATGTGAAATGATGAGGGGAAGCATCGAGACCACGGTAACGATTTTACTGGACGGATACGTAACGTACGTACATACGGTACGGCACAGTCTGTGCGTTTTCACCCAGCCTCAAATCGTACGTACTACTTCGTGCTTGACTGCTAATTCGGTTCCTTCCTTTTGGAAAACGTAATGCCTCGCACACAAATGTTTCTTAACCTGTAATCGAGAAATTATTATTTCTATATCAAGGGACGAAATTGAGACCCGTTTCATTTCTCAGGGTTATAAAACACTTGAGAGAAGAATGATACTTTCGTCACGAGGTATACATATATAATTTATTTGCTACCCTATTAGAAAGTATAATTTTTAGAAATAAATTAAAAACTTACATTAGATTGACAGATGTCACATGGAAAAGCTAATTTCACCCGTGGTACATATAATATTTTATGCACAACAAAATAACATTTAATTATATGTTCAAAAGATTAAAATATGTAAATAGATTAAATGTCAAAATGTCATTTTGCAGAATCAAGTATTCACAATAAACAAAAATTATCATTTTATTTATGTATCCATAGGGCTAAAACACATACTTTTCGGCTCGGTTGTACATAAAATAATTTTTCACAGCTTCTCTGTTTTCATGCGGTAAACGTCAACTTTCTGTTTTCGTAGAAAAAAATATGATTGTGCTTAAGTGAGAAGGGTAATTGAGATGGAATAAATAAATAAATACGTGGCGGGATTCTTGGTTGAATGTCGTGTATGTGGAGCAGGTCGAAAAGGCAGGGCACGAATGTGTTGGCTGGTTCGGGTCAGGATATCGGACCCTGGCTGGGCGGCTATTTTATGATGAAAACCGCGAAGGCTGCGAGATTTCTGGAGTCGACCGTTCGGGGGCATAAATGAGCGGCGGTAGCGGTGCGGTACGGTCCCCGCGTGTTATACGTGTGTCCGCCGCAGATTCCGACTCCTAATTAAGACGCGGCGGCAGGCGGGCGGCCGGGGGCAGGAGGACTCACTAGGGGACGCAGCAGCCGCACGAAGGAAGAGAGGGATATTGATCACGCGCAAGAGAGAGACAGCGTCCACCGACCGCCGGATGACAGAAAGGGACAGCTTGCAATTATTATTTGGGCGACCGAGTAAGCGCGCAATGTGTTTGCATGCTGCTATGTAATGGCGTTTCTGCTGACGGGGAAAATTACCAAATCTCTACGCTTTACTCTAAAACATATTACATGCTGGACATGAAGAAAGAAAAAACCCGCTAGCAACAGGTCACGAATTATAATATACGGCGTCAGGGTGGTGACGCCACGCCGTGGCGCGACCATGTCAAGAAAGGGATTTAATTAAGGGCGACGTAAAAAGAGACAGACGTACTTGGCAGGTGGTTAATGAACATTACGCACTTTCATGTATGCAGGCTATACTTTCCGATTTCAACATAAATAGCATGTGACCAACTCAACGGCGCGCGGCGGCCCGGGTCTAATGTTTAAACACCGTGCTTCCGAATCGAGTGTAACTTTAAAACTCAAACACTTCGCGAACAATTAATTATAAATTAGCGTCGGCAAGCGAGTGCGACAGAGATGGCTGACGTACAACTTCTGTGTTTTACGGTTTTGCTGTAGCTGTAGCCAAGTGCAGCCCGTTCATTAACGTGCCGTGTCCGTGTCCGAATACCTGTGTGCCGTATGCCGCGCCAACCTGATCGTGATCGTGATCGCTGCTTGCGGAATATTCACACGCACTGTTTCCAAATGGAAATTCAATTAAAAGAGAGACGCGAAAAATACCCGAGCACACAATTTGAATAAAATAAATAACAAGTTAGGATGCAAATGTTCCAGCATCTGCCAAATATATACATAATTCATACACGAGACATGAATATTTTTTACACATAAACGCTACATTTATTATCGTTTTAAAACCTGGGTAAACGGGGTACTTGCCCCAAACGTAGCCTCGCAGCCACTCTCTGTCTCGTCTCGAATAGTCGAGATCCACATTTTAATGACAACCCTTATTTTTTATGATAACTGTATAGATTACTACCATTTCAATATTCTGCGACCAAAATTATTTGTTTTGTTATTTCTATTATATTTTGCTCTCTTACGAAACTGTTATATTTTACGATACTGTTATTGAATTATTATGAATGTGGTTGAAACTAAAGTGGTGTGTCAGGAAAGCGTTTGGCAAAGATTAATTGCGGAATGAATCTGATAATTTAACGAGAACTGATTATTTGATGAATGTAATGTATGAATATTTTATGAATGATTTTAGGGTTCGTGCTACCCCATTTGATGGGATATACCGTGACGATATGTATGTGTACAAAATATCGAAATATTTGATGCTTTGTAAAGGAACTACGAAAAACAAAACTTATTGATTATTGACGGATAATGGATACAATTTCAGAATATAGGTGACGAACTTGTAATAAAACATTTTAATATATATATAGCTTTGTAGTAGTAGGAGGGAGGGAGGGAGTAATTTTAATTTAGTTAGTAACGGTGTTTGTATGATTCCACTTGGGATATGAAAATAATTCGTGCAAAACCATCGTAAAAATTAGGTATTCAGCGTGCAGAAGTAGAAACGTTAAAAATCAAAGTCGGAGACAAATTTCACGCAATCCGTCTAAATTACCGGTGGTTAGAGGAGCGTGACTGCGGCGCGTGAGTCACGCGGCGCGCGTGATTACAAGAATATAAATCGAGGCCGGGTTAGCTAGCTAGCGCTCCGTTCCAAGTGGTACCAGATCGCTCGGAAGACAAATGAGGATTTTTATACGGCGGCGGCAGCATTCATTTTTTCCTGGTTTTTTTTTTCTCAGTAGGATAAGATTATTCGCGAAGCCGCTTGCTCGTTCGTCGAAACGAAAACGCACTTATCAAGGGCACTTAAAGGCCGCTTTATTGGTCCCTGATAGGTTGTAAAAGGGTTAGGGGTGATAATTCAACGAGATGAGAGAAGACGGAAGAAAATCCGACGTCTTCAGATTGTACCGCTGCGCTCAGCTCAAGACGTTAGACTTCATTGTGTTGATTATGTCTCCATCATTCACTCCTACTCTATTAAACAACATCTAATCTTTTCAAATTCTTTTATACCTTCTTCCAACAGCAAAAAAATGTAGGCTGTACAATAAATAAGGAATATTTATATTATCTCCTGAAATAAACATTTAATTTAAATAATTAAAAACACGATTCTAGGGTTTGTGATCTTGCCAAAATAACCGCATTTATAAACCCTCAAAACTATTTTACTCGTATTTATTATTTAGAATAAATGATTATTTCAGGAAATAATATCAAAATTATTTACTTACATATGTTACATCCTGTATATCAGTGATTATCAATCTTTTCGGAGCCATAACCCCCTTGGAGTAAAAAAATCACAAATATATATTTTTTCGCGACCCCTTCCTTCTTATGTGATCAAAATTTCAGTTTGTAAAAGGCTGATTTAATAATGTACATTACAAACGTGGAACCACGATTTCAGAAATTAAAGGAAACATTTCTCATTAAAGTGGTTCTACCATGACTGTCGCATAAAAGTATAGCTAACCGAAAATGTTTATAAAAACAATTATTTAATTATATGTATAGTAACTAAAACAACAAATTTACATAGTAAAATAGAAACGCATGTAAAATTACATATTTAAATTTCATTAAAAACTAACGTAGGTATACTTCTATGATAGTACTACCTTCAGGATTAATTTAAAATAATATGACACTAGATATAAAATTGGGAATTTCACCATGTAATTCCTCATATATTTCTACATAATTATGCATATTTTGATCCTCAATACATATTTTTTAATCGTCGGAGTCGTGATCTCAAATATTTCTGTTAATGAATGCGAATTTTTTTGTTGAATCAGTTTAAAAATCGAAAATATGGTTCTATATAATAAGCACATCTTCATATCTTTTTTAGTTTTTTGAGATACGGTGATTTTAGACTTTTTAAAAATTTCAACTTTGATATATCTCGAAAACTAAAAGAGATATCGAAACGCGGTTTGAACGAGTGTATTTCTCGTGCTCCAATTAAGTTATAATGAAATTTAATTTATTTTTAAAATTTTGATATATTTTTCAAAATTTTCTTTTGTCCATATTTCAAAAACTTGAAGAGAAAATAAAAATCTGTAATAACCAATGAATTCATCTCGTAAAAGTACATATGTATGTAAAATTTCAGAATATTTACACCACGGATAAAATTTTTAGAGCAAAAAAATAAAAATGGCCAAAATTCGTTAAAATCTTAAGGGGTACCCCTTCAAAAATCTTTAAAAAACAGTGAATTTTTGTTTTTCTGTAATAAAAACTTTATCTCTGCGAATTTTTGCCTCAAATTTTACATACTTATGTACTTTTACGAGAGGAATTCACTGTTTTTCACAGATTTTAATTATCTCGTCAAATTTTTGAAATATAAGCAAAAGAAAATTTTAAAAAATAATAAAATTTTCAAAATTTTTAAAATTTCAGTATAAGTTAATTAGTGCACGAGAAATACACTCGTTTAAGCCGCATTTCAATATCTCTTTTAGTTTTCGAGATATGGGCCTTCAAGGGTTGAGATTTCAAATAAGTCAAAAATCACCGTTAATCGAGAACTAAAAAAGATATGAAGATGCGCTCAACGGCATTCAATTTCTCGTAGTCTGATTTATATAGAACCATATTAAAAAAAATTCTAGTTTTAAACTGGTTCAACCAAAAAATTTTCATTTACAGATATTTTTGCGATTACGAATTGAGAATTAAAATTTGCATAATTATGTAGAAATATATTGTGAATTAAATTGTGAAATCCCTAATTTCATATCTAGTTTCATATTATTTAAAATTAATTGTAAACAGAAACAAACGTTAATATAAACTTAATCATCTAAATAAATAGTATATATTTTTCATTTTTTAATCCTTAAAATTTAAATAAAAGTTTGCAACTGGATAAATCTTTGAAAACATGTATTTTAAAATTTGTAAATAGCATTCGACGACTCTCACTTTGGAAACCACTGCTGTATATTAAAAAAGTATAATTGGAAATTCAATTGTAATCAAACATTTTAAAACTTAGACCAAAGTCAATAAAAAACTAGAAAAACTTGCAATTTATCTTTACACTCACTAACCTCACTTTTATTTTCATCCACATGTAAAATTCTTCTGATTTTTTCAACAATAATTCCAATTACAGTACATGTCCACTGAACTGTAGTGTGATAGTTTGAATGCGATTTAAACTCGAACCCAAAATAAAATAGTTTACAGAGATGGAAATATATCTGATAAAATTCTGATTAGTTGAGTCCTTGTAAAAAATTCTAGAAACGATTTGGAATGTTTGTGCAGCTTTTTGTTGATGAGTTTGTCGCGTCTTACTCGTATAAGCATTGGGGCGTCGAAAGAATAGCGAAAGAGTTTTAATAAGATTGACACGGTCGCGCGCGCCGTAATCCGCACATTATTATAATAACTGTCATTTCGGGGAATTGAGTCGCGGAATACAATTGCGCCTAGGCCGTAATAAACATTGTTCAAATTGCATACTGTTCTCTCATCAGGACGAGGGCGCAATATAAACCAGCTCCAATCTCTGTAATGGCATTAACACATTTCCACAGCACAATGCTCCGCCATTCTCTACCAAACCAGCCCGAGCTATACACACATACACACAACAACACGCTGCCGACTTTTTACCAATGAATTGTTTGAGGTATTTGCATTCTTCTTAAAGATGTTGATTACATGTCGATTGTCTGTAAGTGTAAGTAGAGATGCGTTTAGAAGAAGCCCCGTTGCGAAGCAATTCCGAGTGAGGTTTTTCGCTGTCGCTTGTGAACGGCGTTAATTTTGGCGCAAAACACACAAACCAAGTGTTGAGTAGCGAGCGGCCGCAGTTGCCACGTTTCGACGGCTGCTGGGGGTGGCGGAGGGGCGGCGGGACAGGGTGCGGAAACGGAAGAAGAGAAATGGCAAGGCACGTAGTACGTGTTTCGGTTTCCTGTCGGTTCCGATTTGGCCCGGTTCGCGCGCCGCTAATGAATACCAGTTAATATCCCTCTAGCCTCCTCTGCTATATCTCGCCACTTCGGCTGCAATTGTTGCGAGCCTTCACCTTACATTTACCACATTCTCACTGATGTAAGCCATCTCAACCCCTTCATTCTTTTATGCATTTATCATCAAAATTATATGATCTACGAGAAAAACTAGCTAGTTATTGGTATACATAATACACAAAACATGTTTTTATCATGACCCTGCCAGAATCTTTATCCAATACCAACTCATAATAAACCTGTTACTATAGTTATTTGAAATAAATAATGTACAACATTTGTCACTCCTTGAGAGAATAATACAGAAGTCACCTTACCATAAGAATCACATCATGGCTATTTTGTAATAACGTCCTTTTGACACAACAATTTAAAAATGACATGTTTTTGACGTTGGTAGTAGAAAATAGTTATTTATATACCAAGGGTGAAAACGGGGGTTTCTGGCCCGAGGCATGACTATTAGCACGAGGCGCAAAGTGCCAAAGGCCTAATAACATGCTCAGGGTCAGAAACGTTAATTTCACCCGTGGTACATACAATATTTTATGCACAACAAAATAACATTTAATTATATGTTCAAAAGATTAAAATATGTAAATAGGTTGTATGTCAAAATGACATTTTGCAGAATCAAGTATTCACGATAAACAATAATTATCATTTTATTTATGTGTCCATAGGAATGATTTATTTTTGGCCCATGGGCCAAAAAGAAGTGTTTAAGCCCACTTTTTAGGACTAAAACACATGCTTTTCGGCCTGGTTGTGCATAAATGCTATTTTTGGTCCTAAGAACAAAAACGGAGATGTATCCATGGTAACGTAAATAGTCCTGAAATAGCATTCTGTTACTAGTGAAAAAGTTGAAATAACAGTGTCATATTCAAGTGGATGAAAAAAAAAAGTATATTTAAATAAGAATTTTCAATAAAATAATGAATTTTTTCTTTAAATAACATGAATGTAGCATTGATAGTTTTCCTCTCTAAAGAGGGACAACTAATTTTCCTCACTATTTATTATTATTATAATGTTATAGTACGAGTATAACAAACGATAACATGCTAGATTATTTCATCTACAATCATAATCTCTTTCATACAAACTTATTCGTTCACATAACAAATATTTTCATTGTACATTTAAATGATATTTCATCAACTTAGATTTTTCACAATCTCACATTCATCATACATCAAGATATTCCGGAGCAGATTCCGTCTTATTAATATTACTTTAGTTCTGCGAATAAAAAATAGATTGCGCATCGCAGTTGTGTAGTACAGCAGCATCTTGGTGTTCACATAAGTCTTGGCTTTCCACCACAATAACAAGGATCCCAGAGAACGAAGGTACAAAATAATATTTCTAATGTAGCAATAATAAATCTAAGGCAGCTCGCTGACTCCCCGCTGCGAAATCTTACATTGTCGCTCCAGTAAATTCAGCCGCTCACTCTTTTGCATTGTTAAATTACTATAAATTATGAAGTGCGTTGTGAGCGGGGCTTTTAAGGGTTGGCGTGGCGCGAGGGGGCTGATGGAAAACGTCTTTTAATGCTCTTATAGCCTTACAGCAGGCGGCAGGAGCATTGGAGCAGCGAGCTGCTACCTGACGCCACGACGCCGGAATCGAGAATCTCCGATGTGTTCTTGTCCCGGCGCAGAGGGTGCATACGTAAAAATACACAGGGTGCCAGAGTGCCCATCATGAGCACCCATCACCAAAATACTTGTTGTTTTCTTTTCATAAATCTCTATACGAAAATTTAAATTTTCGTTCTATCTTCAGCATAAATAAAATAACATTTATATGTCTTTCTTTTTTACTGCATTACGCGAGAAATGTTTCACCAATTTTCATGGAATTTGGAGGGTAGTTCTATCCTTATTTAACTTAAACTATAGACCTTTAAGGCCACGGTAGACGAGCGGTTAGCATAACAGTTTTATGGGGTAGGTGGCTTAGTAGTAACGAGTCGGACTGTGAATTATACATAAAACTTTCACTATATTAATATTACCCCTATGACTATTAACATCTTTTGGGGCCCTGATTTGACGGCTGGTAACCGCACTTCACGTGCAAAAATATACCACTTAACAAGACTATTACAATAGAGTACCACGCACAGTAATGGGTAAATGGCGTAAGGATATATTTATTTATTTAATTTTTATATATTTAAAATAAAGGCCTGTGGATCCTGAGTACCCTGGTTCGATCCCCACAACCGATAAACATTTTTACCAATTTAAAATTATCCTTGTGGCTCCTCTACCACTAACATTTTTGGGGGCCGTGATTTGACGCGCATAAATATATCACTTACCGAGATCTGTTTCGCCAGAGTGCCACACCCAGTAATCGGTAAAAGGCATGATGATATATTTATTTTATTATTTATTTTGTCTTTAAAGTTTAATCTGAAAGTATAAAAAACACCTTGTATGTATTTGCCACCGACAATTAGATATAAATCAATGAGTCTGAATCTTATATTGTAATTGGAATTAAGTTCCAATTGTACAGAGTGGCATAAATAAATAAATATAATTTTTCCAAACTGAAAATAGAGATGTTAAGATTTGGTCCGTGTGTAGATGATGATGTTAGTCGTTGTGTGTGTGTGATTAACGGTGTGTGTGATTAACGGTGTGTGTCTTGGTCGTTTGCCGGTGTTTGCTTTGGGCGGCGGAAGGAAGCCGCGGAAGTTGCGCGTCCTGCAACTCGCCACGAGTACAAAGCTCTTGGTCCGGACACGGACATAGGACGCGATACACTACGGTTCACTTTTAGTTAGCCTTCCTCTAATTGTAAGTACGCACCGGTAGCAGTACCGGTACCGGTACCGGTCGTGATTTACTACACAAGCATTTTTCCGCTTGACGAAGCCTCGAAGCAACTTGTGAAATTGCTTTTATTTACAATCAGTTAGTTTCCAACCAGAAAACAGTTGGAAAGTGACTCTTTGGTTACTCACTATCAAACATGATTATGAAAATTATTAGACAGAGTATACTCAGTATACTAACTGATTGTGAATAAAATAATATACACACCTCGTCGAATGCTCATTCCAGCCAACTTATGCTCGGCTGTAGTGGAGCATTTCCCGGTTCGGTATGTAATATACTGTTGTTGAGATGAGGTAGAAAAGTGCAAAGTAGTCAATACAATTAGCGGTTGGTTGGTGGGTTCGTTGCAGCCACATTTCAATATTAAACACTTTTGCCTAAAATGCTAATCACTTTATCGTCATTTATCCTTATCTGCATTTCCTTCAATTTCCGCGCGGCAGGTACGGCGTCGTGGCGTCACCTTCCTCTTTCTCCGTTCTTATCGGCGTGATATTTACATTTCTCCGTCGCCGGAGTCGGAGTCGGAGTCGGAGTCAGAGCAGAGCGTTTCCCTCTTCCATCGACATGGCGCGCAGAACGAAGCGGCGGCGGTCGCTCAAGGCTGAGGGGAACACCGCCACCGGAAATATTCAAATGAATTTCTAATCTGAAGCACCAGCCGGCGGAGCTAACGTGCTACTTTCCCCGTTCCTAGCGAACCACGCTTACTACTGCGCCCCAAATGCGAAACGCGAGACGACGTTTCTAGAAATCATGCGACTTTTACACCACCGTCAATTAACAACACTCAAAAATATTCCTTCGTTTTAGAATTCAGTCGAAATAACCAGAATCTCAAAAATAAGTTTACATTTACGTACGCGTTTCTCTTTATGAAGTTCAACTTTTTAATAGTCTCGACTCGACATTATTAGACACTGATAAAAACTATTTCAAATGATGTGCCTTCATTTGTATTAATTTTTGAATGACCTTATTACGAATTACATCTCACTTGATCAGTATTTATTTATTTATTTATTTATTTATTTATTTGAAATACTAACAGGCAATCGCCCAATTACAAAAGTTAACAGAAAATTAACTTATTTAATTATCCATACTATATATATATATATATATATATATATATATATATATATATATATATATATATATATTTTTTTTTTTTGAGTTTATAAGTTATAATAGTTACGAGTATTTATGTACAAAGGGTGAAAACAGGCGTTTCTGGCCCATCGCTTTACAGAAACGTTAATTTCACCCGTGGACATACAATATTTTATGCACAACAAAATAATATTTAATTATATGTTCAAAAGATTAAAGTATGTAAATAGGCTATATGTCAAAGTGACATTTTACAGAATCAAGAATTCACAATAGACAAAAATTGTCATTTTATTTATGTATCCATAGGAATTATTTGTTTTTTTTGTAATATACAAAATTTTTATACTGGAATTGAAATATATACATACATACATATCATCACGTTATATCCCATAAAATGGGGTAACACGAACCCTTAAATCATTTATAAAATACTCACTTATTACATTTATCAAATAATCAGTCCTCGTCAAACATTCTCATCCAAACACACCACCTTCACTTTAACCACATTCATAGAATTAAAATGATAGTCTTATTAATATAAAAATAGTAAACAATCTATTAAAGTAATCGAGTTTCGGGAAAATCTCCAGAAAATTTTGGGCGAGACTCGATACTGATCTCCTCATTGTCTCGAGTTTTATTTCTATTTCTCGAGATGGGACGAAAAAAGCAGAGATTGATCTCGAGTCTTGCGGCAGCACTAGTAGTGAAGCAAAATATCGAAATACAATTAAGTTATATATTCTATTGAATAGTCATAGTTTTGTTGTGAGAAAACAACCATTATAACACATCAGATTATCGCATTTAATCGATAGCAGACAACTGAATAAAGGGTACATTCAACTAGTAAAGTACCGCTTTCTGAATGGGATTTAACCTTGGTGTTTTGATATCATCTTGAAGTCATGTCGTTCCATCGTTTCCTTCTTGAAGCTACCTTGGTGAGACGACGAAATCCGCAGAGATTTCTCCAGTGCAAAAAATGAAACGAAGAATTTATTTCGCTGCACGTTTATGGCATTTAACTTGCAAATGTTATTGTTTTATTCAGTGTCGGGGGCCGACGTGGAAGTCATCACCTCTGAATATTTTTATACGTGAGCACTTGAGTTTTGTTTTGTTGGCAGCGCTGGCAATTTGCGCCCGAGGCACCTCCATTGTCATTAGCAAACATACGTTGTGCCATGTAAAAAATGTATCGGGCGCCATGTACCTGGTGCGCGGACAACGCGGAATGTAACCGACGATACAGTGCAGCGAACAGTGAGTCTGGCACACAGAAGGGTAAATGGCAGGAGATGATTGATCGGCGAGCTAATTGGATGATCGATGGGTTTAGTTCATCAAGCGGGGTCGGCGCCCACAGCGGAAGATAATTTCCGTCGCCTCGGCCCCGTGGCTCGCGCTGTGGTGTCGCCCGTCAGATGAACGTGTCGCCCCGTCGATGCGAGTAAGACGGATGCCTCCACCCACCCCTCACAACCTTCATTATCATATTAAAATCGAAACAAAGTCGGACATTAAGCCACATGCAACGCCACTGATTCATCTCATAACAAGATGCTTTCTCGATCATACCGTATGTTCCATCTGGATCATTATTATCTGTAAGCTATGTTAATAACAACTTTTTTTTTATTTCTTGATTACTTAATAGATTATCATAATTTCAATATTTTGTGACAAGAATAAATTACTCTGGCATTTTAATAGTTATTTTTATAACAAGTGCCGAAAAAGGCTTGTTAGTATAAAAAGAATATAATGACAGTTCAGTTTAAATTTTTTTTACACTACTCTATCAGAAAGTAGAATATTCAGAAATAAACTAGAAATATAGATAAGATTTATTATTCTTTTCATAGATGTTATCTAGATGTAACTAATGTCAAATTATACCATTGTTTTCTAGTTGGCTTCCCTAGGGAAGAAAATGTACTTTTTCCACGTGTTGAAAAGTCAATATATCAACATTTAAAATGAGTGTGGAAAGTGTCTCTTTGCAACGCTCAGTGGGGTATAATGAAATCATTTATGATATTATTTCCAAGACAATCATTGTTGCAAAACTATTTATATTTTTAATTACTGTGAAATATGACAGTAAATGACAAATGTCAAATATTGATTAAAAAAAAAGTTTACAAATTAAATAAAATAAATAAATATATCATCACGCCTTTTACCCACTACTGAGTGTACTACTCTGCCGAAGCAGATCTCGGTAAGTGATATATTTAGGCACGTGAAGTGCGGTTACCAGCCGTCAAATCACGGCCCCCAAAGCTGTTACTAGTGGGGAGCCACAAGGGTAATTTTAAATTGGTGAAAATGTTTTGTTGGCTGTTGGGATCGAAATAGGGTTCTTTGGATCCACAGGCCGACTTGATACCACTGAGCCATTACCCCATGTAAAGTCTATGTCTCTATTTATTTGAGACATACATACAGAAAAATAATTAGGTGATTTTTGAAAATGTGTGTCGTATGTCAATGCCTTATATATTTTCGAATGGATTTCTCGTGTTTGTGAGGGTGTGTGTGTGTGTGTGTATGGTATGTTTGTTAGTATTGATGTTAATCTCCTGTTAAAGGTGGACTGAGTGGGAGTCTGGCTGCAGCTCTCGTGTAATCTCGTGACAGTGGAATCAGTTCGGATTTTCATTGGCGCAAAGGGAGCCCGCGGCGGTGTTAACTGGCGCGGGGACTCCCCAAGCTATATACGCGAAACCAATCCGCCGGAAAATGGAACCAAGACGACATCTAAACAACAACACACAGACACACATACATACATACCGAGAACGTTATACGGCGCTACAACGTACACAACCAGCCAGATTTATTCAGTGCGCTTGTTTCCGTTTCGAATTAAGACTTATTTACCAGGAGAAAAACATAATTTCCTGTTATGTATTTTTCCGTCGTTTTCGCCGACGGTTTATTACGGCCAATTCCGCCAGTTGTAAATAGATCTGAAGGAGAGAATAAGTAAATTAGAAGAGGCATGATAACAATCTCCCCTTTTTTTAAACGCTTGGCTCGGCGGCGTGGAATTGAGACATCGAGCTGTTTTCTTTCTGTGATCGGATTCTCGTCCATTAGCGGCGCTTGTCGCGAGCACCGCGAGGTGTCTTCACACGTTGGCGTCACGACGCCACTCGCTGCTGCTGCTGCTGCAGGAAAGAAGCGTTGATACGGGATGAGCCGCGTCTAAGAGGGATGAACGTGATCCCATTATACACTCAAGACGGAAGCCGTCCGGGCGAATAAAGGCTCTCCGCTTTGTGAACTCTGAGATCCTCGGCATATTTCGATAAGGCTAGCGCTAGCAACAAGGTGACGCGACACCTTTGTGATGTGAGGCGAACCATTAAAACACGATCTGATCACACCTGCAACTAGACACCGTCAAGATAAAACGAAATATATGATTTCAATATCCATTCATCCATCATATGTCAGCGGGCGGGCTGTGCTATCGCGCACTGTAAAAATGTAAACACGTTAGTCTTGTTGAAAAACGTCACGTAATTAGTCTTGCGCGTGGCATATTCCATCAACGAATACAATTTTCACAAACGCGACGGCACCTAACGCGCTACGTCTGTTGGGAAATATGCAAAACTTGAGGGAAAGATCGAAGTTTTTTCTTCTTCGTTGGTAGAGGTGACAAATATAGAATTTGCATTTAAATAGGGTATTTCCATCTGTGATACGCGCATTTCGTGCACAGTGTAGATATAGACGACGCGGCGCGACGGAGAGGTGATGATTTAGCCAGTGGCACTGCACTGTGTGTGTGTTGTTTGTGCACATGCTCAACATCTTATTTGGAACACTGCCTTCCGCCCTTTCACACGATTCCCTTCCGGTCACTTGGCCGTGCTGCCGCGGCGCCCTGGCAGCCCCCCTGTGTCAATATATCACAAGCGCCAGATAGCTCTATTTGCCGCACACGTGAACCCAATTGCTATACGACACGCTCAAGATGCTGCTACACACTACATTCCGTATCGAATCTATCACACACACACACCTCATTTTTACAACCACTTCCAAATTCATACATTTTACTACCCAACATTTAACATTACATTTATTTATTTTTATGCACTACAGGAACTTAATCTCAAGTACACTAGATTATATGTTATCTACGTTGAAGAAAGACGAATGAAAAGTGAATAGAAGTGATTAGATAGATGTAATTGAATGTTTGTATGTATAGTGAAATCCGATCCATTCAAACACAGTCTATAATTTTAAATAACCAAAACTAATAATATTTTAATAATGGGGTAGTGGCTCAGTGGTATCGAGTTGGTCTGTGGATCCTGAGAACCGCGGTTCGATTCCCATAGCCGACAAACAATTTTCACCAAATTAAAATTACCTCTATGGCTTCCCCTCCACTAAAATTTTTGGGGGCCGTGATTTGACGACTGGTAACCACACTTCACGCGCATAAATATATCACTTACCGAGATTTGCTTCGGTAGAGTGAGTGCCACACCCAGCAATGGGTAAAAGGCGTGATGATATATTTATATTTTCAAAAAAGTGTTTAAAGTAAGGGTTGATAATTTGATGAATGTTATGAATGAATATTTTATGAGTGATTTTAGAATTCGTGCTACTCATTTGATGGGATATAGCGTGAAAATATGTATGTATGTACGTATTTTCAAAAAATCGGAACCGATAATCAAAATTGATATTTTACTAATAAAAAGCCATTAACAGTAATCGAACCCTAATGTTTTTCAGTTCAAGTTTCTCATTACGTCTCTGTTAGACAACAAAGACTTTTGTTTCATCCACTAACATTTTTTGGGACCGTGATTTGACGGCTGATAACCGCAGTAATGGGTAGAAGAAGTGATGATAAATTTATTTATTTATTTAATTTTACATTTTTTGTCTACGCAACATGTTTGTTGTAGTCATATCCATTAATTTTTTCCTAGGTCGTTTTATTGAATCAATCTTTCATTTTACAGACACTTACTCTTTTAACAACATTCTTTGGAATACCAAAGCAGTTTAATCGGATTGTTTTGATGGGGGGTGGGGGTGGGGGAGAGGCAAATATTTACAGTATGGAAATTAATAAAATCCGAGTTTGTAAGAACGGTGTAATCGGGCGTGAGTTTGGCGCACCTGTGCGGTCGGCGGTGATGTTTTTATTGTGTAAGTAAGCGTTCGGGATTTTTAGCTGGCGTTGTACAAACAAAGGGAGTTGTGCTGTGAGTGTGCAGGACGCGATACAAAGATTGCTGAGAACATCGCAGGGCCCCATTTCAAAGAGAAACGCAATAAAAATAAGCTACAAGGTGAGACGGTACTGCTCGCCAGGTTGGGGGCGGATCAGATTCTTTTCGGCGTTCTTTCGCCCTCTCGCACCAAGCACAAAAGAAAACGTTTTAAAAGGATCGCTTAATTAAATTATCGGCAGGCACACCTGATATTTAAAACTGAGGGAGAGTCTCAGCCGCAAGCTCCGCGACACACCCCACACACCCCAACACACACGGGACCGCGCCGTATCTCATTCGCGAGTGTTTACGTGCCTCTGGTTACAACTTTGAGAACAGCTAAGAAGATGCTGTATTTTTATTTTTATCTTCCTCTTCGGAGAGCATGAATATTTAACAAGGAAGCCGACTTAATCTGTGTCAGGGGAGAAGACGCTAGCCAATATGAGTTCCTTAGCACGACGCTACTACCCACCAACACACACACACACACACAAATACGTGATTTACCGGACCGCGTCGCGACGCTAAAAACTCACCGACCAGGAACATTTCATTTCACAAAAACCAATAAGCGGCCAGGTTAAAACAAAACCGCGACAAAACGAAAGTGAGAGGGGGCTTGTGGTAAATACACAGTCGGGTTCAAATTCATGAAATATATGAAGGGAGAGAATATGTAGGGGGACATTTTTAGCATACAAGCAAGAAGTCTACTATTGACCAGATCGATCACTAACTTACTAATTACTAGTGGAGCTTAGTGCTCGCTGTAAAACCTGAACGCATTAACGTGGCGAAGTAAGTGAATCGCCGCCGCCATAATGTAATATTTATACAAATACGGAGCGCGGTAATGACATGTACTAAGACAGGGAGGACGAGCGAACGATGAACATTAATACTCGTATGAAATATTCAAACACACCATAAAATAGCCCCGTTAACGGAACTTGTAATATATTTGATGTGCTATTAAAAAGAACAAGAGCAAATATTGACGGACTCATCGTAAAGTGATCACTAATTAAAAATGCGTTCATTAAAAATGATGAACCCTCCGATGTTTGTCAGGAATCAATATTCACTCACATCTCTAAATATTTTTAATTAACACATCTTATACATTTTAAAATCACTGCAAAGATGAAGTACGCTGTGAAAGTTTCGTTTTATAAGCGTCACTTTATCTCTTCTCATAAGCTATTAGATCCCACTAGTGAGTTGCCTCGTGTTACTACATTCCGTATAAACTGCTTCAAAAAAAGTTAAGGGATTACGAGATATCCTCGGGCGCAAAAAGTTCCTCACTTCGGAATCTTTTATCTGGCTCAACTGGACGAGAAATTATCTGCGGGAATTTTACCAACTATCTACATACAGGCAGAGAGGGTGAAACACAGGGGTGATATATCACCGCCACGAAAAATCAAATATCTCTAGAAATATATACAGGCTGTTCCAGTCTATTCATATGAACCTTTGCTTACTTTACATGAAAATGTTTCAAATAAATATTGTAAAGAATTAATTTCTGCATTTTAATCAATTAATAGATAAAATATATAAATGCTCGTAAATTACGTTTGTGAAACTGAACCGTTTAAATGAAACAGATTATCGAAACATAAATAAATAAATAAATATATCATCACGCCTTCTACCCATTACTGGGTGTGGCACTCTGCTGAAGCAGATCTCGGTAAGTGATATATTTTGCGCGTGAAGTGCGGTTACCAGTCGTCAAATCACGGCCCTCAAACATGTTAGTGGTGGAGGAGCCACAGGGATAGCTTTTTCAAATTATGAAAATTTGTCGAAACATAAATAAAAATAAAACCTTTTTAATAAAACCGATTCATTAAAATCATTTGTTGTATAAAAACCGAAACCTAAATTAAAATCGAAGCCCAAGCGGATAATTGTTATGGTTACCATTCTTGATATCTAGACCTATGTAGAAGCAGACTTTAATTTCTATACATTCAGCGTAGCAATGGCAAAGAAAAACTAATTTTCTTTGTTATTCGCATATGACACAGGTTTCGTGGGTTACCCAGAATACAAAAAAAGTAATTTGCGACTATAGCTCACTTCCGGTTGGTTTAATTGTGTGTCGGAGAAATAGAACAATTAAAAATTAATTATAAAGAATTTGCAATGTTTCTGCGTATGTGTATGAATCCACAGTTGATTTAATTCGAATCCGAGGAGGCGGTGACGGGCGTGGGCGGGTGGTAGAGCTCCCCCAGGAAGCTGCGGGCGGTCGGTCAGACACGTATAACGACGAACTTTCTCTATCCGGGACTCGGGACTCGGGACTCGGGTCCTTCCTGCCGCCACGGCTTCCCGGGAGAGCGCACAGCGGAATGAAAAATTTAGATTGCATTAGAGGGACGGAGACCCCTCGAGCCACTACAAATCAACTAATTACCCTGCCGGTTGACTGGCTCTCTTTCGCGGCGTTCTCGCGTACTACACCCCCTCCCAGCATCGCGTCGCGACGTCTGACGTCGCAGACAAACACAACGTAACATAACGTAGTCGGCAGCCGCGTCACATCTCTCATTAGGTAATTAACGTACAAGAATACGGCCTTCCCTCGCAATTATATCGATCACAATACCTTGTGTTCTACACGACGCGACACACGCAATTAGTACACTACTTACCTACTACTATTATACGAGTACCAACCTAATGCCCCGTGCACAAGGGAAAAGTTTTCTCAGAAACTTTTTAGGAAGAAGTCAAGAAAGTTTCTTAAAAATGTGTCAGTTATTCTTTGATATGAAATGAGTAAACTATTGTGCCATAAGTTAGTTACTTTCCACAAAAAATTTCTCGCGATAGAGGCGAAACTAATTTTCAAGAAATTAATCGATATTTTATTTTTCTCGTCTCGTATCCACCTCTTGAATAAATTGTATCACTATAAAATTGCTTATAAGTTAATTTGGATACGAAGAATCCAATGCCGTTAAACGTGTCTTCATATCTAGTTTCGTTTTTGAAATATATCCTCGGAAAAGTAAACATAACACAAATGAGAAAAAATTTGGATTTATTTTCAATTTTTCTGAGGCTGTATTTTAAAAACTAAGTGAGATATCAACGGCATTGAATTTCTCGTGCTTTAATTGATTTATAAACATAATTTCAGAAAATTTTATTTTTCAAAAATATTTTAATATCACAAAAACTAAACGACATATGTATTTAGAGTTTTTACCATTGGATTCAACGGGTCAAAGTACATATGTATGTAAATTTTTGTTACAATATTCATAGGAGAAAGAATTTTAGAGCAAATAGATTGAAATTGGCCAAAAATTAAAAAAAATTGGAGTGAAATTTTCAAAAAATAAAAATCGCTAAAAATTTGCTTATAAGACAATTCGGACACGAGGAATTCAATGCCGTTGAGTGCGTCTTCATAACTCGTTTAGTTTTTGAGATAAAGAAACTAATAAGGTAAAATTTGGGAAAATAATCTACTTTCTCGAAGCTATATCGCAAAAACTAAGCAAGATATGAAGATGTGCTCAACGGCATTGTATTTATCGTGCTTTAATTGAATTATAAACATATTTTCAGCAATTTTTATTTTTCAAAAATATTTCACTAAAATTTTCTCATAAAACAGTTTTTGACCAATATCTCAAAAACTAAAAGACATATGTACTCAGGGTTCTTACCATTATATTCAGCGGGTCAAACTATATATGTATGTAAATTTTCGTTAAAATATTCATACGGGAAAGAATTTTAGAGCAAATAGTCTGAAATTGGCCTAAAATCGATAAAAATGTAAGGGGTACCCCTTTAAAAATTTTCTAAAAATTTAATGTGCTAAAAATTTGCTTCTAAGGCAATTCGGACACGAGCAACTCAATGCCGTTGAGCGCATCTTCATATCTCGTTTAGTTTTTGAGATATAGTCTCGGAAAAATAAAAAAAAAAACTAATAAGTAAAATTTGAGAAAATAATCTACTTTGTTTATAAGTCAATTTTGATGACTCAAATTACATGCCAGATCGATAGTGAGATTGATATTACTGATCGATATTTTCTTTTTCTCGTTTTGTCTCGCCTCGCATGTATTACAAATTCAGTGGATACCCTATAATAACATTCTTCTTAATTAACCGGATAAAAATATCTCGCCGATGGGTGTCCGTTTTGCAGAATTAAAAGATGTTATTTGTGCGGTATTGTATCGTGAATTAGGGCGTTTCTTTCTCAATTTGGCCGGTGTATAGGGTTCGTCTGTTCACAATTAATCATCGTTTGTGTTCGGGCGAGAAGAAACTGTAGGTCAGCTTGTCGTGGTATCGCGTGGTCACCATCAGGCCGCCGCCGGGTCGGGTCTCCAGCTTCGCGCGCCAGCCAACTCGATTAGGGCGGCGGTCGGCGGCGGTTCGCTGCTGGAACGAGGGGCGGCAGTGTTTATTAAACGACTAGAGAACGATACGTATCTGTTTTAGGTTTTCAGAACGTCTTTTCACAACCGCGCTGACACTTAATTTCCGTGATTCATTTCAGTCGACGAGTAAATACGTTTTATTATCCCGCTTCGTACCCAGATTTGGTTCGTGTCATCGATTGCCGCGCACCAGAAATGGGGCATCAGTTCACGATCCATTGTGTTGCGCACTTTTCACTCTTGCGTCTGCGAGGTTTGTTAAAAAAAAAGGTAATTTTTTATTTTTCTCGAACAATATTTATTTATTTATCAATATCTATTTTGTCCCCTTCAAAGTAATTCCCCTCAGATATATTATACTTGTGCCAGAGCTTTTTCCAATCCTCGAAGCACTTCTGATATGCGCTTTTTGGTATGGCTTTAAGCTCTTCCAGCGATGCGGTCGTTATCTCTTCAATCGTGGCAAAATGCTGTCCTTTCATGGGTCAGTTTTGGGAACAAAAAAAAAGTCATAGGGGGGCAAGTCCGGTGAATACGGTGGCTGAGGCGTGATTACGGTGTTGTTTTTGGCCAAAAAATCGATGCTTATGCGACGGTTCTTTTGGTCAAAATTTAGCAATTTCGGAACAAACGACATCCTCAGCAACTTCTCTAATAGTGATTTGATGATACTTCAGAACAATTTTCTTCACCACTTCAACGTTTTCATCAGTTGTTGACATGCTGGAGCGTCCAGGGCGGGCATCGTTATTAACATCTTTTCGGCCTTCTGTGAAGAGCTTGTACCACTTATAAATAGTTTTTTTGCTCCATCCATTTTTTTCGATTGCAAAAAATCGCCAAGCACACCAAAATACGTCTAACCTTTATATCTATCAAAAACAAACTACAAATGCAAAATGGCTGATCATGTCAACATATGTTAGGAATATGTATACCAACGTAACAAATAAAAAAATCGAGAATCTAATATACGTAGCTCGCAAAATTTGAAAAGTCGCGTTTTTTTTTAACAAACCTCGTATATCAATTTTTAATGCCTTACGCGCACATTTCATCAACAACCGAATTAACTGATATTTCAAATTAAAAATTCGTTTTCATTACCGTTCAAGTCAAATGAATAAATAAAAGAAAAAAGTAAAATTGATCCGCGACGCACTTGGGTGTATTAATTACCATTATCAACACCCTTCTTGTTTTTACAGTGAAAAAACTCATTACCGTAAATCATCGTTGTGCAATAAGACTCGGTTGACTAGTCGCCACTTGCCTCTCTTTTTAAATCAATATTTGATTGTGGAACGTTTCGTTAAGTCCTTCGTTAAATATATATTTATAGAGGAAACACTAAGGGTTGAAGCAGGAGAAAGAAGAGGGTAGAAACTTCCTGATGAAGGTATCTTTGATTGTTTGACGGTTGAGGATCGCGTGCAGAATTTAATCAAGATGTGTGGAAGACAGTTTCAACAAAACAACGACGAAATCTACACTCACACTCTATGATCTGCAACTAGATACGATAAAAAATTTCTTCGAAATAATTTAGAAACGTTAGACAGGTGAATTTGTAAGTAGGAATATACTTGTAAGTCAGTTAATTTGTGAGGTTGAATGAATAATGAAATGATATGATTTGAAGGGATGTAAAATGGATGAAGTTGGAAAACAAAGCTAGTGTTTGGATTGTGCGACAAATGATGGCACGACCTTGGTGATAAATCAGCGGTAGCGTTTCAATCGCGAAGAGTGGCACCGTCGCCTAATCGCTTTCAAACGCCGCGATAAATAACACAAGCAAGCAACGCTCGTGAAAACATCAACAGCATTCGTAAATAACATCGATGCAGGCTGGCGACTGAGTAGCAAGATGCAAGCGAGGAGATCATCGAGCAACTCATTGGCAGCAGTAGCAGTAGCAGTAGCAGGGTGAACAGAGGGTTGTTCCACTAACTATTCGTGTTCGACGCGGAGGGAATTTATCGAACGTCGTTAATCGACGTTCTTCGTTGATTAAAAATGCGAAGAATTCACAAGAGCGCGTTTCGTTATTTGAGGTTAATTAAATTAAAAAACAAAATTAATAAATATACAATCCACAAGTTACTCTGGGGAAAATATGCCACAGGCCAATCGTGAAAAATTCAACGTCTGTTGAAACGCAACATTCCGTTTTCAAATTTAATTTTATTGAGTGTGGAAACAATGCAATGTTACTTAGCTACGATTTAATTCAACAACGAGAACAAATAAAAAAGGGAGAATCTGTGAACACGGTGTTAATGACCGTATCTAAATCCAGAACGAAATAAAAATAAGGAGGCTTAATGAAACAAGTGGAGCGGAGCCACCCCCAGCCGCAACAGTGCGCACATAAAGACCAGCCGGCTTTATTAAGAGCAAACACTCATCTTGAACGGCGTAAAAAAGCGCTAGAGACGCGCAGCCACGTGAAATAGTGTAGTTGTTGAAAGTAATTAGGTTTTGCAAGTGTCAGTGTGCGCACGCGTTTCGCTGCTCAAGACTCCAGGCAATCGGTGTTTTAATTACGCTCATTATGCTAATTGTATTTTCTTCTTTTCGCGTGTTAATGTTTCAGTTTTTCCCTGCTGCAATGGCAGGTGGACTGACTGAGAGAAGCGAAGCTTCAGCGTTGAAATTAAAGCGGCTTTGATACATTCGAAGCGCGCTAATTCTCTCCCGCTGTTGCTTGGTCGTCCCGTGATTTAAAGCGTCTCTGAAAACGGTTTCCTAATTAAGCTTCTGTCGCGAAACGTCGTTTGGCTTTTTTTAGAAGTTTAATTTTTAGCTCCTCAAAAACCGACGGCGAACCCCCTCGGCGAGGGTGGCGGGGGCACGGCGGCGGCAGCTGCGGCTGGGTTGCCAACGTTACCGACCGACAGCACAGAATTCTAGCTGCTAGCTGAGCTGCCCGACTCCAGTCGAAAAACTTCATTCTCCTGCGCTATGAATTATTCGTACGATTCACTTTACTCCACTTCACTATAATCATGTTACCAACCATTATTACATAAACATGGTGTAAAATGGAAATTTACTTGGTGAAAAAATACCACACGAAGAGTGATTTGAAAGCGTACTTAATGGATCTTGCTCGTTGGTGAAAAAGGAAACGCAAAAGTTGCCGGGTTGAACTAATCAATCATCAGGGCGCTAACGAGGAAAACTTGACAAGGGCCAGCAAAACGGACATACATCTAGGTACGTGTTGTTCCAGTAAAACAATTAGTCAGGGCAGTCTGACGTCATGACGTGCCTTGGCACGGACTGGACGTCTGCGGCCGAGCCGCACCGCATCAAAAATTCACGCACGGGCCAACAACTACTGCACAAGTTCATAAAAACCTGCCAACAACCAGACTTAGTACAAGTCAAGCAAAGAACACATCTACATTTCATTATTTTCTACCAACATTACGTTACGTCCCATCAAATAGAGTAGCACGAACCCTGCACACATTTACTGGACATTTAACCAATTATTTATTAGATTCATCCTGCAATTAATCTTCTTCAAACATATTTTCTCTCATACAAACTCATCTCATCATCAAATGTTCAATCATATCCATACATATCATCATACCTTGCTTGTCTGGTTTTTAAGATTACTCTGGAAAAATTTATTTTTTTCTTTCGTCAGATGTTTTACTTTCCCGTGGTTATACTTCAAAAAGTAAAGGAAGTATGAAAATGCGCTCAACGGCATTGAATTTCTCGTGCTCCAATTAACTTATAAACAAATTTACAGCAATATTTAAATTTCAAATAATTTTCATGAAAATATTCTCATAAAACAGTTTTTGACTAATATCTCGAAAACTAGACGACACATGCATTTGGAGCCTTTACCATTGGATTAATGGGGTAATGGCTCAGTGGTATCAAGTCGGCCTGTGGAAGAACCCTGGTTCGATCCCCACAGCCGACAAAACATTTTGACCAATTTAAAATTACTCCTGTGGTTTCCCCACCACTAACATCTTTGGGAGCCGTGATTTGACGGCTGGTAACCGCACTTCACGCGCAAAATATAACACTTACCGAGATCTGCGTCAGCAGAGTGTCACACCCAGTAATGGGTAAAAAGCGTGATGATATATTTATTTATATTTATTTTATTTACCATTGGATTGATCAGGGCGAAATAAATATGTATGTAAATTTTTGTTTTAATATTCGCACGAGAAAGAATTTTAGGACAAATAGTCTGAAATTGGCCTAAAATCGAAAAAATATCAAGAAATTTATAAAAAATTAAATCCCAACAAATTGGTTACAAATTTGCTTCGTCAATTCGGACACTAGGAATTCAATGCCGTTGAACGCATCTTCATATCTTATGAAGTTTCTAAGATATAGCCTCAATTTATCCCAAATTTTATCGCACTTTAAAAATACTTATTATTGTTTCAAATTGACAGATACTTAGTATTTAGCTAGGCTCTGTGAGATATTAGTAGACAGGTTATCTTGAACGTAGGGCAAAGTAGTTTTGAAGAGTGTGATTAGGCCTGGTGAGATTTCCCCTCTGTGGAGTAAAAATCAAGGTGATTTGTGTGGGTAAATTTATGCATTTCACGGTGCCATATTTCGCAAGTCGTTTTCATAATTCCCCAGCATCAGTGGCGACAAGCGGCAAGCAGCAAGCTCCACACCATCGTATTTCCATTCTCCGTAGGTAGGTGTATGCGAGGGCACAAGTAGCTCCCACCCCCATCATCTGCGACTCGTAAGAATATTTGCATACTCGTCAGCTGCGCCACCTACAACTTTTCCTCGGGACGGGGACAGCTGGCGACGTTACGCAGCGTATGTATATGGATGTGATGCAAAGACGCTCGCAGAGTTCACGGTAAAAAGGTACTCGAGCGCCGCGCCGGCTTATGCGACAACAAGCAGATGGAAACGGAAATGGCGAGGTGAATATCAAATCACACACGCACACGTCATTCACTGAGGTCAAGTGTGGACTTTAACTTTTCTATATTCCACTCGGAGTTAACAGCCGCCAACGCCAACTTGCTGCGAGTGCAGCACCGGCGCGACGCTGTGCTGTAATATCGCGTTGCGGTGCTTCTGGGTGCCATAATCGTCCGTCTTGATTAGAACGTGCAGCGTTCTCGCATGCGAAATTTCTTCTTTCACAGCTGCACCAACCAACGTCCGTTGCTAAATGAAAATGACACTTCGTCTCGCTACAGAATTAATTAAATTTTCAACATCGTGTTGTAATCACAACCAACCATGATCCGTATTTGTATTGCACTCATTCACTTCACGCTTTCTATTTATTTGCTTTAATTTTAATTCATCTCGTGGCCGTAGATAACATTTTGTACAATATATACATGTGATAATGCATCATCAATATACTTGTGTGATTGTGCAAATTTTACACATATATCTTCAAGTTTCTCTTATTCCATTTATATAGTTAATAACTATTAATTTGTTAAAGAACAGTCAAATTTTAGACAGGAATGTGTTATGTGATTCACCATGGAAGTAAACTTAGTTTATCGTTTAAAAAACCGGTCTTAATAGTATATTACGTACTATAAACTGTAAGTGACAGTTTTTGATCAAGAATGTAGTTTGGGAAATCGAGACTCGAAGGGTCGAGATTTCTAAACATTTGCGACCTAAAAATCACTTACAGTTCGAGATTAGTAAGCTGTTTTTTTACAATACTTGCACAAATAGAACAAAAAGAAAAATAGGTTTCAAAATTGACAGCTGTTAATTGTTGTCAAAATGAACAGGACCTTGATATGTAATATTTACTTACTGTTCACGGTGGACAGTAAGTAAATATTGTAGTCCTGATGTAACTATGAAAACCACTGTACAATAAAAGTTCCACTTACTGTATTTAAGTTTTGTCATTAATAGGTATCTTACAGGACATGTATTTATTTGAAATAGATACGTCTTTTTAAAATAAACTGTAAATAATGGTGGAGGAAAAATGAATTGTATGAATGTGTAATGTTCAGCTTATAGAAAGTTTTGAAAACGTGTAGATGATGTGGCTGTAAGAAGAACAACGGTCTAAAGTGAGTATTTCTTGTAAAGTGGACAGTTTTATTTAAAAGGGAGCGGCGTTCATAATGTACGGCTCATTACGTAAACCTTTGAAGAGCAGTGCCGGTGGTATCGCTGTAAGCCGCACGGGTTACACTGAAATGTAAATAAACTATACACGGCAGCACGGCGTTAGCGGCGACGCCGAGCCAAAGAAAGTTAAGATACGGGGGTTACTTTTAATTCTATTACGGCTTAGTGGTTCGTCATCTCGACGGCAGTGGCGGTAGCGGCGGTGGCTGCACTTTATCCGAGACTGGGATCTTTTCCTTACGCTCGCGGGGATCTAAGAAGCCGTGGGAAACGAGTGATGGTACGAGAGAGAGAGAGAGACGCACCGAGACGAGAGAGACGGCGGAGGTTTGCAGATGAGGCCGAAGGCGCTCGCAGCGCGGGCTATCCAGAGATTACACTTGAATTATGGCGCAGAGATATAATTGCAGAGAAGCTTCGAGTCGCGCACACACACGCGTTTTCATTACGCACCATTTACCATTTACCCAGTCACAACTACACAAGTATTGATTCAGGCGACGATTGCATTGTGCATTGCTGCTGGTGTCGGTCGGTCGGCCGGACCGATAGTGCGTCTTCCGGTAAAGTGGCGCGAGAACAGATAATAACGCTCGTCACCGGAAGCGGCAGGTAGCCACGGACACAATGCTATCGGCTCGCCGATCTTCTTCCTTCTGCAGCTGTTGAAGATGCCGAGGCCGGAAGCTACCTACCGCGCTCGCTACCGGAACCCTCTGTCTCTCTGCTCGCTAGCTTTCTTCTCGCCACGGGAAATTACCAACCGTAAATATTAAACTTGTACCGTAATTCAGGGCTGTATGAATTTTTTGAATTATTGTGGCTACAAATTACGCACTGGCTAGCTCATATAGCTCGGTGCCGTATGGAACGCTTCTAATTTATGTGTGCTGCATGAGTTATGTCCAGTATTATGTTATCCTTTCAAGGATTTACTCAAGAAACTCGCGTCCCTTCCTGCCTCGCTCTGCATTACCAACACAGCCCTGACTACATCTTCTTTACGTATGTACAATGATGAATTATGATTCACCAGCTACAAATTTATAGTTTGTAATACGAAACGAAACAAGACTAGAAATTACATGTCTTGTCTCCAATAGAATATTATTATATCTTCTCTCATTTTTCTCTCGTCCTGTATGTTCCGCAAAGATTGACGAGATTTCTCGAATTTTTCAAAATATATTATTTATTATTTCTACTACGTTTACTTACTTAACTGTTTTAATAAAAATCTACTTTGCACACTAAGATTGAACGGGAAACTGAGCACTTTCTTGCCTGTCTCAGAAAGTAGTAAATTATATACTCAGGGACTAAAATACATAATTTAATCCTAAGGGTGAAACTCGGAAATAGTCACCTGAGGGATTAAATGCACTTTTGTCCTCTGCTATATACACTATTTTTCAAACTCCCAGCCATACTTTATATATTAATGATTAATTTTGATATTAACTTGATATATAATTCACAATGACAGTTGTGAGTATAAACAATATTTGTTTAGTCATGTGACAATATTCTATTTATATTTTTAATATTCACAAAAAATATATATTTTTTAGTCGACAAATCGCGAATATCATAATACAAACCTCGTCCAATTCAAAATGCCTTTTTGTCTCGCCAATGCGAGAAATCTAGAAATCTAAATCTCGTCTAGTCCGCATTATTATTTAATAGTACTATACGCGAAAAAAATGAAATATCCGTTAGTGGAAAAAGCGATCATATTTGCAACATGCATATTTGTGTTTGAACAATAGAAACGACGCAGATATCAGGTGCTTCGTTTCCGGTAAAAACCGCGTCGCGAAAAGTTGTAACCGCGAATGAATGGCACTCGAGTGCTCGGTAGTGGTAATGAAACGCGAGTGCGTCGCCCACGCGGATTCACATCAAACTTGTCGTTTGTACCGAAATTGAAAACTATTCGCGAGCACTGGAATTCTTGTTATAAACCGCAGCGGCAGCCATAGCAACGTTTCGTTCTTTTCCACGAGACTCTGGCATTCCATAGAGCGGCGCGGCGCGGTGCGGTGCGGTGCGGTGCGGTGCGACGCGGTACGCCGTGGCGTAGCTGATATCTTTTCTCTACCGCTACGTTTATAATTTTAGCTTTATCAGGCGAGCCGTTGCCGGCAGCGGCGACAAATTGCGGCCCTCCTCGGCCTCTGTTTGTTTACGGACCCTCAGATCATTTTTACTAAGGAAATTACTTTTGAGAAAGACTTTCATAATTACATTTTGTTCTAATTTTTCATAGATTGACGCATTTACATTTACATGCTAGAGAAATTGTGGCTATATTTCACAACTAAATTGACTCCACATACGACCAGTCCAGAATATTTGACACGATAACATATATACATAACATCATGGTATATCCAATCAAATTGGGTAGCACGAACCCCTTAAACATGCACTCATCAGATTTATCAAAGAATCAATCTTCGCGAAACATTCTCATCTTGAAACACCATTCTTGCTTCAACCACATTCACATTGTCTCCGTACAAGCCTCATTTATTCCTTCACACTCGACATTTTTCACCACGCAACAATCCTTCAATTACATTCACCCATACACTTGTTTAAGGCATAGCACTTTCTGCTCGAGATGCGGCACAATATTTTTTCTACGACCATTTAGAAACGCTTGAAGAAGAATTTAAAATTATTTATGACAGTTTTTCTGTTTGGAAATTCTGGTGATAGTTTTCATATATACATGGATACGATGATACACTTTTATATTTCCGCTTGGTAAGCGGCAAACATCAAGTTTCTGCTTTCAATTGATAGTTGGTAATGTCTATTTTCTGCTCGGTCGTAGAAAAATAACTATTTTGAGCTGTTACTAAAATTTTGTTCTTTACTTAATTTTTTTATGGGGTAATGGTTCAATGGTATCGAGTCGGCCTGAGGATCCTAAGAACTCTGGTTCTATCCCCACAGCCAACAAAACATTTACGCCAATTTAAACTACCTCTGTTTCTCCCCAACTACTAACATCTTTGGGGGCCGTGATTTGACGGCTGATATCCGCGCTTCAGGCGCATAAATATATCACTTATCGAAATCTGCTTCGGCAGAGTGCCACACCCAGTAATGGGTAAAAGGCGTGATGATATATTTATTTATTTATATTTTACTTAATTTTTAACGTTTAAAATTAGTTTTTCTATTAGAGCCTAGTATCTAATCATCAAAGGAATCTTATAATTTTGTTTAACATAAAATAATGATAATAGTGGATGTAGTGTATGCCATCCCTAGGTTCGTTGGTGAGTCTGATTACGGCGTGTCGTGTAACATTAAAGAAGGCGAAGGGTGGTAGCGGTGTGTGACACTTTCTCACATAATTTCGTTGATCGTACGTACGCTCTAATATTTGCTGGGTGTGTTTCCTCCCGGTGCGGTTACACCTGTTGTCTCCCCGCTGTCTCCGCCGCCCCGGCATGCGTCGAGCTCCTCTTCAAGCTTGACTGTTTCAATCAGCGCGCAGCATTCACCGGTTAACCGCATCACAAACCTCGCGCCGTGTTATATACCTGTGTGTATGTGTGTGTGTGTGTGTGTGTGTGTGTGTGTGGATCTGGTTCTGGCGTTGCTCTGTCTTTCCTTCACTTCACTTCACTACCGCTCTTCTCTGAGCAGCAGCAGCAGCAGCATCGCGCAATGGTTGCGGTAATGCTCTGCGCCAGTGCAACGGGAGGTACTCAACTGCTGGCTCAAGTACCCCCTGTTATCATGGGAGTTACGGTTATGCTGTACACTTTTCGTGGTGGAGCTCATAACTGCGCTCGAGAGCACCAACCCGCAACCACCGACGCCCAAATAAAATAAAAAACACACACAACTATCTTAACTAGCTCATACACTGTCTGATTTGCTTCAGAGCCGGATTACTACACAATTGACCACATATCAGAGCTCTCTTCAAATATATTACAATTATTGACATAGGACTGACAAAGATCATGTTTTAATTTACTATTACTAATTACCTATCCATTATCTCATTTTTATTTAAAAAAGTTAATAGAGAGCTAGGGTGTAAAATGATGTCTCATTTTTTTCAGTGACAGAAATGGATTTTTTAATAGATTATGTCATGATGAACACGAAAAAAAGAAAATTAGATTTGGGAACGGGTGGAACTATAGATGGCACCGATGTGAATACGCCGATTTTAAGTGTTTGTTGATCCCTACACCAGTCCACTTTCAGAGCTTCTGTCACCAATGAGCAACAACCACAGGGGTAATTTTAAATTGGTGAATATGTTTGTCGGATATGGGGATTGAACCAGCGTTCTTAGGATCCACAGGTCGACTCGATACCACTGAGCCATTACCCCAAAATATATATTATATACCTCAGGTTATTATTTTCTTCGATTTTGGGAGGTGAAATAAACTTTACCCTCCCTTCAGTCCCTTGGTATATAATAAGCTATTTTCTACGGTTGTGTTGAAAAGTTAACATATTAACATTCATAATTATGAGAAATTTCGTAGTGGGTATTTGGTGGTAAAATTATTAACACTAATAAATACAAAGTACTTGATTTTTCCACAGATTTTATTTAATTTAATTGTAACGATCGTTTCGTCATTTCAAAATTATTGTTACTTACAAATAAACAGATTTGTAATATTTATTTATTTATTTAACTCTGTACAACACGAACTTAATACCAATTACAGTACTGACTCATATAGTTTTAGTTTGAGTGGAATTTGAACTCTGGATCTTCAGATTCGAATGTTGTAACAGTAATCACACATCGAGTATGAGAGGTGAAGCACGTTAAATTTGAATAAAAAAAAAAGTATAAAAATGAATTTGTACGTTAGGGATGAAGATCGTTTAGGTAGGTACTCGTGAAATGAGTGAAGAATGGGCTTACGACATGCGAGCTTATAAAAAGCGTTTGGTTGTAATCAGGAAGGTACGTCGGAAGCGATTACTTTTCACCGGTTAAATCTCACTCGTCGGCTTATCGAAATTAATCGCGACAACGATGAAAAAATCCGTTTAAATTTGAATAAATTCCACACGTACACGCGAGATTACAGATAGATTACGTCGGCAGTGGCCGCTCTCGGGCCGCTTTGTATTCAAATCCATCCGCAAATGAGTGGGCTGGCACGCACGCGACAAAGACGGTGTGATGCGTCGCGGTGGCAATGCGAGCGAGACGGCACGAAGCGGGGTGCTCCAAACGTTTTGACAAGCATTTTTACAAATGATTCCACCGCATTTCCCCCAGCACACACATTGAATTTTCTATAGGTCCGTGGCTCTTGCACACTTTATTTCCCGAGCGAAGCTACAGGTGGCAGGGTGCTCGCTGCGTGCACGCGCGTCCGTGCCATTTTTCAGCTGCCGACGTCTTTTCATCGCCCATCGCCCGTCACATCTGACGCCGAGACGGCGAGAAGGTAAGAAAGGGTCCGCGCGCCACTTCAACGCTATAAGCAGGAAGCGGGCGGTCCGGTTGTCGGAAGTATCGTGTTATTTTATATGGAATTGGCTAAATTGCACGTCGACCCCCACGTGTGGAAATCTCCGCGCCAAATCCGATTTATGTTCGACCTGCTTTTTACGATCACAAACATTTTCACACTGTGTCAACTTGACGCAGTTCCATCACGTGAAACATATGTCCAATAAAATACTAGTAAAGTAGTAGTTGAGTCCCGTAGATAATCTAGGAATAAATAGATGAAAGGAATTATGAATATGGATAGTGAGACAGGATGCAAAGTAATAATAGCTATTTACATAACAAGTGCGCGAATGGTGCAAATGGCGCCTTCGTGCACGAGTTTTGGACAATGCTTTTTATAACGAGCAAAAATTATATAATCGACAATGAGGAAATTTATTAAATTTGAAACGTGAATTTATATTGACTATTTAGTATGCCATGAATTGACATTTGTTATTTGAAAACAAAGTCTCTATTTCTTTTATAAATTTCTTAAAATGTGTGCATATAAGTACAATTAGTGTTTTAATAGTCAAACATTAGAATCATAAAAAATGGGTTATTTTTTCAATTATTTTGCGCACTAGTTTTCAAGGTAATGTAAACCTTATTTTGAATGATGCGAGTACAACGATAATTTTTTTTTCGGACAAACTACGTGTTGTACAAATAATGTTTGATGTTTAAATAAAATTAAGAAATTAAATTAAAAGAGTTAGAAACGACTCAACTTCTTAGTTTCATTTTTTACTTTACGTAAACGCATACATACATTAAATTTTGATTATCATATTTTTCGAACTTCATGCAATATAATTCTTTTTATTTCGTTAACATTCCGGTTAACTTTTTCAAATTAAATAAATCTTTCATTATTAATAAATAAGTTATGCATAATTATTTTTATATTGCTTAGATTATTATGTAAGTAGTATCCTGAAGAGGCTAAAAAATTAGCCGAAACGTTAACGAAATAAAAATGATTCTGAAACATCTGTTTCCTTATTAAAAATAATTGTTTCTATATTAGTAATTTAATTATCAAGACAAAATGTCAATTGTGATGTAGAACTGAGTCTTAAAATAAGAAAATAATAGGAAATTTTTTTTCCAAACACTTGTCTATAGTTAAGAGCTAACCTGACCAGCCGCTGATGATGACCTAACAGTTGATTCGGATGTACTGTAATTTTTGTAAATCTTAGACAAGTGTTTAGAAAAAAATTATTCTTTTCGTATTATTTTCTTATTACTAATTTAGTTAAATAATGTAATTTGTTAATTTGGTTGTCTGCATCAAGCTGAGATTAATAGATATTAAATATAAAATATTCGTCAGAGTTGGTATCGTACTCCTAGATACGGGTCTGTCTGCCGGAGATTGCATTCAAAAGTTCGTAAAAATGCGACGATGTAATTCATATTACGATGAAGTGCAGTTCTTTGTACTGACGGCAGATGGCATGCATATTCATACAAACCACTGTAACTCGTACAAATTAATTCGCATTTCATTTGCGGATGGCCACGCTCGAATCATTTACATTTCATACAATTTTTATGGCCCCTCGTTCGTATACAAACATATGAATATTTGATTTGATTCCTTTCGGCTTGTATTAAATTTGATATTTAATTCGGCGCTTTACACACGCAAAGTGACCACACCACTGGAGTTTCATAGCGAAGCGTTTGGAGGGTAAATTGCATTTGAGTAATTTTTGACCGTAATAAAAGTATCAGGTGGGTGTGAGTGTCTGGCCTGCTCTGCTACGATCCGGAAGGGAATTAATGATGACGCCGCGCCGGCAAGGGAAGCTTGCAGCGATCACTTGATAAATATGATAGGGAATGAACTGGGAGATTGATTGATTTCCCGATAAAATAAATGGCTCTTCATACTAAGATTCCTACCAAGACGAGGAATAAATAATTATCCCACAACCAATAAATAACTTACACAGGATTATACTCGCTTTTTTTATCTATATTCTTTTTCATATTATACCCTATTCTATGTAGGAATACACAGTATTCCTCGCTAGTCATGACAGGGGTACCATCTTTAAACACATACACACAGGAAGATTCATCAACAAAAAATCCCTAGTCACGGAATTTCATATTAATTCATATGTCTCGCAATACGGTGATGCATTACAGCATTAGAATCCGGAGATCTCTAGTTCGAATTCTACTCAAGCTAAATATATATATATATATATATATATATATATATATATATATATATATATATATATATATATATATATATATATATATATATATATATATATATATTAAGGTCCTTTTGTACAGAGTAGAATAAATAAATAAATATAATAATTTTATTTATTATTTAAAGCATTAAAATTATTCACACTTATGCAGAAAACTATGACGAATTGAATGGTGTACTTTTCAGGTCCGTATCCAGGTTAGTTTTTAAGATAAAGGTAGTTAGAAGGAAAAATGTAAAACTGGATAAAATTTGAGACAATATGTACTTTTCCTGAGGCTATATCTCAAAAACTAAGCATGATATGAAAATGCGCTCAACGGCATTGAATTTTACGTACTTTAATTGACTTATAAGCAAATTTTCAGCAATTTTGATTTTTTCAATTTTGAACTAAAAGTGCCGCCCTCCAAATATTTCTGTGGTCGATATCTCGAAAACTAAAAGACATACGGATCTGTGGGCTTTTTCATTGGATTCAGGACGTTCAAATACGCATGTATGTACATTTAAAAATTCGTACTATAAAAGTTTTTAGAGCAAAATATCTGAAAATGGCCTATAATCGAAGAAAACTTAAGGGGTACCCCTTAAGAAATTTTCAAAAAATTAAAAATCGCTGAAAAATTGTTTACAAGTCAATTCGAGTACGGGGACTTCAATGCCGTTGAGTGCATCTTCACATTTTGTTTAGTTTTTGAGAAATAGTCAGATTTTAAATTTTATGTCATAAAAAAATTATCCGTTAATTTACATATTATAGCATATATTTGACTATCTAATAGTGGGTAGTGATATAAATTATATATATATATATATATATATATATATATATATATATATATATATATATATATATATATATATAGAGTAAGTAGCTCAGTGGTATCGAGTCGGCCTGTGTATCCTGAGAATCCTGGTTCGATTTCTATAGCCGACAAATATTTTCACCACATTAAAATTACCCCTGTGACTCCACCACCACTAACATCTTTAAAAGCCTTGATTTGACTACTGGTAACCGGACTTCACGCACATAAATATATCAGTTTCCGAGATCTGCTTTGGCAGAGTGCCTCACCCAGTAATGAGCAAAAAGCGTGATGATATATTTATTTTATTTATATACACATAAATAAATAAATAATAAATTCTAAAATTTTCAATTGATTAGAGATTATGAATGATATATTTTTCGAGTAATTTGATTTGAAGTTCTGTGTTAGATTCGGGTATGTCGGGTGTCCTAGCATAATGAATATATTCCAGGGCGTCGGTGGCTTTATCCAAAAACAAGGTGAAGTAATCCAGTGTGCCATGGGAGGGACATAATCATCGGTTAACGAGAAGTTACCGCCGGGCCGGTCGGGCCGGACTTTACGACAGGGCTTAGTGTAATTTCTTGGAGCAACTTAAACTAATTTATGCGTTCATATATTTCATGGTTTGCCGGCCACTGAGGCTACATCTACGTCCCGTGGGAGGAACTCTGTACTGCTGGTGCTCTCGGCTGCATCTTGCTTCTTATTAAACGTCTCTCAATTAGATCAACTGCACAGGTGCTAAAACAGGGCTGGGGATAGAGGCCGAGGCGGAGACGGAGACGTCCAGCTTACGTCGGTGTCACACGCGTAGATAATTCATTCGCCCATTAATTATAGGCAGACCGTCATGTTCTGGCTTGTAATCACAGTATTAGTGCACTGTGATTTATAGACTTGCTAGGCCTTGTGACCTTACTACTACACCCTAGTTATATCTACTTCAGTTTGATTGAAAAATATTTTATCCTGTCAAATATTTATAAATGATTCTAACGAGAAATGCTTTAAATAAAAGTTATGGAAAACTAAATTGTCTATCACTTTTATTTCAAGATTTTTCTCTGAAATAATTTATAATCGCTTGACAGCAGGAAAGATATGATACAATAATTGATTAAAAATAGAAGACAACCAAAGAAAAATAATGGTTATTTAAATACCTAGACCGAATGAGTATTTCGAATACTGAAGAAAGAATTGTATTTCGTTGATGAAATGTACACAATATTCTTTTATTACAAATTTTAATTAACGAAAAGAAGAAAGTGAGACATTTCTTCTTGAAGATGCTGTTTTATTTCTCTAACGGAAAATGAGGGTTGTAAAATATCTGACGGAAGAATAAAACTTTCTTCATAAGATATACATATAATTTTTGCACTAGCTTATTAGAAATTAAATAAATAAATAAATATAAATATATCATTACGCCTTTTATCCATTGGATGTGGCACTCTGCCGTAGCAGATTTCGGTAAGTGATATATTTATGCGTGTGAAGTGCGGTTATCAGTCGTCAAATCACGGCCTCTAAAGATGTTAGTGGTGGCGCCACAGAGGTAATTTTTAATGTTGTGAAAATTGTTTCTCAGCTATGGGAATCGAACCGAGATTCTCAAATCCACAGGTCGACTCAATATCACTGAGCCACCTACCCCGTAAAATAAAATTTTCAATTGATAGATGTCAACTGAGTGTTACTAATGTCAAATCATACAATCTAGTTGACAAGGATATGGCTCACTTTTCTTCTCTAGTTAAGAAAAATTAACTTTCTTCTCTAGGGACGAAAAGTATCACTTTCTTCTCTCAATAGGTTATTTTACTTGTTGGGCAGAATTGTGAAAAATAAAATAGATTTAAATAAAAACAAATAAATAAAAATATATCATCACGTCTTTTGCCCATTATTGGGTGTGACACTCTACCATTGCACATCTCGGTAAGTGATACATTGGAAAGTTAGTGGTGGAGAAGCCACAGGGATAATTTAAATGTGGTGAAAACTATTTATATCTACAGGTTTCTGTAATATTTTAGGAGGTTCAGTGGACGATACAATCATTTTTAAGACGTCGCGCTACTAGGCATTATAAAATGAAATTGTATTGTGCAATAAAATTAATTATAAAATCGCGTACGTTCTTTGACATTTGTTGAATACTTGATTGTTGAAAAATGAAGGACAGTCGATTGCTTTACGAATGAAAACGTCAGTGGGAAAAGCATCGCTAGAAGAAGGAATTCCATATTTAAAAACCGTTGTACGTGTAATTGGAATGGGCAGAAAGGTGGTGGGCGGGTAGGAGTGGGCGGGTGAGACGGGAACATGAAAGTAAAGCTAAATGGCGCCTGAACTCGCGGCGCACATTCATTTTCTTGTTGCAGAAGTTTTTAAACTTTTTATCTGCTTAAAACTCCTATATAATATTATAATGACGAAATTCTTATATAAGTTAGCTTCTTATAACAAAAACATCAAATAGGATGAAAGGGAAGGAATGAAAGAAGGAATGAAGACAATGAGGGCGCGATTTTTACGTGGCGAAACATGAGAACGAGAACAACCAGCCACCTTGCAGAGAATATTCCAGATCAATACATATATTACTTTCTTACCATTATCGAGTTTATCCTTCATGTAAATACAAAACATATGTAACGTATTACGCAAGCTACTAGCACTAGATATAGTGGCAATCACGATTATAATATACTGGATGTCTCAAATAAATAGAGATATAGCCGAGAAAAATAATTGATCGCAAATCAAAATAGTTCAGCAAACAATAACAGCTTATTCACATTACAATTACTGCCAAACCAATTAAATTTATTATCAATTAATCTTGGACAATATTTATTTCAAATAACTATATTAACAGGCTTTTTATAGGTGTATAATAGGTGCATTCCATTTGCCATTTGAATTAGATCTAACTTACATTTACTGATCCAGACCACTTATTTATTTCGCTGGATTATTTTGCTGATTTTACTTTCAGTACTAGAATTACTTATTATAATTTACTTTAAAGAAATTCATTCAAATAAGTGCATCAGTTTAGTTAATTCAGTTCATTTAGTCATATTGTCTAATTTATCGAAAATAATTTAAGTGAACTAAGTGGAAAATAGTATATAGTTGTTAGGCGTATTCCATTTGCCATTTGGATCAAATATAACTTACATTTACAGAACCAGGTCACCTATTTATTTCGCTGGATTACTTCACAGACTCTATTTTCAGTACTAGAATTATTTTTTCTAATTTACTTTGAAGCAATTCATACTACCAAGTGCACCAGTTTGTTAGTTTGTTTAATTCTGTTCATTTAGTCATGTTGTCTAATTTCTCTGAACTGATTTAAGTGAACCAAGTGGTAAATGGAATACAGCTTATAAGTCGGTGTTGGATAAAAATTAATTAATTTCTTGTCCCAAGTACTAGTTAGGCTTGTGTTTGAATTTTTCTTGGTAGATAAGCAATGGCTACGAGAGACAGAGAGTGTGTGTGTGTGTGGATGATCGATAGCGCTGAACATATTCAGTGTGTCACTAACCAGAGATCATCCCGGACTTATGAATAAATACATGGTGGAAGGGTGCGGGGAAGTGTGGAGCGGGGTGTACGGAGAGAGAGCAAGAGTCGTGGCCCCGGGGGTGGCGTTGAAATGTGCGGTTTTGAGACGCTAGCCGAGGAGCTCGCTCGCTTGCAGCGCCGCTCGCAGTCCTGCGGTCGACACAGGAATCTCTTGCAGCCATTATATTGAGAATACTATCCTGATAATACCGCGCCGTGCTGTGCACATAGCGTGCGTTATACTGTTAACGACCTCACGTTCCCCGTATGCCTTCCACCGCCAACCTCGACGTACACCAAGCCCAAGAAATTACCGACTGGATTTCGCTTCTTCGGAAAACGGCGCGGCGTACGTAACAAACTGTTTCAGCCCAGCACGGTCTATTTGCTCCGGCCGAGCACCAGCTTCCAGCCAACCGAGCCTGTATGTGCATCGAATTACCCACTGCCACGACTATAAATACACACATACACACACACAACACACTTACTATATGCTCTAGATTAAAACATCGCTCCTTACTACATTCACTATAAGTATAACTAACTAAAAATTGTGCTATACTCAAAACGTTATAACCACAGACTGACGTCATCAAAAATACAACTAAATAAATGACACAGGGTTTTGCTACGTTTACATAGTATATATGTAACCGGTTTTAAATTGTATTGCACTTTGCTTGATTGGAGATATTTTATAGACCCTACTAATTTTTAGTGCGTCCTCTTTAATAAATTTTAAATTAATAATGAAAATTAAAAACAAATATACTAATTTCGTACAGCACTCAAGGGTAAAAGCGATATTATTATTTGTATATTCTTGTTCAAAATAAATTATTAAATGAAGAATCAGCAATTGAAATTCTTTTGACAAATTTCTTTCCCTCGGAATTGTTTAAAAACTACTGTACGTCAAAGTCAAAGTACTTAAACAGATTTTTTGTTGTTTGAAATAATAGGGCATGAAACTGACAGATGAATAACAGCTCGATATAGTCAGAAATTATGTGTCATATGAACGTGCAAAATATAAAATAATTATTAGAAATGAAAAAGAATTATTTTCAGTACATAAATCGATAGTAAATATAGCTATTATTCAATATTCCCTATATAAGATTTGTGTTTCAATATAATTTGTTTTTTTTAATTGCCAAGTCATGTCTATAAATGACAGATGTCAAATATCGATTCGAATATCTATTTTAAGAATTAAAAGTTTACAACCGTAGAAAAAGTAATATGTAACATACGTGTGGCAACGGTCATTACAAAAATTTGTGTTACAATAAACTGTTTTTTCTACCCTATCGGAAACTAAAATTTTGAAAAATAAATTAAAAATATAGATACGTTTTTCTTATTATTTTCTTGGTAGATGCCATTTGAAGGTCAAAATACCGTTGTTTTTCCAGTTGCCATAAACAAAGCTTTACTTTCTTTCCGAGTGATAAAAAGTATCAGTTTCTTCTCTCAATTAAGGTCGAAAAAAATTAGTTATTTTACCTTTCAATAAATTCAACCCTAAGTAGCGCCAATAATTCAGTTATTTATTTTTTTTATGGAATAAAATCTAAGTAATTAAAATAAGTTCTAAATTACATATGTTTTTTATTGTTTATATTGTTCTAAATGTAGAAGCAGCAGCATCTGAACAGTTTCGTCGCTAAAAGCGCATAATTTTTCGGTGGAAAAGTAAAAGAAGAAGTTTCATATGGGATTGTGAATTGTGATCATATCGAAACGTAATAACGAAATAAGCGCGGGCGCGGAGACGTACGGGGAGCATCATCACGAACAAAACACATAAGCGAGAAAGTTGTGAATGTGTTATTACCTTCAGACTTGGTGGCAGGTGGCGCTTCTACTGGCGTCGCGACGTAGCTTCCCTTCGGCCTGAAGTAATGCTGCAACACAAACAAACGCAAATGAGAAATAAGAAGCGGTATACGTGAGAGTGCACTCATATGCCCGCATCAGTTTCTTCAGCGAATAAATATCTACAATTTATTAAATAATAGTTATTTATACACTTAATACGTGATAGGAATTTGCCACAGGGGTACTTTTAATGTAGTGAAAATTGTTTGTCAGCTGTGGGAATCGAATCCGGGTTCTTAAATCCACAGACCGATTCGATATTACTGAGCCACCTACCCCATAAAAAAGTGGTACAAAATTTAATTCACCATAACGAATGTTTTATAGTCGATAACATACCTGGGGGGTTCTAATTTATAGCGGGATGTGGCTGTGGCTACGGCTATGATATTTTCGTGACAGCTGTACTCAATTGTCTTCATAGCGGGACTTAGTAACAAATTCGAAAATTATATTTTTAATATTGATACTAAAAATACAGTATAGTTGTCAACCCTTTTATTTATAAATAAATATTTATGTCAAATTGGCAAATTTGTTCGATTTCATTATATAAATGCAGTTTCTATTTGAGTTCTATATCTGTTATTAAAGAAAATTATTATAAATAAACCAATAAAAAAAAAATGAAACAACGAATGACAGTGAGTGTGGCTACGATCACAGCGGGACCTATCCAGCTCCCGCTATAAATTTGCGATGTTGCTAAATGATGACGCCATCGAAGACATTTTTATTTATACCACCAGGTGGATCCTTGTTGTTAGTGATGTGGCTACCGTTGCAGCAGTGCTAAATATTACAATTTTTTTGTATAAAAAGTTTGTCTTTTTTATTGTAAGTTTTACAAAGGGTCTTGTAAATAATTGTATTTGTCGGATGCGCGTAGTTTTTGTTTGGTGATAAATAAATAAATAAATAAAGGATGAACGCCGTGATGATTTAGTTAGTGCTAAAAGCCTTAATCACCCTTGCACTTCGCCCTGTGAATCATAAAGGGCGGAAGCGAGCGCTCAGAGGCAGGTAACCGAATCAGAGCCACGTGCAGAGCATCGCAGATCACGCTCCAGTGTCCGCAAAACAAAGAAGCCGAGAAGAAGTGACGCGACGTCATGTCGTGGTCGCCACAGCCCCATGGGCACCACATGTGCGCGCACATTTTTATTCTCTGGAATAAATTAAACGCCAAACTGTCAGAAAGTTTGTTTTTAAAATGGATACACAAGTCCCTATTGTCCGGCTGCTAGGTTTGCGGTGACAACTGCGCCTCGGCTTCCAGCCACGGCCCACTGCGTCTGAGCTGGGTCACCCTCGGCGCGCCACCCGCCAGCCGCATGTCAACTTATGAAAATGTAATATTTCAGAAAGCGCTGGCTTCAAAATTAAAAAACAAAACATACCTTACTTGTCACATACTCGCGTAAACACACCCTTAACGCGCTAAACCCCTTATGTCATGATTAATTTTTACAATTTGACTCCGGTGTCATCAAAAATGCTAAGAAGAATGCTATTAGAAGAGTTGGTGTGTGTCAGTTAGTGAAAATAAGGTGAGATATTGCGAAGACAACCTAACATTTCCGATCATTTTTCCAAATGCAATTTTCATTTCCCCGAATATCTTTTTCACGAATTCTAATTTCTTGTATTCCCTGATTGACAATTTTCTCGAAAGACAATTTTGAATCTAATTTATTTAAAAGATTGTCAAGTATCAACTGCAGTTTAACATTAAGTGTAAGTTTGCTGTAGCATTCCATTTTAATTATCAATAATGTTATTCCAATTCGCAATAGGATAATTGGTGGCAGGATTCGCGTAGAGCGCGGAGCGCCAGCGGCTGCGAAGGCGGCAGCAGCAGCGACACCACACTTGCTCTCGTTCCCAGCTGCAACCTTACATCGGTCCGAGATATTTGATAATTGATATTTCTGTTCATTACTCACTCGGCACAGCTGCCGGCGTGTTGCCCGCTCCCGCTACCCCCGCGCCAAGACACCCGGCGTATTCGTTAATTTTAAAACAAATCTCATGAAAAATTTACGTCTTTAATTCGTCTTTGAAATTTGTCTCACAATCCTCTCACCGGCATGGCACGGCGCTCCAGCGCGATCGTTAGCAACAAGAATGAAAAATTCAATCCTTGACGCAAGGACGAGTTAGAGCTGTAAATCACCATTTTCCAGCATGCTAATTTCCAGAATGTAGTTTTCAGAATTCCCGAATATTAATTATTTTTTTTTTAAACTTTTCCCGTATGCTAATTATACGTATGCAGTTTTCCCGAAAGCCATTTCTTTAAATTTCTAGATTATTTTTATAATACCCATTACTGAGTGCCGTGGCACTCTGCCGTAGCAGATCTCAATAAGTGATATATTTTGCGCGTGAAGTGCGGTTACTAGCCGTCAAATCATGGTCCCCAACGATATTAGTGGAGGGGAAGCCACAGGGATAGTTTTAATGTTGTGAAAATTGTTTGTCGGTTATGGGAATCGAACCTGGATTTTCTAATCCACAGGCCTACTCGATACCACTGAGCCATGTATCCCAAAAAATAAAATTAAATCAATGAGAATATGATATTTACTGTGTTTCACTACTTTTTTACTTTTTTCATGTTTTTTTAAAATATGTAGTTCAAATAAAATAGTCATTTGTTTAATTAGAAGTAAAATACAAGTTTTTGGGTCGAGTAATAAACGTTGCCAGACGAGAAGCGTAGGGACAAAAAGTATTGCAAAGAGATACTTTTCACACTCATTCTGAATGTTGATATATTGACTTTTCAACACTAACGGAAAAAAAATCTATTTTTAGTTATATTACCAAAAAACGATGATGTATCTATGGTAACGTAAACATTCCTGTAATAGTGTTCATTTACTATTGAAAAAGTTGAAATAATAGTATCATACTGAAGTGAGAGAAACATATTTTTTACTGCCTTATTTTAACAATAATTTATAAATGTTTGAGAGTGAAACATATACGATGTAAAATTAATGAAATGTTTGATATGTTGTATAAAACAGGAATATTCAGTGTATCGGGAGATTGAAAGGAGTTAGGTGAAGGGGAGAGAAAGAGGGGAAGGAGATGAGCGCTACGCGATGAGAGCGTCGCGACGCGCCCGAGCGAGACAGCGCACCCGACGAGGACGTAACGTTATTTGCCTGAAGAGACGATAAGATAAGGTACCGCTAGGTTATGGAATGGCACTTTAATTACACTAATGGGAGAACCAAATGTTAATTACAATTCAAAGTCTAAAAGAGAGGAGAAGGATCGCAATTTATAGACAGGGGGTGCGGAGAGACGCGCTGCTCACTAGCGAGCAGCTGAGCCCACTCTGAAAAAAGAGAGAAATGAAGACAAAGCCAGAGAACATGTGTGTGCGTGGAGCCTGATTAATATTTGACTCTAAAACGTCGTCAATTGAAACACACATCGCATCCTCATCCGCAAACCAAACCAATAAATGAGTCGAGGAGTAGAGTTCTCTGTTGATTCAACGAGGGTGAGTTTAAAAGGCGCGTGCGTTGAGTGCGAAGCAATGTTGGATATTGTCTCGTCCACGGAAGTACAATTTTCGCTTTAAAATCTCATCGCAGGCGACTTAGGGCCAAGTCCGCAAGGACCTTCCTGCGGCTTCCGATAGTAGGATAAATGAGTGGCGGCCGGTCCTGCATCTCAGGGGACGCTCGTACACTCCACGCAGACATTCACCACCATTGCTACTAGTCACGACGACACGATTTTATTACTACTAATATTTATTTGCTACTTTGCACAACAGGAAGTTAATCCTTGTTACACTAGCTTATGGAGAAATCTGAATCATTCGGATACAGCTGTAGTCAGTGAAGTGTTGCTTGTAAAAAAATTGTTCTATCCACAGAACCACGTAGTTTTCTCAGTCTTTATGCTTAAGCAATATAAATAAATGCTACAGGCCCGAAATTTGAAAGTTATTTAAACATTATTTATTAATAGTACTCTTTTATCTTGAATATTTTTGTATATTTTTTCCTGTCAAACATAATAATTATTTTGGTGAAAAATACTTCAAATAAAATTGGTAGGAATTAGCTTAAACTAAAAAGAAAAACCAACAAATGCATCAGTTTGCTTAGCTCAATACATTTAGTCACGTAGTCTAATTTATTTGAATTGATTTAAGTGACCCAAGTGATAAATAGTCCTAATATTGAAAATTTTTAAAAAGGTGTTTAACAATATTTATTTGCTTAAGACTCAGGAGGCTGTGAAGACGGTTTGGTATATCATTTTTACTTTATTCACATTCATAATAATTTTCATACAAGTTCGTTTATTTTTCCAACTTGGAATTATTTGTTGTTATTCTCAATTTTACTGTAATTTCAAATCATCTACCAGTCTTCTTAATTCCACACTGTTAATAAAATAGAAGATTTTAATACGTAAGGGTTGTTCGTAGCTAGGAATTATAAAAATAATTAAATTTTGATAATTCTAAAAGTTAATTCGGCAAGTTGGTCGTCATTAGTGCATGAAACGTCACCGACAGCGGCGACGGCGACGGCAGCAGCAGCGGTAACGGCAGCAACGACAGAGAGGCAACGCGATGCCGAGCGGTAGAAACGTTTTATGTAGGGTTCCTTTCATTTAATAATGAGGGGCACCGTGAAATCCTACTGGCACTGGTTGGTAGAACACGGACGCGACTACGCCATCCAACCACGCTGCCAGCACGCCAGCTTCCGATTAGATCTCTCTCATGAAGAGCCTTTGTGGCCTCTAGAAACGTACGTAATTTTACAATTTCCAAAGAAAAATTAATAACTGACAAAGGGTAACAGAGATCGGACTTCCACAGCCTCTTAATCCTTTTCCATTGTTCTCATTTCAAGTGAAGAGCGCGCGCACACACATACACACACATAACATAATCCTACTACCATCCATCGCTATCTATCCACCGCTGCATTCTTTATGTTCAGCGATAAATAAATTAAACTGTTCTCAACAAACTTCTCAAATGAGAAGAGAAAGAAACGGACAAAACAAGAAATATCAATCGGACGGGTATCGGACTCTGGAGTCTGGACACCGGCGTCGTATTAATAATGAGGCTGGCTTGGCTTGGTTGGTTGGCGGGTGTCACGGGAAGGAACACGACGCCTCCGGGGAGCGCGGCGACAGGACACGCCGAGCGACGTCTCCTGGGACGAGGCCCAGACACAGGAAACAATAAAGCGCTTGATTGACACACAGAGAACCAATTACCTTCACACTTCATTTATAACGCTAAGATTTTCAACAACCATCCATACTACCTATTCATCCTATTTAACAGCATTTAGAGAATTTTTATCATTCACGTATTCTATAACTAATTCTGTTAATTTTTAACGACCGCTAAAAATTTTATTTCATAACAATACACGACATTAAATGAAAAAGGAAAATTAGAATTGATTTGTATTGTTTTATTGATTAAAATTTTTAACTGTCTTAGTTATGTTTTCTATTTAATACTCTAAACACTCATATAAATAAAATAAAATAAATGTATCATCACGCCTTTTACCCATTACTGGGTGTGGCACTCTGCTGAAGCAGATCTCGGTAAGTGATATACTTACGCGCGTAAAGTGAGGGAGCCACAGGGGTAATTTTAATTGGTGAAAATGTTAGTCGGCTGTGGGGATCGAACTAGGGTTCTCAGGATTCTAGATACCACTGAGCCATTACCCCATAAATATTTTATAGTAATAAAAAAGCTCGACATGAAATCAATCGCAGCTAGTATTGCTTCAGGCGACTGTCACATTTCAACTTAATGGTCTAAATAAGATACTATTAAATTGATTTCAAGAAAAGTTATACGTAGAAAAAATGCGTATGTAGGTATGTATTGGTAAAAGCGGTAACTAGATGAAAGTCTGTGTAATTTGTGAATCATGTTCGTCATTGTCTTTGCAATGCATTACCATCAGCATCAACATCAGCATCAGCGCATCTGACAGTCGCATCTCGCTGCTATTTACATAGAGTCTTCTTCTGTTTTTGCATAGCTTCATCTATCATATGAAAATTGACTGAGACAATTCAGAATGCCATTAGTTTTAAATTACACGACGAGGTTCGCTGTGGCGTCCGCCCCGGATCGGTCGCGGTAACTGCTCGCTGCACCGAATGCACTCTATCGATCTGGTGGGCGCTGGCCGACATATTTATACGATTTATTTGTGAAATAAGAAGGGTGGCTGGGCGGTAGCGAGCGGCGAGCGTCGCGATGCCTGCAGTGACGCATGGCCGCGGGGAACGCCGTCCACGCGAGGCCCGGGACTCACAAATCAAACTTCTACGGTACATTGCTGAAATATGTTGACCATAACACGCTAAAATCCAACCGAAAATCCAAAACCCCTCCTTTCTATTCAATACGAACATATGAATAGAAATTTGGACGAACAGTTGTAGCAACATAGTTGCGCTATCCCTTAACAAGCGAGAGTTTACTAACTTATAACTTGACCAACAACAATATTAGTTTTCATTAAAATCGTTAATGATTATATCGCTATCTTTCAAATATGAACTGTAATTTAAGTAAAACAATATTGAGTTGAGAAATTATTTATTTATTTATTTATGCTACTCTGTACAACAGGAACTTAATCCCAATTATAGTATAGGGTTCAGACTCATCGAGCCGCAGTATGGTAGTTTATATATTTTTAGCTTGAGTGGAATTTTAACTCGGAATCTTTGGATTCGAATATTCAAGGAAAAGGTTCGTGGTCCGGTTTAGGTTTATTAAAAATATGCCGGTTATATTCGATTTTGGTTCATGTTCCGGTTCGATCTCATTGATTGATTTAGAGTATTACGTTTTACTTCTAAATGAGTCCAGATATTACATTTTACTAATTTGAGTATTGTTAAAATCAAGAATTTATCAAACATTACACATTTGTTTGCATTTCTTCCAGTTCTTTGCGTAACTATATAAATAATATCAATTTTTGACATACTTTAAAATTAATTTTATCAGTAATGAAATAAGTAAAATGATTTATGTTAATTAATTTAGATGTAGAATTAAATTCGCTACAACTTTTATATAAAACATTTTTATGCGTAAGTAAGCAATGGTAATTGAAAACTAATTTTTCATGTTTGTTATATAACGCAAAGTTTAATGGGCCATCCTGTATATTTTGATGACCTACATCAGCTAATTCAGTAATTAAGCCACTTTTTAAAGAAATGAATTAATAAATATTGTTATCAATAACTCAATCTATTATTTTTTACTTAAGTGACAAGTGTATCGATGAATTATTAAAAATGTACGTAAGTATATATTGAAAATTAAGAAATATAAAGAAAATAAAAAGTTCGAAAGACTATTTTTGACTTATACTTATTAAATTTGATATATAGAACAATATTTAAGAAAATAAAAAGTAGGTCATACATGACTAATTTTTTTTTCGTTCCTGCTGAAATCTTTTCTACGCCATATCTTCAAAACTACAAAAAACATTTTATTACTATTTATACCATTAAATTCTACGTCATTTAGTTATACTAACAAAATAAAATTGAGTAAAAAATTTTGTGCCAAACGGCAGTACAGTCAATTTGAAAAATTCCTGCTGATCAGTTGTATCTCAAAAACTATAATAGTTATTTAAATGCGATTTTAAAGATTGGATTTAGCATAATTTGCTTTGCATTGTTTTTAGAGCCGAAATAAATGATTAATTTACTTGTAATAAGAAATAAAACATTCAAATAAGTGGTGTAATTCGGTGTAATTTTTTATTACGTAATAAAGTACCATAAGTATAATAAAGTTGAGAAGTAGGTACGTGTGAAAGTAAAGGCAAGTCAGTTCGTAACTGGCACAGGTTAATTAATTAGCAAATTCATCTCTTGTCTGGGCGTGCGATACAAGTTTCATTTACAAACAGCGAAACCCTAATTTATATACAAATGTAGATGATAACGGGTGTCAGGTAAGTCCAGCGATATAAATCGAAGCCCATTTGGCGGCAAGTTTGACGATGTAATCCCAGGGCTACTTAATGTTGCGAGAGATTAAAGCGATCCGCGAGTATTCGGACACGAAATAATGCACGTAGCAGGGCTGCGCGCTAACTCGCTCCGACAAGATGTATTCGCGGAGTGTGGCCTCACGATGACTCGCCCGCAAATCAACCTCACGGTATTATTACGTGATGAGTAACGACACTTCGTACCGGGCAGGCCATTAAACACGGAGGAGGTGTACTTACTGCGAACGTGCTGATGTAAAATTACGTCATACATCATAAACATGGACTTGTACTAAATAATCAGAAAACTAGGCTTTTGTCAACTATAAATAATATATTAAATAGCTGTTATTTATTAGTACAATAATTCAAAATTCAAAATAAATAAATAAATATTAATATGAATTGTGGTATTGAGTCGTGCCTGTGGATTTGAGAACCTGGGTTCGATTCCCACAGCCGACAATACTATTTCACCAATTTAAAATTACCCCTGTATCCCGTCCACTAACATCTATGGGAATCGTGATTTACCGGCTGGTAACCGCACTTCACATGCATAAATATATCACTTACCGAGATCTGCTTCGGCAGAATCCCACACCCAGTAATGGATAAAAAGCGCGATGATATATTTATTTTTATAAAATGGCAAAATGTATCAATTTTCAGTTTTTAGTTACCTACAGTGATTTTTGTCATTTTTAAAATCTCAACTTTGAAGCCCCATATCTCGAAAACTAAAAGATATATTGAAATGCGGTTTGAACTAGTGTGTTTCTCGTGCTCCAATTAATTTGTATCCAATTATTTAAGTTACTGAAAATTTAACCAATATTTAAAAAAAATTCTTTGTGTATATTTAAAATAAAAAGAAGAACTATTAAAAATCTGTGAATACCAGCGAATTCTTCGCATAAAAATACGTAGGTATGTAAATTTTCAGAACTTTTGCACTACGGATAAAATTTTTATATTAAATGGCGTAAATTCGGAAAAATCTTAAGGTAAATGCCTTAAAAAAATATTTAAAAATAGCATTTTGAAATTTTTTGTAATAAAACAATTATTTATGTGAATTTTTGACTGAAAATTTGCATATTTATGTATTTTCACAGGGGAAATTCAATGATAATTACAGACATTTTATATCTCTTAAATTTTTTTAAATATTGATAAGGAAAAATTCAGAAAAAAACAGTCATATTTTAAAAAATTTCAAAATTTATGTGTAAGTTATTTGGAGCACAGGAAATTTACTACTTCAAACCGCATTTCATTATCTTTCTTAATTTTCGAGATATGGGCTTTCAAAGTTGTGATTTTAAATATCAAAAATCGGTATAATTTTAAAATTAAAACATGCACTCAACGGCATTCGATTTGAAGGATATAAAACCACATTAAAAAAAAAAATGGAAATTTGAAGTGAAAATTGAAAAATAATGTGCTTCTATTTGAAATGACTTACGTCATTTGATGTGTTCTAGTATTCAATAAACAAAGTTAAAGTGAAATTATTTTGCGAGTGAGGATGTAGAAATGAAAGAAACCGCTGACTAACAGTAATAAACAAAGATTAGGGGGTAAATAAAGAAATGAGCGTCTTATAACGCGTGGTGGTCGGTGACTGTCCACAACATTAACATACAAATATGTTCTGGAATGCGGCGTCGGACACAATGGGCCTGGCGAGTGAATAATTCAACGCAGGAATCGTATCGTATCGCGTGGGATGAAGGGCGGTGGTGATGGCGGTGTGGTGGCGGTGCACGTACACTTATATCACTGCGCGTTTGCATATGTATGCCCCAAGGGGTTGTTTTGTACCGGACAAAACACGTCTTTTTCGGACGGGCCACCGACGTCTTTTTATAGAGGACAATGTGACGCCAGATGCTGTCCGCATCCCGTATGCAAATATATGCCTTCGTTTCTTATCTACCGGCGACTGCGACCTACCCTCTGTCCGGCTACCCACCCCATATTACGAACCCTAGTCCACGAGGTAATTACTAAATCCACCAACCTTGCAAATCATTCGAAATTTGTTACAGAAACTTGATATGCTCGTACTCCCTATATGTAGATAAATTAAAAACTGCTTGTTATATTTAAATTTTCATTATATGGAAGGTTACGGACAGTTATGATTCGGTGGTTAGAAGAATATTAGCTAATAAACAAGAACAATATTTTTTTTTGGCTTTTTAGCGGACCAACTACCAAGGTCATATGTCGTCATTATGCCCTGATCCGCGCTTTTAGATCTTATTTCGTCAACAGCAATTGTGGGAAATTCACTTTCAAAGACAAGCGCAGGGCGTCACTTCCTTACTTTCTTATCTTTTTGTTTCATTTTCAGTGACTGCATTGTGTGGACTCTTCTTTCACATAAAAGTGCAGGCTATCGCTTTCATCTTTTCTAATCTTTGTAGATTCGTTATTAGATTGGTTGTTAGGAATAAGCGTGAGTAATTTGAGATGTTTGTATGCATATGTTATGTACGTCGAAGAAAGAAGATGAATGATAAGTGAATAGGAGTGATTGGATAGATGTGATTGAAGGTTTGTTGTGTGATAAATGATTTCGAGTGTAATAAATAAATAAGTTTATATGGAGGGATCTATGAATGTGGTTAAAGTGAAGGTGGTGTGTTTGGATGAGAATGTTTTACGAGAATTGATTATTTGATGAATGTAATGAGTGAATATTTTAAGAGTGATTTTAGGGTTCGTGCTACCCCATTTGATGGAATATAGCGTGATGATATGTATGTATGTATGTATGTATGTATGTATGTATGTATTTCATCAACAGTAACTATTGAAGAATAATTGATTAAATTAAACGGTTTCAGAAAAAATAGTCAGAAAAGTGTTTTTATTTAAGTCAGAGGATTCAAACAACGGCTTCGTCAAGTAAAACATCACTTTCCTGACTTATTACGTACTATACAATTACATGCTTTACTATTGGTAAAGTAAAATTTGTAGGTATAAGAAAACAATTAATAGTAATTTGGTTGTGTGTTGTCGTGAAAGCAGGGGATTCTTTCCTGGCACTTACACGCATTCCACTCTTTTACATCGGCGTATTTTCCCATTCGAGCTGAGAGTAGCTGCACGCGGTGTGTGAATGTAAGGGCGTCACACACACACACACACACACACACAACCAGCAGCCGTTCAGATTTATAGCATTGTAATGGGGCCAAGTGCTTCACAAGTCGCGCAGGCATCACCATTTTGTCGCCTCTAAAGGACTTTCTTGTTGCTAGTCGAAATAAATTGGGTTTACCGCGACCATCCGTCCCGTTTATCTGTCTCACCGGAGCTCTAGTTTCGCCTCCCTCGCAAACACCAACGAACGAATGTTTATTTCCTGGTAATTATAGTAATTCTTGACACCCCTGTCTGCACAAGGAATCAATGATGCCTTCTCAATCATTATAAAACCTAGAGAAGAGGAAGAAGAAGAAGAAGTGTGAAGAAGTGAAAAGTGTTCGTGTTGGTCAACAAAAGATCTAAACGATGCCATCATATTTCCGTGCCTTAACAATACGTAGGAAGTGGATGTTATCGTGCGAAGAAGTGCGCACCTGAAGGGGAGAAATGTAGAAGTGACCAAACCGACGTCCAAGCACGTCCTGCAGCGCTAACGAGGCGCCTTTGTACGACGCGTCGTCGTCCCTCGCCCACACCACACCACACTAATGGCGATTTGAGAACACGTGAACATCGTATTCACGGCCACCTCCAACCCGTACATATTTGATGGCCACCCTCGGTGATTAGAGAAAGATTGGGACCGGTTGAGTTATGTTCCTAATTACCAGCCTGGATTAAAGACCCATCTAAATCGATTCTGACGTCGTTAATTTTTATACTTTCTTGGCACGGATTCATTTAATGCTACATTTCATTTCACATTTGTTATTTTTTCCTACGTATATTTTACGAGGATACTGCGACTCTCTATCACACAGAATCATCAGAAGTAACTGTTTTAGTTGCCAATATAATTCTCGTAATCTTTTTAGTCCTGAGTCAGGTAAAAATAAAATAAAATAAATATATCATCACACCTTCTACCCATTACTGGGTGTGGCACTCTGCCGAAGCAGATCTCGGTAAGTGATATATTTTGCGCGTGAAGTGCGGTTACCAGCCGTCAAATCACGGCCCCCCAAACATGTTAGTGGTGGGGGAGCCACAGGAGTAATTTGAAAATGGTGAAAATTGTTTATCACCTGTGGGAATCGAACCAGGGTTTTCAGAATCCACAGGCTGACTTGATACCACTGAGCTAGCATGTAAATTTTAGAATAATTACAAATAGATTGAGTGATAGAATTGTATATTGTAACACAAATTTTGCAATGGCCATTAAGTTGTGAAATTCATTAAAGTAAAAAAAATGGCCGAGATGTACACAATTAGTGATTCTAATTCTCTTTAATATTTTTTTAAATCTTTTTTGTTTTCTGATTTAAGGGAAAGTAGATATATTTATTTTTATTTATAATACAAGTTGCATTTAGAACTTTTAATATAAAGATGAGAATAATAATAATAATAGCCTTGAATGAAATCTATAATGTATGAATTGCAATAGAAATTAGTACCAATCCAAACAACTATTAATTGCTTCATTATACATTACATAATAATTAGTGTCCAGTTGATCAACCGACTGTTTAGGAACAGCAAAATAAATTATACAGATTCACTTATATTTAATAAGAGGATAATTATAATAGTAACATAACAGTCCAATGAAAAGTTGGGCATTAGTAGATTAAAAATACATTTCATTACAAATATAGGAATATGTCAGTTTGTAAAAGTTTCTGCTGATATATATTTAATCGTATGAGAACATCAAAACAGAACATTCTACAAAGTTTGAGAAAAACATATATTTATATATAATGAGTTAATGAATACTAAATCAGGAAAAGGTTTATATAATAATAGTAACAAAATTACTATATGAGGAAGCAATACATACGTATTTAGCTTATTTTAATACGACTTTCAAATCTCGCTGAGTTCAACTTATATCCAATAAAAATAACAGCAATATAGATTATTTGTATTCTTCTATATTTAAGAGGTAGATAATTATAACAGAAACATAATAGTTGAATGAAAAACTGAGCATAAGTGATTAGGAATTTAGGTCCTGTTATGAAAAACAGATATATAAATAGAAAATGATATTTTTTTCGATAAGAATCTAATGTCAAATCGATCTTTAACATTCCCTCAATGCAATAATCTTTTGATTATGCCCTTAATACATAAATAAATATTGTTTGTAATATAAAAATAAATAAATATATCATCACGCCTTCTACCCATTACTGGGTGTGGCACTCTGCTGAAGCAGATCTCGGTAAGTGATATATTTTACGCGTGAAGTGCGGTCACCAGTCGTCAAATCACGGCCCCCAAACATGTTAGTGGTGGAGGAGCCACAGAGATAGCTTTTTCAAATTATTGTTTGTAATTAACTATCTAATTAACGAAACGTGTTAAAAAGGATTAATTAGCATCAAATTTCACTTATTTAGCGAATGAATATAGATAATATTAATAACGATATTCACGTTATTTCACTTAGGGCCAGTTTTTCAATCACCAGTTTACTCTCGATTAATGTTAATCATGATTAACATTAATCGGTGATTGAAAAACTGGCCCTTAATGAATCTGTATGTTAGAAGATAAAAAAGTATCAGTAGTAAGCGTCGTAGGTAATAGTAAGCAATTAGGTATTTGGTTGAGTGTAAAGAATGCAGTAGCTGAAGCATATTACAGAGCGTTTGAGTGATGAACAGTGACTTGACGACGGCAAGGGTTAGGTGGTGTAAGACGGTCAAGCTGGCGGCGATTTCGGCTGCGGAGAGACAACAAGGGCATGATCCGTGGGTCGAGTAAACGGAGCGCTTGGCTGCCGAGCCTCCGCCGCCACCAAGCCCCCGAGTCAACAGTGGCATTAGTTCTGCTCCAACGACCGTGTTAATAAACGTATTATTGGGTAAAGTAACACGGGCCGCAGGTTGTTTGTCTGCACACAGGAATCACAACATGGCCCGCCAGCCTTTCGACTCTGCAGCTGCCCACAAGCTGACGACCGACGCTTCTTTACACACACATTCACAAAACAACACAAGCATACTTTAATTGCTAGAGTGTCAATCAGTACATGTATCAAGAGTTAAAAATAACAAAGCTCTTCGTTTGTTGTTTGGTTATTGTGGCATAGTTTCGAAAATGTCTCTATGTAAAACAGAGCAACAACTAATGTATGAAGTTATAGAGTCGTACAGTCCTATTATTTGGAAATGGAAACAAGATGAATAAAAATCCGCTGTCAAGTTAATTATGATAATTGAATGGGATGGTGTGGGGAGAGACGAGGCAAGCAGACGAGACTCTATCGAAGAAGTTTTGTAAAAGTCATAATAAGGATCTATTTTGAATAGGTCGTAAAGTGAAATGTACAGATTGAAAGACAAAACCGTGGCTGATGGGCGGAGGGCGGAGCGCGTCAGGTGAAAAAAGAAAAACATTGTCGTCGTTGGCGTCGGCGTGGATGCCGGCGTCGGCGCTGTAAAGGATTTGTTGGCTATTACCGTAGAGGAATTTTACACCTATTTTAACTCGAAGCGTTTAAGGGCGGAGAGCTAAATCGAATCAAAGTTACGGACCGAAATGAAAAGAAGACATAAGCTCAGTGAATCGTGTAACGATGCCGCTACTACATTGCCGCCGTCGCCGTCGCCGTGTGTCTTACAGTCGCCGCTGATCAAATTGACGAAATTACTTCAGATCCATTTAACATGGCGTCGCTCACGGAACCGCGCCGCGCCGTGCCGTGCCGTGTCGAGCGGAAACAGCCTGCACAAACTTTTATATGGAACTCGGATAATCTCAACTCCTTTTTTCTTTCCGATAAATCGATAGAATGTAGGTGGGACTCTTCCTCTAGCCCTACCCCCACCTCCAACAAGGCTGCCGCCTACACCAGTCACGTGACACACATAGTGCAATTAAAACTCTTGCCCACACATGCGCCACCGTCCGAGATTAACCGTTTTACATAACTCAAATGTAAGTAATTACAATTCAATTTGTAGTTACTGTGTACAACCAATAAAAAATATGTATACAGATAATTGAACAATCTTTAATAAATAATATTTATAGTGTAATACGCCATACAGAAAATTCAGCTGAGCGAGTCCACCAAAGTAGGGAAGTTAACATGTTATAAAACTGACTGGCAATTTCGTGCTTGGAGATTAGATAATTTCATTTAAATCAGCGCGAAAAATCTTGTGTATCACACGTTCAAAAACTGTTATGCTCGCACTCGCAAAAGACCAGTTTTTGATCTAGTGATACAAATAACTATAACAGTAAAATTCTTGTATGGAACAATTGAAGAACGTTTAACAGGTAGAATATTGTGTAGTAGTAGCTTCGTTGATAATGATTTGCAGCAAAACCTAGTAATGAAATTAACAGCGGCGGTGTTGTGTTGGCTGTTCTTGCAGCGTCAAGCCGACTTGATCTCGACGCCGTCGCTAGGCTTATGCAGCTTCAACACAACTCATTACATCACAACGAACGTACGTACGTTACTTGTTCATATTCTCTCTTACCTACACGAGAATGCTTCACAATATAATCATTTCAATATTCTACCTCGAAAAATTATCATTTTCATTTTATTATTCTACTTTACACAGCAGAAACAGCATATGAAATTATGTATATATACAGGATGTTTCAAGGATGTGGGACATTATTGAAAATAGAAGAAAAATCATACATCATCATCATCAAGAACATACACTTATTGAAAAAAATTTAAACGATGACTCAAAATTATTATTTTAAAATGGCAATTTATAAATCAATTTAGCTCACACAATACTTAGAGATATTTTTTAAAAATCATTCATTATTTTTTTTATAAAACAACAACAAATGGGGTAATGTCTCAGTGGTATCGAGTCGACCTGTGGATCCTGAGAACCCTAGTTCGATCCCTACAGCCGACAAACATTTTCACCAATTTAAAATTATCCCTGTGGCTCCTCCACCACTAACATCTTTGGAGGCCGTGATTTGAAGGCTGGTAATCGCACTTCACGCGCATAAATATTTCACTTACCGATATATTCTTCGGCAGAGTGTCACACCCAGTAATGGGTAAAAGTCGTGATGATATATTTATATATATTTTTTTATAAAACAACAACAAAAAATCATTAAAAAAATCAAATTAAAGTATCTATATACCATATAAAATGGCTTGACAAATACCTCATTGAATATGTTCGTAGGATCCATTCTTCTAGGAATATTAGTAATTTCCATTTGTCGAGATCAGTTTGTTGAGAAGAGAGCGGGCTCAGTGCCAATTAATTAATTAACTAATTAATTAATGAAAATAATATTTATGTACTCGGAGCGACAACTATGAGTCACAAGAAGAATAATTCTCCGGCGAGTATAAATGTTGTTAAAATTCGCGTTTCCTTTGAGTAAAGTTCGGCGGCAAGCCTGCTTTGAACCTCCAAGAAAGTTTACACAAAGTTGTAAATTATAACTCCTCATTGTGTATAATGGGCGCCACTCAATGTAATAATAATCTTAAGAGAAAATTGAAAATATCTTCCGACTTGGTTTCTAGAGTGAAATAGAGACTTGTGAACGGGACAAGACGATACGATCCACTCGCGTGCATACGCTTATTTTTATCAAATTCAAACGTTTTAGAAAAATATATATATATTTCTTTGTTATTACGTAACTATTATTGCCTTGGTTACAGGTGGAAAGGAGACAAATGCAAACCAAGTGCGTTTCTGTAAGCGAAGAAACACTAGTGCCGAAAGTAATTTGTACTTTACGCAATTGTCAAAATAAAATTTAAGTGAGAGCGATTTAAATTTCGTGCCATGCACGCAATGATTTATAAAGTAGTATAAAGTTTTATGAAAAGCAGTGGGTAAAATGGAGTGATGATCTTTTGTGAATCGTATATAATGAATGCAGGTAATTTATCTTGTAAGTACAGTGCAGTGCTAGACGTGTGTAGTAGAGCGCTATCGATGACCGATGCCGTTACAATGGCCGCGAACCCTCTCGGGATCTTTAAATATTTGATCACTAGTTAGCGACCTTCAGAGCCTTTTCACCCCAGCACGGCAGGGACTCGTCGACTCGTGTTGTCGCAGATCGTCCCGCTGAAACCCTCTTCGATCTTATTCTCCAGCTGACTCTTTTCTCTTTTTACCGAACCAGCGGTACTCAACACTTCTCACACCTTGAAAATGAAATGGCAGTCGGCTGAGTTGGCTTGGTATAAATAAGAACAAAACCGATTCGAGCGAATGCGGTTGCGGCTGGGGAGCATTGTAACTGACGAATGACGTCAGCAACTAACAAGATGAAGTCAGTGGCGTGTGACGTCACGGGTTGAAAATCTGACATCCCGTGCTTCCGAGCTGCGTTGCCGCCGCGCCGCCGAGCGCCGGCCGCCAACAATGGACGCCACCAAACAAAGGTTACCAAGCACGAGATTGTCACCGGCTGACTGACGGAGCCGGCACAATGCCGCCGCCAGGAATTGTTTTCTAAAACCGAAAATCTTCTTCGCTGTAGCGAAACATTCGAGCGGGTATTAATAGAGTGCTTCTCCTCGACACCTAAAATCACTCCAGTCTTTTCCTTCCGCCGTCTACCTACCGCCGCGCTTACCTACAAGATACACTCACCGTCTATTATTTTATTTACTACTTTACTAAACAGGAACGTAATCCAAATTACAACACATGCATATAATACACTCAAACACAATCGTATTTGGTCAGTATGATTTGAATATATATATTAAATACAAAAACTAAGTGAAAATATAGAAAATAAGTATTTCCCATTACCATTGCTTTGAAATCGAAAAATTTTAAAATATGGTTCTATATAAATCAGACTACGAGAAATTGAATGCCGTTGAGCGCATCTTCATATCTTTTTTAGTTTCCAAGATACAGCAATTTTAGACTTTTAAAAAATCTTAAATTTGAAAGCCATTATTTCGAAAACTAAAAGAGATATTGAAATGCGGTTTGAACGAGTGTATTTCTTGTGCTCCAATTAACTTATACCGAAATTGAGAAAATTTTGAAAATTTATCATATTTTTTTCAAAATTTTCATTTTTCAATATTTCAAAAAAAATACAAGATAATAAAAATCTGTGAACACCAATGAATTCCTCTCGTAAAAATACATAAGTATGCAAATTTTCAGTCAAAAATTCGCACAGATAAAGTTTTTATTACAAAAAAACGAAAAATCACTGTATTTTAATTATTTTTGAAGGGGTACCCCTTAAGATTTTTACGAATTTTGGCCATTTTTAGTTTTTTTTGCTTTAAAAATTGTATCCGTGGAGCAAAAATTCTGAAATTTTACATACATACGTATTTTTTACGAGGAATCTACTGGTGTTTACAGATTTTCATTATCTCGTCAAGTTTTAGAAATATGGATAGAAGAAAAAAATTTTAAAAATCGTAAAATAATAAAAATTTTCAAAATTTCAGTATAAGTTAATTAGAGTACGAGAAATACGCTCGTTTAAACCGCATTTCAATATCTCTTTTAGTTTTCAAGATATGGGCCTTCAAAGTTCATATTTTAAAAAAGTCAAAAATTGCTGTAACTCAAAACTAAAAAAGATATGAAGATGCGCTCAACGGCATTCGATTTCTCGTAGTCTGAGTTATACAGAAACATGTTTTAAAATTTTTCGATTTTCAACTGGTTCAACTAAAAAAATCGCATTTTCATTAAACGAATTTTATTGCAAACATGATTCCGGCGATTTAAAAAAAAATTAAGGATCAAAATATAAGTATCTACGCAGAAATATATGTGGAATCGCATGGTGAAATCCTGATATATTTTGCGCGTGAAGTGCGATTATTAGTCGTCAAATCACGACCTCCATAGATATTAGTGGAGAGGGAGCCACAGGGTTAGTTTTAATATATCTCGTACTAAGATCTGCTACGGCAGAGGGCCACACCCAGTAACGGGTAAAAGGTGTGATTATATATTTATTTATATTTAAATTTTACATACATTCCATCAAATGGAGTAGCAGGAACCCTTGATTTTTATTAATATTGTTGGTAAGCAATATATTTAGAAATAAAAATGTCAGGTTTATTTGACGACGGGGGTAGTGAGTAGTTGTCGCGGCTGTGCCGATGCTTAATTCCCCCCGATAGTAATTGGTGCAGTGTGCAGTGCTGTACCACCACTAGCTAGCTGCTGCAGGGTCGATCGAGTCTCGTCGCCTGATGAGCCGCTATTCACGCCGGTCACGAGGCCAAGGAGCGCGCGGCCTAACGAACGCCCGGCCCGCCTAATAGCCAATTCATAGACGTGCAACGTTCATCAGCACCTACAAGTCGCTGCCACCAATTAACCTGTCGCCTACGACTGTTTGACCTGACCTCTACACGAGAGAGAGAGAGAACAACAACTCCCTACATTACACATCTTGCTTCATTTCACTACTTGGACTTTTCAGTTTCAAACCTTTCAAATTATATGAGGAATAAACAATTCTTCATAATTTAATTAGAAAAAGACAAAAATAATACTTTTCATCCTGGAAAAGAAAATAAATTTCCTAGCAAAGTAACTGGCCACTGGAAATATAACGGTATAATTTGACATTAGTGACATTCAGATGTTATCTTTCAAGAGAATAACAATGAAACAATATCTTCGAGAAAAAATTTTTCACTTCCTTTGTAATACACAAATAAATATTATTGATTTTTTATTTTGAAATTTCAGTCCTTATATGGATCAATTTAAAATTTAACTCAAAATTTAAAATATGGTAAGATAGTTATTTGTGTACCTAGAGCAGAAAGCCGTTCGCGCATGGAGATTGCAAGAGCGGCAAGGACACTTTCTGCTCCATGTGGACACAATATTTTTTACGACCGTTTAATTTAAATAATTTAAAATAATTTTTGACAAATTTTCTGTTTGAAAATTCGGATGACAAAGTTCGATCGTAGAAAAAATGTATTACATCGTATCTTTGATTTGAAGTATTTGTTTTTAAACTAATTTAGAAACGTTTGGCAACTGAAAATCTCTGATACATTGAATATCTAGGATTACTTTTTCCAGAAACTACTTTCTATTCTATGAAACATGTTTTTCGTTAAAATATGAAAATGTATTTGCTTACACTCTCCACGACATACATTATAATAAGTAATAGTGTTAGTTTTTTGTAGCGCATTAGTCTGGCACTAGTCTTGCTTAAAACATTTTTTGTATAAAACAGCGTATGTACACATGTGGTGTGAAGGGGAGAGGAAAGATAAATAAAAAGTGATTTCGCGGTTGTTTTTCCAGCGAGATCGTTTGCTGTAGAAGGAGAAGAAGAAGGTAGCTAGATAGGTAGGTAGGTAGGTCCAATGTTGAGTGTTCGCTCGGCGCTACTTAAGAGTTTCCTGTTGAGTTCACTTGGGTGGTTGTGGGTGCGCGCGCTGTACCCGCGGTTCTTTCTGACTCGCTCCCAGTTATTATTGATGTCAGCGGCGGCGACAACTGCCGCAGCAGAGTCGCGAAACTTTACTACACAAATCACGTCCCCCTAGCAGTAGCTGGCGTTGTGCGCTCGCCGCGCCCGTGCCGTGGCCGACACGGCAAATCTGATCGTCGTCGTCGTCGTGGCCGCGATTTTCATTTAAAAGACGGGTAGTAGGAGTGTCCGCCTCCATTGTGCGCGAGATGTGTGTGTGTGTAGCACAGCACACGACATACAAAGCGGCGGCAATTACCGCAAAGCCGGCTATTAGCAGTGGCCGCGCACAGCCAACTTGCCGTTCAAGTTGTCGCGAGGGTAGAACGTTCACTCCTTCGTGCACATCGGCGTTAAGCTGCCGAACTTTCACAAAACCTCTCCCCACGTCTTGTGGAAACTTCGCTCGCGTCTTGACAACCTTGCGGGCACGTACTTGCCAAGACCTCTTCTGAATTCAATTCATTAGGGCCGAGAATAGTGCCCGATATTTAATAGCCCAATACAAACACACAAACTTTTCGCTTACAATATTACAGACACTCTGCATAATACGTAAACACGCACCAGACACAAACTCACGCTCGGTGCCTTTTTATCCATTACGACATGCAAATCGACCTCTCATCTTCATTTCACACAGATCACCATTTTTACATTACTACCTCGCAACGATAAATTCTCACTACGCCACTGAAATCCGAGGAAAAAGTGAACATCCGTTTGCCATTTCAGATCAGATTTAACTTATTTTTATTTTTACAATATCCGTACAGTAACCCCTTACTTTATTGCACAGTTGATTTCCATGGTTCTAGCAAGACTATATTATTTATTTACCATCCACCGTGGCCAGAAGTAAATAACAACACAATATTCTTTTCTTCACTAAAGAAGTTTTCTTATACTAAGTGTACATTTCGATTACCATGCAGTCATCGTACACTGTACTAATGACGATGACTGCTTAATGAAGAAAAGAATATTGTGTTGTTTATAAACATGTATCTTCACACAGCTCTAAACTATATATTAAGAAGTAAAAATTATAGATTAATTTTGATAACAATTTGACAGTTGTTGATTTTGAAACCTATTTTTCTTTTCCTTCTGTCTATGCAGGTATTATAAAAAATAGCTTACTAACCTCGAATTGTAAGTGATTATTTAGGTCACGAATGTTTAGGAAATCTAGATCCTATGGGTCTCGATTTCCCAAACTACATTCATGACCTAAAAACTGTCACTTACAGTTCATAGTAAGTACGTAATATACTATTATTTCACTGGATTACTTCACTCACTTTATTTCCAATACTAGATTTACTGTTACGGATTTATCGTAAAGTAATACACCCCAATAAGTACTTCGGTTAGCCCTGTTGTCTAATTTATCTAAACTGATTCAAATAAACTAAGTAGCCAATGGAATACAGCTAATATCTCTCTAGAAAATATTGAGTAGGTGGCGACCGTGAATATGGTTGAAACGAGGATGGTTTGTCAGGATGAGAATGTTGGACGAAGACTAGAGGTGTTCTTAGGCAATTGGTTAGCTTTGCGCAATTGAAAAATGGCCACCCCTTGATTATAATAATAAAATATTTGGCTTTAAATTTTAAATTCATTTCATTGCAGGATCTGGAAGTGTTGTAAAATTCATCATTAAAAAGTGTTCAAATTTAGGACGTTCTTGGTATTATAACTTATTTATAACAATCGCCTTTTAGTTTTGGCCGCCTTTATTCGGGGCACAACTCGCACATCTAGTCAGGCCGTCCCTGATGAGGACTGAATCTTTGATGAACCTGATGAGTGGATAATCTGTGAATGTTTCTAAGATTCGTGCTACCCCGATGTGATATAGTGTATTATATTTGTATGTTCTCGCTTTCGGCCTGTCAAAAAATGCTTGCATTTGCCAAAGTACATTTTCCAGGCTAGTGATAACTAATAAGTATTTAGAATACTTCCGCTGCAGTTGACGTAGCTCAGCTCACCTTCGGCAGGGTGTAAGCTAATCACAATATAATGATATATATTTGCGTTAGTATTCGCATCCGTATCCGCATCGAAAATAAATATCCACGCTTAATGTGAAGTAAAATCGATGGTTGGCGTCGCCCTTTATTAGTCTCTCACGAGAAATGATTCTTGCGGCTTTTGCAACGAACGAACGAACGAACGAACGAACGAAGAGCGGAGCGCGACAGCGACAGCCACAGCCACAGCGGCGGTAAGAAACTTCCAGCGAACTTCTTGTTATCCAGCCCGAGCTAAATGAGTAGATGACTGATTAAATGCAAACAGAGATTTAGCGTATTTTAATCACAAGTTCGGCAAGAAACCGCAAGCATCGATAGACGCTAGGACGGACGACGACGGAGGGCAGAGATGAAAGACGATGCTGAACTGAATAACGTCACAGACTTCACGTGTGCAATCAGCACTGATGCCTGCTTGCTTTGACCACGTATGTTATATGTAGATGGCCGAGGGAATTATGAATAGAGACTTGCTTTGCCTTCTCTTGGTTACTGTTGCACATTCATGTGACGTAAACAGTGTTGCCAACTAACATTCAGCAAAAATCACAATTTTCTCTATAAAAATCTCCAGAATATCTCTGGATTATTATTTTATAATATACTTGCAAAATGATATTTCTTTGCTAGTTTAACCAACCTTGTAGCTCTTATAGTTCTCGAGATAACAATGGTGGCACACTCAAATTACACAACCTGTATACAATGGAACTTCCCTAACTCGAATCCCAAGAGATAGGGAAAAAATCTTCGAATTAGGGAAATTTAGAATTATAGAAAATACACCAAAAATACATGTACCTACCTATTTAATAATTTTTTAGTTTTATCTCGGTTCATAGATAATGTACCTAAATATTCGAATTACAATTGAAGTATCACTACGAGTTACAGAAATATTCGAGTTATAGAAATATATAAATAAAAATAAATATATCATCACGCCTTTTGCCCATTACTGGATGTGGCACTCTGCCGAAGCAGATCTCGGTAAGTGATATATTTTGCGCGTGAAGTGCCGACAAACATTTTCACCAATTTAAAATTACCCCTGTGGTTCCCCCACCACTAACATCTTTGGGGACTGTTATTTGACGGCTGGTAACCGCACTTCACGCGCATAAATATATCACTTATCGAGATTTGCTTCGGCAGAGTGCCACATCCAGTAATGGGTAAAAGACGTGATGATATATTTATTTATTTAATTTATTTAAAAAAACTACCCCTGTGGCTTCCCTTTCACTAATATCTTTGGGGGGCATAATTTAAAGGCTGGTAACCGCACTTCACGCGCAAAATATATCAGTTACTGAGATCTGCTGCGGCAAAGTGCCACACTCAGTAATGGGTAGAAGGCGTGATGATATATTTATTTATTATTTTTAAATTTTTATTGAATAAAAGAACTTCAATTGTAGTATCAACTGTACCTAATTGTTGTTGTTTTTGTTTTATAAACAATGTAATTTAATAAAATCTACCGATAATTTTAGGTTTTTCTAGTGATATTTCATAGATGTGGGTTGGCAACAGTGGACGTAACGCGTAAAACGCGATTCGCTGTCCCGTGGCGGAAAAATCGTGCGGCTGTTTGGAATTCGGAGCGCGCCGCCCGATGAGTAATCAGATTTCGCCCCGGGTTGTGTTCGTATTAACAAGATACTCGGCAACAACTTTTAAATATTGAAACACACATAAAACGAAGATAGGATCCCCGCGCGTGCAAAGATATGTAAATTTATCGCATCAAGCATATTTCCCAGCCAACGCGTTTATCTACACACTATTTCCCTAATTTCCACATAACATTACGCTGGTTAAGCGCGCGCGTTTATCATTTGCCAGCTATGTGACAAATATGACAAATGGAAGAAGAACGATGGAGTCTGAAACCGCACTGCACCGTTCAAATAAATTCTGAAATATTGTGGCAGCGTTTAAAGGTGGAACGTTGAACGTTCCTTTGATTTATTAGGCCATGTTCGTTAAACGCTGCGGCCGCTAACGGCGCGCCGGGAAAAAATAATAATAAAATACGAACACGTAGCGAGGAACAAAACACGCCTGCATCCGGGCAATATGCTCGCGAGATTTAAATATACGGCCGGAGCTGGAGCCGTCGCGGCGCACACCAACGCTGCTTTAAATTGTTCCGTGGCCAAATAAAATCACATGCGCGATAATTGATATGTAACATGGAACCGCATTATCGTGCCTCGTACATCACACGTGCCCACCACGTGTGAAATTACACGAATATTATTACGCTGGGAAAATTATACCAACTATTAAAAATCAACCAGACTTAACTGAATATTTCAAGTGTCTATTGTATTTACAATATTGGAAAGAATATGGTGATGGAAAAAAGAAAACAGTTATAGATTTTTCATCAATGTATGTAATGTGTGTTGGCTGCAGTTACCAGCGTCGAGACGGGCGTCTTCAGCGTCTTAAAAAAGGCGAGCGCAGGTGAAACCTTGCGGTTATACGCCGCTCGTTGTAAAATTTAATACAATGTAAGGCAACTTGAGCCAGTGAGAGCGGATAGCGCGTGTGTAATAAAGAGGAAGGTTAGAGTGGGAGGGAATGCGGGGTAGGGGGCGCGGGCAGGGCATGCAAACTCATCAACATCTCCTGCAATATATTATCTGTGAGGTTTCAAGTAATGAGGCCGCCACAGTCTCCCCAGTCAGCGCAGCAAGCTCCATCAACAAGCTGCGTCGAGCCGAGCCAGCGAAGCTCACTCGCTCGTGTGTTATCGTTTTTGGTTGGAGGCTGGAACCGTTGCAATCGCCCGTTCACCCACCACCTGCTGTGTACTCTGATATCCCCTGCATCGCAGGTTCTTCACTCGAGTGTCTGGCCGTCGAGAAACCCTTCGATACGTACTCTTCACTCTCCAATATCTGATGCTCCTCCACCAGTTCAACCCAAATATAAAACATCAGTAATGCATTACTCATTATCTCAGAACCAACAAAGAAAAAAACCAGACGAATCCTTTTAATCCAAGAATAATTCAGGTTGCGATATATTAAATTATCATCAATGTAGCACGTAGCATAGCGGTGGTGGTAGCGTCACGAATTAGATCTGCTAGCGTAATTGAAAACAGAGTATCCTTTTGCATGTTTATTCATTAGCGCGATGCGATACGTACACTGAGATTAGTCGGCAAAATAAATCATATTTCCTACAAACAAATACACAACACAGACTTCCTGTCATATCCGAATCTTTTTCATAATTATTTACATTATGAGATGTTTACTGTGTACTCGTAGATAGAATGAAAGGTAAGAGAGAGTGAAATTTGCCGCATGAGTTTACGTAGACAACCTACGAATAAATATACTGATTGAAGATTTACTGCGTAAACGAAAGAAGCGATGAGCTTGCAAGAGAGGAATTAGGAATGTAGATGAAGCGAAATTGAAGTTTAAGAATCTATTCAAATGTTTGCGCTACCTCAGATTTATTTATTTGCAACTTTTTATAGACGACAAATAACTGAAAAGTAAAAATAAATTAGCTGTCAATTTTTTTTTATAATTACCCTAGTACAGGCTGATCAGAATAAGTGTATCAATTGGCAATAAAAAATAAATACTTAAAATTGGTAGGACTGATACCTAAATTAATTTCCTAATGTTGAAAGTGACATTTGAAAATTTAAATTTCAGTACATTTACAATTCATAATTAAAATCGTTGTTTCCCTTAGTACTTAGTACTTAGGATTCACAGGTCGACTTGATACCACTGAGTCATTACCCCATTGGTCGTAACGTTATTTAATCATTTTGTATCATAGTACTTAAGTTCATATAAATTTTAATATCGTTATCATTTCTGTAAAGTGGAATTAGAATTTATTATGTATTTATTTATAAGCTATGTTTTATGCGAACTTCATATTGTATTTTTGCCGATCTCTAACATTTGCTACTTTGCAGAACAAAAAGTAAATTCTAATTAGAGTAGAGTTTCTAGTGAACTCCGACCGAAGTACATGAATATGAGTGTTTCTCTGAGAATCGATGTAGCAGTGCTGTAGCTATTCATTTAGCGAAGAGTGAACAACAGAGCAGGCATGTTTACATGAGCATTATGTGCAGTAGCTGAAGGTTGCTGGGTGGCTCGTGCAAGTCTGGCGGGTATTATTTACAGCGCGGCGCCGTCATAATGTATCCCGAGCTCATCCTGCCTCACCTGTAATTAGGCGCCCTCAGCGCCGCTATCCTACACGGCGTCGGCGGCGTCGGGTTAGTTTTAATAAGTGGCGCGCGAGTGAAGAAGGAAATCACTTGACACCCATCCACTTGAGCAGTCCTTGAGGAGACAGTGACTGTCAGCTTGAGCTTGAGCTTGTTGCACACGGATTTATTTTTGTGCGTACCGCCGCCGGATTAACTCAATATTTACACATGAAAATTGACAGAGTACGAAGACACGTTTTTCGCCGATTCTCAAGTTTTTGGATTAATCGGTTGAGTGGGGCCTCCTCCGTTACAGTGTTTGTCGGCGTACAATATTGACGGTAGAAGGAAAATGGCGGGATTTAAGTGAGTGTATGCTCATGGACTTAGCTGCTAAAGTACTTCGTGATCGAGATTATCGCATCGGAACAAAAATAACCTCGCTGCTTGTACGTCAGCAAGCATCCATCTGACGGCACACACGCGCACTTAAATTAATCGTAGCGTTTAATTTACTAAGTTTTAAAGGTTTGCCAGCATCACGACGTTGGCGCTGGCGCTGCGCTGCGCTGGCTGTGCGGTGCGGTTCGGCGGTCCCGGAACCGCAAGCAGCGTCGAACCACCACCGCCGCCGCCGCCGCCCTGTTTGACGTGGGTTATCGCGGTCCGTTTGAGAGGTCCGTAATATAGTTGATGGTATCATCAGGGCTGGCATTAGCGTACTGTACCGCGGGGACCAATCACGTACCTACACGCACGCGTTACATGTAAGCACCCCCGACGTCTTACTAGGGCTCCCTCTGCGTCTAAACCCTTACCCCCCCACCCCCTCCCTAACCAACCGACGATAGGTGCAATCCAGCCCCGCACAATTTATTACATTAAAATGAGAAACTTACTCCCATCGTCATCATATCCACGCCAATATGAACACACATTATCAGGACCGTACCACACATCATTTCAGTTGAAGGCACATCACAACGAAAAAAGAAAACAAACTTAATCCTAAACAACTTTAAATTACATTCATTTTTAATATAATACACAATTTATTTTAATTTGACTATATTTGTAAAAGAATTTTTAATTTAATTCTGATAATTTTATTTTCTAATTTTTTAGTGTAAGAAATTATATATATACCTCGTGAAGAAAATATCATTCTTCCCTTGGAATATAGACTTATTTTGTATGCTACAACTTCTTTTTCTAAATAGAAATAAATTTATTGTAATGGTTTTGGAACGTACCTATTACAGTACAGAGTAAAGGATACAGTATATAGGTATAGTAATGTTCGAATGATATGGCGATATATTCAAGATAATGAAAAATATCACCTGTAAAATTCAGTGTACAGAAATCAGTCTGAATGAGGATGATTGTTGTGCGATACAGCGAAACCATAATGTACCCTGGTAGTTACGCATAATAAAACCATCAGAAAACAAAAGGGAATCGCGATGAAGACATTCTGGCGTAATAAAAATATTAGAAATTCAATATCCCCATTGAATCAATAGGGAGAGGTGGTCGCGGCGTGTAACCACAATGTATACGAGTACAAGAGGGATGGATGGATGACGACGAGTCGAGTACAAGACAGAGAGCGCGGTGAACAGAACGGAATCACCGGGCAAACACGGCGAGAAAACGAGCGGAGACTTCCTTAGAAATTACCAGACACAATATTCAATTGTATTTGCTATTCGGGATTTAATTAAAATCAGAAATACACCCGCGGATATCAATTCAATCGGGCGCCGAGACACGCCTGTTTAAGGACGATAATCCTACATTGTTTTAAAACGACGCCACGACGTTTTGTAGAGACAGATCTTTCATTCCAGCTGCAGGCATGAGCGTCGACATAATATTTTTTTATAAAAATAAATAAAATAAATATATCATCGCGCCTTTTCACCATTACTGGGTGTGGCACTCTGCCGTAGCAGATCTCAATAAGTGATATATTAAGGCGCGTGAAGTGCAGTTACCAGCCGTCAAATCACGGCCCCTAAAGATGTTAGTGGAGGAGGGGCCGCAGGAATAGTTTAAATGTAGTGAACATTGTTTTTTTATAGATATCATTAATATATACTTTAAGGAATATATAAAAAAAATATAATCTCCATAATTTCCGTTTCGCGCCCATGCACAAAAATGATCCAAATAAAAAAATAGCGCTCTGCGGTGCCCACGATTGCTCCTCGTTGGTTCACCTTAAACAAAAAACCAAGCGGTATTTGAAAATATATACTTATATCTTCTTCGACCTCTACGGTAAAGTTTTGAAAGCAAAAATTAAAAAAATTAGAGTGTTCTGATCTTGAATTTTGAGAAAATAGCGAATTATTAAACATTTTTCAAACAATTGTAATTTTTAAAAATTTTACTTTTCCGTAGAGGACGAAGAAGGTATAAGGTTATATTTTCAAATACCGTTTGTTTTTTTTTGTTTAAGGTGAACCAACGAAGAGCAATTGTGGGCACCGCAGAATGATTTTTTAAATCATTTTTGGGCACGCACGTACGGCATAACATCAAAGGAAGTTATAGAGAATTTTTTTTTTGTATATTCCTTAAAGTATATATTAATATCTATAAAAAATTGCTATTTAAAAAACGGTTTTGATTTAAATATAAAAAAATAATTAAAAGCTCTTTTTTAATCCTAAAAGACCCCTTAAATCCAAAGCCCGTAGTTCCTAGATCCCAGGTTAAAATCCTGGTGACATCCCAATTTTTTTTTCTTTATAATTCAATTTTAACTAGTAACTTTTCAAAATATCTCTGCTATACCCAAAAAGTATGTACTTCGCTAAATATCATAGTGTGTTATATTACAGACATATTAATTTATATAATTATATTGCTATGAATATGTGATTAAAAAGAAAGAATACTAATTAATGTATTATTGTAATAATCAGCATGGCTATATTGTTGTAAATATTCCGCGATGTGTAGCTTAGCGGCGGCGGCGACGGCGGCGACGGCGGCGTTTAGGGTTTAGGGGATATTCCTGATGTAGCAGGGGTGCGTATAAAAATCCCTGCGTGCGTGCCGGGACTATATGACCGGCACTTGACGGTTTATAACTGAAAGAAGTGGTTTCCGCTCGATTACGCGGCGTCCAACATCAGCCGACCACTACAAAAAAGCCAGCCGACCGCAGGACGGACCGCGCGATTCCCTTGCAGGTCAACACGCTTTATGTCTCAATAAGAACGCACTACGCGTCTAAATCCCATGTTATTAGAGTCGGCTTCGTGGCTTCGCTATTTTATATATGATGTTTGTGTGAATTTGTTTGTGTTGAGAACAAGTGGGCGGCAACCAGTTCACTCAGTCTTCAATTGCAAATGTCACGAATTATAATCTGAGTATTTCGATATCTCGAAAGCGATTATCTACACGGCACGGGCACGAGCCGATACGGCACGGACTCTAAATTGCATTGAACGTGTCACGCTACCAACATCGAGATCTGTTTGAAGAAGAAAACGCCACGGAAGACTCATTTATTTCCTTATAATTCGTGATCGCGCCAAGCACATCACGCGACGTAATTACCACTACATCCACACAAATCAAACTAAAAAAATCGGCTAATTATTACTAACAAATTCATTAGAAATACTTTTTTCCTGAAACCAGCAAGAACGTGCCTACTTTCCTGGCCTATTTTAGTATGAGTAGATTTTTACCAAAACAGTCAAGTAAAGTACGTACTACAACAAAAATAATAGTCTAGTAAAGATTTTACCTGACTGTTATTTTTGTTGTACCCATTACTGGGTGTGGCACTCTGCCGAAGCAGATCTCGGTAAGTTATATATTTTTGCACATAAAGTGCGGTTACCAGCCGTCAAACCACGGCCCCCAAAGATGTTAGTGGTGGGGGAGCCACAGTGGTAATTTTAAATTGATGACAATGTTTGTTGACTCTGGGGATCGAACCAGGGTTCTTAGAATCCACAGGCCGACTCGATAGCACTGAGCCACTACCCCATAAAATAATATTTCAATAATTAAATTCGCACTGAAAGAAAATCTACGTCAAAATAATGTCTGCTTAAATTATTATTTGGAAAAATGTAAATCTCGCTTGTACAGTGAATTCAAATTAATGTATTTGTATTATTATTAATGTGTTCTAATAAAATAAAAGTGAAAAAAGCAATAGTAAAATGCTTGCAGGGTGCATTTTGTCGATTAGTTCTGTGAAACAAATGACATCAATCCGCAGTAGAATTAGTGCCATAACAATGAGAAATTTTCCGGAAAACAAACTGCGAAGCATAAACGATAATATAAGGACAGTAACGGCAGTAAAAGCAACCGCTCAACTTGGCCAAATAAAACAATTAAATCGCGCTGGATGGCCAATAACGCGGGGCCGCTGATTCGATTGCGAATTTCACGGGCCGTCGATGAGCGATCGATCGCGTCCCACGGAGACGGAGACGAAGACACGCCTTGCGCGTATAATGAGCTAAAAAGCACACATTTTACTCTATTAATATTTAGTAATTAATTTCAAAGTGATACAGCGGTGGTCGTAATTTTCGCTTGCGTGCGGAGGTGAGACACCACCGTGCAGGACCGGCACGAGGGTACAACATGAAATGCGAATTCTATATCTTGTCTTACGTAAGAATGCAGTGAGCGAAGCCCTACTTAAATGTATAAAATAATTTTGTAGATTGCTAATTAATTTAATTAAATTTGTACATTAGATAATACATTTTTAATTATTGTATTTTTACCGAATTATCTCTGCTTTATTTAATTAATGAACATTTTAATGTGGTGTGCAGAATTACATGCTGATTATAAATAAGAATTTTCAATAAAATTATGATTTTTTAATAATAACGCCCATGTAACACAGTTAGTTTTTACCTCTTTAGGGACAGAAAGCTAATTTCTCGCATTATTTCGCGAAAAGAATGTTTAGTTAATTTGAAATATATCTTACTATATTAATTTCTCTTATATTGCCTTCCTTCCAATCGTTTTCGAGAAATCAAATCTAAATTTTGGAATAATTTCACAATATAATTTATTACAAAACTTTCAAAATTTAGCTTTACAAAATATATTTCAAATATAATAACAATAATATTTTGTTCCAAAAAAATCTTAGACCAAATATTTGGGTGTCAATTTTAGATTTAAATAAATAAAAGTTAAAGTAGTACTTACTAAAGTAGTTAAGGTAGGTAGACATGCAGGAATGAATGTAAACTTACCTATAACAAAAGAAAACAAAAATTAGTATTACAAAATTTATTCAATTTTTAGGACTGAAAATAAAATGAATAAATAAAAATATCAACATTGACAATAGTAGTCAAGTGGATACAACAAAATTATAAACTTTTGTTTATTAACTAATAACAAACAAAAGGCTAACTTCAATTATTTATATTCAAAAATATGATTGGGTCTGAGTGGTTCGGATTCCGACAACAATAACCTGGCTATGAACACCGAACAAGGTCGAAGAAACTTCGAACATTTAAACAGACTTTGGTGTTTATTTTGTAAATAATACCTTCTATAGAAAAATGTTTCTAATAAAAGTTGTTTGCCTTTAAAATATCTATCCAACGTTACCACATATGGCCTGAGTGTAGTTACGCCTACTTCCGGAAAATTCTGGAAATCGAGATTACTACCGTTAAATTTTCCAAATAAGCTTATATTATGCTAGTTGTTTCTTGAACTACTAAGACGTTACAGTTCCAAAAAAAGCCTGGGACGAGTGGTCAAATACACCCTGTATACTATACCATTATATAGAACATATTTTTAATATTTTGAAATATATTTTTCAAATATTTTAATAATACCAGTATGTAAATCAAAACAAAATAGATAATTATAAATTTATTTTATTATTGGCATAAATAAAATAAAAACAAAATGCGTTGCATTAAAAAAAAAAAAAAAAAAAACTAAAATAAGAAAAATAAAAAAAAAATATATATCATCACGCCTTCTACCCATTACTGGGTGTGGCACTCTGCCGAAGCAGATCTCGATAAGTGATATATTTTGCGCGTGAAGTGCGTTTACCAGTCGTCAAATCACGGCCCCCAAAGATGTTAGTGGTGGAGGAGCCACAGGGGTAGCTTTTGAAATTATGAAAATTGTTTGTCGCTTGTAGGAATCGAACCAGGGTTCTCAGAATCCACAGGCCGACTTCATAATAAAAAAAATAATAGGAAAAAATAATTTCCAAACACTTGTCATTTTGTATTTGTAAAAAAAAAACTTATTTCATTAAATATGAGATAAAAAATAAACTACAGATATCAAATCGCCCCATTGAACTACCCCTGCGGGTACCCATGATTGCCACTACAATATGAAGATGCTACCTTAATATATTTTTTATTCAGTGCTCTCAACACGATGCGAAGTGAAGAATGATGGAAATCTTTAGAAATCAAGCGCATGAAACAGTTACAATGTTTCACTTGAAACGAAGTTAGCAGTAAAAAAAAATAGAAGTCATAAAGTGTTTAGGGGCTGCAAGTGACGTTTCCCACAGCGCGTGTATAAACTTCTGTATAATAGCAGCTCATTGAAAGAGTTTAGAAATCAGCAGGAATCAGCAGCAGCGTGTGCTTCGTGTGCGTGATCCACGCGTCGTGATCGAGTTGAAGGCGGCGTCCTCCACCGCTGAATTATGAATAACCAGAGTTCGGATCGGTTAGCTTCGCTCGCACTGAACCGTTCATTAAAACGTATAAAGAGTTCAGGCCACCACCAGGGGTGGAATATTTTCATCGGGTCTTTAGCACATGCCCGGCCTCCACATCGACTTATTATTCATGGACAGCTCAACTCGTTTCGTTCGTTATTGTATCGCCAATACCGAAGCGACCGCCGTCAAACCATTCGCACTTGATATTGCCAATTCATTTTCATTCCCTGGCCTCAGCGAGATGGAGGCAAGCCAATTGAAATTAAACAGTTAAGCACGATCATTACTTTAAATAATTTTTAGGTATTATTTTCCTACGAGGTACAAGATATATAGAAGTTAAATATATACTATTTATTTAGATGTTTATATTCACATTTGTTTCTGTTTACGGTAAATTTAAAATAATATGAAACTAGATATGAAATTGGAGATTTCACCATTTCATTCCTCATACATTTCTACACAATTACGCATATTTTTATCCTCTATATATATATATATATATATATATATATATATATATATATATATATATATATATATATATATATATATATATATTTTAGTCGACGAAGTCGTGATCCCAAAAATTTCTGATAATGAAAATGCCAATTTTTTGGTTGAACTAGTTTAAAAATTGAAAAATTTTAAAATATGGTTCTATATAGTTCGGACTACGAGAAATCGAATGCCGTTGAGCAGCGCATCTTCATATCTCTTTTTAGTTTTTGAGTTACAGCGATTTTTGACTCAACGTTGAAGACCCATATCTCTAAAACTAAAAGAGATATTGAAATGCGGTTTGAACGAGTGTATTTCTCATGCACTACTTTACTTATACTGAAATTTTGAAAATTTTGCAAATTTTTCAAGTTTTAAAAATTTTCTTTTGCCCATATTTCAAAAAGTTGATGAGATAATGAAAATCTGTAAAAACCATTGAATTCCTCTCGTAAAACTATATTTATATGTACAATTTCAATTTTTTCTCTCAATGGATACAATTTTTAGAGCAGAAAAACTAAAAATGGCTAAAAATCGTAAAATTCTTAAGGGGTACCCCTTAAGAAATATTTAAAAAAACAGTAATTTTTCGTTTTTTTGTAATAAAAACTATCTGTCCGAATTTTTTGCTGAAAATTTACATACCTATGTACTTTTACGAGAAAACTACACTGTTTCTCACAGATTTTCATTATCTCGTCAACTTTTTGAAATATGGGCAAAAGAAAATTTTGAAAAAATATTAAAATTTACAAAAATTTTAAAATTTCGGTATAAGTTAATTAGGGCACGAGAAATACACTCGTTCAAACCGCGTTTCAATATCTCCTTTAGTTTTCGAAATAAGGGCCTTCAAAGTTGAGATTTAAAAAAAGTTAAAAATCGCTATAACTCTGAAACTAAAAGTCTCGAAAATATCTGCGAAATCAAAGAAAAATGAAATCTTGACATCTCCAAAGAAGCAACGCGCAATACAATTTAAAATTAGTTACATGTAAACGTAGCAACACTCTATGCTATTCATCTAATTATATTTTTTTATTACGTCAGTTGATAACGTTTTCAGTATAGTCGTTATTGTGTTGAAAATAGTTTGTCAGTTGTGGGAATCGAACCGAGGTTCTTAAATCCACATATACTAACTACCCCATATAATAAATGTAAAATTACGAGCTCAGTTTCGGACAGTTTCTGATAAGCCTGATTTACTCAGCAGGAATTAAGTGAATAAAATTGTCGACAGCTCGAATGACGTGGCTGGTTCACATTTAAAATTCAACACGGAATCCGGTAATAAAAACAGAACGAATCGAACAGAGTACAGAAGAAGTTAGAAGACGAGTAGATGAAATATGCATCTGCAAGAGACACGGCGCTGGAAAAAATATGAAATTGTGAAGAACGAAGAAAGGCAAGCGGCAAAGTTGCGCATGACTTACGGCCCGTCGTCAGGTGCTTGGTACGTGCGTGACAGATGAATAATACAGCTGGGGGCGGCCACCACCGTCTCCACCACCGCCGCCACCACCGTCCTTCTCTGATCACGAACTTGTAACTTTCCTAGGACAGAAACTAGGTACAAACTTTTCATATTCGCATGTTCAATAATTCCGTACGTGACCGCCCCCGCTGCTGCCGCCGCCAACGACCGCTGAATGGTGAATGAGATCCACCAAGAATTAGGACAGGACCGGACCAAATTACTACATCAACTTATCACCGCTCTTATTACTACTTTTTTCCCAAATTATCAACTTCAGAGAAATGTGAAATTACGACATAATAATAATATATCATCACGCCTTTTACCCATTACTGGATGTGGCACTCTACCGGAGCATATCTCGGTAAGTGATGTATTTATACACGTGAAGTGCGGTTACCAGTCGTCAAATTACGACCCGCAAAGATGTTAGTGGAAGAGGAGCCAAAGGGGTAATTTTAATGTGGTGAAAATTGTTTGTCGTTTGTAGGAATCGAACCGAGGTTCTCAGAATCCACAGGCCGACTTGATACCACTGAGCCACCAACCCCATTAAATTATGACATGTTTTAGTAAAAGCAAGAATAATGTACGGTTATAGCTCTATGGTGGAGCTGTCGTTCCACAAGCGGCAGTTTGGTGACAACAGAAAATAAAAAAAACAAACTTATGGATTACTCAGAATTTCACAATTTATCTCGTATTTGTCTTACAAGTTTTATTAAATGGCAAAGACTTTAACCAAGGAATAAAATTCCTGTTATGCATCGTAGTATATAAATAAATCCAAGGGCGGATCCAAAAAATGTTTGAGGGGGACCATTTTGCCATTTTTTTTTTAAGGAAAACATGTAATACTGACAAATAAGTCTGTAATTTTTGTGTGAAATATATATTTGTATGTATTTTGTATTCTGTTCTTAGTTTTTAAATTTTAAACAGTCTGAAAAATTCGGAAAATGTCTGACAATCCAAATTATGAAAGCTTTTCAAAGTCATTTCAGAATATTACAAAGTTTTTCAGCGATTTTATTTCTATAAGGGTTACCAAACTCAAATAAAAATAAAACTTATAAAAAACTTAAAAAAATAATAAGCCCAAGGGGAAGGTATAACCCACATGGCCCCCTCCGTGTAACTGATTTTGAATAAATCTGTACTATACCTAAAATTTAAATACTGAAGAAAGTTGTAGCAATAATACAAATACATATATTTCCTGCTATCAAAAATTCCCAAATAATTTGATATAAAATGCTTAAAATAAAGATACAAAGAATAACATTTACTACCCATTTTATTTGAAGTATTTTTCTGTAAACTAATTTGAAAATCTTTGACAGCAAAAAATATATCTTAATTTTGATATACCGCAGTAGCAAAGAGAAATGTTTCAGTTAAAAAATAAACAAATAGAAACTTTCCAATTTCTACAAATACCTTATTAATAAATCGTGAGTGACTCTTTATCGTCTGTACTATATTTAAATTAGCTCCATCAAGACAAAAAAGTTAATATCTAATTTTCCTGCTGATGAGCATCCGCCTCATTTATTTTAATCGCCCTGGTCACGAATCGTCACAATTTATTCAAAGTACGGACCTGGCATCAATTGTCGAGTATTAACAGTACACACCACTCATTTAGGATAATCGTCATTTAATATCTCATGAGTAATGCAGGATTGGACACATCGTATTGACATATTAAGTTCAGGGAAGAGCCAGTGACGATCTCTGCTGAATTATGCATGTATAGGACGAGGGGGTACGGGGAGGGGAAGAAGGAAAGGGAGGATTTTTATTTATGTTTCAGAGTAACTGAAAGGGGAGATGACCCGACAATTAAACAGAGTTTAAACGATCAAGTGGATGGATATTAATATTCCATGACGAATGAATTTCCTGCTGATGAATACGATTCTCAATATTTTTATCGATTCTGAAATAATACAAATACATTATTTTTCCTGAAACAGGGAAGAAAGTGCCATTTTAGTATGGAAAGTAGATTTTTACCGAAACAGTCAGGTTTAATACGTATCCACGTTTACAAATAAAAACAGTCAGGTGAAGTTCAAAACAGTCCTTGGATACGTAGTCTACTATCAATATGATTCTTATAAATGAAAAATTGATTAAATGAAACGATTTCAGTAAAAACACTTTCCTGTGTACTAATACAGGAAAGTGTTTTTCCTTGATGAAGCGGTTGTTTGAATCCGCTGATATAAATAGTAACTAAAGCAAATATAATTGATTAGTTGTACCGGTGGTTAGAAAAAACTAGAGTACCAGACTAAACTAAGAGTATGGACAAGACACTAGTTAATTTCTGCTGGTGGTCCAAAGTATTTTACTTCAGAACGTGTAACAGTAGCATAGTAGTTGCAGTATAGTTTCAGAATATATTAATAATAATATGATGAAACAGTAAAAACAGAAAGAAAAAGTTGATGTGTAATGCCTTGTGCAACAACTCATGCATAAAGTTTCACCATTAGTGAACAAATATATGTGTATGTACGTTCGTTGAATAGATAATGGAATGACACGGTACACATAAATAAAGTATCGCGTACAGAGGAGAAATGTCTGTATTTATATGCGCGTGTAAGTACTCCAGAATAAAAGCAAAGTTTTCCTAGGACCGCCAAATTTCCGACAGGTGTGCGGCATACACGGAAACCGGTGTTTACCAAATTATCATTTTTATATACGGCTATGAATATTTTATACGTGCATGCATACGCTTATAGGTTATTTTCAACATATAAAAATGTCAAATGACAATAAATTTAATTGGTTTATAATTTATCTGATGTATGTTTGGAATAATAGCTCAGTGGTATCGAGTCGGCTTATGGATCCCAAGAACCATAGTTCGATCTCCACAGCCGACAAACATTTTCACCAATTTAAAATTATCTCTGTGGCTCCACCACCACTAACATCTTTGGAGGCCGTTATTTGACGATTGGTAACCGCACTTCACGTGCCTAAATAAATCACTTATCGAGATCTGCTTCGGCAGAGTGCCACACCCAGTAATGGGTAAAAGGCGTGATGATACATTTCTTTATTTTAATTTTATGTTTGGTGAAATGGAGTAATTTCAAATAACAAAATGTATTTATTTTTTTGTATTAATACAAAATTTTATGGGGTAGTGACTCAGTGGTATCGAGTCGACCTGTGGATCGTAAGAACCATGGTTCGATCTCCACAGCCGACAAACATTTTTACCAATTTAAAATTACAACATCTTTGAGGGCCGTGATTTGACGATTGGTAACCGCACTTCACGTGCATAAATATATCACTTATCGAGATCTGCTTCGGCATAGTGCCACACCCAGTAATGGGTGAAAGGCGTAATGATATATTTATTTATTTTTATTTTACAAAATTTGTCTCGACTTTTGAAAATTGCAATAAAGAAAATTCTTCATTCATAATTTTGGTAATAACCTTTATTAATATTTGTTGTTGAAATGTCTTCGACAATATTTGAAGGCCTGCTTCTTTCTATGCTGGCATTTAGTGAAAATTTATTTATAGTTGAAAATGTAATTAGAGGTAATGAAGTGAAATGTGAATTTAAAAGTGTTGAGCGTTGGAATAATAAAGTCGCGTTGACCGAGGAGGGCGGTGCGGGGTACACGTGGCTCGACTGCGTAAATGTAGCGTCTGTGTCTGTTTCTTGGGTTATTAAACCGTCGTCGAGGCGGGCACGCGGTGCACCACATCAAGGGCGTCGCGGCGTCGTGGCGACGTGGTGTTTGCAACGTAACGAGGCCGCGCTGTTATATCGCAGCCAACTAACGTAACGTGCATGCCTGACGTAGCGAGGTACGGCAGCAGAGGGCAAGAGGGTGACGTCTTCCACCCCCTTACACCCTTTCCCCTCACCTACCACGCCATGTGACGTGGCCGTAAATTAGCTAACGTACAGCCACTGCAATAAACATTCCGCACATAAATTAGAAACATTTTAACGATTAATTGCCGGCGAGTTTTTGCTCGAGCGCCGCGACGCTTTTTGCCGCACACACGGAAAAAGCAGCTGGAGCCGACGCCGGGCTTGTGGGGTTGCGACACCGTTAACCGCGACCATCAATATAAAATTCAAATCTAGATGTGGATGTATTACTTTTCCACGCGATAAAGCCGAGTTGAGTGTCGTTTGGTTGGCCGCGAATGCGCGAACTGCAGTCAGCAGTATGAACAACATCGCAGAGCAAAACAACCCTAGGTTCACTAACTCAGAGACATACACCAGATTACTACTGAATTTCACTAATATACTGCTCTAAAGACGATCTATTCATGCATTTACTCACGAGCATGCATGCAGCTATTCAATTATTATTTATTTGTTGCTCTGCACAACAGGAATTTAATCCCAATTACAGAACACAACACCTGCAGCTTATAAAATCATCCAAATCACTCAGACCCTGTTGTACTTTTAATTAGAAATTATGTCGCTAGAATAAGTCTCGTCTTTTTAATTTATTGTAACAATTATGTATTTATCTATTTATTTATTTTTATTTCACTAACATTTTGTTTAGTTAATAATAGTATATTACGTACCATGAACTGTAAGTAACAGTTTTTAGGTCAAGAAGAAAGTCGTAACACTCCCGATCTAAAAAAATTCACATACAGTTCGAGGTTAGTAAGCTATTTCTTACAATACTTGCACAAATAGAAGGAAAAGAAAAATAGGTTTCAAAATTGACAGCTGTCAAATTGTTGTCAAAATAAACAGGACTTTGATATGTAATATTTACTTACTGTTGACAGTGGACAGTAAGTAAATATTAAAGTCCTGGTATAACCACTGTGCTATAAAAGTTCCACTTACTGTGTTTACATTTTCTCATTAATATGTAACTTGCAGTATAAGTATTGTAAAAAAGGTATTATTGACGGTGTAGGAACTTTTTTTGGAAACCGGCAAGAAAGTGCCTACCTTCCTGACCAATATAAGTATGGAAAGTATGTTTTTATAAAAACAGTCAAGTAAAATACGTATCTAAGGCGACAACAAAAACAACAGTCTGGTAAAGTACAAAACAGTCTGGTAAAGATTTTACCTGCCTGTTATTTTTGTTGTAACCTTGGATACGTAGTCTGCTGTCAATAGGCGCATTCCATTTGCCATTTGGATCAGATCTAACTTACATTTACTGAACCAAATCATTTATTTATTTCGTTGGATTGCTTCGCTGACTTTATTTCTAGTACTAGAATTATAGATTCTAATTTACTTTGAAGTAATTCATCCCCATAAGTGCATCAGTTTGCTTAATTCAGTTGATTTAGTCATGTGTAGAATTTATCTGAACTTATTTAACTGAACCAAGTGTCAAATGGAATACAGCTAAAACAATTTCTTATAAACATATTGAATTAATTATGATTAAATATTGATTAAATTAAACGGTTTCAGAAAAAATAGTATACATAATACGTCAGGAAAGTGTTTTTATTTAACTTAGCGGATTAAACAACCGCTTCGTCAAGTAAAATATCACTTTTCCGACTTATTATGTAATATAGTATTATAAGCGAGAGTAAGTGGTTCGAATTTGAATTCTATTGTAAGTAGTAGATATCCTGTAGTGGGATAAATTTGTTAGATTTGAGTAGTGTGTGGATGTAGATAATAATAACGTAAAAATAAATGCGTTTTACGAGAGGAAAGAATCGGGAAACGCGACAGATTGGAACATTTGGTCGACAGTAAAAGCGGGTAATAAAAATCTGGTAGCGGTATTATTAACCGGTTGTCGACCGGATCGCTCGTAATGTGCAGTGTTTGTGGGTTAATTACGCGAATAAAGGAAACGAACGCAAAGCTCTAGCTCTAGCTCAGACACAGTGTATCGTTAGGCATGCAGGTTCCGTTGCTATCAGCGTCGGAGCGTCGAGCGTCGCGGCGAGCGCCAGCCAGCCAGCCAGCCCCTCGACGGCAGTTGTGGCTGGCACGGGATATCACCGATATTACTGCTATGCAGCAAAGCAACCAAACCGAGCTAACGTTGGCCGAGACATTAAACCACAGAGTTGACGCGGATGGCGCGCACCACCACCCGACTCGATAATTAAATCGTGCCCTCCACCGAAAAACATACACGTTTCATATCATTATTACTACTTTTATATACAACAAAAACTTTATACAAATTATACGAGCTTATAGAAAAAATCCATTTTTATACAAGTTCATGTCTGTAATAATTATTTGTTTCAACAGGAATAAAAATAAAGATTGCCGGAATAAGTGTTAAAGAAATTTAGGTCTAAAAATATTGTATGTACAACCGGGCCGAAAAGCATGTGTTTTAGCCCTAAAAATCGAGCTTGAACACTTCTTTTTGTCCCATGGGCCAAAAAGAAATAATTCCTATGAATACATAAATAAAATGACATTTTTTTTATTGTGAATACTTGATTTTGCAAAATGTCATTTTATAATTAAATATTATTTTGTTGTGCATAAAATATTGTGTGTACCACGGGTGAAATTAGCGTTTCTGGCCCTGAGCATGTTATTCGCACGAGGCGCAAAGTCACGGATAAGAAACGCCAGTTTTCACCCTTGGTATATAAGTAAATATTTGTTATTAATAAATGTCTTTTTCATGGCTAAGTAAATGCCCTTGCATTTTTAGCTTAACTGGGATTAGAACTCAAGATCTCCGGATTCAAATGTTGAAACGATACACATATCACCGTATTGCCGGAGGAGTTGTAAAATTAAAGCTGTCTATAAGATATAACAAAAAAACTCTTTAAAATAATAATTAATATAATGAGTATTACAGGGTATAAAATTTAATTTCAGAAAATATTTGACAACTTGATAAAATCGGCTGTTTATTTTGTAATTATCGCTTGCATTCAATATTGATCTCATACATAAATTTACTTTAAAATATTTACACCGCTGATGTGAAATTCATGTTTAATGAAAACTTGATAGGCGTTCAATAATTTATGGACGTCAAATATAACGACTCTCTATTAAATAGACACACATTCAAATATAATTAAGTCATGTAGTTTATTTTATAATGCACTTTTTGTCAAATATAATACCGGCTATTATCTGAATTACTGTAATTCAGTAACATATCATAATATAGTGAAAAGTTTCATACAAAAGTAAGTAAAGTAGTTCGTGTACATTCAGAACAAAAAGTATTTCCAACAAAATCATAGATTTAGTTAAATATTATGAGACATAGTTCAGTAGGATTTAAATTATAAATAAATTAAATAAATATATCATCACGCCTTTTACCCATTACTGGATGTGGCACTCTGCCGAAGCAGATTTAGGTAAGTGATATAATTATGCGCGTGAAGTGCGGTTACCAGCTGTCAAATTACGACCCCCAAAGTGGTGGGCGATCCACAGGGGTAATTTTAAATTGGTGAAAATGTTTTAAAACAAAAGACAAAATGTCTATTGAGAAGTGGAATTGAGTCTTAATAAATAAGAAAAATAGGAAAAAATTTTCCATCACTTGTCTCATAATTCCACAGAGGTTTTACAGCACGTTTGCATCAACTTCTCAGGTCATCAACAAACGGCTGGTCAGTTCAGCTTTAACCATAGACGCGTTTCGTCCTTCCGGACTCATCAGTATGGTGCGATAATTTGTCGGTAGATGGCACCACGAGTGGCTTCATAGCTCTCATGTCATGATACCGTTGTAGATAGGTTAACATCAGTCAGTTCAGCTAAGCCGGTATCACAATCCACTAGTTCCTAGTTGATCTAGTTGGATATATGATCGCACCATACTGATGAGTCCGGAAGGACGAAACGCGTCTATGGTTAAAGCTGAACTGACCAGCCGTTTGTTGATGACCTGAGAAGTTGATGCAAACGTGCTGTAAAACCTCTGTGGAATTATGAGACAAGTGATGGAAAATTTTTTCCTATTTGTCTTATTTATTGAAAATGTTTTGTCAGCTGTGGGGATTGAACCAGGGTTCTCAGGATCCACAGGCTGACTCGATACCACTGAGTCACCTACCCCATACTTCATATAATTGTACTTATATTATAATATGGGGTACGTGGCTCAGTGATCTCGAGTCGGTCTGTGGATTGGAGAACCTCGGTTCTATTTCCAAAGCCGATAACTAATTTTCACTACATTAAAATTACCCCTGTCGCTCTCCCCCAACTAACATCCTTGAGGACCATGATTTGACACCTGGTAATGCGCATAAATATATCACTTACCTAGATCTGTTACGGTAGAGTGCCACATCCAGTAATGGGGGAAAAAGCATGATGATTATTTATTTATTTTCTTTTAAAAATAGAAACTGCCATCGTCTGATTGTTTACTACGTTGCTTAGGTTACTCGACTGTCGGTTGTTTAATGCTAAATATTTTGTAGAGGGCTAATGAAATGGTTGACCTGATTCTGTTGGTTTCTATTTAATGCTATCGATATCGAAAGCGATGTCAGGTAAGCTGATGGATCCTGGTTTAATTTAAAATACAAGCATGTTGACTAAATGCGGGCTTCGTTTATAAAAATTTAAATTTGAATAAAAAATGAAGGCGTACCAGCAGTGAGCATAGCTACAGACCAGCAAACTTTGTACCAATATTGATTTTTTTCTGTGAAGTAACTTCACGGCGAACGTAATTTGTTTCCAAAGTTTCATGGCCACCCCGGAGTCCGGAGTCGGCAGCCGGAGCGTGGATCTGACGCGGCCAGATAAAAATTTCTACAGAAAATGGATCAGCACGACGGTTTCTTCAGGCTGGAAATTATTACGTACACTGCTCAAATAAGAAACATGTTGCTAACGCGAAATTTGGTGGATGCGCCGATACATACTAATAATATTATAATTAAACTTTCTTTTAATCAATAAATAAACTCGGGCATAATAAGTATCTGCATATTGCGACTACTGTTTTATTTAAATTTTTAATGGACTTAACGAGCAGGGCCTTGAAATTTAAGAAACGTTTTTGTTCAAATTTTATACGATTGTCAAAAAATGTAACATTTATATAAGCAAATTATGTCTATGAAGTTAATACTACTTTGTTTTAAGTTGCTACTAGCAACAGCTGTTAAAATGGTTTTATCGGAAGTTGCTTTGGGCAACGGCTGCTAAAAAAATAATATATCAAAACAATGACAATTAATATAATTTTTACAATATAATTTGTGATTTCGATGGGATATTTTTTGTTAGTTTGTTTAGTAAGATGGTATTTTTTATGTGAGTAATTTGGAGTCTTGTGAGTGTTTGTGGCATGGTGTAAATTTAACGGTAGAACAAAGTTGGCGGTGGGACGATTTACGGTAGGGTTAGGTACGATCTACGCTAGTGAGGTCTATGAGCTCAGAGCTATAGCAATGAGTGTAGGAGCCTCGAGCTTCACTACCCCGCCTCGCCGCCCCTCGCCAACATTAAGCTAAGGCAGTGGTTTCCAACGAGAAGGAGGGCAGATCAATTAACAACACTACCCCTGCGCTGCGCTGGGCGCCGAGCTCGTCTTTATCTTGTACCCGAACGCGTGCTCTACACGGATCATTAGCGAGACAGATCAGAAATATTAATGCCATTAAATCCTTTCAGGTGCAGCCGCCGCCATCAGCCGCAACGACACCGACGCCACCAAACCTCCCTATCAAACAAACCATCAAGCGATAAAAACACCATTGATGGTTTTATACTCATTCTGCTAAAAATTATACCCGCAGGATACCAGACATCGCATCGCTCTTTAGTTTTTTTCATTATTCCTATACGCGTACGATAACATTTTACATGAGCCACTGGATAAACCTGAACTTTTGTCAAATAGGCTTTATATGCAAATTTGACATAAACAAACTATTTTTACATCATGATCAAGAAAGTCGTCTTTTTTAAACGAAAACTAGTACAGAAAGTTACACTTTTGCAACTATTTTAAAATTGTGATATAAACAGTTATTTATGTACCAAGGGTAAAAACAGGCGTTTCTAGTCCGTGTTATGATTATTAACACGAGGCACAAAGCGCCGAGGGCTAATAATATGCTCAGGATCAGAAACACTAATTTCACCCCTGATTCATACAATATTTTATGCACAACAAAATAATATTTAATTATATGTTCAAAAGATTAAAATATGTACATAGGTTATATATCAAAATAACATTTTGTAAAATTAAGTATTCATAATAAACATAAATTGTCATTTAAATTTATGTATCCACAGGAATTATTTTTTTATGGCCCTAGGGCCAAAAAGAAGTGTTAATGCCCGCTTTTTAGGGCCAAAACTCGTGAATTTCAGCCCGGTTGTGCACATAAAGTAAATTTATAATCTCATTGATTTAATTTGATTTTTTTGTTCAGATTTTTTATTTATTTTATCTTCTTGGAAATTAAAACAGCATGGTATTGAAATTTTGACATCTGTCAAAATAATTTAAAATATTTAGTATTTTTTTATTACTCATTTGATTGATATACTCCGGCTTCGCAATTGTGCATTACTTACAAAAAAGTTTTGCTTTTTTCCTTCAGGAAGAAATGTATCACATTTTTTACTTTCTAACAGGATCGTAAAAAATAATTTAGGAATATATGACATTGAATAAATTGGTGGTACAGAAGTCATTTGAAGATTTGTTAAATTGGTAAGCTACGAAATGTACGATGATATAATGAGAAGTACTCGTAGTTATGTAAAAATTTCCTACGTTTTGCAGGAATGCAGAAAGAACATTGAGAAATAAAGCGCGATAAAATCTCGATAATCACAGACGTTTAGGAGTGTTATCAAGTGTGTATATATGTGTGTGTGGGATAGAGAAGGAGAGAGGGAGTGAGACAAAGAGGTAGATAGAGTGAGATGGTAGATGATGCGGGCCGGGGCCTTTCATTAACATTATCGTTATTATTATTATTATTATTATATTATCTGGAGAACGTAAAGTTTGCTGGAAGTATCTCTTCTTTGTGTTGTACGTGTACACAATGGGGTGAGTGGGTGGCGTGGGGGTGGAACGCTGCTGGATAATGAATGTGTAACAGTAACTCTGGAAGTTTCTAATTGTGACGGACAGGTGGCTGGCGAGAGCGGCTGGCGGCTGGCGGCCGCGCACACTTTCTGATTATCCGGATAATACGACGTACTAATGCGGCGTCTGGGGGCGGTGGTGGCGGCTGCAGGCCGGCACGTCACTTGCAACCGGCGACACGTGTCTTCCGCGCTACGTGGCCGAGATGCCCGTGCTTTAATTACTAATTATAATCCAAGTCGGCAAAAACATAAGCCCGAATGTGCGCATTTCACACTCTCTCTCTGCAACTTCAGATCCTGACACATTTCAAACAGTTTACAACGTTTCACACCAGGAATACATTACTCTACGATGAGTAAAAGATTCAGCAGAATGCCACTGTGTCAGTTTGGAACGTAAATAAAATATTGATGAAAATAAAAATGAGAGATTTGGTGAATGACCTAGGAATAAAAACATAGATAGATATAACAGAAGGGAGAAGAAATGTTGAGAATATTGCTTGAAATGCATTCTAATTTACTAAATTCAAAGAACATGATGATTAAATTAAGTGAAATATGAGACACCATTTTTTAATTTAGCATATACAGGTTGGACGATAAATATGAAAAATAAGTTTTCTACTACCATTGCTTCTCTAATTACTTTACACGAAAAGGTTTCAAATAAAAGTGGTAGGAAATTAAATTCTGCATTTATATCCATTAATTTAGGAGCGTATTCTGTATTTAATTTTTTAAGGGTAAAGATAAATTTTATCCAATGACAATTTATATAATATTAATAACAGTCATTTTATGGGGTAATGGTTCAGTGATACCAAGTCGGTCTGTGTATCCTAAAAACCCTGGTTCGATCCCCACAGTCGACAAAACATTTTCACCAATTAAAAATTACCTCACCACTACCATATTCGGGGGGCCGTGATTTAACGGCAGGTAACCGCACTTCACGCGCATAAATATATCACTTACCGAGATCTGTTTCGGCAGAGTGTCACACTCAAGAAGGGGTAAAACGCGTGATGATATATTAATTTATACTTATTTTATATATTCTGTTTTTTTTTTGTGTTATTGTCGCCTGTTGCTATTGGATAAAATTATTAACGGGCGTTAAAAATTAACACAGTCATCACGCCTTTTACCTATTCTAGATGTGGCATTCTGCCGTGGCAGATCTTGGTAAATAATAAATTTATGTGCGTAAAGTGCGGTTACCAGCCGTCATACCACAGACCATAAAGATGTTAGGGGAAGGGGAGCCACAGAGGTAGTTATTTAAGATAGTGAAAATTGTTTGTCGGCTGTGAGAATCGAACCGAGGTTCTCAAATCCATAGGCCGACACGATATCACTTAGCCACCTACCCCTGTTATTTCATTTACGGTTAAATTAAGTATTTACAATAAAAAAAAATATGATTTGGTTTATATATGAAAAAGAAAATATATCATCACGCATCTTATCGATGACTGGATGTGGCACTCTGCCGGATCAGATCTCGGCTAGTGATTTATTCATGCGCGTAAAGTGCGGTTACCAGCCGTCAAATCACGCCCGCTAAAGATGGTAGTGGAGGGGGAGCCACAAGGGTAATTTTAATGTAGTAAAAATTGTAACTAATAATAACTAATTTCGTATATTATTCGTCTACCACAGTTTTCTAAATATTCTCAGGCCTACCCTGTCTAAAACAGTAAGATATGTTTTGCAATGTTGGTACTGTTGGAAGTATTGGCGCACCTGGCCACGTATTTTAATAAAACGCGAAGCGAATCATCATCCACTAAGCGACACCAATAAAAAGTTCATGAAATTTGCTTGGGCGGGTTGCTGTACTTGTATTTTACGACACAAGCTCTATCATCGTATCGTACTCTCACGATGCACTTTTATACGTGCAATCTTCGTAACAGATGGCAGTTCAACTCTTTATTATTTTTAACAGGAAAGACGTCATCTTCATTGCTTCCGGCACACATTGATCTCGTTAAAAAGGTTACGATCACGGTCCTTCTTAGGGCGGGGGCGGGGGCGGAGCGCGCAGAATTAAAACCACCACCAGCAAGTTAATGCAGCGGAACTTGTAAAACAGATTTTTACTGTCATCGCTCCGGAGTTGAGATCACTCGAGGAAAGAATCACTGACACTTACACAGCACCCCTCCTGCTCTTCAACTCAACACAAATGCTTTTTAATTGCCCGACTCAAGCTCCCGAGCTTTACGACATAAATACCCATGCTTTTATATTTATTGTTTTCACTTTAAAGTAATCATTATTAATACGAGGACAAGACACCGCAAACAACAAAAATACAGCGTGATTCTAAAGTTGCACACCTTTATTCTGCTAGCGAAATATATTAACTTTTATTATTTTTATTTATGACTTTCGTATTTTCAAATGTTTGTAAATAATTTAAGAATTAAATGACAATTGGACCTTTATGTAATAAAAATTCCTAAGTATACTTAGTATAACACAATTGCTTAATATTAACAATAGTATTTTTTTTTATTGATTTTGTCTTTTGTTATTATGTAATTTTCTTATGTAACATACTATTTTTTCTACTTTTATTTCTTAAAATCGATATTTCAATCGATATTTGTCATTTACTATTATATTTAAAATTAATTCAAAAATAGTTAATTTTGTAGTCTATTACCGCTCGCTTATAGATAAACAACCATGCAAGAACAGCAAGGACCCTTTCTGCTCGAGGTGTACATAATATTTTTTCTACGACCATTTAGAAACAATTGAAAAAGAATTTAAAATATTTTTCACAGTTTTTCTGTTTGGAAATTCGGGCGACAGTTTTCATGTATCCATGGATACCATGATACACTCTTACATTGCCACTCGGCAAGTAGCAAATGTTAACTTTCTGCATTCAACTGACAGTTAGAATAGCTACTTATATAACAAGTGCGCGAAAACATACTTTGCGCATGAGCGCAATTCTAAAGCAGGAGCGAAACGAGAGATTTAATTTGCGCGAATGGTGCAAATGACGCCTTCGTGCAAGAGTTTTGTACAATGCTTTTTGTAACGAGCAAAAATTATATAGCAATCGAAAATGAGGAAATTATTAAATTTGAAGCATGAATTTATATTGACAGTTAAGTATGCCATAAATTGACATTTGTTATTTGAAAACAAATTGTTTATTTTTTCTCATAAAATTTATTAAAATATGTCTGATTGATGGCGTTATAAGCTAATGTCTCTATTTCTTTTATAAATTCCTCAAAATGTGTGTATATAAGTTGAATCAGCGTTGTAATAGTCAATTAACTTTCCATCGGTTTCCAAGATAATATAAATCTTATTTTGAATAATGCGAGACAAAAGAAGTCTATTTTCTGCTCGGTCGTAGAAAAAATATTGTTTAATAATAATTGTCCTGGAAACAATATCATAAACGATCTCTTGCCGTACTGAGTGTTGCTAAGAGATATTTTCCACATTCATTTTGAATATTAATAATAATTCAACAAGACCATAGTAAAAATTATTTTCTATTATATTCTCCTATAGTATATTTTGCGTGGACATCCTGTATACTTTCAAAATTGGGAAATATTATAAAATTCTGCAAGACATAATAGAATTCCTGCTGTGTCTCAAATCGTAGCATTTGGTCGTTAAATCTCGTGGCTATAGTAGCACATAAAACGGTACCGTTTAGGGCGTCCACGCAGGTGTCCAATGTCAGAGATCAAGCGCTTAAGGGTTGAAGGTCAAAGGGTAGAGAGTGCGGGGTGGAGAGCAGGATCAGTGGCCACGAGCACACATTTTAAAATTCATTATCGGCGTCCGGCAGCGAGACGTGTGAATAAATACCGTAATACGAGTATGCGGTACCTATATTTGCGATTCAAATGCAATTGTTAATTTGATGACGAAGCGGCGGCCGGCTGACATCTGTGTTGTTGCAGCTCCCGCCACCCCCATGCCGCCACCATCGCCGCCGCCAGCCACCGCTTCTCGTGTTATGATTGTATCTTGATGTTTACCGAGCATGTACGGTTCCGCATATATATGCACGGGAATAACTCCGCATTATATTATTATTATATTATATATACGAAATAGGAGCCTTAAATGTGTGCTGGCCCCAGGGTCCGTCTGATCTCGGCCACCCGACCATGGATAACGGGTCATTATATATTTTATTCCGCGGTACACGATACTTCATTGTTCACGTACGCGTATTATTTGGAAAATAAGTGAACAAATAAAACAAATCAAATATTTTTACTACTGCTGATTCGCAATAGTATCTCAAGTATAAATTGTAAGTAATTAAATATTAAACAATCCAGCATAGTAACATACCTAGCAATTATCAAACATACTTTAAAAATAATAACTTAGACAACTTAAAATCTTTTAAATGTCAAATTAGTTTTTTCCTACTGCCAGCACAGTAAGTACGTCATTACAACGTTAGTAATAGGGATATAATGAATCATTTACTGCACATGTGCGGTAAAAATATATTGTAATACAAGTTCTGCAATGACCGTTGCCACACGTATGCAGGGCCGGTGCAAGCTATTTTGCCGCCAGAGGCGAACTTTTTGTATTGCGCCTCAAGGGGGAAGGAGGGATTTAAAATAACGTAACGATGAATTTTATTTAATAATTAAATATCTACATATAAAAAAATAACAATAATTGTTGATCACAGTACAGTATATGCAAATTAAAATTGAATAAATTACATATATTGGTGCTTTTTTTACTTTAATTTTGGCAATTCAAGTAATTTTTTGTATTTATTGATAAACATAAAAATATTTATGGAGTAGCTAGCTCAGTGGTATCAAGTCGGCCTGTGGATCCTGCGAACCCTGATTCGATTCTCACAGGCGACAAACAAATTTCACTAAACTACCCCTGTGGCTCCCTCACCACTAACATCTTTGGGAACCGTGATTTGACGGCTGGTAACCACACTTCACGCGCAAAATATATCACTTACCGAGATCTGCTTCGGCAGAGTGTCACACCCAGAAATGGGTAGAAGACGTGATGATATATTTATTTATTTATTTATAAAAATATTTACAAATTATAAATTTCTATCTTGCCGCGAAAAATGCCGCCCCTTAAACAGTGCCGCCTCAGACAGACCTCTCGCCGCCTCGCCCCTAGCGCCGGCCCTGCACCTATGTTATCTTAAAAATTGAACATCAAATGTCAAACGTTTCTAAAATCTTTTACAGAGAATTACTTGAATTGAAAGTTACCAAGAACTCAATTTGCTACTACTGTTTTTAAATCATTTAAAGACAGTTGACATTCATACATAACATCACTTTATATCCTACCCAATGGGGTAGCACGAACCCCAGAAACATTCAATCATCAGATTCATCAAATAATCAATCCTCGACAAACAGTTGACACTAGAAAATATTATTATTATGTTTTAAGTTGTTTCATTACAATATTTTATCAATTACTGAATTTGATAGCTCTACTATTAAAGATCTGTATAGATACTATACTGCATTACTAATGAAATGCGATTTAATACTTTGAAGCAAAATTATTTTTGACTAATTATTTTTTATCTAATTGCCAGTGTCCTAAATAAATAATTTTAGGATAAAATTGTATTTGAATAGCAATATATGTAATTGTAATTCTATAAATAAAAGTAGTATTTAAATAGTAATTTTCTCATAAATAATAAATCATATGTGTAATACAACTTTCTACTCTATTATTTTAATTTACCAAATGAATATTTTATTCCGTTACGTTTTAATGACAAAATTAAATATACATTTAACGAGAAAAAAGTAACATTTTTCCATTTATAATGAAAATTACCCGTATAACTATTCCATCATGTTGCATTAATAAAAATATAAAATATAAATGGTTTTTTCCGGTGCTCATTCATTTCACACGTGACGTGTGTAATAAACCGCGGCTCATTTCACACGGATCGCATTAGCCAAGTAAACAAATGACAAATGTAGGCGGAGGGAGAGATGGCAAAAACAAAATTCAATCGGGAAGCGCAATAAACAATGAGGAGATCCTGATTAGCTGGGTGGGAGTGGGTGGTGGAGCATATGGCGCGTGCATCCTCTGACGCAGAAGACGAGCGAGGCGAGTTAATCGACTGACTGATTCTTATGTTCGGCGGCGACGCGACGTTTCGGAGGGAAGCACGCACGATATCTCACCGTTACATCTCAATAAAAATAAAAACCGTTTAAGCTCGCGATCGTGCGATCCACCCTGACACACGGCCCACGACCGACGACCGACGGACCGGGAAATGCCGCCGTCACAAACCAATACTATAACTAGCTCTTTTATATCTCACAGTTCCTTTATTTGGAAATCGAATATGGCATTTCCTCTGCTTGCTTTCACTATTTCAAACGCATTTATTTCATCAGAATTATATTATCTCACATATCTACGAATCCTACCTAAGCTAAAAATATATGAACTACTACACTGCAGGTCGGTACTCTGTACTGTAATTGGGATTAAGTTCCTGTTGTACAGAATACCATAAATACATAATTATGTTTTTTTCTACTTTAGTTATTTTACGAAATGTATAATATATAAATTATGAAAACAAAATTAATTTTATAACGTAAGTATTAAGCCATTTGATATGTCATAGCCATTTAGTAAAATTTTTCTTGTTATAAAAGATGACCAGATTTTAAAATTTTATTTAGTTATTGTATAAAGCAGCTGTGGGACGTTTTATAAAACGACAAACAGCATACGGCTACATTGTCATATTTATAAAATAACTAGTCAAATTATAAAGTAAATGAAATATAAAATATATTTGTAAGTCTAAGAAAATTTGACGGTCTGGCAGCGTTTAATAAAATTACTAGATATTTTATAAAAAGACAGATTTTTACAATATGAAACACGAGTATCCCATATGCCCAGATCGTCATTGGTTGTTAAAGATAATTAAAATTTGAGCTATAAATATTTAAAAAGATAAAAAAAAATAAGAATACTATTTTCATCATTGTCTATATTATTCGTATATAAAACTAATATATTAAAATTGGGGATCTATTTGAAAACAATGGAATAAAATGACAGGTAATTCATCTTTCAGATGAGAAAAGAAGATAAATTACAAAAATATATATATTAATAATAAATTGGATGGATATGTTTTTATTTAACTGAAAAATAAATTATCTTTCATTTTAAATAATCATTAATAAATTAGTCTAATTGTTAAGGATGTTTTCCAAATATAGTATTTTTGTAATAAATGGCATTTAAAAATAGCAGAAAATGAAGAAGGCACAAAGTTGTATAATTTTAGTTGAGAAATGTAAATCTTATTTGGGGAAATGTGTAACAAAAGGGTGTAGGGTTTAATCACTAGGATTTCCGTAACTAGAAGGGATCACAAACACACACACACATACACAGAGAGACACTTACTGGACTTGGTAGAGACTAGAGCAGTCAGTTCAGTATTCAGTAGTCGCGCACACACGGACTCCGGCGTCGGCAGCGTCGGTAGCGTCGCGAGACCTTACGCTCAAGACGCGACAATTGCAACAATTTACTATCAGCTCCGAATCAATTATAGCAATGTTTACAGAACAAATGTGCCATACAAAATGGCGTCGGTTCTTTAGAAACCGCACGGCACGGGCGTCGTCGGCGCCGCGCACTCCGCCCACGAAAATAAAAACTCCACCCGCCTCCGGGCGGGGGCGGGCGGTGACGAACAAGACTACGAAGTCAACGACGGCGGCAGCACCCGCTGTAATTGATACAAATTAGCGTCGGTGTCACCCCGGTAAATAATACAAGTAATTAGATCTCGCCGCTCGCATCAACTGAACACTATTTTATAAACGAAATTTAAGCTGCGAACACTCTGGCTAATTTGATAATCGACGGACGACAAAAAATCACCGGCGACCGACGACCGACGAGGATGAGATGTTTGTGTGACGCTCTCGCGTTCTCCGTCTCTCCTACTTCACCTTCTTCATTATGCGATAAAGAGAGCCATTACCATTCTTGATGTGGAATTGCAGATGTCAGAGATTACAATCAGCCGTCGAGAGGGAACGCACCGTTCTCTGTCTTACCCTTTCTCTAGCATCAGAGCGCGAGGGTCGTTGAATCGCACCGCACCGTGCCGCGCCGTACCCGCGTCGCGCCAAATATTCAACCCGACTTGGATTTTTATAATGAATCCCCGTTCAACGTATGAACAGCACAATAAAACGTAATTAAATCTCTCAGAGACGAGCGAGCGCGCACAACAAACTAACTATAGTGACAAGCAGCAAGCAACACACAGAGTGTCCTACCTGGAGCTGTACATCCTCGAAGACGACGACGATCACGATGCAGTAGGAGCGTGCGTGCGTCAGTGCGAGTAACCAAGTGTGTATGTATATGTTGAACGATGAAGCTGTTCAGTGTTTGGGGTAACTCTTGGACTTGTCCGCGACGTCTGGTGGCGAAGGTAGCGCGCGTCGCGACGCTGTGCCGAGGCGCGCCGAGCTCGGCCGACGCGAGCCGAGGTGACCGTGGTGCACGTCGTGGGGGGTGGGAGGGGCCACCTAGCGGCCCGGAGGACGGACATGGTCCGCGCAGCCACTACCAACAAGCTATTGATTCCGCAGGAGATGACCTCCACCGAGCGCCTTAATCCGCTTAATAGATTCCAGTCCAAGTTGTACGAGAAAGCCTGCATGCATTATTAGTGATTAGGAAGGTTTCGTCCGTCTGCTGCTAGCTACAACAACATCGACATCAACGTCCTCTTCGCTTGACGCTCGACGCTGTAGTGGCGCGCGCGACGCCCGCCGCCTCCACCGCCAGCGCGCATGCCCGCCTCCTGCCCCCGCAACTGCCCCGCATTCCACGCCCCCGCCAACAGGCTTACTAACTTACTTTTTCTTTTAGATGCGAAAACTTTTTCGTCCGTACCGACATATAAAAACATTTTTTCCTCGGGTTTTCGTACGTTAGTTGCAACGCCGTCGGAAGATTACGCGAATACCACGTCGAGCAATGTTATTCGGTAATTAAAATTGTTTATAAAAGTAAAATTAATCACGTTTTAAAATGTACAAGGCAAAGCAAGCCTTGGCTTGGCTTGGCTCGATCATCAGCTATAGTTTCTCTAGTGCTGGTTTGGACTGTGTATAGTACGCGTGTAGGAGAGAAGGGCAAGGAAAGGCTGTGAAATCACGAAAGTGTGAATGAGAGGATCGGATTGTAAATTCAGACGACGGGCTCGGGCTCTCGGCGGCCAACAGCTGCCAGTGGCAGGCGCCGTCCACCACCCAACCCGCACATTTATAATTACGGAATTAAGAGATTCGAACAACGAATGAACGCATTACACAGCACAAGCCACCCTTCAACTGGATTGCCAGCAACGACCAAATCTCACTACACATCACACTTTCTCTCCTTTTCCTTTTTACACACAATTATACATTCTATTTCAAATATATTCACTCACAAATTTAAAAATTTGTTTTAAATAAAAACAAATTGGTATTACTGTTAAACATTAGATTTTCTGATATTTAAGTAAACCAAGTTATCGATTAAACTGACCGACAATACTATCGATAAAAAGTTAAAAACTGGTAGCTGATCAATTTCTTTTGTGTCAAACAATTCGAAATCATTTTACAAAAAAATATCTTGTAATAAAAGATACTCAGAACTAAATATTTTAGCACTATTTATTTACAATACTATTGAGCCCCGGTTGTTTGAATTTAACTATAAGTACAGTAAGTAATTAAAATTAGAGCCATCTTAATAGTCGTCTAGGCCCTAGACAAATAATTATTAATGGACAACCTTTTTTTAGAAACATAAACAAATATAAATAGTTAAATAGAAAATTGTCTAAAATATCATTAAAAAATTCGTTATAGAGACAGTTTTCGGATCGAGTAATAATATTTTTAGTCAGATTGAAACATGATTTTTGCCCTTACTTATTTAGAAAATTTCGCAGATTTATTCAAATTAAAATGAAACAAATTGACAAAATTATTTTTATCACCATTACTGTAGTAAAAATGCTTTTCTTGGTCCTAAGACTAAAAAACGATGACGTATCTATAATAAACATTCCTAAAACAGCGTTCGTTTATTGACGGAAAAGATGATAGAATAGAGTCATATTGAAGAGGGTGAAAAAAAAAGTGAATTCTCAGCTGTATTTTACATTATGCTTTGTTGTAACTTTTGTTTATAAAGTTTTTTTATAATAATCAAACTGTCAAATTTGTCCAAAATAGTGGAAAAATGTGTTCATAATGTCCTAAGACTTAGAAGAATCCCAAACGAAGTAAAATAAATTGCATTAAATGCAAAGGAACTAATTAATTAATTAGATATTATTTTTTGACATTGACAGGGGTCAATTTTGCTCTATAGTTCAATGAAGTGCTATATTAGAAACACTAAACAGTCATAAATCAAGTTATTAATAAATAGTTTTTTTTTAGCATACAACCATTATTTTTAAATAGTTGTGAACATGGAAAACATTAAATAAATATTTTTATAATGTTAATAAATGTTCAATAATAAAAATCTCGCTTGGTATAATTTTTCGACGCTTAAGCCTGCTGACGTCAGTTCGGGGCGCCGCGGCGTCTGTTACCTCAAGTCGAACGATCTCCCCTTCATAAAAAGATGAGAGAACGAAAACAGATTGAAATTGAAAATAAGTTACACAATTGTCGCGTCAATGCGTGGAATACAAATACTAACTAATCTCCCCCAGAATAAGCTCGTTACAATATTATTGAAAACGACAACCCCGCACCCCTGCTGCCCCCTGGGACAGACAGATGACGACGTATACACGCTCTCTGCTCCCGCGATCTCCTCACTCTGATTTCAACCTTGCTTTTTTGAATTTGTTGCCAGCTTATTGAGCAGGGGAAACAATATTAGTTCCTTTTCATTTTTATAAGTTGCCAGAGAACTATTACCATATTATTGTCAGTATATTTTGATAACCTATAGATAGTTATAGTTATAGTTAGTATGTTATTTATAACGGTTTAAATTCACGATTTTAGAAGCGAAATAATATCGATTTGGTTAAATTTTCGGTTATGAAATCAATTGAAATTTCGTATCGGTTTTCCGTTTCCATATTTCTAAACAAAAAATATTAGTTTCGCTTTTTAGTTGCGGTTTCAAAAATTATAAATATCGGTTCGGTTTTCGGTTACGGTTTCATTACGGTTCGGGTCCCTCATAGCAATTCTATTGGATGTTGCCAATAGCAACAGTAAAATAAACATACAACTTTGTCTCTCTTTCTTATGAATATAAAAAGAAAAAACTTTTTTAAACAGTAGTAAATGTGACAAGGCTTTTATTGCGTAACGAGAATGAAAATTGATAGAAGAGAGTCAGTACCACTCGTACGTTACATACTATTTTTTTTATGATCGTGATATTTTATTTCTTAAAATTGGTATTTGAATCGATATTTGACATCTGTCATTTACTGTTATATTTCACATTAATTTGAAAAAATCTTGTTCAACAATGGTTGTCTTGGAAACAACATTATAAACGATTTTATGCCGCACTGATGATGGCTTGCAAAAAAAAATTAAAGAGCTCTTTAGTTAAAATAGTTTATTAGGTACCATGAACTGTAATTGACAGTTTTTAGGTCAAGAATGTAGTTTGGAAAATCGAGGCCCGAAACATTCGCGACCTAAAAAATCACTAACAGTTTGATGTTAGTAAGCTATTTTTTATAATGCCTGTACAAATAGAAGAAAAAGAAAAATAGGTTTCAAAATTAACAATGTCAAAATAAACAGAACATTGATCTATAATATTTACTTACTGCCCACGGTAGATGGTAAGTAAATATTATAGCCCTGATGTAATCATAGAAACCAACTAGACAATAAAAAGTTCCACTTACTGTGTTTAAATTTTATCATTAATGGATAAATTACAGTACATGTATTGTAAAAAAGTGTATCTAGCAACAGTATAAATAGCGATTTTCTGAAACTTGAACCGTTAGTTGCTAATAAACCGATAAAAGAGATATATTTTCTGCACTCATGTTGATGGATTGACTTTTCAACCCTCGAGCGTAGTAAAATAATATTTCAATTGAATATTATGTGTGTGAAATGGCTCAGTGGTATCGAGTCGACCTGTGGATCCAGAGAATCCTGGTTCAGTCCCCACTGCCGACAAACATTTTCACCAAATTAAAACTACCCCTGTGGCTCCCCTACCACTAACATCTTTGGGGGCCGTGATTTGATGGCTGGTAACCGCACTTCACGCGCGTAAATATATCACTTACCGAGATCTGTTTCGGCAGAGTGCCACACCCAGTAATGGGTAAAAAAGCTTTGATGATATATTTATACTTTTTTATTTTATTTTAGTACGTATAAGATGGTAGTGGTAAGAATGAAATGATGTACGTCCCTGGCTTTCAACAAAAGAGTCCGTGCACGTCTTGGTGCAGACGTCCGTACTTGCGCCGCTCTACATTATTCATGAAAACTACACCACACTCGTGGCGGTGTCTTACTCGTGCGTCCTGCCCTAACCTACACGCCGCGACGCCGCGGTACATAAGTGTGTTTTATGCGGGGATAATGGCAGGCGTCGCGCAGAATCACTATCAATCATCCGGGCGGTGACGCGCCGGTGACGGTGACACCGGTTGCAGGATAAACGATATTGAATTATTACTAAACGTGCGTATAGTGCGTGATACCGCACGCGACTAACGCTACCAAGTGCCAGGGGAGAGATTACACAGATGAGAAGAAAATCTTAACTGTACGTGAACCTCTTGACGCTGTACCACGACATTACACATATGAGAAACTGACAATAACTATTAGAACCTTATACAAAAATATGTTGCTGGCAAATATGAGGTAACGGTTGAGTGGTATCGAGTCGGCCTGTGGATCCTAAGAACCCTGGTTCGATCTCTACAACCGGCAAACATTTTCACCAATTTAAAATTAACCTGCAAGGTATATTTACTTATTTTGAGATAAAAAAAGATAGGTATCTCATCCAAAATTGTAAAATATTTTGATTAAATTTGTTGCTAAATTCGGCTCCTTAGACAATCTTTCACGCTATCTGAGATAGGTGTGCTACACCGGTTAAGTATCACTGTTTTAAAGCAAGTGTATTAGATCTTGGGGGTAGGTAGCTCAGTGGTATCGAATCGGCCAGTGGATTTGAGAAACCAGGTCTACTTCCCACAGCCAACAAACAATTTTTATCAAATTAAAACTATATCCCTGAGGCTTCCCCCTACACTAACATCTTTGGGGGTATAATTGGACGACTGGTACATATAGCACTTACCGAGATATACTACGGCAGAGTATCACACCCAGTAATGTGTAGAAGGTGATAATATATTTTTATTGATTTATTTTATAAGATGGTTGTTTTCTCATTTACTTTTTTGCTTACTTTGAGTAAGGATCAGGTACCGGCACCGTCCCACGTTGTCCTGCGTCCTTCTACAAATCCTAGGAACGCCATACTGTCCATTGCACAACACTATCACTAGCACTACGCACTAATACGCACAATATCACATAATTGACACATAAAAATATCACAAAATATTCACTAAAACCTACGTCATTGACAGAGAGTTAGCTCTTGTTCTTTAGTGTTTTTAACCATGTGAAAATATATAAATGCAATGCAGATTGCCGGTAATTAAAGAACAAACCCGATTTGCATACATAGTTTAAATTTTAAATTATATTTTTTTGTAATTAACACATTTATTTCTAAAACTAGATGAAGTATGAATCTGAAACTTGTACCATTGAATTTCTCAGAATGTTCTGTAGAAGTATAAATATTTTTTTTATTAATTTTAATCAACTGACAAATTTTGAATGACACAATTTGTGAAAAAGAGTAAAAATTTTGAAAACAGTTATTGTTTCAGAGGCTATATCTCAAAAACTAAAGAAGATATGAATATGTGGTCAACGGCATTGAATTCCTCATTTCAGCCAATTTTTTTTTTTAATTTTTTTAGGGGGTACCCCTTGATTTTTTTTCGATTACAGGCCAATTTCAGACTTTTTTCTCTAAACATTTTTCTCGTGCGAATATTTTAATGAAAATTTACATATATATGTATTTTGACCCGCTGAATCCAATGGTGAAATTTTCAAGTACATATGTCTTATATTTTTTGAGATATTGTTCAAAACTGGTTAATGAAAAAATTTTGGTGAACAATTTTTGAAATATAAAAATTGCTGAAAATTTGTATATAAGTTAATTAAAACACGAGAAATTCAATGCCGTTAAGCGCATATTCATATTTCATTTAGTTTTTGAGATATAGACTTGGGAAAGTCGAAAATCTGATGGATTAATTTTTTTTAGAAAATTCAACTTTTTCGGAGGCTATATCATAAATTCTAAACAAGATATGAATTTGCGGTCAACGGCATTGAATTCCTCGTATCTGAATTGATTTATAAACAAATTTTTAGCGAATTTTATTTTTCGAAAATTTCTTAAGGGGTACCCCTTTGTTTTTTTTTCAATTTTAGACAAATTTCAGACATTTTGCTCTAAAATTCTTTCTCGTGTGAATATTTAAATGAAAATTTATATAGATATGTATTTTGACTCGCTGAATCCAATGGTGAAGTTGCCAAGTACATATGTCTTCTAGTTTTTGAGATTTGTTCAAGAACTATTTAATACAAAATTTTTGGTGAAAATTTTTTGATATATAAAAATTGCTGAAAATTTTTATATAAAGTACGATAAATTCAATGCCGTTGAGCGCATATTCGTATCTCGTTTAATTTTTGAGATCTAGCTGTAAAAAAAGTACATTCTTTCTCAAATTTCATCCATTTTACATTTTTTCTTAAAAATGACTATTAATCGTAATTGCTAATTGTAATTACTAAATGGGTATCTATGAACGCAGCTTTATGCAAAAAAAAAAACATGCAGAATTGAATGGTGAAACTACCAGATCCGTATATAATTTAATTTTTAAGATATAATGATAGTAAGAAGAAATAATTCAGCACTACTCAATATGCACGATTCTCTCATAAAAAACTAATCAAAATCAAATGTAGATCTTTCTCTGTACCGCATAACAAAGTGTGTATATGTGTATGAGTATGCTACGTGGCGTCACATCCGAGTTGGAGTTCCACGTCGCAGCACTTTTCACAGAAACGGTCGCGATAAGGATTCCGGTTGCCGGTTGGCGGTGTATCGGTAATGAACGAACATCGGTGTGGTCGGTGTTGGTTGGCCACGTGTCTCACGACACACGTGCTTGTCTGGGGAATTGTCCCAGAAATTGGCGGCGGAAGCCAGCCTCGTTATTCGATGCAAATCAGCGACACTGAACACTGGTCAGGCTGACCAGGTATTGTGTGCGGCGCTCCAGAGGGTCAAGTGTCTACCACTCGACACGGAGTTATCTCACCCCTATGTCTGTTTTTACACAAGCGTCCTTGTAACCCCTTGGAGCACACAGAGCTATAATGACGTCACGATTCCTACTAATACCTACATATGGAATGTTCTACATGCGTTCCACGAATTTTTGATGAATTTTAATTTAAGTTTGTTATTGGATTAAATATCTGGTTGGGCGAAATAAAATGTTCGGTGACCGGACAACGGACGAGAGATGTGGGTTAAATGTGCGAGAATGAGAATAGCCACCCTTCATTTGGAATTATTTAACATACAGATTTAATCCTTTTATTTTCAGGTTTTGTACGATGCAACTTCATTCTACTCAATTATAACGAGTGGAAAATAAATGGAATTATTTTTAACATTATTTTGTAATCTCATGCATTTTCATTTCTACACTTCGCAATTGGATTGAGAAGAACTTGACAATGATGTCAACAAAAGTACCTATGTTTTTTCTGCTGTTAAACGTTCCTATATTACTTTGAACATACAGGACAACGTTCCTTTTCATTTCTTACTTTTTAAGATTAAATTAATAAATAGACTATTGTCAACTGTTAAATTTAATTTTCTAATTAAATATAATATAAATGTCAATCTTTTGTAATGAATGACGGGAATGTTCCATTTAATTTTTTGAGTCGAAGACGATGTATATAAAGAACCTGAGGGAATACATATACCATTTATAAACTACCCCTGCGGCTCCTCTACCACTAACGTCTTTGGGGGCCGTGATTTGACGGCTGGTAACGCGCAAAATATATCACTTACCGAGATCTGCTTTGGCAGAGTGCTACACCCAGTAATGGGTAGAAGGCGTGATGATATATTTATTTATTTTTATACATAGGTATAATATTTTCACTACTTATCAGAAAATACTATTTTCAGAAATAAATTAAAAATTTAGATAAGATTTGATAAATATAACTTGGATATTAATTATTTCTAATCATACCGTTATTTTCAAGTTGCTATGACTGTGGCTTTACTTTCTTTCTCTAGAGAAGAAAAATTTGCTTTTTTCCCTAGGGATAAAAATATTACTTTCTTCTCTCCTTCCAATTAAGAAAAAATTGTATTATTCAATTTTCTCATGTAAAGACTAATTTTATGATTTATAAAATATCAAATAAATGTGGCACTCTGCCGTAGTAGATCTCGATAAGTGATATATATTTATGCGCGTGAAGTGCGGTTACCAGCCGTCAAATCATGTCCCTTAAGATGTTAATGAAGGGAGAACCACAGGGATAATTTTTATGTGGTGACAATTGTTTGTCGGCTATGAGAATCGAACCCGGGTTCTTAAATTCACAGATCAATTCGATACCATCGGGGCACCTACTCCATTATAATAATTAATTTGCTGTATACATCAAACATTATTTGTTGTTCTCGATCATATTTCTGCTAATATTTATTATAAATAGTAACAATCCACAGTAGCAACTATAGTTTCTTTCTTTTTTGAATTTTCCTTGGTGTGTGATTTGAAGATAGGGTGTATGTTAGTGACATACGTGTACGTAACTTGATGAATATCCATCAAGCAAGTGTTGACTTGAAGGCATTCTCGTCGGGTAACGTAACAATGTGTTGGTCGGCGGTGGTGTGCCTCTGGCGTGCATGATTAATGACGTGCGCGAATGATAAGAACGGCCGACACCCTGTCCGGTCCAGTACCTGGCCCACAGCACCACCACCAGCCGATAATGACTTCACATCTCTGTGTAACAGTGTAGCAGCGGCAACCGGACGCTACCGGTTATCGCTGCAGATGTGTGTAACGAAGTTGGTAATAACAACGGTAACCGGTATTCAGCCAGCCTAGAACTGTGCTGTACACGGTACGTATGCACAATAGATAAAACTTCGTACAGTTGCTGCGAGGACAGATAGATACCTATGTACCTGCTGCTATACAGGATGGACAACAACATCGGAAACTACTAAACTTACAATTTCGGTTGAATTATACAAAAGTTATTAATATTATTTAAAGATTTGTTTTCCAAAAAAATACATAGGTCACGAAATAAGAGTAAAATATATATAAAATAATTTTAATTCTTAAATAATAGTAGGAAGAAAGGAATGTTTTAATTAAAAATTGTAGATACACTGGACAATTATTTATTTATATATATATATATATATATATATATATATATAAAAAATACAATAATTACGCTGCTAAACAAGAGTTCATTAAATTAAGGGCCGAAGTAAAAATTGAGATTGATGAAGAATATAAGAACTACTGCTGGAAAATGCAAAATGAAATCATCCAGGAGCCTAAAAAATTCTGGACATTTGTAAATAATAAACGAAATAATTCTCACATTCCGTCTGTTATGAGTTACAATAACACTTCTCTGGAAAATCCACAATCGATAGTTGATTGTTTCGCATATTTCTTTTCGAGCTCATTTAACGATGATTGTAATAAAGATAGCACAAATTGTTCTATACCTTACAACTCTTCCACTGTCTCTATTAATTCTATAACACATGACGAAATTATGTTGGCCATTCAAAAGCTGAAGTCCAACATGATTGCGGGACCTGACCTAATTCCCTCATTTCTTATAAAAGATTGTGCTTCTGTTTTTGTAAAGCCTCTTACCATAATCTTTAATCTTATGTTAAAAAGTTCAACTTTTCCGGATAAGTGGAAGATATCACGGGTGAAACCAATTTTTAAAAAAGGGGACAAAAATGACATTAGCAATTACAGACCTGTTGCAATACTGTCTAATTTCAGCAAAATATTCGAATCAATCTTACATGCAAGAGTCTATAGTCAGATAAGTGGTCTTATTTCTATTAATCAACATGGTTTTATGAAAGGCAGATCTACTGTCACGAATCTTATGTGCAAGTCGCAGTTAATTTGCGAAACAATGGATCAACAAGGTCAAGTGGACGTCGTGTACACGGATTTTTCCAAGGCCTTTGATAAGTTAGATCATTCCCTTCTTTTACAGAAACTTAATCTCTTTGGTTTCTCTGACTCCCTCTTACAGCTCATCTCGTCATATCTCCATAATAGGTTTCAATTCGTGAATATACAGGGTTTTCAGTCTGATTATTTTCTACAAAAATCTGGTGTTCCCCAAGGTTCAATTTTAGGGCCTTTACTATTTAACATCTTCATAAATGACATTACAGTTAATATTGACATTGAGCACTTACTATATGCAGATGATCTAAAACTGTTGTGTGTCATCTCTTCCTTCAATGATTGTCTGAAGATGCAAAAAAATCTTGATTTTATTTTCAGGTGGTGCTGCAGTAATAAACTTCATCTGAATATCTCCAAATGCCACTGTATGTCTTTTTCAAAAAAACTAAATCCGATTTGTTTTGACTACTCAATAAATAATTCTGTTTTAAGCAGGCCCGATACGACAGTGGACTTAGGAGTAATTTTTGATGCAAAATTATCTTTTACCAAACACATTGAAATACAAGTAGCAACTGCCCTTAGATGCCTAGGTTTTCTGATTCGCAATTCTGAGATGTTTGTTGATGCAAGTACCTTGCGTCTATTATTTGTGTCATTAGTTCGTCCTCATCTGGAGTACTGCTCTTTGATATGGAATCCGTTGTATTGTTATCAAATTGAATCACTGGAATATGTTCAGAGGAAATTTTTGAAGTTTGCAACTTTCATCTTGGATGGTTGTTACCCTCCTAGAGGAATACTCCAATCCACACTACTGGATACATTTCAATTACATTCACTCAAGCAGAGGCGTAATATTGTTGCTGTAACTCTTTTATATAAAATCATTCACAACGCCGTTGATTGCATATTTATCATGAGCAGAATCTTGTTTCAAGTTACTAGAATGTCATCCAGGTTCAAGAACATCTTCTACTTGCATACGGCTAGAACTAATATGTTATCTAAGTCACCAATTCATCAAATGATTAATTCTCACAATGACTTTGAGCGTGAAATTGATATTTTTCATAACACCATAAATGATATAAAGAAATTTATTACTTCCCGCTAATTTTTGTGTTTTTTTCCTTACCCTAGAATTGGGCGCTTTGCCTGTTGGGTAATGTATCAATAATAATAATAATAATAATAATAATAATAATAATATATATATATATATATACATCATCACGCGTTCTACCCATTACTGGTTGTGGCACTCTGCCGAAGCAGATCTCGGTAAGTGATAAATTTTTGCGCGTGAAGTGCGGTTACCAGTCGTCAAATCACGGCCTCCAAAGATGTTAGTGGTGGAGGAGCCACAGGCGTAGCTTTTGAAATTATGAAAATTGTTTGTCGCCTGTGGAAATCGAACCAGGGTTCTTAGGATCCACAGGCCGACTTCATACCACTGAGCTAGCCACCCCACTTATTATTTTTTTAATGGCCTATTTTAGAGATATAATATAAAGTGAATTAAAAGAAACATATATTTATTTATTTATGCTGCTCTGTACAACAGGAACTTAATCCTAATTACTGTACAGGGTCCGAATTCACCTAGCAGCAGTGTGGGAAATGTCCACAGAAAGCGGGTTACCCCTATTAAGTCTTTATTTACAAAAATATCTAATTGAAAATTTATATGCGTAAACTTAATAAAATGTGGCATCATTTTTTGTATAAATCATAATCATATCACTTCCGGTTTAACCGGAAGCGGTATCGTTTTTTTTTTAATACATTCACGCTTGTCAAAACTTGTTTTTGCCAGTTTTTACTTATATTATACGAAATTTGTGAAGAACTATATTATATTAATTTGATTTGTGGAGCTCTAATAATAAAAATAAATATTATTCTACAAATTTAAGAAGTAAACATTTTTGTACATTTTTGTGCATTTTTTTAGGTTAAATTAAAATGGCAGAGTTTAATGTACTAGGTTACTGAACTATTTTACATTTTTTATTTAAATCATTGATGTAATGTAATGTTTTATGTCGAATTGCACATGCGCATTACCTCACAATATGAAGTTGCAGTTTGATTTGAGTAACTTGCGTTACAAGGACATCAATGGCAATTGTTTTGAATAATTCATTCATTAATTGAATATTTTAGATATTAATACGTTAGTTTTGATGATTTATTGTAATACATTTACAATTAAAATTGATATGAGTTAAATATTTTTTAAAACGCCATATTGTTGTAACAGGCTATTATTAGTTTGTGTGAAATGTACATACACGTGCAGCTCCAAACCCATCATCTAAACCAGTCGAAATCAAACAGAAACTCATAAATTACGCGCTCGCACTAATAAGGGGAAGAAAAAGAGCTCCCTTTTGTGTTTTTACCCGCTACAAACGTTTTGCAACACTTAGCAGTTTGGAAAGTTTTCAGATATATTTGACTCTTTGACATGCAAAGTAAAGCTCCCTTGTAAATGAGCAAATGTAGCGAGCGAACGGCGAACGTGGCTCCGCAGAGCTGATGTTGCTAACGAATGAACCAACCAACGAACCGTCGGGAATACCTTACTGCTTCGCCTTCAACCTTTCGACGTGTGAAGGACACACTGCACAGCAGAGGTTACTACGACCAAAACTAACACAAAACTCTCACCAAACAGATTTTTTACTAAATCTACCAAGTTAGGTGAATCATAAACTCGCTGTCCAATTGATACCTGAACACTCATCATTTAAATTAAAATAAATAAATACATCATCAAGTCTTCTACCCATTACTCGATGTGGCATTCTGCCCTAGCAGATCTCGGCAAGTGATATATTTATACGCGTAAAATGCGGTTACCAACCTACCCCAATTCATCATTTGAAACAAAATATGATTCTTATTATAAATCAAATATTAAGAATTTTACATATTTTAAATAAAATAAAATAAAATAAATATATATCATCACGCCTTCCACCCATTACTGGATGTGGCACTCTGTCGAAGCAGATCTCGGTAAGTGATATATTTTTACGCGTGAAGTGCGGTTACCAGCCGTCAAATCACGGCCTCCAAATATAGTGGAGGGGGAACCACAGGGGTAGTACTAATGTGGTGAAAATGTTTGTCAGCAGTGAGAATCGAACCAGGGTTCTCAGAATCGACAGGCTGATACGATACCACTGTTTTCGAATTGTTTATTTTTTCTGAAAATTGGCAAATTTAAATGGAATAATTTTTTTCTGATATGTACAGCTATCCCAGATTTAAACCATGGGTTCGAAACTTAAAAATAAAGTATACTGAAAACATTATAAAGATGAACTAACGTTATGCATCCTAATAAAATTTAATAAAATCATTACAAAATTGGTACAATACAATAAATGACAATTTTTTAAAAATAGTATTTAAACAGAAATCTTATGTAAGGATATTAAATAATAGCTATATTTACTATCGATTTTTTAAATTCTGAATATTTGTTTCGATAGGTATATACTTTTTTTCTAAGATGAATAGGGAAAAAAATCTATCGCCAATTGAAAATTTTGTATTCTCTACAAAACAAAAAAAAAAGTAGACTTCCGGTATAAATAGTTAGAAAATGGTGCGATTTAAAGAATAAAGATAACATTTAGTGAGTAAGTGTAAGGAATGCTGAGTTTTTTATCTCCTTTTTCGTTTGATTTGATCCGTTGACTTGTTGGTAAAAGCCACACAGGCAATTGCACATATCGAAAGCTTATCGTAAGAATCCGCGTGAACGCTTACAATCCGTGATCGGTGTAATTCGTCAGCGCATAGAGGACGTGACAGGCGTCACGCCAGACAAATGAGAAACTCGAGGAAATATTCCTTCGCGTTCCGCTCGATTTGGCAACATTGCTGCGCGCCGTCACGCAACTATTTGCAGGAAGAAATTTAACGCGAGGATGCGTCCGAATGACCGCGGCTGTTGGCGCTGTCGACAAGAGACAAGGAATGTCCAACACACGATGTCTTGACCGCAAGACGTTGTGGAAGATTGTTGGATTCCGAGCCGGATTCCGTGTGTCCAGTGGCCAACGCGCAGATTGCACTGCTGCATGCCATTAACACTGACACTCGCCGACTGCATGAACACTTCTTTGTTCTTGTCTCTCTTTGATGGTTATTGACGCCCATCGCTGTTACTATCTCTGTTTGGAATTACTTCCTCTGGAATCTGCTTCATTTCCATTCATAGTTTTACAAAATACTGCTTCACATACTTCACATTTCATCTATACTTATACAGACTAGGGATCTTTTTATTCCACAGATGGTTAAAGCGGAAATACTGTCTGACATGTCATTTTTATAATAAACATAAATATATAGGTTGAGTGACAAAAATAATTTAGATAATTGTAGCAAGGCAAAACAATTCAGAATTTGGTTTTGTTTAAAATTATGATATTTCGCTATCAACTCAGCTTCGAGCGATACAGACTAATTAAGTGTTATCTAAAGTATCTTTCTAAAGTTGACTTGACAGAGTTTATTTTGTTTATCAAATATATTAGTGCATATGTTATAATAACTTCAGTATTTCTTCGATTATTATTTATCAATTTATGGCTTTTGTGAATTGTCGCGTCTGGTTATACGGAATGTGGTGACATATCTAGGTAAATTATTAGCTATGCATTGGTCTGGGATAGATTAACCTTTGTAACTCACCCCGTCTGAGTTTTTTATGTAAACTTATACATGGGAACAGTTACTTAGACCAACGTAACGTTACTACCCTCTTACCTCTTGTCTGCACATACCATGGAAACTACAATTAGTGAGTGGTAGATTGGCTTTTGTCAAGACAAGTTGTCTCTCGTCTTCATGTGCAAGATGTAGGTCTTGCCATGTAACTTAGTAACTTAAGTAATAACAGTTTATTCATATGTTGTTGTTGTCACTATTATCGAATCTTTTGTTTAATTTATAACTTTTACCGTTTGTATTTTTATGCATTCATTCTTATGTTTTAAATATACATATTTTTACAAGTTTATTTTATTCAGTTTTATTTAATCTTGTATTAAATCGCGTTATATATTAAAGTTTTACATCATTACAATTGCCTTTTACGCGTAACATCGATTCCTTTTTTTACGCGTTACATAATAGTTCAGTGAGTAATGTTAAGAAATAAAAAGATGTGGGTAAGGGAAACAATGATTTTTATTAATTTAAATTTTCAAATGGCATTGTCAACAAATTTAACAATTTAAATTATTTTTGTTATTGTTAACTGAAATACTTACTTTTGTTCACTTTGTAGTGAGGAGTACTCGTATATAATAGGTAAGTATGGTACGTTAATGAACGTGTATCGGTATGAGATATATGTCGAGTGTCGCACATAGAGCCGTGTGGTGACATCTTGCTAATGAAAACTCAGTTGGTTGCGCATTCTGCTGGGATAATCTGGAGACGCGGTGTGCTGTGCCTCGCGCTTGCTGGACATCAAAGGCACGCAATAAGGCCGAGGGGTGGATCGTCATTAGCCGAGTGCGGTACGGTGGGGTGTGTGTGAGCTTTCGCTCGCCTCGCACTTCGACGCCGGTCGCCGCTGACCGCCGCTAAGCGTCGGACGTTTATCACTCGAGACGGCCACCTAGACCTCGGTAATTTGTCATCAGAGCACGGACACCCTTCTGCGCAAACACGCGCCACGCGGCATATATCACACCCCACTACCGCCACCTCCCCATATGTACACATACCCAGATTGCATTAGACTTAGTCAAACGTGTGCTATATTTAACAAGACGACGAGATATAATTTATCGCGGCAAATATCACTACACGCTATGCTGTTGATGCAGTCCGATACTGGAATTTCCCTGCAAGACAACACGCCCCACCAACCCTTAATTTATCCATTCCAACATCCCACTAGCACATAAATCCTTGCATTTTTAATTTTACTTTCTTCAAGCTGTTGTACCTTTGAAGTTGAAGTCAACAAGATTTGAAACTATTAATTGTGTAATGATAGGACAACCATTGTGCTACAACTGCATACTACAGCGAATTGTCGCGTAAAAAATATGTGTTTTATGGTGGAATTCTGATCCATAAATCTGTAAGTAATGATCAAAATTACATAATAGTATATTACGTACCATGAACTGTAAGTGACAGTTTTTAGGTCAAGGATGTAGCTCGGGAAATCAAAGCCCGAAGGGTCGAGATTTCCTAAAAATTTGCGACCTCAAAATATCACTTACAGTTTGAGGTTAGTAAGATATTTTTTACAATACTTGCAGAAATAGAAGGAAAAGACAAATAGATTTCAAAATTAATAGCTGTCAAATTGTTGTCCAAATAAAAAGGACCTTGATATAACAAATAAATAAATAAATATATCATGACGCCTTTTACCCATTGCTGGGTGTGGCACTCTACCGAAGCAGATCTCTGTAAGTGATATATTTATGCACGTGATGTGCGATTACCAGCCGTTAAAGCACGGCCCTCTAAGATGTTAGTGATAAGGGTGCCACAGGGGTAATTTTTAATTTGGTGAAAATTGTTTGTCGGCTGTGGGAATCGAACCGTGGTTCTTAGGATCCACAGGCCGACTTGATACCACTGAGCCATTACCCCATAACAAATAAATAGAATAAATAAATAAGTTACTCAACTTATCTATTTAGTAACAGATTTTTGTGGCAAGCAACTTCACTTTAGGTTTTTGTTATCCGCGAAGATCTTGAGAAGCATTTAAATGCAATTGTTGTGCGTTGCGCCTCGGTAATTGGCTGATGCAAAGGGTAGATTTTTTTTTGTAAAACTGAAAATCTATTATTAGTTGTTGGGACGCATGAGTGATCCGAGGCTTGCATGAGGCGCGACTTGAAGTAAGTAATATAGCAATTTCTCGCACGCGAGGTTCGCATGTGCGAAATGAGCTGCGGCTGCGGATCGCGCTGCATTTCAAGTCGCCGCTGAATAATTATTGATCAGAGCCATGCATGCGCAGCTTGTGCCGCTCCTTGCAGATATAAATCTCTGCCTTGCTGCTGGTGCTGGTGCTGGTGCTGGTGAGTAAACACCACACGATTTATGAACCGATTTCGTCTGTAAATTTATTTATTCACCTGGGTTATAATTCGCGCGGTCGCTCTCATCACTTAGTCGAGCCCAGACTCACGTGATATACGCTCCAGGACACTCTCAACTTTTTTTCATTAATTAAAGTGCTCTAATGAAATTTTACATTCGAAAATTGATTTACTAAACTTTTTTCGTTCTTGTGGTTATGATATGATTTAAGATTGCCGAATATTTTTTATATCTGATGTATTTGGAGTACGCTATGAATTTGATAATTTAATATCTGAGGAGGACGGAAATTAAAAGCATCTTCGGAGGCGCATGCACCGGAACGAAAGACGTTCCGCCAGCGTGGGTGTGGAGGATGCTGGAGGCGATATGCACATGTAGAGGTTGACAAAAATATCCGATATCCGAATCCGAAGTCAGTTTTCGAATCGGATCTATTTCAAACTTCATTTTCAAATATAGCTTTTAGGTATATAGAATTGAAGTATGCCATCATTGTTTTCTCGATAATTATAAGAACTACAAGATTGGTTTAATTAGCAAAGAATAGCTATTTTCATAACAAGTGCGCGAAAACATACTTTGCTCATGAACCCGTTTCGCTCGTGCATTAATTTGCGCGAATGATGCAAATGATGCCTTCGTGCAAGAGTTTTGTACGATGCTTTTTTTAACCAGCAAAAATTATATAATCGACAATAAGAAAATTGTGTGGTAATGGCTCAGTGGTATCAAGTCGGTCTGTGGATCCTAAGAACCCTGGTTCGATCCGCACAGCTGACAAAACATTTTCACCAATTTAAAATTACCCCTGTGGCTCCCCATCCACTAACATCTTTGGGGGTCGTCATTTGACGGCTGGTAACCGCACTTCACGCGCATAAATATATCACTTACCGAGATCTGCTTGGGTAAAAGGCGTGATGATATAATTATTTATTTATTTATTTATTTAAGGAAATTTATTAAATTTGAAGCGTAAATGTGTATTGACAGTTAAGTATGCCATGAATTGACATTTGTTATTTGAAAACAAATTGTTTATTTTTTCTCGTAAAGTTTGTTAAAATATATTTTTTTGATAAGTTAATGTCTCTATTACTTTTATAAATTCCTTAAAATGTTTGTATATGAAAGTACAATTAGCGTTTTATTAGTCAAAATTTAGAATAATAAAAAATAGGTGTTTTTTCAATTATTTTGCGCACTAGTGCGCAAAATCAAACTTTCCATGGGTTTCCAAGATAATGTAAGCCTTATTTTGATTGATGCAAGTACAAAAATACAATTTTATTAGTCTATTACAAAACTATTAACAAAAATTGTTTTCGATTATTTATTCTCCAAATACGGCACACAACTGTTTTATTTTAAATGAAAACATATGTCTTTTATATTAGATCTTGGACTGGATCTCGAATTGAATCTCGGATCGGATATTGATAAAGTCGGATCGGATTTAAATCGAGTGGATCGGATATGAAAATCGCGATTTCTAGTTCATATTACAACAGAATTATGAAATGTTTATAATCCGGATATGTTTTCATAATTTAATTCGTTCGGAGTCACATCTCTTAAAAACTTTATCCACGACCCTGTTTTAGAATTCTGAAAGTTTCTGCGGGCGGTGTAGGAGGGAGGGGTAGGGGGTTGAGACAGACCAGCGTGGGGTCGTATACCGCGGAGGATTTCAATAAACTATCCCGCTACTTCGCCGGCCGCCATTTATCTTTCTATTCGGAGACACCGGAGCAGAAACGAATCGAAAAATCAAAACAAATATGCAGACACTTCGAAGAGCGTCCGGACGACGCATTATTGGATTGGGCGGAAGTGGACGGCGGCGGTGGCAGCGGCGACGGCGTCTGCGGTGTCGGAAGTGCCGGATGAACGTCGTCCGTCGTCGGAAGACCGACGTCTTCCTACCCTTGCACCCTTGTCTATACCGGATAGGGGATCGTAGATCGCACCCTCCAATATCGTTAAATATCTGAATAAATATTTCTTTTGGTTTCGTATCCAATGTCGGATTTGGACACTTGGACTTAAAAATATCAACTTTACTATCCGGTGCAACAATAAATTTCTAGAGGGGTGGAGGGACGCATCTTCCTTCATTCCGTTCTAATGACATTAAATTTAGCAGTGACGTTGCTTAGCTTGCGAACGTGAACATGTAACTGGCGTCTGAAGTTAGAATAAATTATAGTGATCTTTGATCGTGTTAAAGTCTTCTAGGACAGCGATTTCAATTTTAATGTCAACTCCTTTTACATTGAACGAAGCAAGGCGAGACGACAGAGCCATCCGGAAAGTTTGCAACTTTACAAAATACAGAGCGAATATCATCCGAGCAGCGAGGATTAACGTTCGCGCGCGCGCGCGTATGTGTGTGTGTGTGTGAGTGGAGCAAATGCATACGCAGGAAACGTCATGTCAGCAAGCATCAGCAGGAGAGAAGTCTTAAGGGGCCCACACACTACGTTCTTGTTGGACTGTTTTGCTCGACGAACAAGTCTGTTCCAGCAAAAACGACACAAAACTAAAGTATGTGGTAGTAAAACTGATGAAAATAATCAGACTAAACCTGATCATGTCTGCCGAACTTGTTCGCGAACTTGTCAATTCGAGTAAAGCCGAATTATGTGGGGTAAACAGAAGTCAGTTTGTCCAGTAAGGTTTTGCGTAGATTGTATTTTGCAACGAAATGTTTCAACATGATGGATCCTCACCAGATTAGTAGAAAGTTTTTATTGGAATTTATAGAACTGTATCGTAGTCTTCCGTGTTCATGGAAAATTAAATATTGCTAGTACAGTATTAAAAAAAAACAAAGCATATGAACGGCTAAAAGGGTACAATAAATATTGTAATCTATTCTTAAATAATGAAACCAATCTCCAGGTTCCAGTTTAAAATAACAAGTTAATATGTGAAAACTTGCTTCTCTCAAAAACCATTTCTTCGCCCATTTTATTCTTTTCTTTTTATTTTTTGATTTTATGGGAAATGCCGCCACCACTGCACATAAATATATTGTCTTCATATGTATTGTGTGTGCAACTCGCGTTCGTTGTTTTTGGTCGAACAGACTTGTTCATCGAACAAAACAGTCCAACAAGAACGTAGTGTGTGTGTGCCCCGTTAAGGATTATTGGAGAACAGTCCCAAGACGGCCATGACGCAGTTGTCACGAGATAACAAGAGGGAGAGAAAGAGAGAGCGAGTCTTAATTTGAGTGATCATGGAGAGAAGAGATGCTATCGGATCAGTGGAATCTTTCAATCGTGACAAACTGCGACATCGCACCCGGAGCAGTGAGAACACAAACAACAAACAAGCGAGCACTCTTCCTCGTCGTGTGTGTGTCTAGCGTAGCCCCGGGGCGCTACCAAGACAACGTCGTCTGATTTACGATGGCAATTTCTCTTTATTTCTCTCCTGACTCTGCCTACCGGCTCTGATACCATAAAAACACGGATTCGAAATCAGACTCGGATACCTGCATAATGCCGCACTGCTTCCGCACCGGTCTGGCATATTATCAGCTCGTGCGGAATCCCCGCACAGCACAACGTTGGCAATTATGTATCCGGATTTTTTACCAGCGGGAAAACTTTCCCGCAACTGCGATCCATCTCTCGCCTAAGTTTTTATTTCAATTAGATACACGATGCGAATACACAAACGTAACGAATAATAAACCGATGTGGCCAGCACAGAACCTCTCGGAGACATACATTCAACAAATAACACGCTGTTTGATTTTTTCAGACATTACCAAATTATTTTAAGGAAAAATGTTTCACAAAAAAAAATTAGATATTTTTACCGTCTAATAAATGACGTAATATATCAAGGAAAGAAAGTGAGACATTTCTGCTCAAAGATACCGAAGACGAAGGATATAAAGCACCCGAGGGAAAAATTCACAAGGTAAACATTTTTTTTTGCACTACTTTATCAGAAAGTAAAATATTCATAATTAAATTAGAAATTTAGATAAGTTTTATTATTCTATTAATAGATGTTATCTGGATGTCAAAAAATACGGTTGTTCAGCAATCAAAATAAGTGTAAAAAGCAACACTTAACAACTGTAAAATAGAGAGGAGACCAGTAAAGAAAAATTTCTGAAACCGGCAAGAAAGTATTTATTTTTCTAATTTTAAATTTCAAAACAGTCAAGTAAAGTAAGTATCTAAGGTTACAACAAAAATAACAGTCAGGTAAAGTACAAAACAGTCTGGTAAAGACTGTACTTGACTGTTTTGTATTTTATCTGATTGTTCTTTTATTTGTTATTACCTTGGATACTTCAATACAATTAATATAAACAATTTGAACATATTGAATTATTTATGATTAATTATTGATTAAATTAAACGATTTCAGAAAAAATAGTATACATAATACATACGTCATGAAAGTGTTTTTTTATTTGTCAACCACTTCGTCCAGTAAAACATCACTTTTCTGACTTATTATGTAATATACTAGCACAAGTTAGTAGCGGTAAAGATTCATATACATAGTTACCAAATAGTTTGAATCAATGACGTTTACATGTAACAAGAATAAAAAATAATAGTATATTCCATAATAAGTCAGGAAAGTGATATCTTACTTGACGAAGCGGTTGTTTGAAATACGAGGCCGCAGGCCGAGTATTTTAATCCATTGACTCAAGTAGAAACACTTTCCTGACGTATTATGTATACTATTTTTTCTGAAACCGTATAATTTGATGAATCATAAATAATTCAAAATGTTTAATTTTTTATATGAATTGTATTGACAGCAGACTACGTAGCCAAGGCTACAATAAAAATAACAGACAGGTAAAATCGTTACCAGACTGTTTTGTACTTTAGCAGACTATTATTTTTGTTGTAGCCTTGGATACGTACTTTACTTGACTGTTTTGGTAAAAACCTACGTTCCATACTAAAACTGGCCTTCCGGTTTCAGAAAAAAAATGTTACAAGTTAGCTGTCAATTTTACAAGTTAGTACATAAGCATGTTGGCACAATAATGCTTATGAGATATCATTTTAAACAAATTCTTGACAGTTACAACTGACACGATTTAATTATAATTTTTAATTTTGTTAATGAGTAACAAATAAAATTTTGTATAATAAATATTTTTATTACTCCAAGGCTTAATCGGCTAGCCAGTCAATCTTTCTTTCGGCAGTAAAAACTGTTTTACTATAGTAATGTAAACTATTATAACAGATGTTTTATATTAATTTTTGCTAAATTGATGTATATAATAATTTTGAATTAAATATAATAGTGAATTTGTATATTTAATCGCGAATATATGTATGGTAAAATGTAATTTAATCTGTAGAGGTAAGTAAGAAAATGTTGTTTACAAAAACAACATCACGGTTAGATTAAAATATAGTCATAACATGGGTAAAATTAGTGGATCCGATAAACATAAAATGTAAATGTGATGTAAGGTATCGTGTAACAGACAGGGTGGAAAATAGAAATTAATAAATGTTCGTATGAAAGCATCAAGAATCCTAGCCCACTTGTAGACACGCAGAAACTGATCCACGACTTGGCTTGTTGTGCGCCCCCGGCTGTAACAAAATACCTCACGTGAAGTGTTCGTTCCGTTCATCCCTCCCTTCCTAGTCATTCTTCACGTGACGACATGTGTCGGCAAGATCGCTTTCTAATGAGGTCCCCGAGATTTAATATACCTGCGCTGGTAAACAAAACGCGAGACAACAATGTCTTACAAGTGAGAGTGCGAGTGCGAGTGATTGTGATGAACACGAAACACGATTGCCGCCGTATGATATTAAATTGCGAATATTAGCGCTGCTTGGCTTCAGACGGAGCGACACTAAGATTGGTATGCTTGTGATCCAGAAGTGTTATACAGATTTCTAGACAACTATTCCGCTATTAAAGTGACCACTGGAGTTTCATCAGTCCGGCACAAATACCTATCTAATTGCAATCAAATATTACACATTTTTACCTTTCAAAATCTACAATTCATTTTATTTTATTTTATGCACAACCGGGCTGAAAAGCATGTGTTTTTGCCCTATAAACCGGGCTTAAACACTTTTTTTTGGCCCATGTGGCAAAAAGAAATAATTTTAGTTTATTGTGAATACTTGATTTTACAAAATGTCATTTTGACATATAACTTATGTACATATTTTATTATTTTGAACATATAATTAAATGTTCTTTAGTTGTGCATAAAATATTGTATGTACCACGAGTGAAATTAGCGTTTCTGACCCTGAGCATGTTATTAACATCATGCCACGGGCCAGAAACGCCTATTTTCACCCTTGGTACATAAATAACTATTACTACTCTACAATTTATCTGAACCAATCAGATAAAATTTTTATTTTTTTTTATTAAATAATAATAAATAAAAAGTGTCCGGTAAAAAATTATGGAACCAAATTTTATATCACAATACTGCCAATATCCCTGCATCTAATTTAAAACAGATTATTTTATTTCCAGATCTAATTTATACTTTTACGGAACTAAATCACTTATTTACTTTATTATTTCGCTTACTTTATTCTATGGGGGTTTCCATTCGGCGTGTGGATCCTGAGAACCTCGATTCGATTTCCACAGCCGACATACAATTTTCACCATATTAACTTTACCCATGTGGCTCCTCCACCACTAACATCTTTGGGGGGCATGATTTGACGGGTGGTAACCGCAATTCACGTGCATAAATATATCACTTACTGAGATCTGCTTCGGCAGAGTGCCACACCCATTAATAGATAAAAAGGCGTGATGATATATTTATTTATTTATTTCCTTTATTCTCAATATTAAATTTACTGAGTTGGATTTCGCATGAAGTAATCCACCCCAATAAGTGCATCAATTAGCTTGATTCAGTTCATTTCGTCATGTGGTCTAATTTATTTGAACTGATTTAAGTGAACCAAATGGCAAATGGAATTCTAGTTATTCATGTTTAAGAAATGTAAAATATTAATATGATAGTAAAAACTTTGTAAATTAGTAAAAGGCCAATTATGGATTAACGTATTAAAATTACATAAGAAGTAAAATGATTAAGAATTTTTTGTATGAAAATGTGAATGTCTTATTTTGTATTTTGTAAAAATCGAGGGTGTCGCTATGGTCACAAGATCTTCCCGTGTGCACGTGGCTGAAGTGTCGGCAGCGCGGCGAGCGGCGACAATTAAAAACACGGAGAAAACAAGCGCTTTAGAAGAAACACAAAAGCCAGGCTAGGTTGGTCTGAGGGACTTGGCGTGATCATCGGGCGCGAGAATCTCGTTAAAAACAAACGCCTCACCGCGTGCCACCCCCCGCTGCGTTGCACTCATCTCCCACCCCCAACAACAGAGCAGAGCAGAGCGCTCGTCGCTTTTTTTAACAGGTTCTTTAGTAGGTGTTAGACTTCGCGCAGTAATTTAACCGGAGACCCAGAATAATCGAGCCGGGATTGCATCACACGCAAACAAGGGACTGCTCTCTATTTTTATAAAAGAACAAGAACAGGAAGAGGAAAATGAAGCGCACCAAGATTGCGGAAAATCATTAGCAAACTCACTAGCACTTCACATTAACAATTATCGATGAATTGGAAAAATTAATTGCAGCATGAATCTAATGAATAATTTAATTATTATTTTCTAAAATAAATAATAAAATAAAATATATCATCACGCCTTTTACCCATTACTGGATGTGGCACTCTGCCGAAGCAGATCTCGGTAAATGATATATTTTTCGCGTAAAGTGTGGTTACAGGGGGTAATTTTAATTTGATGTAAATGTTTGTCGGCTGTGGGAATCGAACCAGGATTTTCAGGATCAACAAGCCGACTTGATACCACTGAGCCACCTACTCCATTGGTAATCAAATTAAATTATAAAAGAAAAAATTGGGATACCATTCGAATTTGAACCTGGGATCTTATGAACTCCGGTCAAATAGATAATGATGCAGTTAGATACAGGGATATATCAAAATTATTTTAACATTTAAATAATTTTTAGTAATCATTAATAACGTATATTTTAATAGTTGCTGTTTAATGTTTAATTTTTATTTGCTTATCACCTCCTGATCGGTAATTGGTAAATATAACTAAGAAAGCCTGACGGTAAACAAAAAATCTATTCGTGAAAAAATAGTATATTTCGTACCATGAACTGTAAGTGACAGTTTTTAGGTCAAGAATATAGTTTGGGAAATCGAGGCCCGGCGAAAAGAAACATAAGTTTCAAAATTGACAGCTGTCTAATTGTTTGTCAAAATAAACAGGACCTTGTTACTCTTTAGATAATTGCATTTTTATTTGTAAAATAGTATAATCAGCTGGTTTTTCAAAAGTAACCGGAAAAATAAAAAAATGTACAAGACTTACTGATACTTGAATTTTCTGCCTCATAGTAGTGTAAAATTCTCTTACCTGCAACAGAAAAACAAAGAGAAAATGAATAAATCTCTGGGAATGTTTCAAAAGAAACAATAAAATCAAATGAATATGATTTCTCACTTTGCGCGTTAAGCAAATAAAAGGAAAGAAAAAAATTAACAAATTCATCAAATCAGCCGCAACAGGCGAAACAAACGAACAGGGAAAGAAAAAACACGGTTCTCGTTCCCACCCTCAGCCTGACCGATCACGGAATCGCACCCCAGGCACCCTGCAATCTCGCGCCGCCTTTGTTTTACACCCCAATCTGCTTTTTTATTTTCTCATCTTCGTTTTACTAATAACTTCCCTGCTAAATGTGTGTACATAAAGGGGCGTTGAAACAGCCCCGACAACAACCTGCTGTTTCTTATTCTTTCCGCGCGATAAGTGGCTCTTGCTGACAGGTAAAAGGACAACGTTTTTAAATATTGCTGTATAATAAGGATCACTGTCTTATTACTGTCCTTGACGGCTCCCCTTTGTATCAATGATGTTTCAAGCGACAGCGATACCTACTCGCATTTTTAATTACAACGTGACAGTTATTAAAATTTCATTTTAAATCTTCTTCGTCTTCAAATGAAAAAAGACACTACATTAAATGCATCATGTAGAAGAAACACGAAGGGTTAGTACAAGACTTAATGAAAAATTTGTACGTTCAATAACTTTGTAAATGATTAATTTTTGTCAGGGCGACGAGAGATAAGTTGGTGGACGGTGGCCCATTTCGGGGACATTGCAGTCCGGCTGTTGTCCGCAGCACCATCTTGCTGCGCACTTAGATGCTACACTCCTAGTTACATTACAAAGGACGCGTATGCACGAACCCTACTTTACCACGGACAATATACTTTTAGCTTCGTATATTTACTGATATAAGCTGTATACCATTTACCATTTGATTCACTTTAATCAGATAAATTAGACAAGATGACTAAATGAACTGAATTAAGCAAACTGATATACTATATACTATGGGGTAGCTAGCTCAGTGGTATCAAGTCGGCCTGTGAATCCTGAGAACCCTGGTTCGATTCCCACAGGCGATAAACAATTTTCATCATTTTAAAAAACTACCCCTATGGCTCCCCCACCACTAACATCTTTGGGGGTCGTGATTTGACGGCTGGTAACCACACTCCACGCGCAAAATATATCACTTACTATAAATGAAGTGAGCTAAGTAATCCAATGAAATAAATAAGTGATCTGATTAAAAAATGTAAGTTAAATTTGATCAAAATGGCAAACGGAATGCGCCTATAAATGGAGAAATTCTGTGTAGATCCGTGAAATCTATAAATGATGAACAAAGTCGCAACGAAATTTATGGTTTCATAAAATATTTTCTACTTATTTAACAGGTAATATCTGTCAATAAATTTTTCTGAAATCGGCAAGAAAGTGCCTACTTTCCTGACCAATTTTAATATGGAAAGTAGGTTTTTACAAAAACAGTCAAGTAAAATACGTATCCAATGCTACAACAAAAATAACAGTCTGGTAAAGTAAAAAACAATCTGGCAAAGATTTTACCTGACTGTAATTTTAGTTGTAACTTATGTAGTTTGCTGTCTATACAATTCATATAAAAAAATTTAAATATTTTACATTGTTTATTATTAAATATTGATTAAATTAAACGGTTTCAGAAAAAATAGTAAATTTAAATAAATAGTAAATACGTTAGGAATGTGCTTTTACTTGACTCAGCGGATTAAAATTCTAGATCTGCGGCTTTGTATTTCAAACAACCGCTTCGTCAAGTAAAGTATCACTTTTCTGACTTATATGGGATGGCTAGCACAGTGGTATGAAGTCGGCCTGTGGATCCTGAGGTCCCTGGTTCGATTCCCACAGGCGACAAATTTTCATAATTTGAAAAAGCTATCCCTGTGGCTCCTCCACCACTAACATGTTTGGGGGCCGTGATTTGACGACTGGTAACCGTACTTCACGCGCAAAATATATCACTTACCGAGATCTGCTTTAGCAGAGTGCCACACACAGTAATGGGTAGAAGGCGTGATGATATATTTATTATCTAAATTTGCAATTAATTTCTAAAAAATTTATTTGGGAGTAGTGTAAGGAAAAAGATTATTTGTATATCTCGTGAAGAAAGTGTAATTCTTTCCTCAAATGCCTTATATCCCTCACCTTCGGCTCAGGAAATAAAACTACATTTTCAGGAAGAAATGTTTAACTTTCTTACCTTGATATACAAGTAACTATACTATTCAAAATAAAAAATTTGAGAATATTTTTAGTACAGAGAACTAGCAAGAAAACCATAATGTATTATTTGGTGGAGGCGCCGCCAACTGCGTTATCTTAGTGTTTGTTTATGTGCGTTCGCATAGCTTCATACTCGTACAACGACATCGCATTTATCTCAGCGCGGCTAATGAAATTATTGGCCGACGTTAGGTCATCTTCTGGTTATCAGGCGCAGTGCTCGACGTTGGCAATCTTATGTGCGGCATCTCCGGGGACGCCGCCTCAAATTACCACCGCCGCCGCCGCCGCCGCTACACAACACGCTTGCGGTTCTTTTCAGTTAACGGCGACGATTACAAATTGATTCAGCTTTTTCTGACAACGGAGATAATTTGTACATGTTTGCCAGACAACAGCGTTTTGTCACAAAAACTAACTAAGATTAAATGATGTTACGTTACTATAATCATCATTATGATATATTTCCTACATGGATATGAACAATATACTAAAGCTTCCGGAATTAGACACCACTTGAATATTTAACATTGTGTGTTTCACACTGTCAAATGTTTCTAAATTATTTTAGAGAAAATTACTTCAAATAAAAAATACGGACAACTGGAATAACAAGAAATATATACGTAAAATATTAAATACAAGTATTTAAAATAACAACATACTTAAACAACTTTAAAATATCAGGGGTTCAAAGAAGATGAGTCCCAGAATTTGTCTAGTTTGTCTTGATATCAAGGTGAATAAATATCGTAGCAACAAATGAGACTTAGGGCCAGTGTTTCAATCATCGGTTAATGTTAATCATGATTAAATAATAATGGAAACCATAGTTTCCATTGTTATTTGATCATGATTAACGTTACTCGAGAGTAAACCGGTCATTAAAAAACTAGTCCTTCGGAAATTTAATTTGTGCAAAAAATAAAAATTTTGTTCCCTAGAAAACAAGTAAAGCCATATTCATGGCAACTAGAAAACAATAGTGTGATTAGTGAGATCCAGGTGACATCTGTCAAGAGAATAATAAGTCTCTTCTAAATTTCTAATTTGTTTATGAAAATATTACATAGTAAAAAAATTATGAGTATACTAGTGAAGAAAGTGTCAGTTTTCCCTCAAGTGCTTTATAACTCTCGCCTTCGGCTCTGGAAATAAAACGGCACCATCGGGAAAACCATTGATATTCGAATAATCACACAATTTCTGACCCCGTAAATAAAGGACGTCCAGTCTTTTTTTTAAACACTTTTCTTAAATAATCTAATTTATGCTATTTATATTTTAACAACAAATATTTCAAAACTGTTATGAGTCTATTAGTATAAACAATCAATTATTATTTAATGACATTAAAAAAATTAAATAAATAAAATATATCACGCCTTTTACTCATTACTGGATATGGCATTCTACCTTTGGAGATCTCGGTAAGAAATATATTTTTGCGCGTGAAGTGCAGTTACCAGCTGTCAAATTACAGCCCTCGAGGATGTTAGTAGAGGAGGAGCCACAGGAGTAGTTTTAATATGGTTAAAATTCTTTGTCTGCCGTTGGTATCGAACCGAGGTTCTCAAATTCATAGGCCAACTCGATATCACTGACCCCAAAAATTTTACTTAAATAATCTAATTTATGCAATTATTATTTTAACAGTAAATCAATTAAGAACCAGTTTTTAAATCACCTATTTAATCTCGAATAAACATTATTATTTAATCATGATTAATATTAATCGAGAGTAAACGGGTGATTGAAAAACTTATTCTTAGAGTAGTTAATGCAGGGTTGATATGAACAATGAAATTGATGTATTCTGTTGATTAATAATGTTTATGAATGTATGAAAGTATTTTGATAAAACGAATCTGTTGACAGAGGGATGGTAGCATGTGTACATTGGCAACAGATATAAAAGTGTGTGGGGGGGGGGGGGTTGTAGTAGCATCAGCAGCAGAGATGAGTTACGGACAAGTTCGTAGGGGAGGGGAATGCGCGGGGCCAGCAACATGATTGTAGTTTGTAGAAGTAATATGACAAGGTGTGCGTCGCTGCTTGATTACGTTCGGAACCAATATGTCCCCGATATATTAACAAACTCATCCGGAGAGTTTCATTTCGCCTCTCAGCATCTCTGCCGTTGCTCTCCAAACCAATGTTGTACATTTGTGAAAATATTTGTCATTAATCAGCAACAGCAGACCGCTCGCCGTTGCCTTCTGTCTGCAAACTACGCGTGTTTATCCACTATTTTCATTCACTCAACTACAATAATATCAATATCTCAAAATTAGTCGCGGAGAAACACTCGACACAACCGATCAAACTTCATATTTCTGTTTCATTTCAGCGATGATGACGTGAACCCAGGACCGGACTATTATTAGGAACATTGTTAGGAGACTGAAATTCCAGCCCTAAGATCCAGAGCTGGGCAAAGTACCAGTATAAAAGTACTAAATGGAAGTAGTGATAGCAAGTACTTGAGGAAGTATAAAATCTGAGGTAAAAATTTAACTTTTCCGAAGTCTATATCTTAAAAACTAAACAAGATATGCAGATGCGCTCAACGGTATTGAATTCCTCGTGACCGAATTAACTTATAAGCAAATTTTTAGGTTATTTAAAGAGAGTTAATTTTTTTTTAAATTTCTTAAGGGGTACCCCTTGAATTATTTTCGATGATAGGCCATTTTCAGACTATTTGACATAAAATTCTTTCTCGGGCGAATATTGCAACGAAAATTTACATACATATGTATTTCGACTCGCTGAATCCAATGGTAAAGTCCTCAAGTGCATACGCCTGCTAGTTTTTGAGATATTATTTACAAACTGATTTATGAGAAAATTTGGATGGAAATTTTTTTAAGTATAAAAATTGCTCAAAATATGTTTGCAAGTTAATTTAAACACGAGAAATTCAATGCCGTTGAGCACATCATCATATCTCATTTAATTTTTGAGATATAGCTTCGGGAAAGTGCCGAAAGTTAGGAAATATTCTATTTTTTCAAAGTCTAGATCTTAAAAACTAAACAAGATACAGAGCTGGGTAAGTACCAGTAGCCATAAAAGTACTTTAGTATTAAATACAAGTTCTGAAAAAAAATAATGCAAAGTATCAACTAGAGTAAACCGATGATAAAATAATAAATATATCATCACGCATTTTACCCATTATTAGGTGTAGCATTCTGTTGTGCGGTTATCAGCCGTCAAATCACGGCTGCTCAAAGATGTTAGTGGAGGAAGAGTCAAAGAGGTAATTTTAATGTGGTGAAAATTGTCTGTCGGTTGTGGGAATCGAACCTGTGTTCTCAAAGCCACAGTCCGACTTGAACTGAGTATAATAAAATAATATTCTTCCAATTCTTACAAAAATACTTATGTATCTTTTTAAACAGTACATAGGTACTTAAAGACTACTTAAATATTTTTCGAGAGTATTGAAGTATTAGTACTTCTCTGAAATACAAATATTTTACATACAGTAGAAACTTGAAATTTAAATAATTTGGATTGAATTTTCAAAATAAGTAGGTATAAATATTAAGTACTTAAAAAGTATTTAAGTACAAAAGTAACTTTTGACAATGAAAAATATAGGGAAGTATTTAAAACAATTTATTATTACTTAAACATAAATAAATATAAATATATCATCACGCCTTTACCCAATTACTGGGTGTGGCACTCTGCTTAAGCAGATCTCGGTACGTGATATATTATATTATTTATGCGTGTGAAGTGTGGTAACCAGCCGTCAAATCACGGCCCCCAAGATGTTAGTGGTGGGAAAGCCACAGGGGTAATTTTAAATTGGTGAAAATGTTTTTGTCGGCTGTGGGGATCGAACCAGGGTCCACAGGCCGACTTGATACTACTGAGCCACTACCTCATTGTTATTACTTGAAGGTCATAATCGCCATAGTAGTTTTCTGAGACGCCCTAAATTAATCTCTGGGTGTAATTTATTGTCAGTCCGGCGCTGGATGAAGTGTTGTGCATTTCTCTGCAGCTAACTGCCAACTTCACGCTAATTGAATCAAATATTCCGCCAGATACTTCAAAGAAATGTCCGTATTATTTTTTAGTCGCTGTTAATTCTAAAAAAACGATTTATTCTTTTAAAAAGTTAAGAGGCTTTTCCCAATTAAAAGAAATAAGAACTAAACTGTTTTTACATCGACGCATTCGTTCTCTTACTAATGACAAGAGATGTATTTACAGTTTGTACATCAACAAGACGAATCCATACATCTCAAAGAACCAACTTTATCTTTAAAATAAAGATATGAATGATTCTTAGTGCAGCGCGGAAATGCGATTAAGAGTCTGGTGCGTTGATCCGCACTTCGGTTTTATAATCGACATTAGCTCAGTGTTCTGCGTCTCCCCTTGGCGGAGCGGCGGCAACGACGACCGCTCTTTTTTATAATGCAATTTAATAATTTCCTCGGGCGAAATTTCGCCCCTTGCAACTGCCAGTAATGACTCCGTACTTCGAGCAGCCAAGCCGGAACAGCCGCAGATGATGAGGAATTATGCTGAGGAAGGAATGATGAAGAATTCGAATAGTATTGCGTATGAAGAATATGTTGGCGATGAATCTAATCTAGTTTCTTACAAGAATATTGTTAAAAGTTTTAATTTGTATAGTTGAGACGATTGAGGCAATGCGGAACGTAATAAAAAAAACAGCTATTTGATAATTTTTTCGATTTAAAATTTTTTATATAGTTTTTATGGGGTAGTGGCTCAGCGGTATCGAGTCGGCCTGCGGATTCTGAGAACCCTGGTTCAATACCCACAGCCGGCAAGCATTTTTACCAAATTAAAATTACCCCTGTGGCTCTCCCACCACTAACATCTTTGGAGGCCGTGATTAGATGGCTGGTAACGCTTATAAATATATCACTTACCGAAATCTGTTTCGGCAGAGTGCCACACCCAATACTGGGTAAAAGGCGTGATGATATATTTATTTAAATTTTGAAAATAATCTTAAACAAGCAAACTGCAAGAGTCAAAACAGGACTGAATTTAAAAATAAATAAATAAAATAAAAATAATTGTTAGTGATAAAAAATGTATGAACGAGAAAAGTTATCTTTGTTCACTTCTAAAAAGTATTATAGAATTTTTTTCCAAATAAAATTAGAGGGAATATTAACAGATAATCGAAGCCCATTGATTAAAATCGAGGTTTGTGGTTCAAATCTCGCAGACTTGTACTTTTATAAAAAAAAAATACGATTGTGCCTGAATGATTAACAAATAAAACGGATTCATTATGGAATTAGCACGAGGTACAGAGAAGCATGTCGTCGTCTTTGAAGTGTGGAACGCTGGCATTGAGTTAGATGACAGTAATTATGTTAATAGGTAAATTAGCGGCATCGTGAATTATTGATGCGAGATTCATTCAATAACTCAATAATCGTGCGATGTGTGTGATTGTGTGTGTTCGCGTGCGTCTTGCGCTGGTGGTGGAGAGTACGGAGGCAGTGGCGGACCGCCTGGAGCGATACATCTCTCGTCGGGGTGAACCTATAACCCTGCGCTCGCTGCCGCCCGCGCGACCCGCCAGGACGGTTATCTCTGTGAAATCCCCGGTCTCAACCGACGCCCGCAGGCTAATGTGGTATCATAGTCGGTAATTAGCCGACTGAGACTACAAGATAATGTACTTCGCCGGCATAAATCTTTCCGCGCAGGCAGCGTTTCGCTTTGCCGCTCGGCAGTTCGTTCGTTCGTTCGTTCGCACACCCCCTACCGACCCCACCCCCCACACCAACCAAACCAATGCTGCTGCGCATCTTTCAGATTTAACTCATTCTTATTACAAGAGACCACTTGATAACTCAGAGAAAGCAATACGAATCATTTTCACTCTTGCCGGATGCACTCCTTATTCATTTCACATAAACTCAGTTATTCCTACCCCTTGGAATCACTAGTTCAAGCAACAAACTTCAATTATATAAATCTATTTATTCCTAGATTGTCCACACAATCTCTCACCCTTACACCAATCTTTCATTCGACATACAAATAGTTGATCCCCACAGTCTACAAACAATTTTCACCACATTAAAACTACCCCTGTGGGTCGTAATATGAAGGCTGGTAACCACACTTCATGCACAAAATATCCAAAGATGTTAGTGGTAGGGGAGCCACAGGGGTAATTTTAAATTGGTGACAATGTTTGTCGGTTGTGAGGATCTAACCAGGGTTCTTAGAATCCACAGACCGACTCGATACCACTGAGCCCCTACCCAACTTTTTTCAAAATTTAATATGTTAATGTGTATTTTCTTTTACGACATGCTCAAAACATCTATATTACTCAAGGTCACTCCTCTAATAACGAATCTAACACCGAATCTATAAAGATTAGAAAAGAAGAGAGCTGCGTTTGTATTTGAAAGAAAATTCAACACAATTGCAGTTAGTCACTCTATTTTATAAACTAAAATTTAAACAAAAATATAAGAAAGGAAGGCAATGTTGCCACCTAGATCTTTAATAGAATATTCGAATAAAAATAATCATTACACATAAAATTAAATTAATTATAATTTTGCTACGCAAAACTAGAGACAAAAATTTTGTTGTAATATAATTTAGAACATATGTTCTTAAAATGTTGACGTTACGTTATCATTTTAATGTGTGTAAAAGCTATGTTTGAAAATTTCGGAAGGAAAATTTTAATTCAACTTTTTAAACCAGATGTTTTATAGAATCCGAATCTGATCCGAGAGAGTTTTAATCTGATCAGAAATCCAACATCTGATATCGGATATTTTAGTTGTGTTGAAACGTGAAGGTACGAATGTGGTTTCACTAAACAGACGGAGTCAGAAGGTGTTTGCGTTGACAAGGGATGGGGGTGTGAGTGCGAGTCTTAGAGATTCGGCAAACTTCGCTATCAAACTTTGCAATACTTCAGTTTCCATCAACAGGCGAGCAAGTGGCATCGGCGACGATGACGGCGGTGGCGGCGGTTCCACCGCGACGGCAGCGTCTGGGAAACCGACTGCTCAAACACGTACGCTTGTTTGACAAGTTGCGGTGACATGCAATCCTGCTCCTTCATAATGGATTCCTCGCGGCGCTGGCGATGATGCGAGAGCGTCAGTCGAACCCTGCATACAATCAATGTCATTTGACCGAATGTAAACCCAAAACGCAAAAACTTATTGTGATTGTGTCAGCATTGATTCACAACCCTAGTCCAGTCCAGCTCCGGCTCCGGATCTGACTCCGGGCAAGAAGCGCGCACATCCTGCTGCTTAGAAAACAGAGATTACTGTCTTGCTGTGTTCTCATCACATCCTAGCTTCTTCGATAATGCAGAAAATGGAACTGATTTAAAGACGATACGAAGATCATTAAAATATCAAGAAACCTGGGTTTTTGTCTTATCTTAAATATAAAGCGTTAGGTAAAAGTAACCCATAAGAATTTAACAAGGGAAACAAGTTTCATCTTTGAACTTTGTTAATTATTAACACCACAATATTTTCTAAATATTGCGGTTTTATAAGAGTAAATTAAAGAACTAGTTTTATAAGGCAATCTGTTAACGCACGAGTTCAAGTTTTACAAAGGACGAGCGCGATAACAGGCCTTATGAAGCGTGTTCTTTATACTATATTTTCTAATGAGGTAATTTTATAATTCTGTTATATTTATAAAACTGCAACTTGTCAAAAATATAAGTTGGTGTATTTTATCAGTTGTGTTGGTAGCGCTTTTCATAACAAAAACAATGAAAAAATGCAAATTTGACAATTAATCAATGTTTTTTCTATATTATGGGATGGCTAGCTCAGTGGTATGAAGTCGGCCTGTGGATCCTGAGGTCCCTTGTTCGATTCCCACAGGCGACAAATTTTCATAATTTGAAAAAGCTATCCCTGTGGCTCCTCCACCACTAACATCTTTGGAGGCCGTGATTTGACGACTGGTAACCGCACTTCACGCGCAAAATATATCACTTACCGAGATCTGCTTCAGCAGAGTGCCACACCCAGTAATGGGTAAAAGGCGTGATGATATATTTATTTATTTATTTATTTATTTTTCTATATTCTGATGCTGGGTTGCATGAAAGTTTTATCGGTTCATTAGCAACTAACGGTTCAATAAATTTCAGAAAATCGCTATTGATACTGTTGCTAGATAAACAGTTCTTTAACCAAAGAGCTCTTTATTTTTTTCTTGCTACTCAGCATTAGTGTTGTGAATTTTGTATGATTATAGTATATTCTTTTAGTAATATTTCGACACCGACAATTTACAATTTTGAGGTTATATGTCATTCATCTGTCAAATTTAAAAGCATTCATACCACTCCTACAAAATAAAAAGTACCAAAAACAGTGCGCTTATAGATCACCTTGACGACATGTTTACAATGCGTTTGTAGAGCTACACATATAAGAACACTGAAATAGAAAAAAATCTAATTGACAGTTAAATTATCACTACCAAAAAATAAACGAAAATTGACCAATACAAAATAATATATCTATCGCATTTATTGTAATTGCAAAGTTTGAAATTTGTAAATATTCTCCTTAGTACTTACAACAAAAGTTTTAATTTTATTAGTATGAACGGTAGCATTATTTGATATGTGACAGTGACTATTGTAATTATTAAATGAATATCTGTGAACGCAAACTAAGCATTCCGGAATTTATAAAATAATTGACATTAAAACTTGTTTATTTATGCTACTCTGCAAGGACCTTAATCCCAATTACAGTACAGGATCCGAGCTCACTGAGTCGCAATATATTCATATATTTTTAGCTTAAGTGGGATTCGAACTCGAGATCTTCGGCTTCGTGTGCCGTAACTCTAACTACACCACAGTACTTCCGAACTATAAATTTTTATTTAAAAAGTTGCTGCTAATAACATGAAAATAAGGAAGTGATGACTGTAACACACTTACACAACAAATAAATAATTATTTTTAGTTATTGTGTATCCCGCTCATTTTTTCACCCTCAATTTCACCAATCTTTTACTCATATATTCCTTTTGCCTAAACCATCTCTACATACACACACCAACATTCTTTTCAATCTGATCATATAAATTAAAATAATTTAGTGAAATATAACGTTGTAACGATCCCTGCAAAGTGTAGTTTGAAGTCAAGTAAAAATATGATAAAATAATGAAGGTAGGTCTTGTGGGGGAGGGTGGGGGCAGGTCTCTCTCCAGGTCTCCGCTGGAATGGAAATGCCGCAATTCGAAATGAACGTGTCCGTTCCAGATGTTTCCGTACGCCGCAGCGGGCGCCAGGGCGCCAGGACGCCGTACACGTACACGGCAAGGAGTCCTCACCCCTAATACAAACCACCCTCATCTGAATGTTGCCTTCACCCTCTACCCCCTGTCAGACTGACCGCGCACTTTTCCAGCGAGCGTCACGACGCACGTTTTACAAGTTGTACAACGGCGACGCCTGACAAGCCAATTAGCAGAATGCTGGACACGTCACGCGACATATTGGAGTTACATGACGGCGTATTACTTACATGCGTTGTTCTCTGTCATGTATGAACGAAAGAATTTATTACCATCAACAAAATAAAACTGACGTTGTTAAATCGTGCTGTAGAGAAAAAAATTCAAGCCAGAGTATTTGAAATCAAATCTCGCTGACTACAACTTTCTGTTTAGAAATTACAATTGTATATCACTGACTTCTATTCCATTACAACAAAGTGTGGGTCTCGAAAATATTGGAGGGAGGGTCGTCAGATGTTATTTACAAATATTAAAATACAAGTTTCCAAGGATTCATCCCGTTGCAAACTTTTATGTAGTTTTTAAGAATTAATGAAATGAGAAATAATATATACTATTTATTTAGATGTTTATATTCACGTTTACGGTCAATTTAAAAAAATATGAAACTAGATATGAAATTGGGGTTTCACCATATAATTCCTCATATATTTTTATATAATTATGCATATTTTGATCCTCAATATATATTTTTTTTAATCGCAGGAGTCATGATCGCAAAAATGTCTGATAATGAAAATGCCAATTTTTTGGTTGAACCAGTTAAAAAATCGAAAAATTTTAAAATATGTTTCTGTATAATTCAGACTACGTGAAATTGAATGCCGTTGAGCGCATCTTCATATCTTTTTTAGTTTCAGAGTTACAGCGATTTTTGACCTTTTAAAAATCTCAACTTTGAAGACCCATATCTCGAAAACTAAAAGAGATATTGAAATGCGGTTTAAATGAGCGTATTTCCCGTGCTCCAATTAACTTATACAGAAATTTTGAAAATTTTGAAAATTTTTCATATTTTTTCAAAATTTTCATTTCTCAATATTTCAAAAAATTGAAAAGATAATTAAAATCTGTGAACACCAATGAATTCCTCTCGTAAAAGTACATAGGTATGTAAAATTTCAGGTAAAAATTCGCACAGATAAAATTTTTATTACAAAAAAACAAAAAATCACTGTTTTTTAATTATTTTTGAAGGGGTACCCCTTAAGATTTTTACGAATTTAGGCCTTTTTTAGTTTTTTTGCTCTAAAAATTGTATCCGTAGAGCAAAAATTCTGAAATTTTACATACATATGTACTTTTTTACGAGGAATCTACTGGTGTTTACAGATTTCCATTATCTCGTCAAATTTTTTAAATATGTGCAAAAAAAAAAAATTTGAAAAAAAACTAAATTTTCAAAATTTTTAAAATTTCAATATAAGTTAATTGAAGCACGAGAAATACACTCGTTCAAACCGCATTTCAATATCTCTTTTAGTTTTCGAGATATGGGTCTTCAAAGTTGAGATTTTTTAAAAGTCAAATATCGCTTGTAACTCAAAAACTAAAAAAGATATGATGATTAGCTCAACGGCATTCGATTTCTCGTAGTCTGAATAATATAGAACCATATTTTAAAACTGGTTCAACAAATAAATTCGCATTTTTAATTGGACGAATTTTTCAAGATCATGAAAGTTTATTTGAAATATTTATCTTTGTACTTTCCTTGCAAGGAATAGTTAATATTTATATAATACATTAAAAAGTCAGAAGTGACAAATATAAAAGTTATTTTCACAAATATGTAAAGTTTAGCCTCGACTAGCTTATAGTATTTAAATAGTCCTGTGTTACGCGAGTAATAATTAGGAGTATTTAGCATTTTAAGTACGTCCTGCGTTAGCTTCCCGGCTTTATACGCGCCACTTAGATACAGCACAGTCCATTAGGTTATTTAGACGGCACGGCAAGGCTTAGAGCTCCTTGGCTAGGACCTTACAACATCCGAACATCTAGGACGGAGGGATTTACCTTCCGCTATTAATTACACGTGCGCGACATCACCAATACCAACACAACAACACTACACATCCCTGCAGGAAAAGATGCACAATACCCGATGACGTGATCGCCATGATCGTGATCGTGATCGGTACTAAGAACGTCTGAGAGTAGTTAGTTGTTGAAGAGAGCAAGTTGGCTAATCTCCGAAGCGAGGAAGTCTACACTCACCTATGAATATTCGGTATTATGCGGAATGGGTCCGCACAAATGCTGGTCACCGTTTCAGAGGATTTAGTTAGGTTCATTTGCTTCTGCATTTGCTTACCTTTACACACAATGCAAATGCTGTGCGGATGCAGTGAGACTAGTTCTGAGAACGAGAAAATATTCAGAGTTCTGAATATAAATGTCCTGGGGACTTGGTATGAATGCAGATGTAAGAAGACGCTGGAAGGATAGTGGTCCGTCAGGGCCGGCATGGATTTTTAAAGGGCAGAAACTATATGAATTTGAGAGATATTTTTCGTACCTATTATTGATGAACTATTGTCAACAATAAAACAATTAAATAAATAAATATACTTGTATCATCACACCTTTTACCCATTACTGGGTACGGCACTCTGCTGTCGCAGATCGCGCTAAATGACATATTTATGGGCGTGAATTGTGGTATCAGTCGTCAAATCACGGCTCCCAAAGATGTTAGTGGAGGGAAACCACAGAGGTAATTTTAATAAATGGATGGATGGATACCAAATACCACTTTCTCGGGGTATATCTCAAATATTAAACGAGATATGAAGCGATGGTACTTAATTATTTTTGTTAGAATTATAAGAATATTATTTTTTTTTCAATCCTAACTGAAGTTGCACAAGTTTTATTTTTTCTTAAAATGGTTCTATATCAGTACCTATACTTAATATTTAAGCATTTTTATATTGATATTTGCCCAGCTCTGTATCTTATATAGTTTTTAAGGGGAAAGTTTAATTTGAAAAAAATACATCAGATTTTCTATTTCCTCGAGGCTATATCTCAAAAACTAAATAAGATATGTTATAAAGATGAACTGAACGACATTTAATTTTTAGTGCTTCGATTAATTTCAAAGTAAATTTTCCATAATACTTTTATATTTTGGGAATTTTACCATTGGATTCAGTGGGGCAAAATACATACGTACTTTATTTATAATATTCGTACGAGAAATCATTTTAGAACAAACAAAAAACAAGGGGTACATCTTTACAATTAAAAAAATAATAAATTGCTTAAAATTAATTAAAAATTAGCTTATAAGTTAATTCGGACACAGGAAATTAAATGCCGGTGAGCATATTTTCAAATAAATATAAATATATCATTACGCCTTCTACCTATTACTGAGTCTGGCACTCTGCCGAAACAGATCTCGGTAAGTGATATATTTTTTAGCGTGAAGTGCGGTTACTAGCCGTTAAATCACGGCCCTCAAAGATGTTAGTGGTGGGGAAGTCACAGGAGTAGTATTAATGAACTAGAATATTTACTATAATAAATCTCCTGATTTATTATAGTAAATATTTTAAATATATTCTTTGGTGTCTTTAATTATGTTAAAATAATTGCATCTGTTTGACATTACAGTAATATATGTAATGATATAAATAATTGAAAAATGTGTTTCCGGAGACGTGCCCCTCCTGATGTGGCTCTGTGTCCAGTTCGGTTTATATGAGGTGTGCAGTTGGCACTTCACTTCACTTCACTTCATGGCAAATGTATGTAGATTCGGTTCCGGTTCGTGGAATTTGATTTGGCTGTTCATTCGCGGCCGCTTGTTAGGCACAAAGGGCCGCCAGCCGCACTTTTATATGTGAACAGGTCACGTGCCCGGGCTTCCGAAATACTTTATCGAGTTGGAAATTCACTTTCCACCATGCACTGCATCACCAAGATGTCGGTTTGTTTTTCCACTACTCATATATCGCCATAAATAACTTTACAATGCTGTTAAAAAAGCGCCATTCTCGCGAGTTTACGACGTGACGTGGCCGGCACGCAGCGTCCGCCATCATGTCAACGCGGATGTCAACAGATTTATGACACGTGTGAGATATTCAGACGATGAGGATCACAGACAAATCGATACGAGACAGACAAACATGCTATGACAGCTGTCAACAAACATCCGATAAGTTTTATCTTTCAGCTGAATGCACGACAACATCGCTTCGTTCTTTTTAATAGTTCTACTGGAAAACTGACATACTTTGACTAATAACCATTTTACTCTTTACTAATCCAATTATACTGCTTCAAAATACATACCTACATAAACTTTATTCCCTGTATGAAAACGATTACGTCATATGTGGACGCGGTTATCATTGACTTTGTTCACATTTGTTTATAAAATAAAAATAGAGACTTATGGATCTTGTTATTTTCTCGCCTCTCATTTCTAAGTTTGTGACATTTTTTATATATAAAAACATACAGAGAAATAAGAAATAGCTAGAAAAATTTTGGGTAATCATATGTAGAAATGCGTTTGTCATCTTCTTGATTATTTTGCGCTGGAGTTAGAGAATGGAGGATTTTTAATTAATTTAACTGTAATACAAGAGGTAATGTGCATTGTATTTTGTATTTTCATATATTATTTAATTATATATAACAATAATACATATAAAAATGTATATTCCTTTTAGTTTTATTTTACACAATTATATATTTCAATAAGGTAGTTAATATATTTCGTGCGTTAAGATAAATTTATATTTGGTTTTTATTTAATAAATGCAGAATTTGATTTCATTAATAAACTAATTCAATTTTACAAAGTAACAAATATTTTAATCTGACAGTTACAGGGGTCATTTTAATGTGTTGAATGTGGGGATCGAACCGAAGTTCTCAAATTTACAGGCCAATTCGATACCATTGAGCCACCTACCCCATAAATATTAATTAAACAAATAATTAATTATATACAATTGACAATAGAAATATACTAATATTTAGTACAAAATGTTATTGTAAGATGTCAATAATTCAATGTGACAAAGAGCGAATAAAGTGTCAAAAATACTGAGTTTGAAGGGGTGTGTTATTGTTGTCACTTCAGCGTCTCGTTAATCAGCTATTAAAACGTAAACACAATGATTACCTCCCAATTAGTGTGCCGGTGGGTGGGCATTTAATTACACAACGTTTAATCATAATAGCGGGCATCGCACCAGGTGGAGGCGTCGGCGACAGCGTCGTGGCGTCAGCGGCGGTGCACAAACCACTTTATAATACAGTCATTATCTTCAGCGAAGTTGTCGGCAAGCAAGCAGGACACACGAACTCATCATCTTGGCTGGGGGGTTGTGAGCGTGCGGTGGATGGTAAGTGCATACACACGCGATCACTCTGCGGTGCCGTCTCGGCCATTAGGACCAGCCTGGCCTAGCCTGGGCTGGCCTGGCCTGGCCTGGCCACGACACAAACAACCTTTCAAGTGACCAACGGCGCAACTTTGCAACAACAAACGGTTAATGTGATCACTGTGTATAATGTGAGCCCACACACCGACCTCCGTAAAGGTTAATTACATTTCGATTGGACACTTCCGTTTCTTGTTTGACCAATCACTATTTATACCATATTCAAAAAGTACCTACTCATATTCCATCATTTATTAATGAAATACAAAGACTATCGTCTATCTTACAGCTATGACAATAATACTACTTATATATATATATATATATATATATATATATATATATATATATATATATATATCATCACGCCTTCTACCCATTACTGGGTGTGGCACTCTGCTAAAGCAGATCTCGGTAAGTGATATATTTTGCGCGTGAAGTGCGGTTACCAGTCGTCAAATCACGGCCCCCAAACATGTTAGTGGTGGAGGAGCCACAGGGATAGCTTTTTCAAATTATGAAAATTTGTCGCCTGTGGGAATCGAACCAGGGACCTCAGGATCCACAGGCCGACTTCATACCACTGAGCTAGCCATCCCATAATAATACTACTTAATATGCTCAAATAATAAATAGCCAATTAGTCCTGAATTTACAGTAAATAAATAAAAAAATAGGCTTTTCGAACGTCATTGGTGGCAGAAAGAGAACATTTGCAGACCAAGACTCTTTGCAAACTGTTACTCTTGACAACGGTGCTTTTTAAAGACCGTTGCTTTTGGCAGCGGTCTGCAATAGATATTTGTATAATATGGGAGGAAATAACACTTTACTGAAGGGTCATGTCATTTAAATTAAAATTAATAAATACTTACGATATATGAATACATAAATATCTAAGAGAGTTGCTATATGAAACAAACCATAAATAAGGGAGGAAAACAGTTTCCTCCTTAGGAAAGCTAACTTTCTATTCGCATATTAAGGACGAAAAGCCTACTTTCGGTTAAAGTCGTAGAAATTTTTTTTTTCTCACTCACTTAAATATGACACTATTATTTTAACTTTTTCACTAGTAAAAGAATACTTTTTCAGAAAGAATTACGATATCGTAGGTACGTTATCGTTTTTTGATCTTAGAACAAAAAATTGCATTTTTACTACAGTTGTTATGGTAATAAAAATAATTTTGTTAATTTGTTTCATTTTAGTTTGTATAAGTCAGCGAAACTTTTTAAATAAATCGGTAAAAAATTGTTATTTATGTACCAAGAGTGAAAACAAGTGTTTCTGGCCTGTGGTTATTAGTAGGACGCGCAAAGCGTCGAGGGCTAAGAACATTCTCAGGGTCAGAAAGGCTAATTTCACCCGTGGTACATGCAATATTTTATGCACAACAAAATAACATTTAATTACATGTTCAAAAGATTAAACTATGTATATAGGTTTTAAGTCAAAATGACATTTTGCAGAATCAAGTATACACAATAAACAAAAATTGTTATTTTATTTATGTATACATGGGCCAAAAAGAAGTGTTTAAGCCCGCTTGTTAGAGCTAAAACACATACTTTTCGGCTCGGTTGTGCATAAAATAATATATTTCAATCAAACTAAAATAGTTATTTATTTCAGTGGGACTAAAAATACAAGTTTTCGGATAGAGTAATAGTATGTTAAGTCTGATTAAAACACTTTTTTTAACCTGTTATTTCGAAAATACTTGAGATGAAGTTCCTGTTGTGCAGAGTAACGGTGTGTGTTAGTATTTCTTGGTACTGCAGTAATGTAGGAAGAAGTGTTATTTGAATAGTAGTCGTAGTCGTGTGGACCATTAATTCTGATTAGTGGATCGATGTTGTCGTGAGTCTCGCACGCATTTTGGGTGTTTTTCGAGGCCGGTCGGTTCAGCGCGGCTGACAGCGGATTAACCCGGAGCCCCATCTTCGACTTATTACGCTGTACCACTGCAATCGGATTAGCGGCGGATGGCGGATGTGATGTTAAGGGACGCAGCGATGTAACTCTCTGCTCTCTGGTCACGATTCCGATGGCTCCGCGTGCCTGTCTTCTCAGATTAGTGGCGCTAACTAGCAACTACCATCCCAGCCAAGAGATACGACTATATACACTGCATGCACATCATTGCTGACGTCAACGAGACCATCGAGACATAAGCTCGTCATGTACGACGACGAGCCTTCATTTACTACCGAAATACAGTCACGACAAAAAGCACGAATGCAAAACACATTCCTTTTATACAACCTCGTCACATCTTTCGTTTACTTAGTAAACCTTCAATCATACCAAATAGAAAACGACATTAAAAAAAAAGTGAAACCCGATCCGATTCGATTTGATTCGAGCTCCAATCTGTTTCGATCCGACATTTGTTCTGAAATCCAATTCGAGATCCGATCAAAGTTTTGACTCGACAATTAAAAAAATGCTTGAAAAAATAAGAAAATTTTCAATAATTTCAAAATGTAGGTATAAGTTGTTGCTAAGATAGAATGCCAAAGGGGTAAGGGAAAGAAATTAACTTGACCACGTCACTGTAAAATTGTATTTATTCCACTTGTCTATTACAGTTAGTATTGGTTGGTAGAGCGGTTCATGTATTACGTATAACACTAATAGTAAAAATATTTCTAATCGCAGTGCCGCTTTATACATATCCTGCAATCATTTCACATTTTGGAGATTGGCATACTCTCATGGCGATAACAGGAGTATACAGTTCAGTGGTATCGAGTCGAACTGTGGATTTAATATCCTGGGTTTAATTCCCACAGCCGAGAAACAATTTTTACCACATTCAAATCTCCTCTGTAGATCCTCCTCCACTAACATCTTTGAGGACCGTGATTTGTCGGCTGGTAACCATCATTGCTACGGCGGAGTGTTGATACAGAACCATATTTATAGACGACGTAATTATTTCTGTCTTATTTTTAATGTGAATATTACTGGTGGCAAATTTGATTCTTCTTGCAGGATCTCAGAGAGCTGTGTAGTAGTTGGCGGCAGAGTGCAGCGATGCGTGTTTGCCGTGATGTAAGCGCGCACTGGGAGTTGTTTCACACATACACACATACATACATGCACACTCGGTTCGCAGAGCGAGACCTGGAACTTATGTCCGCGTTAAGGTCCGTCGGTTCCTGCCGCCGTACTTTAGTCTCCGTGCGCGCTCTCCGGGGACTCCGGGCGCGATCGGTCAGCTGCACCGGAGCGCAACACTTCCACACGACCCAAGACTCGACCTCGACCCTATACACTAACACACTCATAACTCGCTTCACGTATACATATTACGACATCAAATTGACGAATTCATGACATATGACTTATGTGAAGAAGATTTTTTAGATGATGAGGCTGATTTATTAACTTTACTACTGTGCACAACAGGAAATTAGTCTCAATTACAATAGCTAATAGTGGAATCCGAAATATTTATATATTTATAAATCATTTACTACAAAAATATAATAAATATATCATCAAATCTTTTACCCATTATTAGGTATAGCATTCTGCCGTAACATATTTTGATAAGTAACATATTTATAATGTGCGGTAACTAGCCGTCAATAATGGCTTCCAAAGATGTTAGTAATGGGGAGACACGGAGGAAATTTTAATGTGGTGAAAGTTAATTTGTCGGTTTTGGGAATCGAACTCGGCTTCTCAAATTCTCAGTTCAATTCATTACTTACAAGTACTATAGTACATAATTATCATCATGAATTTGTATCCTTAAAACAGAATTAAAATATCTGTTATAGTTCTGGAGATATAATTGTTGAAACATTTTCAGCAGGAATTTTTCAAATTTACTTTACTGCCGTTTGCCTTATATTTTTGTATTCATTTTTATTTTGGAATGTAAGTAAAGTATGATAAATTTATTAATGTTAACAGAATAAAAATATCTTGCGTAGTTTTAAAGATATGAACCAAATAATATCTCAGCAGGAATGAAAAAGAAAATGTATGTGCATGACCTATATTTTTTTTCTTAGATATTGTTCTATATATCATATTCAAAAAGTTTAGGGCAAAATTAGGTTGATATATCTTTTTTTTAATTTTGATACAAATACTAGTTTCATTAGAATTATACTCAAAGAAGTATTTTTCGTCCATTTATTTAAAAAATTTGCAGATTTTATGGTCATGATAACTGTAATAAAAATGCTTTTTTTGATCATAAAACCTAAAAACGGAAACATTTCTAAAATATCGTTCTTTAACTATTTTAAAAGTTGTAATAATAGTGTCATATTAAAGTGGGTAAAAAAAATAGAATCTAGATTTAAACGTACTTGTGGAACAAGAGCGCAACTATAGTGCTACACCAGTAAAATCATCCCCTAAATACATAAAATTATAAACGTTAATTAATTATCTCCGTGGTAACCGATAGAATTTCTTTCAACAAATTAATATTATATCTGTGATTGAGTTTTTGTATAAGAATGAGTTCATACTTTGTTGTTTTCAACTTACTCGTATAAAAAAATAAATATGTATGTCTGAGTGGTTCTGAATTGATTATAAGTTGCAGGTTAAGAAGAAGTTGGTGTAATATACGAGTATCTTCTCTTTCTGTTCTGTGTGCACGTGCTCGGTGGTGTGATTTTTGTGTGATTTAAGGTGACGGTTGTGCTTTGCTGGTGCTAATTCCAGTTTTAATTACCAGATGTCTAGGGCGCGCCCTTTGTGACGTGCCGGTGAAATTTAGCGCAATTTCCTCCGCGTGTGACGCGCGCTGTTCGCTTGGCCTCCGCCGAAACAAAGAACCAGATCCGTGGACTCTGCGCCAGGCACAATACAACCAACGAACATTTCCGCCACCGACTGCCGAGTGCATCGCACACACACACACACCCTCGCCCGCGACATACACAGATCCGGATTATACACCACATTAAGAAGGACTCACTTCTCATTCTTACTAATCGCTAGATTAAGACAAGAAAACAATCACTGTGTCCGAATGCTTCAAATTCCACCATAAACTATGATACCACACAGATATTTAAAAATCAACTACTTCAATTTATTTTTTCTAGTTTAAACTATGGGGTAGGTAGCTCAGTGGTATCGAGTCGGTCTGTGTATTTGAGGACCTCGGTTTGATTCCCACAGCCGACAAACAATTTTCACCACATTCAAATTACCCCTGTGGCTCCCTCACCACTAACAGCTTTGAGGACTAGTAACCGTACTTTACGCGCATAAATATATCACTTGCCGAGATCTGCTACAGCAGAATTTAACAGCCAGCGATGGGTAAAAAGCGTGATGACATATTTATAACAAAAAAAAATCAGTTGGTTCTGTAATTGGAATGAATTGATTATTGTGGAGCGTATCAAATAAATAAATTGAAAGAACATAATCTTGTTGAATTGAAATGAGAGATTAGTGGTAGATCCGGATCTGCGTGTAGGAAGAGTGAAAGAAGAAGTGTGGAGAGGGATAAGGAAGAAAGAAGAAGGCGGCTACGTAGAATGACGCAATACCTGCAGATGAAATACGATAGCAAGCAGCAGGAACGAATAAGAAAACTACTCCACGGTTTCTACTCGACTGGCAGTAAGTACATATTCATTATCAGGTTCAAACGGTGCCTTCCGCCAACTGTAAAACGAGAAACGAGTTGGCTCTGACTGTGTGTGTGTCTTGCCTACGTTCACCCTCGGTAATGGTGTGTCAATATTTCCATAATTGTAACATTTCAGCAATTACAGATCGCGCAGAATTGTTGCGTTTTTACCTAAACTTTGGTTTGTGTTATCGGTATTCCCTTTAAAACTGCTGAAGGTTTCGAAATTACTTGATTTATTTACGCTCTCCCGCTGGCCAACACCAAACTTTCTACTTTTGTTACACGCACCAATTACAACAAAAATCCTACAGCCTTGGAATAATATTACTTATGAACCCAGAATAATATCATTTCGCCCATAACTTTTTTTTCGTTAAAAATTGAAATAATACTTAAAACGCAGTTATCTTACATTTACTAAATTCTACAATTAATTTTTAACATTCTAAACTAAATTTAACATAAAATATACCTTAGACAAATTGTATAGCAATATTACTAGCTTTTTTTTACAATAAATTATTTTAATACCTAAATGGACTATCATGATTTTTATCTTATAGGCAGTTTGACAGATAAAATCAAAGTAAATTATTATTTACAACAAACTTTATTATTATATATTTTTTTTTAATACAATGACAAAAAGTCAATTGCGATGTGGAACTGTGTCTTAATAAATAAGACAAATAATTAAAAAAAAAATAAAAAAAAAAGATAAGAAAAATAGGAAAATATTTTCCAACACTTGTCACAAATCCCAAAAAATTTACAGCACGTTTGAATCAACTTATCAGGTCATCATCAAACGGCTGGTCAGTTCAGCTTTAACCATAGACGCGTTTCGTCCTTTAGGGACTCATCAGTATGGTGTGATCAACTATCCAACTAGACCAACTAGGGACTAATGAATTGTGATACCTTTTCAAGCTGAACTGACTGATGTTAAAAAGTAAGTACGCCCGTATGCATGACATACGAGCTACGGAGCAACCCGTGGTGCCATCTACCGACAGAAATCGCAAACTGCTTAACAGCAATTAAAATAATACAATGACAAAAAAGGATAGTTAGTTGGAGAAATTAAACTGGTAAATAAAACACCAAACGACAATATAAAATTCAGACCAACTAACTGAAGTGACGCAGAGCTCAAAAATTATTATTACTCATTCGCAAAGATGTTGTTTTTGTTTTTTAAATAATTTCTGAAATAAATATACTTCTTTTAAAATAAAGAAGTTTCTTTATACCTACAGCTTTCTATTCCAATCTTGCTTTTGAAAATAATTTGAGAAACTTGTAATAATATAATATTTAGAATGATTTATTTGAAACAATTTTCGCCACATTAAAATTACCCCTGTGGCCTTCCCACCACTAACATTTTTGTAAGCCGTGATTTGATGGCTGGTAACTTATCGGGATCTGCTTCAGCGGAGTGCCACACCCAATAATAGGTACAAGACGTGATGATGTATTTTGATCTGTATCTAGTATGATTCTTTCGTTGCAATATGAAATCTGTGTGTAAGTGTAGCTACACATGTACGAGTGGTAGAACAGTAGAGACATAAATGTCGTTAGTCGGTGTCATAATAGCATTAGATGAAAGCGTCGGCGTCGGCGTCGGCTGGTTACCCAGCGTCATCGACTGTACTCCGTCGAGCCAAGCCGCCTTCGCGACTAATTATTGCCACCACTGACAATGGAAGAAAAGACAGGAAGGCCCACCTCCACCCTCTACCTCCGCTTCCCCCACACAGCTTCAGTCAGTCAGTCAGCGTAAATAGGCTCGGAGGCTCGTCTTTCCCTGCTGTCCGCGATCATCAACTAACTCTTCACTGAAAGCGAGAATCTCTCCGCAAAGCTGGCCCTCTCAACACGATAAAGAATAAGTTAATATAGTATTACGTATTTTACGCATTACTGGGTGTGGCACATTGCCGTAGCAGATCTCGGTAAGTGATATATTTTGCGTGTGAAGTACGGTTACCAGCCGTCAAATCACGGCGCCCAAAGATGTTATTGGCGGGGAAGCTGTAGGAGTAATTTTAATGTAGTTAAAAATTGTTTGTCGGCTGTGGGAATCGAATCTGGATTCTCAAATCCACAGGCCGATTTGATACGACTGAGCCACCTACCCCATTACAATTTGCAATTACAATTTTCTTTGTTTGATTCTGACTACTTTCAAAAAAGTTTTGTCATACCTGATTTATTTGTCAGTGAAATTGTAAATAAAATAAATAAATATATCATCACGCCTTCTACCCATTAATGAGTGTGGCACACTGCCGAACCAGATCTCGGTAAGTGATATATTTTGCGCGTGAAGTGCGATTACCAGTTGTCAAATAACAGCCCCCAAATATGTTAGTAGTAAAGGAGCCACAGGGGAGCAACTCTGAAATCTTAAATAGGAACCCTCAGTTTTTATTGTAGATTCGGATTACACGACTAAAAATAAGTACGGTTTGTCTGAATTTTTTTTAAAATTTATGACAGATGGCAAAATAAGCTTCATCCCGATTCCGGAAGAGAAGTATGGAAACGGTCTAATATCTCGAGAAATACTCATGGCATAGAAAAACAAAAAATACGTGTTTAATACTATTGAAAAATCTATCAAGTGTGTGTGTTTTTGTTTGTTTTTCGATTCGATGTGTATTTCTCGAGATATTTAACTGCCCCGGAACTTTTTGTACACCCGGTCTAAACATTGCTTATTATGATTGTGATTAATTTCTTTTTCTAAAGCTATAGTTATACGTATGTTAGCATGGGCTAGTGACAATATGCTCAGTGTACCGCACGAGCGCACAGATCACAAACCATCCCAGGTGTTAATTTAAATAATCATGAATGCATCAGGCACGTGAACAGTGAGCACCTGACAACATTGTGCTGCGGTCCGAATTATCACTCTATGTATCAAATATTAACGATGTAAGTTAGGTAACTGAGACAATCGTGTGGCTGGCGTGGTGACAATACCACCGCAGAGGTGTTGACAATTAGCGGCGGCGGCATTCAGCCAGCCAGCCAGCCAACCAACCAACCAACCAACCAACCAGCCAACCTAATTATGAGAATTTTACCGGGACATGTTGCGACGTAATCAGCGCTGCTTTTAATGATAATTGATTGTAGCGTTGAGTTCTTTCTGAAGCGAGGCTGGCTGACAGACTCGAGCGGTGATCAATTAAATAAATCCCTAGCAATAATTAAACGCGTAAACTTCATCCTCAAACTATTAACAAAGCTTGAATTAGACCGACGCGGTGGTGTGGAGGAAGCGATGCTGCTGGTGGTGGTGGTGGTGGAACTCAGGCGCTGACATGCGAGTGTCTGTTTAGATTTATCCTGCCACTGACAAACCATCCCTTATTTAATACCGTCTATCTATATTACAATAGAACAACTCTACTTTTCTTCCTTACTAATATTTTAAAACTATGATACAAGGCACACAGTTACTATACTGAAAACGTTAGAAATCTCGACTGATGTCATCCATCCAGATAAAACTTGATAAAATTATAAGACACTGGTGCAATATTTAAATTACAATTTAAAAAAAAAACAGCGTTGAAACACAAATCGTATATAAGAATAATTAATAATAGCTATATTTACTATCGATTCATGTATTGAAAATAATTATTTTTAATTTTTAATAATTATTTTATATGTAACACGTTAACATGACACAATTTCTGTCTATATCGAGTTGTCATTGATCTATCAGATTCATGAACAATTGTTTTAAACATTAAAAAATCTGTTTTAGGTCTTTGACTTTCACATACATTCGTTTTTGAATGCTATAACGATGCCAAAGGGAGAAATTTATCAACGATATATAAATTTCTGATTCTTCATTTAATAATTTATTTTAAAATATAAATAAATAAATAAATATATCATCACGCCTTTTACCCATGACTGGGTGTGGCATTCTGCCGAAGCAGATATCAGTAAGTGACATATTTTGCGCGTGAAGTGCGGTTACCAGTCGCCAAATCACGGCCCCCAAAGATGTTAGTGGTGGAGGAGTCACAGGGGTAGCTTTTGAAATTATGAAAATTGTTTGTCGCCTGTGGGAATCGAACCAGGATTCTCAGGATACACAGGCCGTCTTCATACCACTAAGTTAGCCATCCCATATATATTTTTAAATAAGAATATACAAATAATAAATATATACAAATAATGGACCGCTTTTACCCCTAAGTGCTGTACGAGAGGTAAATTAGTATATATGTCATTAATTTTTATTATTAATTTACAATTTAATAGAGAGTACTGGATGCACTAAAAGTCTTTAAAACCCATTTTACACAACATTCACTTAATCTCAATTATATATCATATGTTTAACTTAAATTTTAACAATATTTTATTTTTAATGGGGTGGCTAGCTCAGTGGTACGAAGTCGACCTGTGAATCCTGCGAACCCTGGTTCGATTCCCACAGGCGACAAACAATTTTCATAATTTCAAAAAACTACCCCTGTGGCTCCTTCACCACTAACATTTTGGGGGCCGTGATTTGACAACTGGTAACCGCACTTCAAGCGCAAAATATATCACTTACCGAGATCTGCTTCGGAAGAGTACCACACCCAGTAATGGGTAAAAGGCGTGATGATATATTTATTTATTTTATTTAAAAACATCAGTGTTTAAGTGTCAGCTTTGAAGCCAGTTAGGTGCATATTTAGCCTTCGGTGTGTAAATTCTATAATGACATCTGTCAGTTTATTTCTATAGAAAAACGGTAGTGTTTAAGATGAAGAATAAACACGATCACGATAAGAAGTAATAAGGATGAAAGTAAAAAACATAATGGATGTCAGATGAGTGGATGAGCGCGTTTTGGACATTGTAGCGGCGTTAAGTGCGCAGTAATTCCGCTCCACAACGTAAATTCGCAATAAAAATAATCTGCGTGGAAGTACCATTTAAAGTACGAGAAAATCATCGGTTGTAATAATAACTCGCCGTCGTAAAGAAACAATAAAATCAATCGCTCGTTAAAAACAAGACAGTGAAATAACAACAGTCGCACGACTCGTTCGTGGGGGCAGAGGGGGTGAAGGAGGAGGGAATAAATTACGCGTCAGGGGCAGCGGCGATGTTTTTACGTCTATTGTTTCGCGAACTTCTGCAAAATCTTAATTGAACGCATGTTGTCGGTGTTGGCGGCCATTGTCTGCATAATTTTTCATCACAAACTTTTCCGGCAATATTTAATGAAAATTAGTGTCGAACAAAAATCGCTCGATATCAATTCATATAACGTGGTTAATTCGAACCAGTGATCCGGACAAACAGCAATTAGCCGCAAAGTTTGACTTGCTGCTGCGTTTTTCAAAAGAAATAAATTATGGCAGGAATCACGGCGAGGTGAAGAATGCGAAGCCCGCGCCGCCGGACCCAGCGTTGTCCTGGTTACGTACCAAACAATCGGAATGCGAACACAACGCGCTCACGTTGCACCGACATCAATTAAAACATGTGAAACACAACTCTACCAGAATAAAAAACAAACAAACGTGGAATTGGTTCGTTCAAATAGAAAATGCATCAGCGCACGATCAAACACATTGCATTTCACTTTATTATTCATTTATATACACGTGTACCTATATCAGACATATACAAAAATGAAACCACAACTTTCGTCTCTATTAATTTATAGCCAGTGATTTTCAAAGTGTGGGTCGCGACCTCTTGGGACGGGGAGTCACGAAGACACGAGGGAGGTCACCGGATGCTATTTAGAAATTGCAGAAAACTTATTCAAAGATTCATCCAGTTGCACCACGTGTACTTAATTGAAAAAAAAAACGAATCAAATGTTTAAAAGCAATGTTAAATTACCCATTTGACCGTTTATCTTAATAAAAGCTTGTTCATTTAAAAAAAAAATGTAAATTTAAGTAACAGCGATGCAATTGTTCATTAAATAATTCATTACAAGCTTGAGAGCAAAATACTATTAATTTTTTTCTTAAGAAACTATACTACAGTTCTTAACGAGAAGTTTTCCCTTTACTAATTTCTAAAATCGTGGTTCTATTATTGTAATGCACATTATTATATGCATAAATTTAATATATGTGGCATCATTTTTATGTATATACAATATATTATATATAAACATATCACTTCCGGATTAATCGGAAGAGGCATCAACTTTCTTATTTTAAATGGATCATCCTGCATATTTTCATTTTTTTTTAATTCTAAGTCAAATTTTAAATACAGATGTGCCAAAATTCAATTTTGCTGTAAAAAAAACTTAAAAAGACTATTTTTATACAGTTACATATAAAAATACTAACCTAATTAAAAAATATTAAAATAAAATAAATAAATATATCATCACGCTTTTTACCCATTACTGGGTGTAGTACTCTGCTGTAACAGATCTCTGTAAGTGATATATTTATACGCGTGAAGTTACCAGCCGTAAAATAACGGCCTCCAAAAATGTTAGTGGACGAGGAGGCACAGGGGTAGTTTTAACGTAGTACAAAATTATTTGGCGGTTGTGGGAATGAAACCCAGATTATCAAATCCACAGGCCGACTCAATATCACTGATCCATCTACTTCATTTTCAATTAGATATCTTTATAAATAAAGAAGTTAATAGGGATGTCCCGCTTTTTGTGGACATCCGATGACTCGAATTTTATTGCGTTGAAATTGCGATTCTTGTTGTGCAGAATAACAATTAAATAAATAAATAAAATTAAAATTGAGGTAAGAACAGTGATTATTTGGGGAGATAATGATTTTAGTCTTGTGAGAAAATTGGAAAAACAAGCGAATGTTAGTCTCGTCGTCGTATCGAAGCAGGCGGTAGCCAGAGTAGGGGGTGAGATACAAGGGCAGGAGAATCGAAAGAAGGTAACAAAAGTGTGCGCCGTTCAGATCCAATCCAATCATTCTGCTCTATAAAAGAAGAATAATCTTTTGTTTTCGTCACAGGCGCTTTCTGTGATCCAGACGATTTCCCGTATAATCAGTTATTATTATTCTCACAACTTTTACCTAGAACTTTCTCTCTCTGTCTCTCTCTCTCTAGATATTGAAATAAGTTTCTTATTAAAATATCTCGTGTGCACGTCGTTATGTCGCACGTTCTCATCCCCTTTGAACTCTCTCCGGTACGTCCCAGCCCCGCGGCATTTAAAAGTTCCAGTTTGAACGGTGAATTGTGATCGAATGAATTCCCGAAATTTATAACGAGTTAAGAGGATCAACGGTGAAATATTGATTCACTCTCGTGAGAACATATCATTCTGTTTGAATTTGGAATAAGTACTAATATTCTCAAGCACGCGCTATTGATTTTAATTAGAATTTTAAATTAAAAAGGTAGACAATTTTGTTTTCCATATTATTTAAAGTGAATTTAGTTGACACTTTGAATTTACATAATACATATATATTTTCATCCGCTGAATCCAATAGCAAAGTCTGCAATTGCATATGTCTTCTAATGATAAAAATATAAAATAAATATATCATCATACCTTTTTACCTATCCTAGGTGTGGCACTCTACCGAAGAAGATCTCAGTAAGTGATATATTTATGCACGTGGAGTGCGGCTACCAGTCCTCAAATTACGGCCCCCAAAGTTGTTAGTGGTGGGGGAGCCATAGAGGTAATTTTAATTTGGTGAAAATGTTTGTCGGCTGTGGGGATCGAACCAGGGTTCTCAGGATCCACAGGCCAATTCGATACCACTGAGCCATTACCCCATGTGTCTTCTAATGATATATTGTTAAAAATCTGTTTTATAAGGAAATTATAGTGAACATTTTTTTTAAATATGTAAATTGGTAATTTTGTTTTTATAAGTTTTGAAGCATTAAAATTTCATTGGTGTTGAACGTATCTTTATATCTCATTTAGTTTTTGAGAGATAACCTCGGGCAAGTAGAAAATCTGGTAAGGTATTTTTTTGAAAATTTCGTAAGTAAAAATCTGGTTTTCCTGGGCCTATATCTCAAAAACGAAACGATATATGAAATTGCGCTCAACGGCATTGAATTTCTCGTGCTTCAATTGACTTCTAAGCAAATTTTCTGCCATATTTATTTTTGACCAAATGCATCCCTTAAACATTTTCTTAGGTCGATATTTTAAAAACTAAAAGAGATATGAATCTGAAACCTTCATCATTGTATTCAGCGCGCCGAAATACGTATGTATGTAAATTTTCAATAAAATATTCGTACGATGAAAGATTTTAGAACAAAATGTCTAAAAAAGGCCTAAAATCGAAAAAAACTTAAGGGGTACCCCTTAAGAAATTTTCAAAAAATCTAATTGGCTGAAATTTTTTTTATAAGTTAATTCAGACACGAGAAATTCAATGCCGTTACGCGAATTTTCATATTTTGTTTAGTTTTTGAGATATAGCCTTGGAAATGTACAAAATCTGATATGGTAAAAATATAAGAAAAATTCAACTTTCCTCAGGCATCTTAAAAACCAAACAAGGAGTGAAATAGCGCTTAGCGGCATTGAATTTCTCGTGTCTGAATTGACATATAAGCAAATTTGAAGTAAATTCGTAGCAATTTAATTTTTTCCAAATTTTTAAGAAGTACCCTTTAAGTTTTTTCAATTATAGGCAAATTTCAGACTCATTGTTCTAAAATTCTTTCTCGTACGTATATTGCAACGAAAATTTACAGACATATGTATTTTGGTCCACTGAATTCAATGGTAAAGTTACTAAATTCATATGTATTCTAGTTTTTGAGATAATGTTAAAAAATTGTTTTATGAGAAAATTTTGGGAACAATTTAAAAAAATCTGTTGTGGTCATCACACGACTTTCTTATACACAGCATATATAATATTTAGAATATATGTTAATAAACATGTAATTTAGTTTCTTTCCGAAAGAAGACATAGATAACTAGATAAAGCAAAAATTAAAATTTATGTTTTTTGTTTCTAATGCTACTATGATTATTGAAATATATTATTAAATATAAAAATTAGTTTTTCTCAAAATTAGACGCATATACAGGAAAATTGCAAATAACATTTTATGTTCCAAATATTTTTACTAACATCTTTTATTTGAAACATTTTTTCGTAACTGATTCCATTTTTGAAATAAATTGAATTTATTGTTTTGTGTGTCCGGTAAACTTCCGCTTCCGGCTATTCAATTTCATTCAAAATCAACTCAGCTCTTCCTATTTTCATTAAACTTATAATTACCAAATTTCGTTAACAAATCTTATCTCGTTCATGAGATATTGCCCATACGGACACACATCCATCTATCCATCCATCCACACACACACACACAGACATCATTGAGAAAATGTATTTCCGCGAAAATCTCGTCAACGATTTTTTTCACGATTCCAATACTTCCTTATACTGCGTATAAGAAAGTAAAAAGAAAATTTGTTTATTTATAAGTTAATTGAAGCACGAGAAATTCAATGCCGTTGAGCGCATCTTCATATTTCCTTTAATTTTTAAGATATGGTCTTGGAAAAGCACAAAATTTGATTAGATAATATATGACCTTCGACAAATATGTACAATACATAATGGCTTGTACCACAAGCTCTGCTTTTGGATGTTTTAAAAACACGGTTTTAACATGTTAAAGACAGCTAAATACTGTTCTTAAAACAAGAAAAAAACATACTCCTGGTACTAGTCATTATATTTAATTAATAATAATAATAATAATACCTAAAAAGTATAAGTATTCAGATTGAAACCTCTGACTGGGTCAATCAGACGCATGATTCATATTAAAACAATTTCTTTTAAATAAAATAATTTTTTTTAAAATGACTGTAGGATGTTTCGTAGCTACATATACTTCCATTGACGTCATCGTCAAGTTTTTGCACAAATTCTCAATGTATAATAAGCTGTGATGTTTGTGGGTAGCGTATTTATCGAACGTTTTCAGGAGGAATCATCGTATGCGGGGCACGCGCGTCTGATTGTGAAACTATACGCGCCCGCTTCGCTCACATTCTTGCGAGAGTTTGTAAAAGTTTGGGCCGATGTGCGGCCGTGGTGAATGCATAAGAAACCGTGGAGATAGAAACCACAGCTAGTAATCCACGCTGCCATCACATCACATCGACTTATAAATGGTAGACAAGTTGGTTATTTTTGTGTTGGTGTACCTGTGCTGTGCTGTGCAGGGGGCTAATTACTAAATCAGTAGCAGTAAAGTTGAAGCCCTGGAGCAGCGGTCGCTGTTGTGTGTTGCTTGTGCCGGTCATTCATTAAAACTTTACAACGTTTTAGGCTTCTTCTCTCATCTTGGTGAGGCAAGACTAGCCCGCCCCTCTTATACAACAGCCTCAGTCTCTCTGACTTTATACCGCAAACCACATCATTCCAACATACTTCGTCTACTTACATCATATTATTAAAATTTCATCAAGTTGCTGGATGCTGGATTTTAATTAACTATCTAGTTTTTTACTTATTTCACTACCTATTAGGAAAGGAATGTTTTGAACCGGATATTTTTACTAATTGTTATTCAAGGTACTTGTATTAACTATTCATGGAAATCAAAATGTATTAGAAACAATATTAAAATTAATAAGGGATGATAAAGGTTTCGAAATAACATCAGTTGTTTTAGACAAAAAAATATTTGTTACAAGTTTGGAGAATAAACCTGGCCGAGGCAGACGATATTCTAAGTATGCCAAACATATTTCATGTGCGAGGTGTACACAATATTTTTTTTCAGTTGAAAGCAAAAAGTTGACATTTGCCGCTTTCCAGCGGCAATGTAAGAGTGTATCATCGTATCCATCGATACATGAAAACTGTCGCCCGAATTTCTAAACAGAAAAACTGTCAAAAATTATTTTTAATTCTTTTTCAAGCGTTTCTAAATGGTCGTAGAATAGTACATTACGTACCATGAACTGTAAGTAACACTTTTTAGATCAAGAATGTAGTTTGGGAAATCGAGGCCCGAAGGGTCGAGATTTTCTAAACATTCGCGACCTAAAAAATCACTTACAGTTCGAGGTTAGTAAGCAATTTTTTTACAATACTTGCACAAATAAAAGGAAAATAAAAATAAAATAAAATAAATAAATATATCATCATGCCTTCTATCCATTATTGGGTGTGGCACTCTGCCGAAGCAGACCTCGGTAAGTGATATATTTATGCGCGTGAAGTGCGGTTACCAGTCGTCAAATCACGGCCCCCAAAGATGTTAGTAGTGGAGGAGCCACAGGGGTAGCTTTTGAAATTATGAAAATTGTTTGTCGCATGTGGGAATCGAACCAGGGTTCTCAGGATCCCCAGGCCGAATTCAAACCACAGAGCTAGCCACCCCATTAACAAAAAAATAGGTTTAAAAATTGACAGCTGTCAAATTGTTGTCAAAATAAACAGAACCTTGATATGTAATATTTACTTACAGTTCACGGAGGACAGTAAGTAAATATTAAAGTCCTGGTATAACCATGGAAACCATTGTGCAATAAAAGTTCCATTTACAGTGTTTAAATTTTGTTATTAATACGTAACTTGCAGTACAAGTATTGTAAAAAAAATATTGTGTGCACCTAGAGTAGAAAGTATCCTTACCGCTGTTGCTCTATGCGCGAATGGTAATAGACTACTTTCTTCTCTAGGTACGCATATAATTATTTTTCACTATCCTATCAAAAAACTAAATATTCAGAAATAAATTAGAAAATTATTATTCTCTTGACAAATGTTACTTAGGTATCGCTATAGATATAACTTTACTTTCCTTTCCTAGAGAAGAAAAAATTTTCTTTGTTCCCTAGGAGTTAAATGTATAATTTTCTTCTCACAATTAAAGAAAGAAAATTTAATATTCTTAACTTTCACAGTATCTGCAATTATATAACAATAATATTCAGGACTGAGCAATGTAAGGTGATAGCATAATGGAGTTTAATTATTGAAACTTAATGTGTACGTATTATTAAATATAAGTTGCGTATGATTTCGAAAAACTTCAATTTTTATTCGCAATTCTATTAGTGCTATAAATTAAATTCATTTCTATGATGTCTAGATTTTCATTTAGAAGATACCATAAAAATCAAGTGAGATGATATATTTATATTTTTAATATTGGCGAAGAAGATAAAAAGGAGGCCGTTACGGACAACAAATGAATGTTTTCAATCAGTGATTTACCGGACCGTTCGCTGTGGGCACTTGAGCTCCGGATCCCCGGACTCCGCACTTGTAAGAAGACAATATCTGTCTATATATTGCGGACAGCGTAATTGCCACAGCGTGGGACGCCGACGCTCCACGAAACAATAGCGCAGCACATAATGGCCAGGATTTTCCAATAACCACACGACGAATTGCGCGGACAAGCCTCTTTATGGAAACAATGTTTTCCATTAATCCATTATATTGGCAGGTAATATCGTCTATGATTACAGGCTACAGCGCGCTGGAGTCCGGCGATGATTATTTTTATCAGACGATGAAGGAGCGAACGAGCGAGTGGAGATAATGCTAAGCTGAGGCTGTATGTACGCGGCACGTTGTGACGACGTTGTTTGCTGATGTGCTAATTAATACGCGGACTCTTCCTCCAGCTCAAGGCGCGATGGAGAGCTCAAGATAAAAATCTCACACAGGTTCGCATCCCGCCATGAGATTAACTACCAATGTGTGATCGCATTAAAGCATCATGTTTACTCTACGTCATATCGGAACAGTCAAGACTCATTCGATATCCTCGTAAAACTTCTTTCATATTTTATTTATTTATTTTGTTACTCGGTACAGAAATTTAATCCAAATTACAGTAGCTTATAATCGAACTCAAAACCACTCAGTCAAATTTATTGTCCTTTTTCACCCCCATATTATTGGGTAGTGGCTCAGTGGTATCGAGTCGGCCTGTGGATCCTAAGAACCCTGGTTTGATCCCTACAGCCGACAAAACATTTTCATCAAATTAAAATTAGCCCTCTGGCTCCTCCACCACTAACATCTTTAAGGGCCGTGATGATAAGTAATGGATAAAATTCGTGATGATATATTTATTATTTGTATATTACTTGTTGAAAAAGTCACGAGCAAGTTGTACCTCTATGAATAAAACTATCGCCTCATAAAAGAGAGTTTGCTAATTTAGGGCTATTTTTTCAATCACTTGTTTATTTCTGATGAAGCTAATCAATCATGAGTAACCATAGTTTTCATTATTATTTAACATGCCGGCAATTGTAGCTCAGTGGTAAAAACTTGTGTTTCTTAATTAACAAGCAAGACGTCATGTGTTTAAACCTCATTGATTTCAGACTAAATCAAAAACTACGATTGTGTCTTTGTGGTTCGGATTTCACTATAACCTGTAGATCTCCTGTACAGTAATTGAGATTTAATTCCTGTTGTACAGAGTAACAAATAAAAAAATAAATAAATAAATAAATAAACATTAATCGAAAGTAAATCGATGACTTTTCTATAACAAAATTGTAACAGCACCCAAAAGAATTCGTTAATAGCCCATTCGAGTGCTGTTATAGCGCAGTACAATTTATTTAGATTTTTTTTTAAGTGTTTCTAAATAAAATAAAATGACAATTATGAAACACATTTGGCACCGTACATTTTTCGCTGTGAAACATTTTTTTTTTTGCAGCAGTACGGTGGTGTGTATAGCGTTACTGCATTATAATCCAGAGATCCCGAGTTCGAATCCCACTCAAGCTAAATATATACGCACTACTATAATACAGCTCGGTGAGATCGGACCCTGTACTGTAATTGAAATTAAGTTCCTGTTGTGCAGAGTAACTTAAATAAATATATATATATAAACCTTAAAATAATCACTTATCCCACTCTTGATACATAAATATCTATTAAGGGAAAATAGTCCAAATAAAGATAAAAGTAATAAATAAATAAATATTTATTGTTGTGTTTGTACAGTCAGGTGCACAATTTTTCGTGAGTTCCATCGCGTTGGCTGTTCCATTTTATGTTTCGCAAAGAAGTTCGCAAGTTTTCAACTTTGCAGTTGGGAATTTCTAGGTCACTTACGTTACTTTTTGAACATTTTTCAACAGAAACATTAACATCAATTTATGTATACTCTTTTCTTGCAAAATATTTCAAATTTATTCATTGAAGTAATCCCTAACATCTCGCCAACTTCACAAACAATCTATTCAATATTTATATGGTTGGTATGCGTGGTAAAGAAGGCAACTGCAGGATGACCTCACGTCCGGTCACGCGTTCGGCGCACGCAGGGACAGAGATAAAACTGTTACTGGCAGATACATAAGTTGTATAGGGGATGATGATGGTGGTAGATAACCCCAGCCGCACATAAACCATATTTACCCTTCGAGCGTTTCATGTCCGGATCATTTTACAAAAATACCACTGCTACATGCTTTATGAAAGCTTCGATTTTCTGAAGAATGTTGCTACAAGACTGGCTTGTATCAATTGAGATGGTTTGGGCATGTACTACTTACATCCAATGAAAGTTTCGGGAAATTGAGGGTGAAAGATTGCATTAACAATCTAACAATAACTATATACAGAATGTTACAATACTGCAGGAAAAAACTGAATTAAAGATAAAATAAATATATCATCACGCCTTTTACCCATTACTGGGTGTGGACTCTGCGAGAATTGAGTTAATTTTTTATGGTATATACACAAAACAATAAGAATTTAAATACTTATAAAAATTCGAAAATGATCGCAAATTTTGAACAACTATAGAATTGTCAATAACAGTTACTAACCACAATATTTAAAACAAAAATTTCCCTAAATTGACTTGGTTCAAAATATCGTAGATTTTTCAAAAATTTTAATTTAAAAGACTTTTTAAAAACATGTCTTATAAAATTGGTTCACAAAATTAAGTTCAGTTTACATGAAATAAATATTTTTAATACTATTAATCTGATGGATATTTCTAATATATTATTAATAACATATATATAAATATATCATCACGCCTTTTACCCATTACTGGGTGTGTAACCGAAAACTTAACCGTAAATTCAAACCGGTATAAAAAACATACTGAACTGAAAACATGAAAAAGATAAAGAGAAATATAATATAGCAATACTAAACCAGTATAAATTTTATTAGTTTTTATATTTTTATAAAATTGTTAATTTTGAAACGAAATTTTAAAAAACTGTAACCGAAACCGGATTTTATACTTTGCAGTCATCTAAACCAAAACTTTTCTTCAAAAAACTGTAACTGATAAACAAACCAAAAATGTTATTAATAAAAACTATGAACTGTAATCGAATTCCAAAAGTTTTTCATTCCGATCAACGAAACATTTTTGATCGATTCAGCTGACTTGTTTTGAAAATGTAAGAAACTGTTTCAACAAATATCGTTTTTGACATTTCCATTGCAATATGAAAATATACTGGTTTAAACAAATTTTGCGAAAAAATAGTTTTGGTTTCAAATACGTATTTTCTTGTGTAAAAGATGTAAAATGTAATGTGTACATCAATTAGAGAAATGGTACCGCTGTAGAAATGAATTTGTAAATAATATTTGATGTATGATGTCGGGTTGTGCGCGGTGAAGAGTGAAGGGTGCTGGAAGGGAATGAGCAGCGCTGGCTTGGCGTGTATCGAGTCGAGTGCGCCCCGAAGCCGTGGATTTCAACCAAGTGAAATGTAATTAGCCACGGTCAAAGAGGTTGCCGTTCATTAATTTTGAAAACCCCTTCTTTTCTTTTGCTCGTAATTATGTCTCTTAACTTTGCCGGCGGCGGATGGCGTCGCGGTCGCGGGTGATGCGTCCACTCGCGTCGCGACGTTGCTTGCTGTCGTCGTGCCCCATCGCAAATTAGCCGAACCTGTATCGGGCAAAGCAGCTCTCCTTGATCTAATTATTCCGTACTAGGGAATCCACGCAGGGAAGCTTCAGCTAAATAACGCGTCTTTAATCTCTGTACTCTCTCCCGGCGTACACAGAGAGAGAGCGAGACATTAGTAAGGCACAGCCGCCTGCCTGCCTCCACATACTCCAAATGTATTTATGATTGATGCTCGGCCGCCGCGGAAAATATTAAATCGGCTCTAATGTATTCATCGCTCCGTCTGCTGGGAAAACACGTAATTAACTCTCGGAACTTGAATATTTAATTAATATTTTCATCGGTGCAAGCCGGCCAACCAACTCCACCGCGTAAAATGTAAATGATTATTTATTTAACATTTGGAATGAGCGTACATGTGTGTGTGTGTGAGCTTTAAATTCGAATTACGATAAGTTAAACTGAACTGAAGCGAAGCAAAGTGAAATATGTAGAAGGTCTGCGGCGGCTGTGGAAGTAAAGTAAAGTAAAGTAGTTTAGTTGTCGGTCTCCAAACCAAACGGAATTAAGAATTAATCCTAGCAAATGTCGGATCCGCGAGAAATGAAAACCATGTTTTACATCGGGGCCGGGTTAAATATTCACCTCTTTCTGGCGTACGACGCGATGCACAACCCGTGTCACCGAGGCCCGTAACAGCGCTGTAAAGCAATTAGAGCTTTGCTAATGTCTTGTCCGACAGCCAAGTCCACTACTCAGGCCTAGGACCTACGCCTGCTTCACTTTTGCTTGCCGACGAGTAGTAAGCGGTTAATGATGTTAACGTGAAAACAGAATATTGGTCAACGAAATTACTGCCTCGCGACCCTTGCTAATGTACATCAGGCTAGGCTGTGCGCCACCTCTTTGTTACCTAGGGCACCTAACCACTCGGACCTCGACGTGTTTTTGCTTTCTGCCCGAGGAAAACTTCTACGCGGTGACAATGAGACGTCTCGGCCGATGGAACAGGAACAGCGTTCGTCAATCTGCTCCTTTCCGGATCAATAAATACCCACCCGTCCTGCATTTGTTTGCGCTAAGAGATTTCTCAAAAACAAACGCAAAAAATCTAAAAGCGTTCCGGTCACCGCTGACGCATCCAACAAATTATAATTGTACTATGAGATATATTATGAAACACAAGTTTTCAAGTATAGCAACCCTAATTAACAGTAGTTACTAACAAGGTTACTATCAAAAGATTATATTACCAATTGCTATACCTACTAATTTTGTATTACAGAATAGGTCTCTATCTTTTCGGACACCAACTACATTCTATACAATATCTTCTCACTTTTCATTTATGCAACAAATCTTCAATCGTATCTATCCAATAAATAAATAATTAAATATATCATCACGCCTTTTACCCATTACTACGTGTGGCATTCTGCCGAAGCAGAGCTCGGTAAGTCATATATTTATGCGCGTGAAGTGTGGTTACAAGCCATCAAATCACGACCCTAAAGATGTGTTAGTGGTGGGGGAGCCACAGGGGTAATTTTAAATTGGTGAAAATGTTTGTCGGCTGTGGGGATCGAACCAGGGTTCTTAGGATTCACAGGCCGACTCGATACCACTGAGCCATTACCCTATAAAGATTCATAACGTACGGAAAAGATTAAAAGTCAAAGTATGGCACTCTGCCGAAGCAGATCTCGGTAAGTGATACAGTTATCGGTGTCTCCCCACCACTAACATCTTGGGGGGCTATGATTTGACGACTGATAACCTCACTTCACGTGCCTAAATATATCATTATAAGTATATTTTTTAGGGAGGGCCAGGTCCTAACAAGAGGCTTGCGTATATCCGAAAGACAAACAAACGTAATAGAGGGACATAAAGTTAAAGATTCATAAAGTGGAATGATAGCAATTGTCCTTAGCAGTAAACGTTGCCTTCAATAAAAGTTTTGCCGGCGTATCAACAATAACATTAGCAGCTAGCATCCATAGCGTCCAGTATCAGTGGCGGCGCGGCGGTGTAGTGTGGTTTATGTGTGGGCAGCGTGTTTTTACCGCTGGACGAAGGCGATATCACCGCGCGTTATCTTTTGCATTCGCAGCAGAACACAAACACAAGTTGTGAGATCAAACGGCCGATACATTAAATAACATCTCTCGCTCTCACTTGCACAATAACCGGAGCGGGAGCCGGAGCGGGAGCCGGAGTCGGACTCCGGACAACTTTATCTCCGGCGGCGGCGGACAAACTTATTCGTCATCGGCAGCAGGAATACAGGAGCCACCAAAGCTTCGGGATCGTGATCGTGATCGGTAATGAAATTTTACGAACGCTTTTCGTTCCCAGTTGAACGGTTTAGTGGTTCGAAAACGAACGATGCTTTCCATTTACTACTCTTACCAACTACTTTTACTTGGAACATCTAATACTGTTTTTACTATTATTCTCTTTTCTAGGTTAAACGGGACATGACGAGCTGACTGCTCCCCGATAATTCGTCATTTCATTTTATAATTATTTAAGTCAATTGAGATGGTTTGAGATTAGTTCATTTGGCCATCTGAAATGTATGTCAAATTATGATTCGTGAAATTGAGGGTGAGAGATTGCATGGAAAACTAAGGAATAAAGGATTGAATATGAGTGAAGGGTGTGTTAGAATACGAATGTTTGGCAGAATGAATTTGATGAATAAATGAGGAGTTCAATTGCAAAACATAAATGAGCAATAGATGTCAGTATATGGTTCAAAATACGACCAATCGAACGGTAGTATAATTTTGTACAAAATATTAAAATCTTTTAAATTTATGTATGGAATAGAATAACGAAATAGATAAGAGTTAAATTATTTAAAGAATATTATTGATAATGAAAATGTGAGTCGAGAACATAAAATAAAATAAATATATCATCACGCCATTTACCCATTACTGGGTGTGGCCCTCTGTATCTCATCAAGTAGAGTAGCACGAACCCTTGTAACATCACTCAACAATTATTTTTCAGATTCATTCTTGCAAACATTCCTATCTTGAAATTCTACTTTCACGGCATAAAAATTAAATTAAATAAATAAATATATCATCAAGTCTTTTACCCATTACTGAGTGTGGCACTCTGTCGAAGTAGATCTCGGTAAGTGATATATTTATGCGCGTGAAGGGCAGTTATCAGTCGTCAAATCACGGCCCCTAAAGATGTTATTGGACGGGGAGCCACAGGGGTAATTTTAATATGGTAAAAACTGTTTCTCGGATGTGGGAATCAAACCGAGGTTCCAGAATCCACAGGCCGACTCGATACCATTGTGCCACTGAGTCAAGAACATAAAAAAATATATATATATATCATCACGCCTTCTACCCATTACTGGGTGTAGCACTCTGCCGAAGCAGATCTCGGTGAGTGATATATTTTGCGCGTGCAGTGCGGTTACCAGTCGTCAAATTACGGCCCCCAAAGATGTTAGTGGTGGAGGAGCCACAGGGGTAGCTTTTAAAATTATGAAAATTGTTTGTCGACTATGGGAATCGAACAAGGGTTCTCAGGATCCACAGGCCGACATCATACCGCTGAGTCAAGAACATGAATTTTATTAATGTGAAAAAGTTAATTGTGGAATACGTACATGTCGGAATGATGTAATATTAATTTTCAAAAGGGTAATATTTCTGATTTTTTTTCAAAAATTAATTATAAAATAAAAATAATTAAATATATTATCACGCCAACGATGTTTGAATTCGATAACTTTAGTTTGAGAAACGAAAATTATATCCAATAAGCTACGATCAGTATTTAAAATAAAATTAGCTACTGTTTCTTCAATTTAAAGAAGATAATAAATAAAAATTTATGGAATTATTTCAATACTAATGGTTGAAAATAACTTTTAGTAATACCAGGAACATTATATTTAATAAATAATAATAACAAAAAATGTATTTGTGCCTAATTATTCGTTAATATAAATAGGTTGTTAAGTATTGTATAAAAGTAGAAATGAAGCTGATAAAAAATGAGTAAAGTTGTGAAAATGACATTAAACACATTGTGCGACCGTTTATTACGGTGTCAATGTGCCAAAAAATGTTTCACAAACAAATCTGGACAAAATCATTTACAACTTTGGAAGTTTCGAAACAGAAAGTTTTTTTTTTAACTTTTATAACTTGAGCTTTATTGAAAGTTGTTTATTAACGAACTAAATAATAAATTTAATATTAAAAATTTCTGACTGAACAATTTACAAGGAATTTGCAGATTTTTTCCCGGGAGCGATGCAAATCACGGGTAGTCATAGTGGATGTCGGTGTAGGTATGTAGTGTTTTTTTGAGTTTGAACGTGGTGTGGATGGGCGGTACTGCTGCGCGGCGCCTGCACAGCGCGATTGGCGTCCGCGGCGCCGCGACGCCGCCTACCTACCGCGGCGCCGCTCTGCGCTCGTGGGTGGCGTCTGCACGGGAAGACGCCTCCGATTGTCGCGTCCACACGTCCGACCACTTTTTCAAACCCAACACACACCTCCCATGTCCTACATACACATCATGCGTAGCGCTAGACATGTGCTAAATCTACCGGAAAATAATGACGAATCGATGTTGTCTGTTGTGAGCAACAGCTAATAGAGAACTCAACTTGTGCCAGTCGTTTATTAATTTAGAAACTCGGAAAGTTTGTTCGTTTCATTAATAACTGGTACCATTACACTCAACTGGCGAGGCATTTTTACTAGGCGCCGGAAACGTAAATTAAATGCAGCACATTTAAGACAGGTCAGGTCTTAAAAACTTCCTTCCCAACTTTGACCCTAGTCTCCAAACTAAACAACTTTGCCTTCAATCGATAAATATGACTCGTACACGTTGCACTCGTGACATTGTTGGAGAGAGAACAGCGATAAGTACTCCTCGCCTCTCTCACTCTTTGTAACTTGTTGAGATTTCCATATTCATCAAAAAGTTACTCATTTCCGTTTCCTTTTTGTTAATCACTTGGAAAAAGTAAAAGTGTTGGCGTCTTCGGCCAAGTTTGGCGACGCGCGGCGCGGCGTCGCGGCGGACACTAGACCTGGCAATGTTTAAAGTTTCGAGAGGCGTCGCTACAAAAACACCAACGATTTAATTGGGGACACAAAACTTCTCATAACACCCAACTAAAAGAAATTATAGAGAAATCATAATCATTCGACCATAAAATAGGCAATAATTCAAGCAATTTAAGGGGATATACCACCCAGGCGAACTGAAATGTGAACCTTTTTTTGGGAATTTTTTTCTCGATAACCAATCAATGCATTAAAATGAAATTTTAAAACTTTATTAGACATGTATTAAGGTACATAAAAATATTTTTTATTTAAATTTATGATACAAAATGGCGTCCTGGCACTATGTAGGAGGAAATCGACGTGCACTGTATCAGTCTCCATACACCACTTAGAGCAAAAAAATAAATTTTTCCTTAATCTGCATTAATTTTTCTTGGCTTTAATTTTCATTTTTTTTTTCATTTTTTGGCAAGAAAACGAAATTTTTTATTGCAAATGTAATTATTTATCATTCTTAAAAATCGTGTGTACTTCGAAAGATACTCTAGCTCCGATAAAAATTGAGCGACCTACGCTGCACGCCAATTTGAAAACAAAGTTTCGAGAAAAACGCGTTTACTATACGAAATATTCCAAATATAGGGATGCTATTTTGTTACCTTTACTCTGCTATCCCAGCATCATACTGCCCATCCAAGCATGCATTTCACTCTTCAGCCTCTTTTCTAAGCGACGTAAGTTTTTCCCGAGCGCTTTTCTGATGAGTCGATGCTAAGCGTCTTTTTCAAACGTTACGTCATGATACGTTCACAAGTATTCTTAACATCTGTCAGTTCAGCTTAGATAGTACCACAGTTCACTAGCCCCTAGTTGGTCTAGCTGGATAGTTGATCGCACCATACTGATGAGTCCCTAAAGGACGAAACGCGTCTATGGTTAAAGCTGAACTGACCAGCCTTTGATGATGACCTAATAAGTTGATTCAAATGTGCTGTAATTTTGTGGAACTTTGACAAGTGTTGGAAATTTTCTTTTTCTTATCTTATTAAGACTCAGTTCCACATCGCAATTAACAATTTGTCTTTGTATTATTTGTTTCAGAGCGCTTAAATGCGTCTTAAAGAATGAGCTATAAAAATTGTTTTCATAGCTTGTCTCCCAAAATAGTTTTTGAATATCATTTTCAAATAGTTTATACATCTTTTAAGGCAATAAAAAAAAAGAAAATTTGCTGGGTAGTAGTATAACCCTTTAATTGAGAGTGAACGCAAAACTTCTCATAACAGCCAACAAAAAAGAAATTATAGGGAAATGATAATCATTCGACTATAAAATAGGCAATAATTCAAGCAATTTAAATTTCGTGGTTTTATCATCGGGGCTGTTAAATCACGAATTCAATTCAATTCTCGTAAATAAAGCGCTAGTTTAATGCCGCGCCAAAACAAACATGAAATATTTTTAATTTCACGCTAACGCGATCGTTTTATTGTTGACTAGCACGCACGTCACGTTTTTTAGTTTCAATTACGTTTTAATAACGTCATCATTTCTATTGTCTGTTCCATATAAACTAGGAAAAATTAAATTTTAGCGTAGTTTTGCTGCGAGTTTTAAAATTATTAGATGCAGGGAATTGAATATTTCATATCGAGAACGAGTGTTTGAGAGCAAACAGTGTTCAGTGTACGTGTCAACAAGCAAGCTGCATTTTTCGGCGAACAAAAGCGAGCGATAAATTGCAAATGGCGCTTAGTTTATGCAGAACATGGCGCCGGGGTGCCGCGTGTCGGTCAGCACGTGAACTAATATCCGTCGGGCAACTTTTAAACATGTAGCACCGGCACGCATCAAATTCTAATTCGCACAAACTTACCACCCGGCGCCGGGCGTCGGCGTCGGCCGTCCACTGCCTCGGACAGCGACGGAACATTCAATTTGTAAAGTTCGCGGCGAACATCTGTGGAATTGTTAACAGCTCGTAAACACGACGCCGCCACCGCCGACGTCGACACTACGTGCTGCCACCCCCAGAATTACAATAAACCAACACTAGTTTTTCTATACCCTGATAAAAATGCTCACTACTGGACCATTTCCCAACACCAAACAGAAATCAACTATTAAAATTCAAATAAATTAATAGAGTCGTTTTTAACCCTAAGAAAAATAGCCAAATTTTACTATAACCTACACAACACTTTTTTGTAGGATCAGAAATGAAGTTTATTCAAATTATAATTGATGAGGTTGGTAGCTCAGTCGGCCTGTGGATCCTGAGAACCTTAGTTCGATTCCATCAATCGACAAGCAATTTTCACCTTTATGGCTCCACCTCCACTAGCATCTTTGTGGGCTGTGATTTGACGACTGGTAACCTCACTTCACGCGCAACATCGAGATCTGTTTCGGCAGAGTGCCACACTCAGTAATGGGTAAAAGGCGTGATGATATATTTATTTATTTATTTATTTTTATAATTGTAATGGGGTAATGGCTCAGTGGTATCAAGTCGGCCTGTGGATCTTAAGAACCCTGGTTCGATCCCCACAGCCGACAAAACATTTTCACCAATTTAAAAAAATAGCCCTGTGGTTCCTCCACCACTAACATCTTTGGAAGCCGTGATTTGACAGCTGGTAACCGCAGTTCACGCTCATAAATATATCACTCACCGAGATCTGCTTCGGCAGAGTGCCACACCAAGTAATGGGTAGAAGGCGTGATGATATATTTATTTTATTTTATTTTTATAATTGTCTAGCAGTACGCTGGTGTTGATAGCGTTACGACATTCGAACCCGGAGATCCCGAGTTCGAATCCCACTCAAGCTAATAATATATAAACTACCATACTACGACTCGGTACACTGTACTGTAATTGGGATTAAATTCCTGTTGTACAGAGTAGCATAAATAAATAAATAATTGTAATAATAAAATAAATTGAACATAAAATAAATAAAATAAGTATTACGCCTTCTATCCTTTACTAGAGGTGGCACTCTGCTATAGCAGATCTCGATAAATAATATATATTGTGATTACCAACTGTGAAATCACGCCCCCCAAAGATAGTGGTGAGAGAACTCTAGAGGTAATATTAATGTGGTGAAAATTGTCGGCTGTGGGAATCAAACTCGGGTTCTCAAATTGACAGGCCAACTGATTGCAGTAAAATAAAATTTTACTCTGAATATTCAAAAAGCAATATATGGGGAAAATATTTTCCAAGAGAAAAATGTATTTATTTGCAAAATTTGGTGAGAAGTTAAATCCGAGTAAAATATCCATTGATGTATAAACAATGCGAGTAAAATGAGTAACTTTGTAAAAAATGATACGAGCCATACGTGTTCAATAATTTTCCCGTATCGAAAGAAACAATGTTGATGGTCGAGTGCGTGTTGGGGCGCGGGGTGCGAAGCAGAGAGGGCGGTTATGTACACGCCGCAGAACAAAAGACAGGGGCACACCGCAACATGTTTTCCAAAAACGCCCGCGGTCAAAACGTACAAAACATAAAAATGTAAATAATGCAAATCAATCGGGAATGGATGTAGACAAAACAAATAAAGTTAAATATTAGCGTGAGCTGTGTCCCGCGGGCTACACACACACACATACACCCAGACACATACACGGTGTGTGCATAATTCAACCGACGTCCACCTAAGGCCGTCAGCCTTATTAATAGTTCACGCGCTAGTCACGTTGCAGACTCCGGAGTCCAGACTCGACTCCGGATCTCTCTCTGGAAATGTGTTTAATTTAAGCGCGCTGCTACTTACATACACGCCAACATACTACATACTCAATACAATATGGACATGGGCTTAGCAAATCTATATTTCTTGTTATAAAAAGTTTTGAATTTAATTTGTTTGAACATTTCGTCAGGTTTAACCTATTTTATTATTCTTATTTGTTATTATACTGTTCGATATTATTTTAAATAATGATTGTGTGATCCAATTTTAAAGAAATTCATATTAAAGAAATAATAAATAATATATTTGTGTTTATTAACATCAAATAAATTTAAAACCTTGTATTATTATTACTACAAATTTAATATATAGGGTATAAAATAAGTAAAGAATATTGATATTATTTCTGAAATAAACATTTAATCTAAATAATATAAAAAATGTTTCAAGGATTTATGATTGCGGGTATTTTGGCAAAATCAAATATTTTTTTTCGGTGGTAATTTTTTCATATATATCAGAATGCAATAATATTTAATATTTAATAGTAAAAATTGAGAACAATCGTGTTGAAAAATTATAATTTTACAGATTTTTACCAGAAATGGATTTTAGTTGCCATAATATACTAGTGATTATTTTTTAACGTTTCTCAAAACCAATGAAATGCTTCATTGTATGTCAAGTGTCTGCGTTTTAACCAATCCTGTCATTATTATACTGAGAATAAGGCTCTTGTGATTATTCCCGGGAATAATCTCTGTAGGTACTTTTTTGTTTATGACAATAATAATAATAATTATTTAAAACTGTCAACGCGTCAAGAAAATGTTTGAAAAAAATCGATTTCGATCCATTCCAGATACATAAATACACCAACAAATTTTGGAAACAACTTCCAAGACTACATTAATAAGTAATCAATCGATATGAACCCAGTTCAAAATCTTTTAAGTTGGATGAATCGATCTCAACAGCTACATCAAAAAATAATCTAATTAAATATAACTCTAGTGTTGGATAAATTAGAAAATAATTCTCCAGTATCTTTCTCAAACTTGTTGCCATTTGGCAATAGGCACTCAAGCCCTATCGGCTTTCGTGACTATTGCCAGGCAACAAGTTACAAAAATTATTATTATTATAAAATATAACAGGTACCGAGATCTACTAAAGCAAAGTACCACATCCAGTAATAGGTAAAATGTGTAATGATGTATTATATTTTTACTATTATTATTATTATTATTAGATCCAGTATAACATATTTTATATTTTTAATGTTTCCAAAATAATTTTTGAGAAAAATTCTTCAAATAAAAAATGGAGGTTATTTATTTCTTCATCACAGCAAGTTTCTGTACAACAATTTAGGATCATTTAGCAACCAAAAATATATTTTATAAGTTTTTCTATTATTTTAATATGTGATAAGTATGAATGATTTGACGTTGAAGCTTGCATGTTCATGGACGGGGAAGTAAGAACGCAACCGTGTCAATAAGCAAAGAACAAACTGTTAAGAACGGCGCGTAGAAAGGTTCGAAAGATGGTAATCTTATGGGCAACCTGTGAGAGCGTTAAAAGATAAGTGGTGTGAAAATTACTAGTTTGGTGTAACAAAATTTAGTTTGTAACTGGGTTACTTTTCAGTTTTGCAGAAGAAAAAATTTTCAACAAACTTTCCTCTGAAAGTTTTAACTCTGGAAGTTTAGCACAGATATTCGTACAGTGTAAACAGAAACTTATAACAGGATTTCCAGACACCAACAACAATTAAACATCATTTAGTCGCAGAGGTTATAAAACTAAAAATAACCGTTCCATCTGCAGTTAAAAATGAGCGCAGCAAACTCGTCGCATGCTTGGATCATATCGCGGCAATAATTAAAATTTTCGCGATGATAAAACGTAGGGGAGGGAGATGTGACGTTCACAATAAGCACGTAACTACCTTCGCTTCTGACGCGATACAGCCAGGGAAAAAATGACAGAATGCCAAGCGCAGGACTGGCACAGGAACATGACTCAATTTAAATTTTACAAAGATTTTAAATTTCCGTTATACATTTGATTATTATTATTATTAATTTAAAAAAAAAAGAATAATAATTATACTTACAAAAGAAAAATTATGAAATTGATAATATTGAATCCAATTTGTGAAATTGGTGTATCTACTTTATTCTTCTTTATCAAGGATTGAATCTTCACTTTTAATCCCGGAGGAACTAAATTGACAGGTAAACAAACATTATCTCAAAATATTTTATGGGGTCGTTTTATACTTTGGAAAAAAATGAAGGCTATAGAACAAAATAGTTATTTATGTACCAAGGGTGAAATCAGCCGTTGATTATTAGCACGAGGCGCAAAGCGCCGAGGGTTAATAACACACTCAGAGTAAGAAACGCTAATTTCACCCGTGGTACATAAAATATTTTATGCACAACAAAATAACATTTAATTATCTGTTCAAAAGATTAAAATATGTAAATAGGTTATATGTCAAAATGACAAAAATTGTCATTTTATTTATACAGGATGGTCCATTTAAAGTGTTATCAGGAAATATCTCGGAAACTATAAATTTTACGCAAAAATGACCTACACGAAAAACAATCGTATAAAAGGGGGGGCCATAATAACGAAATATTGGTTTTGTCCTAGATGGCGCTGTTGTCGCTAAATCATGGTCAAGTCAATTTTTTTAAATGAAAACCCCTATTTTTTATTAAAGAATCAGATTCCTCGTTAAAAAAAGGAAGAATTTATTTAGTTCACTTTTTCGTCAGCATGATAGATGACGCAAATGATGTTACTTTCGGACGTTCCTGTATCTTACTTTTTGCGAATTTTGAAAATAATAAATCATATAATATATACCCTTAATTTTTAATAAATACATCCTGTATATCAGTGGATTGTGACTAGAACACTCACCTCAAATTCGACAGTTCAAAGCCTTCAATCCATATTTAAAAAATCAAATAAAAATACATCCGCGTCCAAGTGGTTGCGATTTCATAAATTGGGATTAATTTCCTGTAGAGTAGGGTACGAAATAAATAAACAAAACAAATGAATCCGGACCTGGGTGGAACCACAACCGCAGTAATAATACGAGGCAGTCTGATCACGCTAGCAACGATGTCAAACAGTAATAACATCAACACGCCCGCGATGTTTTTATATTACGCCGCCACAAATGATATTTCTGATTTGAGATTTTTATCTCGGAAATAAAAGCGATGAAGTTATGGCGGGCGTCGCGCATTGCGCTAATAGACTTGTCCAAGTTGCAGAGCGTTATGTGGGACGAGCACGCACCCACGCCGAGGCGCCCCGACGCTTTTTTATGCTGTCGTGTTCTGGGGATATTCCGCCACGCGCTATATGCAAACAAGCTCATTTGATGTTAGTTTCCGCAGGTGCTAACGCGACGAAATTTGTAAGCGGTTCTGTTTACAATCTTATGTAGGTAAATGAAAAATTATCCTGGATTTTTCTATTATAATCATTTTGCTGTAATTTAATAGCTAGTAAAAATAATTACATTTTGTTTGAAAATATGAATTGCTGTCAGTTTCGTTATTTTTTTTTTTTGTATACAAGTGTTAAGTCGGCCTTTGGATCCTGAGAACCCTGGTTCGATTCCCACAGGCGACAAACAATTTTCACTACCCCTGTGGCTCCCTCACCACCAACATCTGTGGGGCCGTGATTTGTCGACTGGTAACCGCACTTCACGCGCATAAATATATACTTACTAAGATCTGCTTCGGCAGAGTGCCACACCCAGTAATGGATAAAAGTCGTGATGATATATTTATTTTATATTTATTTTTTTAATTTATAAAAATCACCATTTGATTGACTTAGGAAGGGCGGCAAATTGGAGACCGCCCTGGGCGGCAAAAGTTCTAGGTACACCACTGGTCGGGAATATTATTTGGAAAAGGAAAAACTGGCCCACTTACATTAAATCATTCCATTGTTTTATAATTGCCATGGAAATGGTTTCATTTTTTCTACCTAGGAATAAAAAATTTACTTTTTTCCCTAGGGCTGTATTATTTTCATTGCCCAATTAAAAGAAAAAAAAATACTCTCTGGCAGGGTTACAAAAAATTTTTTTTTTCTATTATCTACTTTGTTTTTTTTTTCTGCAACTTAAAAATGGGTAAAGGCAAATAACAAGAGACGTATCAAAACAATGAATCTAACTAAATGTGTGTATGAAAGCTGAAATTAGTACAGATAACGATAACTAATTACTAAACTAGAATTAATTTGTAATTAATTAAATTATAATTACAGTAATAGTAATGCCTGCCTTTCATACAACAATACAAGAATAATTCGAATAAATCGTCCATTATATCCATCAATTTATTCCTTTAAATTTAATTTTCTCTTTGCAGAGATTTAAAATATAAGTTGAGTAGAGAGATAAAGACGTGATTTAAAAATTCCAGGTCTGATATAAAGTTTAGTAGTTGTGAAGTTTGTAGATAGGTGTATGTGAGTAAGATTGGTTGAATTAGATAAAAAGCCAGACATGCAGATAGCCGCAGCACCCAGCATCAGCCTGCCTCGCCCGATGTTTGGCTATTTGTGACCGCATATTATGCGCTTACGTGTCTGCAGAAAGTTTTCGGGGCCGATGGTCCCACACCGCCTGCCAACCAGCATCTCGCGTGTACCCAGGCGCAAAGGCAAACACGAAGTTTGCTGGAAGTTTCCTGAAGACTCTACCGCATGTGTGTGTGTGTGAGTGTGTGAGTGTCTGGACCAGGCCATGCTGCCTCTAACTCTTACAAAGCCGTTGGAAATACGTTGGTCGCTCGCACCTTCAACGGGACCCACCCCACACGAGAGATCGGCTGCCATGAAGTTTTCCAACCGAAAATTGAATATGGATAAAAGTGGAATGTAACCTCGGGGGTATATTCGATTTGCCAGCGAGTGCCTCATTCATTCAGATATTTCAATATTATCACACTTATTGCTAGTCGTAGTCTTGTCGATAACACTACGAGAGGTCGTGACTTGTATTTAAAAAATACGACTGTCTGAGTGGTTTGGATTACACTATAAACTACTGTGATTGGAATTAAATTCCTGTTATGCAAAGTACTAAATGAACAAATAACGAGTGTTCAATAAATCTTGGCGTCATGGGTGGCTATGGGCTGTGAACACATGTATACTTTATTCATACAATTTAACCTTAAACGTCATCATTTATTTGACATAAATTAAAGTAAAACAATTATTTATTTTTTAACTGTTTTAAAGTAAAATGTTTACTCAGGAACAAAAAAACGTTCATAGTGAAGTCCTGTTTTCACAAGAGTCAGAAAAATAAAACGGAATTGCACTTTCCTTATTTTGAATGACGTTTGACGTTTTATTTAAAGTTAAAATGTATTAATAAAGTACAGATATATGTTTCACAGCCCATAGCCACCCAGGACGCCAAGACATATTGAACACCCGTTATATAAGTATGCAAGAACTAGATATGTAAAAGTATCCATGTGATCGTAATCTTACCTAGTTTTAATTACAGCACAACATATAATGGAATCTGAATCAAAAATAAATGGGAGGTGAATATTAAATTTAGTAAATGATAATTGTAGATTGTGTAGTAATGTAAATTAAAATATTAAATTTCTTTTTTTTTTCTCTTAATTAACTAACATGTGTAATTAAATGGCTTCAGTGATCCTTTTTTACTATTCAAATTGGACGTTTCTAATTCCATAATAACTCATAATTCATGTCAAAATATCATCGGCAATTATCATATAACTTGTTACGATAGTTCATGGAATTAAAATTTGCCAACATTCTATTATCTCCTATGCTATTTAGAATACTCTTTATCAGTGGATAAATATGACATATTTTGTGAATATATTGCAAAGTTATAATTTAATTCGCAGTTTTGCCACTTGGTCGCGCTGTATTTAAAGTCTATTGTAGAATTATAGAATAAATATGAATATGGTACTTACAGAACTAGTCAATGGTCTGCAGGAATTAAAAGCGGACTTACCTATAACAAAAGAAAAAACAAATTAGTATTACTAAATTCTTGCACTGATATAAATTTGCAGTTATTTAAAATAAAATAAATAAATGCATTATCACGACATTTTAATCATTTCTTCGTGTAGCACTCTGATATAGTAGGTATATTTTTACTACTTATCAAATCACGGTCCTCGAAGAAAATAGTGGAGAAAGAGTCATAAAATAAATATATAAAATCCATTAAAATTTAAAAATATTTTTTCTACAATTGTCAAAAAACGCGATATTTCAACATCGTTATGAATACGCGAAGTTTGCGGAATTTCACATGTGAAAAATGACTACAACACTTCACTGTTTTAATAAAAGTTTTTTTACACTTTTGAAAAAATATTTTCATTATTTTTTTTTTTTATAGATGTAGAAAAAATGTTTGTATTTCGTGGACAAAATTCGTATTTTCTTGGCGCATTCGAATGACTCATTTCGCGCATTTAATACAAAAATTAGTATGATTATTTTTGTAGGAAGAGATAAGTAATGAAATAAAGAGAGTAAAGTTTGAGTAGTAAATAGAAATGTAGATAATAAGGCATGTGTTGGTAGAGTAATTAGCAGTAGGGATATTTGTATTTATCACCAGGAAAGTGAGGATAGGTGTTAGGTAGGTGGATATCATCAGCATTACGAGGCACGCGACGACAACTGGAATCTGACCCGCGGGAGCCGTTGCAGTGTCCGCCCGGCTCTCTCGCCGCGAGCACAGCCTGAGAAACTCTGAGATTTATTCGTGATGCTCGGCCACGACGCGAACCTAATGAAATATCGTATTCATAGCAGCGGCGGAGCTCCAGGACAACGGGACGTCTCCAGAGACCTGGACACCTTACCTGCTGCTGCTGCTGGACACGTCTTTTTGTATTACACATGGACCATGGAGCGAATATGCGCACGGCTTATTTGCATTCCAAATGTACATTTACATACATCGTGGATCAGAACTTCACGCACACACGGACACGAAAAACAACGCTACTCACATGCTATTCATATTTACAGCTACTCGTATATCCTACTTGAACACGGGATTGTAGTTATAAAATTCTAAAAGTAATTAAGAAAAATAAGGGTTGTCATTCATTTAACGATTAGTAATAGACAATGACCGAGTTACTATATCTTCACACACTTGAATATGACACTATTATTTCAACTTTTTCAATAGTAAAAGAACACTGTTTCAAGAATGTTTCCGTTATCATGGATACGTCATTGTTTCGTTTTTTTTTTATTTTAAGACCAAAAATAGTATATTACGTACCATGAATTGTAAGTGATAGTTTTTTAGGTCAAGACTGTAGTTTGGGACCTAAATATTCGCGACCTAAAAAATCACTTTTAGTTCGAGGTTAGTAAGCTATTTTTTACAATACTTGCACAAATAGAAGGAGAAGAAAAATAGGTTTCAAAATTGACAGTTGTCAAATTAGTGTCAAGATAAACAGGATCTTGATATGTAATATTTACTTATTGTTCACAGTGGACTGAAAGTAAATATTAAAGTCCTGATATAACCATGGAAACCACTGTGCAATAAAAGTTCCGTTTACTGTGTAATTTACAATACAAGTATTGTAAAATAATATTTTTTACAATACCAGTACTGTAAGTGACCCATTAATGACAAAATTTAAACAAAGTAAACGGAACTTTTATTGTACAGGTGACTTATGGTTATAATATTTATTTACCATTCACCGTGGACAGTAAATAAATATTATAGACCATGGTTCTGTTCATTTTAACAACAATTTGACAACTGTTAATTTTGAAACCTATTTGTCTTTTCCATACTCATTGGTGGGTTACAGGTGTGATGATATATTTATTTATTTTATTTATCACCCTTTCCTGAATATGAGGGCTCTGCAAATGCAGGTCTCAAGAAATTAATTTTATTTTATAATCAAATAAAAATATCTATAGATTTTAAAATTGATAGGTTTATTTTATATTCAAACATAATTTGGAAATAAGAATTTAAACCCGGATACTTCGCGGCACAATCCATGACTTAATTCACTACGTAATAATCTCCATGGTCCGCTAATTCCATTTGAACCTAACACGTATTATTTAACCTCAAAATATCTATAGATTTGTTTATAATCGAATATAATTGGATAAATGGTGGAGGTGCTTCAAATAAATCAAATAAATATTTATTTTCTATAGATATAAGAATTGAAACCCAGATATCTCGCGCCACAATCCATGACATAATTCACTATGTAGTAATCTAACACGTATAATTTAACCTCAATCAAGCATTTTTATTAGAATGTAAACACATATGAATAATAAAGCAACCATCATGTTACACATGTATGAAGGTGAGATTCTTAGGGTGAAAGGGGTGAATATTTTGTGCGGTCGAGCAAACGGGGAGAAAAAGTGTGAAGCTACCGCACAGACATAAAAATACGATGTGAGTCTGAGAGGTGAGATGTACGTGTGAGAGTCAGGTTAATGAAGGGGCAGCGACGGAAGTGGAAGTGGATCCAGCCCGCGGTGTAATTATCATCGTAAAGTGGACTTTACGAGCGCTCCGAGCCTGTCGTAAAGGAATGCTTCATTTCAGCAGAGCTGGAGACCTTCTTCACAGAGCCGGATTTACCACGAGCTATGTACACTACACCCAACTATTACTAATCACCCTAGTTTCTTTGATACTTCATAATGAATTAAGAACGTGGATTTGACTGAAGATAGAAGGAATAAACTAACTTATATGAAAAGAAGTATGAACGTAATCAAAGCGAAAATGGTGTGTTAGTATAGGAATGTATGGTGAAGGTTAATTAAAGATTAAATATAATAAATTCTTTAAACTTTTTTCTACTCCTGTTATTAAAATGACATTTATCTGCGACCATTTGTAAAATTAATTTTTATTTGGCTGTTTTCAGTTCGTAAAATGAGTGTTTAATAACAAGATTCCATTAGTCATTAGTTTACCAGCAATGGTTACCATGGTTACTCTTACTATTTCGTACTCGTTTTGCAATGAAACCCTTTCCTCACTAATATTAAAATATACTATTCCCTCAATTCAGTAGGGAGAGAAAATAAAGCCATATCCATAGCAACTGGAAAACAACGGTATGATTTGAAATGTTCATGGTAATGTAGAAACTCATGAAAAATAACATATTTAAATTTTATTGAAATCTGTCGTAAATTATAGTACCATCTTAAGGAACTAATTTAAAATAATATAACACTAGTTATGAAATGGAGGATTCCACCATTCGATTCCACATATATTTCTGCGTAGATACACATATTTTGATCCTCAAAAAATATTTTTTATCGCCGGAGTCATCATTTAAAAAAATTCGTTTAATGAAAATGCAATTTTTTTTCTTGAACCAGTTGAAATCGAAAAATTTTAAAATATGGTTTGAGACTACAAGAAATCGAATGCCGTTGAGCGCATCTTCATATCTCTTTTAGATATTTAATTACAGCGATTTTTGACTTTTTTAAAATCTCAACTTTGAAGGCCCATATCTCGAAAACTAAAAGAGATATTGAAATGCGGTTTGAACGAGTGTATTTCTCGTGCTCCAATAAACTAATACTGAAATTTTAAAAATTTTGAGAATTTAACTTTTTTTTCAAATTTTTCTTTTACCCATATTTCAAAAACTTGACGAGATAATAAAAATCTGTACACACCAGTAGATTCCTTGTAAAAAAATACGTGTGTATGTAAAATTTCAGAATTTTTACTCAACGGATAAAATTTTTAGAGCAAAAAAACTAAAAATGGCCAAAATTCGTAAATTTCTTAAGGGGTACCCCTTCAAAAATCTTCAAAAAACAGTGATTTTTCGTTTTTTTATAATAAAAACTTAATCTGATCGAATTTATACCTGAAATTTTGCATACCTATGTACTTTTACGAGAGGAATTCATTGGTGTTCACAGATTTTCATTATCTGTAAATTTTTTGGAAATATTGAGAAATTAAAATTTGAAAAAATATGAAAAATTTTCAAAATTTTCAAAATTTCTGTATAAGTTAATTGGAGTACGAGAAATACACTCGTTCAAACCGCATTTCAATATCTCTTTTAGTTTTCGAGATATGGGCCTTCAAAATTGAGTTTCTCAAAAAGTCAAAAATTACTGTAATTTAAAAACTAAAAAAGATATGAAGATGCGCTCAACGGGATTCAATTTCTCGTACACTGAATTATATAGAACCATATTTAAAAAAAATTCGGTTTTTAAACTGGTTCAACCAAAAAATTGGCATTTTCATTAACAGACATTTTTGCGATCACCACTCCGGCGATTAAAAAAAATATATATTGAGGATCAAAATATAAACAGAAACAAACGTGAAAATAAACATCTAAATAAATAGTATATATTATATTTTTAATTTCATTAATCCTTAAAATTTAAATAAAAGTTTGTAACGAGATGAATCTTTGGAAACATGTATTTTAAAATTTATAAATATCATCCGACGACCCTCTTCCAATTTCTTCACAACTCCCCGAGAAGTCGCGACCCACACTTTGAAAACCGCTGTTATACACAAATAACTATAGTTTATTTAAGTATACATGTAGCTAAAATGTTGTAAGTCTGAAGATAGTAAAAGGATAAATCCGGGCCTGCATGTTCGTCCTCGGAGATCGCGGCTCCCGCGGAACTAAAGTAATTATGAATGTGAATTTAGTTTCCTTTTTACCGGAGCCACTCCGATAATGGTATTACGTGTAATGTCGGCCCGGTGCCCGGCCCAGCCCCGGTATAATGACGAATTACCCAACACGAGTTACTTTGTGCAGCGCAAACTTTGTCCCGACGAGTTATTCTCTTAACTTAACGATAACGGCAGCGTAATCAAATTACGGCCAAATAATTTGAACCACTTAAGAATGAATTTATATTTCCTTTTAAACAGCAATAAAAAGAGCTGGCTCGTGAATGATGTACAAGGTGGTTCCACCCCGCACCCCGTACCTCAGGGGAAAATACAGAAAATACAGAAACAAAGAGACGTCATCGCGTGGACGGAAGTGACAAAAAGCGATTCCTTTTCCTTTCTTGTTGCGACTGAAATTTTAAGTGGCAAGTTTGCCAGCGTACCGCGGCGGCCAGCGTCCGTCTCCACCGTCCCCGACCACCCCCGCACTACCTCATCGCCGCCACCCTAACTCACAAAACCAATCTGCTGAGACTCAACGTGCAGAATTTATTTTACGTTCCCTTAGACCATACCCTCTATGTAGCTATTCTTCATTGCTCCTGCCGGTTTTTTTTTTTTTTAATAAGTCCTCCGCATCAATTACAATTCATTATAATACATTACATCTCCGCATTTCAATACTGAATTCACTAATGAATAAGGGGACGACGGACGACATTGCGAAATAGAATATAAACGTTCCGTAATTTTCAAGCTAATCATAAATACATATTTTAAATTTTATAACATGTATATACTTTTTTTTCACATGTACAAATATTTATTTTCCTACATCTATGCGATTTCTTCGTTATTACGTAACTATTATTGCCTATTATGCAGATCAAGTGCGTTCCTGTAAGCGAAGAAACACTAGTACGGAAAGTAATTTGTGTTTTACGCAACTGTCAAAAGAAAGTTTAATTGAGAGCGATTTAAATTTCGCGTCGAACGCGGAATTTCATATTTTAGCCACAGACGCTTATGGAAGAAGAAGCTAGTAAATATGTAGTAGTATATTTTGACGTTTATAAACATACCCTAAATTGCAGTATATCTAATCTTTACACAATAAAAAGAACCGAACAAAGTAAAATATATAGATAAATGGTTTTATTTAAAGAGTAAGTAAAATACATAATATTTATTGTTTGTGTATATTAATAACACGTTGTTACAGTTGAAGTGGAAACTGTTATACTATCTAAAGAAACATTGATTTCTTCCGGATCTGTTTATATTACAGTAACATTACTGATAACAATTTCGGTGGATTTAGAAGTACCAGCAGCAGGTTGATTGTCATTGTCGAAAACAGATTCAACATAGCATGAACTCGGGCTTCAATTATCTTTGGAGGTGTTTATGATAAAAAAGGATCACTCAGTGTAGTATTCCAATTTGGACGATTTTGAAAAAATTATCTTGAAATTAGTGAAATATTTTTAAATAACGTAGAACAATGTGCAAGCAATCAACAAACAAACCATAGCAACGCCGTAAAACATTGTTCTCGTGTAATATCATTAAAATTTAATAAATTTTGATATTTTAGTGATTTTCAAAATCGCACAGTTGTAGGAAAAATGATGTTTATAACACGTGTCGAGAAAGGATAAGTGCTCGTGCAGATTTCCACACTCGGCAAGCCTCGTGCGTTAAATTCTGCAGTTGCACGTAAGAAGCCTTTTTCGGAACTTGTTATAAAAATAACTATGGATCATAGAATCCTAAAATGGTGGTAACCTGCAGATTAATAATAAAAATAAGGGTTGACATTAACTTATCAATCAATAACAGATAATATGATCGGGTTACAGAACATGAGGGTTAGATTCAGTTATATAATAGGGAGGTATATCAACTGACAAAGTCACTCTAGTACCAACATTTTTCTGCTATATAGAAATTTAATTTTCGCAAAATGATGGAAACTCGTGGATCTTAAGTTGTCACGTATAATGTATTCACGGGCGGCTTGGGAGCTACACGGGAAAAACAAAAACGAATGTTTAGCATCTCGTGGGAAATGATCGAAGGGTTCGGACGGAAAGTGGACGTTGGACGGGTTCGAGGCACGTAGCAGGAAGGCGAGACGTTTGACTAAACATCGAAGTTACATCGAAGTGACATCTGAGATGCGATGGGCTGGCCGTGCTCAGTGACACCGTCATTTGTATTTCGTACGTCTCTTGTTCTGACCAAGCCACTTCTCTCATACATTATGTATGCATACTTGCAGATACATCTGTACTACACCACCCTTGATGGAACTACATAAATTACTTCTTACCCATGAGAAATATTCATGAAAAATTATACCAACATAAATACATCATTACCACTGTTATTTGTTACTTTACGAGGTGTTCAATTTAGTTGTGCCACCATTGCTATCTCGAGAACTATAAGAGCTAAGTAGTTCTCAAAATACGGGACACAACTTTCTTATTTTAAACGGGAACACATATGTTTTTCTATAAGGTATTCGATAGAGTATTTTTTTCTGAATTCAAAGATATAAACATATCATCTTAATATAACAAAATAGCTAAGAAAATTGCATGTTACATTTATACGTATTTTATTTATATCTGGCTGAAACAAAACAAATAATTAAAGATATTCTTCTGTATAACATTGTTTCATTGTTGTTGAGTGTTATTAATTTTAATATTATTGTAGTTACACCATTGTTAGATATGTTTATTTTACAAATATATTCCAGCCAAAGCACTCTTGTTTCAGCCAGATATAAATAAAATACATATAAATTTAACATGCATTTTTCTCATTTATTTTGTTATATTAAGATGATATGTTTATATCGTTGAATTCAGAAATAAATACCCTATCGAATAACCTAAAAAAAACATATGTTCCCATTTAAAATAAGAAAGTTGTGTCCCGTAATTTGAGAACCACTGGTCAAAAAAAAATTTTTTTACTCACAGCAATAGTATTGTAAAATGGTGGTTCTTTGCTAATTTAACCAACCTCGTAGCTCTTATAGTTCTCGAGAGAGCAATGGTGGCACACTTAAATGAAACATCCTGTGTATATTTATATATTTTTTTAATTAAGAAAGTTGTACGCAACATTTGGGGAACCACTGATCGATACAAAATTTTGTTAATAATTTTGCAATACATTTATAAAATGGTATTTGTTTGCTAATTGAACTAACCTTGTAGCTCTTATAGTTCTTGAGATAGCTATGGTGGCACTACAAAATTGAACACTCTGTATTACTGAGTGCGGCACAATGCAACTGCTTTATGAATCTGTGTCTATCACGGAGCAAAGGAAGAAAAGGAATATGTGTTAAATGTGAGGGTAGGTATGCAGGAGCGTGTTAGGAGGTGAATAACAACAGTCGTCTGTGTGCATCTGTCTGTTCATTAACGTAATTCGCATTGTGTTGCGCTGTTCGTTGCTGGTTGTCGGATTGTCGCCGCGTCACTTCCGGTTAGCGCGTTCCGTGTTTTCGCTTCTTTTCCTCGTCTCCCACTCTCCAGCCCCAACACAGCTACAGACGCGTCCCATTAATCTTAGGTGCGAAACTTGTTACAAATAAGAACGCGCAGTAGCATTTATATCTCACGCTCTCTTTAATACATCGGCGAGGCAAGGCGAAGCGCTCGCTGTAATGTGTTCAAAACAGTCATAAAACTCGCCGCTCGCGTCCGTTCCGGCACTTCTTCATCGCCCCCGCACTGCGCCGCCCCCAGACACAAGGCATTATTACAACACAACCCATTCACATATGCACTGCTACTTATTTAAATTAAATTTACTTACCGTCCCGCCGCCGCTACAAAAGGCCAAGCTTTTCCAATTTGTTTTTCTTCTATTCATAACGTAATTTACATTTCATTATTAACAGAAACTATATTATTATTATTATTATTATAGCTTTGTTCTTAATGCATTCATAAAATCTAATCAGGTAAATGAGAAGAAAATTTTCCGGAACCTTCCTGTATATCTTAAAAACAAATTAAGATTATCCTTATACAAAGATAGTCTTATATAGTTTTTAAGATATATAGGTAGACACGGAGAAATTATCCCCAATTTCACCTTATTCAATTTTATATTTTTCCGAGGTTATGGGTCAAATTCAGAGTCGTTATTCACCCTCACCTCATCCTCATCTCACACTTAAAATTGAAGTAACTAAGGCAACTAACTCAAATTGTGCAAATTCTTGAGTTAGTTACCTTAGTTACTTCGACTTTGAATGTGATTTAAGGATAAGGTGAGGGTGAATCATGACTCTAAATTTGATCCTATATTTTAAAAACTATACAAGATATGAAGATGCGCTCAGCTATATCTTAAAAACTAGACTAGATTTGAAACTGAAACCTTCACCATTGAATTTCTCATAATTTTCTTCATAAGTATGCATATTTTTATTAATTTAAATTAACTGATAAATTTTGTATGGCACAAAATGTGAAATATGGTAAAATATTCGAATAAATTCAACTTTTGCAGAGGCTATATCTCAAAAACTAAACAAGATATGAAATTGTGCTCAATGGCATTGAATTCCTCGTGATCGAATTGACTTATAAACAAATTTTGAGCGACTTTGATTTTTTGAAAATTTCTTAAGGGGTACCCCTTAAGTTTTTTTCGATTTTAGGCCCTTTTCAGACTTTTTGCTCTAAAATCTTTCATCGTACGATTATTTTATTGAAAATTTACATACATATATATTTCAATGAGCTGAATTCAACGGTGAAGGTTTCTGATCCATATCTCTTCTGGTTTTTAAGACATCGACCAAAGAAAATTTTTAAGGGATGCATTTGGCCAGAAATTAAAAAAAATAAATATCGCTCAAAATTTCCTTACAACTCAAGCAAAACACGAGAAATTCAATGCCGTTGAGCACAATTTCATATCTTGTTTAGTTTTTGAGATATTTACTCAAATTTCATTCAGTTTTATTTTCTTTCATGGTATTGAATATCTGGAGGTTTTACTAACTTAGAAACAAATTTTCAGCAACTAAATAGCTTAAAATCGGCGCATTCACATCGGCGCCATCTATAGTTGCCACCTGTTTCCAAATCTAATTTTATTTTTTTCTTGTTTATCATGACATAATCTATTAAAAAATCCATTTCTGTCACTGGCAAAAATAATACACCATTTTGCAACCTTGCTCTCTAACTATCTATAAATTTCTTTTGAAAATTCTATATGAATTGAAACAAAATGAGTACAAAGATCCGGTGTTGGTGCTGAATGTATGTAAGCAGGTAGATGTGTTGTTTTTCTGCACGCGCAATTTAATTATAGTTAAAACAAACATCAAAAAGTTTTTACAGCAAATCCCTGTAGAGTATAAGGATGTTCTCATATGCCGTTCATTCCTAATACTCAATGTAATGAATCCGGGAAACTATAAAAAAGTTTGTAATGTGCAGCAGCAGGTAAAGCAATGCAGTGCCGGTCTCCCCGGACAGATAACAGCCAACGAGATAATGCTCCAAGCATGTATGTATCTCGCTTTCGATTCATTGACATTTGCGTATGGCACGTGGACTTATTCTCGGGCTGGGCACCTCAGGGGACGAGCCCTATGGCGGCGGCGTCCGAGATTGCCTACTCAGGTATGCACTCGTTGGATTTTCTCGAGAGAAATACGTAAATTTGATTGGTTCTCGGCGGTGCGCCGTGTCTCATGTCACATTATTTTGAAATTAATAATGTACCGAGTACCGCGATATTTTCTCGCGTTGTTTTACAATTTTAAAACTGACATTAGCTGTGTGAAGGTTCTGTATGGGAGCATTGATTATTCATAACGGAATTTGCTTAAATTAAAGCAAATTTGAAGACTGTAATTCCGTTTGTTGGCGCGGCCGTTGGGGAGTGTTGTGTTTACACTCGAACCGATTTGCTATCATAATACAATTACTGACACCATGCTAATTCGACTGTACAACGACATTCTTTTACGATATTCATTTCTCTAATTAATTCTCACTCTAACCAACATATTCTTAAATTAATTTCTTCTATTTCGGTGTTTTTATAGCTCTATAAACGTGTTGTAAACACGTTGTTAAGGAGATCTAGAAGCGCACTGTTTTTGGTGCTTTCCTTTTGGAAAAGTGATATGAAAGCTTTTAAATTTGAAAGATGAATGATATATAACCTCAAAATTAAAACTTGTCGATCTCGAAATGTTACTAAAAGAGTATGCTATAATCAGACAACATTCGCAACATTTACATACAGAAAAAAAATTAATTGTCAAAAGAAAATAAATTCAATTGTTTGTGTTATAAGAAAACACAACCGATAAAAAAACACCAACTTATATTTTTGACAAGACGCAGTTTTTTTTTAAAATTTAAATATTTATAAAATTACCTGAATAGAAAAAATTGTATAGAACATATTTCATAAGGTCTGCTATCGCATTCTTCTTTTGAAAAACTCGTCGCAGAAAGGTTCATTTTTCAAATTTAAACATAATTATTATTAAATACTCAGTAATCAAATTAAATTATAAATAGAAAAATTGGAATAATGCCGGGATTTTAATCTAGGACCTTATTAATTCTGGTCAATAGGCTTTACCCTCGACTTTAACTAAGCCAGGATTGCCCTAAATACAAATAAGATTTTCTTCCAATTTTTGTTATGTCATAAGCAGCTTCGAACTAATAACGGTATCTTAATTTATCTCTTTATAATTTAAAGACGAAATAATTTAATAAATCTTGGGAATGATAGATTTCTACAAATAATATATGAAAAATATACAATATCTTTTGAAAATTAAAGTCTTCCAAATCAGTTATAAAAAAGTGCCAATTAAACTGATGATAACATGAGTGAAAAATATAATAAAGAAACGTTGTAAGGTAGAATTCGGCGATCATTACACCTCGAGCGTGCGTGCGTGTCGGGGGCGGCGGGGGTGACAGGAGGGGTGGGAGATATGGCGACGCTGGGGGCGGCTGGGCTGGGGAAACTTTCCAAACACAATTTGTTGCGCTCCGGTAGATGGGTTCGCCAGTCGCAGCTCCCAGCCTGGATATTAGCACAGCCGTGTGCCACAAATATCCACGACAGCCATGTCAAGCGAATGTGACAAAAATTACACCATGAGAATTCATACTATACTGACAAGAAAGTACTACAAGCTTCACACATATATCTAAGCACGATATTTGTCAGTATTATAACATATCAGGGTGGTCAAGATGAGAATTTATCTTGACCACTGATTATTATCGGCGTCCTGAAGTTGGATAATACGTAATGAGAGCTGCAAGTTGCGACTAATCAATATTTTATTAAGGGCCAATTTTTCAATCGCCGGTTTACTCTTGATTAGTGGTAATCATGATTAAATAATAATCGAAATCATGGTTTCGAATTGTTATTTAATCATGATTAATAATAATCGGTGATTGCAAAACTGGCCCTTAAACAACATAATAAAAACTAAGATACCAGCCACGTCCCACGTTGTCCTGTGTCCTTCAACAAATCCTAGGAGCTCCATGCTGTCCATTGCACAACACTACGTACTAATACGCACAATATCACATAATTTACACATAAAAATTTCACAAAATTTCCATTAAAACGTTCACAAAACATTGAAAACATTGTGTTCACTACAGACGCCCACACTAAACTGGACATAGCTGGATCTTCCTGTGCCTACATCATCGACAGTGAGTTAACTCTTGTTCGTTAGCGTTTTTAACCATTTAAAAATATATAAATGCAATGAACAGATATAGCAACTTTTGGCAGATTGCCGACAATTAACGAACAAATCCGATTTGTATATATAGTTTAAATTTTAAAATATATGTTTCCACTTAGTTCCCTTAAAACTAAAAATACAAATTTTCGGCTTGAGTAAGAAAGTTTACTGAACTACGAGTATTTTTAATTTATCCATTTATTTTTTAACCCACTTATTCCGCAGATTTATTCATAGATATCATCACGTTATATCCCATCAAATGGGGTAGCACGAACCCTAAAATCACTCATAAAATATTAACTCATTACATTCATTAAATAATCAGTCCTCGTCAAACATTCTCATCCAAACACACCAGCCGCACTTTAATTATATTCATAGATCACTCCATATAAACTCATTCATATATTACACTCGAAATCATTTATCACACAACAAACCTTCAATCACATCTATCCAATCACTCCTATTCACTTATCATTCATCTTCTTTCTTCGACGTACATAACATATGCATAAAACATCTCAATTTATTCAAGTTTTTAAAATAAGTTAGGATAGGATTGGTGATATCGAATCGGCCTATGGATTTGAGAACCCGGGTTCGATTCCCACAGCCAACAAACAATTTTCACTACATTAAAATGACCCCTGTGGCTCCCTCTTTAATAACATCGTTGGGAGCCGTGATTTGACAACTTGTAACCGCATAATCTATCACTTACCGCGATATGCTACAGCAGAGTGCCACTTCCAGTAATGGGTATAAAACGTGATGATATATATTTATATATTTATATATTTATATTGTTGATTGTTGTAGCCTAGCTATTGAAGGTAACCCGTTGTCTAAATCGTCTTCACAACAGACATGGTGGTAGTATCAGTATATATGATTTATTTCGTTTTCTTTACGATTTTATTATTTTTTGGATGGGAATAATCAAATGGATCGTAGTAGGTATATTTCTTTTCGGTTCGGAGGTAATATAAAAGACATTTGGAGGCAAATTATTGACAGGGAATATATTCAGACGAAGCAGGAACAGGAGCGCCGTGTCTCCATGCAGACACGCGACGCAGGAAAAATAAAATCGAACCGGCAATCTTATATTCCGTAAATCATGTCGAATATCATCTTAGCGAGATCAAAACGGCTTCGTCTGGGAGCGGAGAACGCGGGCCGATTTGCATGGAAATTTGCCAGTTTCCGGCGGCACGGCAAATAAACACACACGTTTGATATGGATGTGTGTGTGTGTGTGTGTGTGTGTGCTAACTACAGATCATGACATTTGGATTAGCAACTCATCTTCGGGATTTACTACCACATGATCTGCTGTCAATTGCATGCAAACAGCGCAAATCTCATTTCTCCCTTCTGTGATGTACAACTCACCTTCAACTTTTTTCTTTCATTGATTCCGATGTTGAATTGGAATTAGAATTTGCAGCATTTTATATCGAATTTAAAATAATTCAAAAAGGTTTGACATCTGCGAAATATGAATTTAGTAAACTGATGTATTTATTTAATGGGGTAATGGCTCAATGGTATCAAGTCGGCCTGTAGATCCTAAAACATTTTCACCAATTTAAAATTACCCCTGTGGTTCTCCCACCATTAACATTTTTGGGGTCCCTGATTTGACGGCTGGTAACCGAATTTCACGAGCATAAATATATCACTTACCGCGATCTGCTTTGGCAGAGTTCCACACCCAGTAATGGGTAAAAGGCGTGATGATATATTTATTTATTTATTTTATTTATTTCTCTGTTCCTTCTATTTTTGCATAACATGCTCAGGGTTAGAAACGACTGTTTATTTTATTTATTTTTTATTTATATAAAATTAGTATCTAGTGGCATTTTTCCCATCGCCATCTTGTATGTTCCATCAGCTAGACAAATATCTGAAGGTTGTTGTGTGAAGATGTTGCGTGTCGTGTAAATAGCGGCGACCGTTTGCGCAGTCAGCGACTCGGAATAAGCAGCCAGCATCTTCCGCTTCCTGTTCCGTGTTCCGCGTTCCTGCTCCATGTCCAACATGCGGGTTTCTTTCTCTATGTTTGCCGAGGCCCAAGCACAAGCCTACTTGTACTACTGCAGCTGATATTATTTATACGACGACGACGACGAGACAAGTCCATTACGTAATCTTTTACAAAACTTGTAATCCTTTAAATCAGACGCACGTCCTCGGGGAATTTTTCCATGTATCAGAAACCGCTCTAACGTTCTAAGAAGGAAGGAATGGTAAACAGTTGGCGGTGGATTTATAGCCGGGCGGCGGCGCTCGACGGCGGTGGGGAGATAAAACTCAAGACGTCGAGATGTACAAAACGCATGGCTGAATCTTTTTTCCTGTGATTTATAGTAATAATAACTACATAATAATGTCAATTGGCTTTATTTAATGGCATTTAAAATGTTTTATGGATTAGATGTTTACAGCGTACATTAATAATAGCCCTCGATGCGATGTCGTCGCTCTCTCTAACTTATCGACACAGTGGAGATTTATCTGCGACACGCGGATCGCGGACCAGTGGAACGGATGTATCAGATTCGCATTTGAAACAACGGTTTTAAACCAGCCAACTGCGACTTGTTTTCAAGACATATTTATTACACGAGACCCTCTTTCTTATTTACTTTTTTAATTTATAATCATGTTTAGAGCATAAATCTATATAAGGAATCAGCGACAAAAAGAAATTATACCGGCTGGTGTTTCATAAGGGTGAACATAGGGATTTAACATATAAAATCATAAATAAATAAATATATATATATATATATATATATATATATATATATATATATATATATATATATATATATATATATCATCATGCCTTTTACTCAGTACTGGGTGTGGCACTCTGCCAAAGCAGATCTCGGTAAGTGATATATTTATGCGCGTGTAGTTCGGTTACCAGCCTTCAAATCACGGCCCCCAAAAATGTTAGTGATGGGGGAGCAACAGGGGAAATTTTAAATTCTTTTGATTATTTTTTGACGTTCCTCATAACCAATGAAATGCTTCTTTGTATGACACATGTCTGTGTTTTAACCAATCCTGTCATTATTATACTGAGAATAAAGCTCTTGTGATTATTCCCGAGAATTATCCCTGTAGATGCTTTTTTGAAATAATTATTTAAAACTGCCAACGAATCAAGTAAAATGTGTGAAAAATATCGATTTAGTTGTATTTTAGATACAGAAATACACCAACAAATTTTGGAAACAACTTTCATGAATACATTAATAAATAATCAATCGAAATGGACCCAGTTCAAAATCTTTTAAGTTGGATGAATCGACCTCAACAGTTAAGTCAAAAAATAATCTACCTGGCAACAAGTTTTCGAAAGATCTGTCAAATTATTTTCAATTTATTCTCACTCTCTTGTTATATTATTACTGAGAATTAGACGCTTCCTTTGAGGAAAAAAATCCTATTTGGCAGATAAAACAAAATAGAATTTGATATGGCATCACTATTTGAAATCTTATAAAAATGTAAAATGTAGTCACCTCTTCGCTTGTAAGAGAATGTCTAGAATGATGTAGTAAGTTATAATACGTCATTATAATTACTGAGACACTGTAAAGTGTATCGATACATGAAGGATGGCGTCGCGAGGTTGCGCAGCATATAAATCAGGTAGTGTCATCATCATCATCATCATCAGTCTCTGGGTGGTGCAGTAGAAGACGTGCGTGTGACGGTGACGGCCGGGATAAAAGGAGAAATGATGAGACAAAGTTTTGACGTTCGCGCGGTGTCCTGTCACACTGTCACCGCCTCCGCAAGAGCGATTTGTTCGGCGGAGGACGACCGATTATCACATTCCATTACCCCCACTGCCGCTGTTAACATATCACGCAGAAGAGTTCAACACACAACTATGCGACAACTCTTTACTTGCCCTCAGACCCATGATTACTAATTAATTGATAAGTCTCTGCCGCGCGTTCTGTGCCCGTTTCCCGTTCTTTAACGCTGCTGCTGCTGCTGCTCGCGGAAATTTACTAACATTATTAAAGGTTGCCTCACAAATATGTCTGGGATTTTCTTCGAGTATTTTATGGTTTTCATTAGCCCCGTTTACTTGGCGGCGGCGCCAGCAGCGTGGGGTAGTTTTCACCCTCCAGAGTCCGTTCACTCAGCGCTTTGATTTCTTATTTATTACCGAAAAGAAATTAACAGATTTTGTTAATTATTACACCGTAAACGCCGGGCGCGCTTTGCCATTCTTCGCTTTGAAATGAATCGCAAATGTAGAGGCAAAGGCTTTTGCTACCCTTGCACTTACATCGTCAAATATTAAATGCGTTCGTTAAATACCTATAGACACCCATACTTAAATCAACATCATGTTTCATATAGCCAAACTGAACGAATATGACCTCTAAAATCTGCAGTCACAAAACAGTTCTTTTTTGTTCTTTAGAAAAACATTTATAAAGGTAAAATAAGTACGTTTTCAAATAAGACAGCAAATATCTTACTTATTTATTGATTTAGCGATTAAAATTATAATAACACTTTCTGTTCTAGCTTTAATTGAAATAATAAAATAAATAAATAAATATATTTATCATCACGCCTTCTACCCATTACTGGGTGTGGCACTCTGCCGAAGCAGATCTCGGTAAGTGAGGTTACCAGTCGTCAAATCACGGCCCCTAAAGATGTTAGAGGTGGTGGAGCCACAGGGGTAGCTTTTGAAATAGTACACTGAAAAACAATTGTTCGGGCCTCGATTTCCCAAACTATATTCTTGACCTAAAAACTGTCACTTACAGTTCATGGTACGTAATATACTATTAATTTCAAAATTTTCATTAATAAATAATAATTTACAATTGCCTTCTTTCGTCACAGAACAAACCTTCAATCATACATCATGATACATAAAAATGATTAATATTTTCAAACGAATTTCAAAATAGAAAAACTGTCAAAATTTATTTATAAATTCTTGTCTTACATTTCTAAATGGTCGTACAAAAATAGCCCATGCACCTCGTGCAGTAATAGACTACTTTTTGCTCTAGGTATAGAAATAACTATTCTTCCTTTGAAATGAAAAGTACAACTTTCTTCTCTTAATTGAGGAAAGAAAATTTAACTTTCTGTCATTGTACTATTTTTAGTTTAGAAAATTATATAAACTTCCCGAAATAAAGTGTATATTTTCTGTCGTCTGGAGTGAATAAAATAAGACTAGTACAAACACTGTATTTGGTAAAGATGTTCTCATCATCAAAAGTCGTTTAGCGTTTGCAACAGAACATTGTCGTATTGGTTCTTTTGTTTTTGCGGTTGTCGATGTAGCTCCACGCCAACTGCGTCGCGATTATTAACGCAATCATATTCATGAGTGCTTCCGTTGTGGCGTTGCTGCCGGCTCCGCCGCCCCCCAACCACCCCTAGCGTACGTTTACGACCCCACAAACACGACCATAAATGTTATTTTTCTGCATTCCACCTTTCCACGCCGGTATGACGGGGCGGGCGAGTATATTGCCCGATATTATACAAATGTGTTCGACCCCGGCCTCACTCGTTGACTCACACTTCATAACTTTACATCCGGGGGCAGGAACATTCAAATATATCGGTACTAGTGACACTGACTCAACTATTTTAACACCACTCACAAATGATTTATACAATTTGACAATGGTATTATTAAAAATGTACATATTTTTTCGAAGTTAATTTTTTTCTTTATACACTAATGGTAAAATATTTAAATCTTCGCATTTCTTATTTTAAACATTTCTAAAATAATTTAGACAGCAAGAAATGTATAGTTTTTGATGACGTCAATGTTATGTATTTCGAAAAATAGGTACTATATTTTATTTATAAGCTAAAGATAATTACAGAGTGATCAGAAGGAATTGTTTCAGTTGGTAATACAATTATGGAGATATTTTTATTCTACAGTTGGCACAGTGCCAGGTAAAGGCGGAAATACTATTTGACATGTCTAATAAATACAAATAGGTTATGTTACGAATCTAACAGCTAATAGGATTTTGATTTTTTGAGTAATAGAAATACTCTAGATTATTGCTATGTTAAGTAATAAAAGGAAGGGAGAGGGAAACAATAATTTTATTTATGGATATTTAAAAAAAAAATATAACTAAAAACGAATAAGAACTAAATGAATTTTCAAATGTCACTGTTAACAACAGGAAATGAATTTATATATCAGGCTTACCAATTTCAGATAGTTTTTTCACTCTGTACTTAGGGGGAATCATGTGCCTAATTTAAAGTGCGTTTTTGACGGATTTCTCTCATAATTTTCGGCAGCAGGTGATGTGTACAGTTAAAAATTGATATGAATGATCACACTGCAGTTCGGTAAGTCCAGATCTTGTAACTGTAATTGAAATTCAGTTCCTGCTGTACAGAGCAATTTAATTAAAAAATAAAGTAAATACTTTTCAGATTTAATTAGGATAAAAATTGACTGAGATGTAGACCAATATATTTATTAAGACTATAATCAATCCTAATTACAGTATTTTGAAACTTGAGTGTCTCTCAAGTATGGAAAGGATTAGATAATAGTTAATTGGAAAGAAAACAAAATGACATAATTGTTGTCAAAGTCTTGTTCATACTGTGCTTGATTTAAATAAAAATCTGAGAATAGTGTGAACAAGATTTTGAAAAAAAAATGTTTAAGTCAACTGTGGAAAAGCGGAAAATATACGATACTCAAATGTTGAAAAAATAAAATATAGAAAATAAAAATATATCATCACGCCATTTATCCATTACTGGATGTGGAACTCTGCCGGAGCAGATGTCGGTAAGTGATATATTTATGCGCTTGAAGTGCGGTTACCAGTCATTAAATCATAACCTCTAAAGATGTTATTGGAGGGAGAGCCACAGGGGTAATTTTAATGTGGTGAAAATTGTTTATCGGCTGTGGGAATCGAACCGAGATTCTCAGAATCTACAGGCCGACTCGATACCACTGAGCCAGCTACCCCATAAATGTTGAAAATATTGTAGGTAATTTGTAATTGTCTAAATTCATTCTTGTACGCAAAGGAGGATGAGTATGTATATTTTTTCCGAACAATTCTGGAATTGAACAAAGTATGTAGAGTGAATAATAATTACCCTTGTTGGGTTGTCTGGGATTAAAGAAATGCACTCGACCTACATTGCATGTGCATCTGCATTCCCGTTGCACTTTGTTACACACGCACACAGCTAATTATGAATACGGAATAATTATAACTTTTCATAATTCCGGTGGCGGCATAATGGAAAACGGAAACAGGAAACTCCATCATCCAAGTTGCGCGACTCACGTGCTTTATTAATCAACACGCGCAAATATCGATATTGCATTAAAATAATGAAAATCATCTATATTCATGCAGCGCGTCCGCTGTCGTTCCAGCTTCAGCTACAGCCGCCCAACAACAACAAAAGTCCACGACGCTGAGCTGCAGGCTCTCGTGCAGATACGCGCCACCGTCGAACGTTGGATTAAAAGTTTTACAGGCAGCGGCGGCGACGGAGGCCGCGGCGGCACCAGCAGTGCCGTACTGTTACACTACATACTCACACCCACCCCGTCATCTCAAATAAAGGAATCAACTTTGTTTTATTTATTTGGTACGCTGCAGAACATAAAATTTATTCTAATTACAATCACTTGGATGGAGTTGTATTTTTATCCATTACTGGATGTGGCACTCTACCGTAGCAGATCTCGGTAAGTGACATATTTATGCAAATGAAGTACAAATTCCAGACGTCAAATCACGGTCGTCAAAGATATTAGTGGAGGGTGAGCCACAGGGGTAATTTAAATGTAGTGAAATTCTTTTGTCGGCTGCGGGAATCGAACCGCGGTTTTTTAATCCATGCCGTAATGATTGTTTTTGTTTTTAAATAGAAATAAAATAAATAAATATATCATCACGCATTTTATCCATTACTGGATGTTGCACTCTGCCGAAGCAGATCTCGGTAAGTGATACATTTATGCGCGTGAAGTGCAGTTACCAGACGACAAATCACGGCCCCCAAAGATGTTAGTGGTGGAAGAGCCACAGGGGTAATTTTTAAATTGGTGAAAATGTTTTGTCGGCTGTGGGGATCGAACCAGGGTTTTCAGGATCCACAGGCCGACTCGGATGCCACTGAGCCATTACCCGATTAATTAAATTAATTTAATTTATTTCAAATAAAAAATGTATGTATATAGATCGCCTTATGTAAGTAATTAATCAAATTAAATTATAAAAAAAAAAATAGAGATACCGCCAGGATTTGAACCTGGGACCTTATGAACTCCGGTCATATGCTCTACCAACTAAGCCATGGTTGTCCTGGATTTAAATAACGTCCTAGGTTCCCAATTTTTCTTTTTATAATTTAATTTATGGGATAGATGGGTGGCTTAGTGGTGCCAAGTCGTCCTGTGGATTAGAACCCGGGTTAGATTCCTAATGTCGACAAACCTTATAAAAACTACCCCTGCGGTTTCCCCTCTACTAACATCTTTGAGGGCCGTGATTTGACGAACGATAACCGCACTTCACGCGCATAAATATATTACTTACCAAGATCTGCTACGGTAAAATGCTACACCCAGTAATAGGTAAACGGTATGATGATATATTATTTTTTTTACTTATTTCAAATAACGTTTTAAATCAAGTCCTGTAAATTATTCATAGATCTTTTTATGTGAAAGTAATTTAGATTCCAGTGCAAACTGGAGATAATTTAACTAAAATATGTATAATACGGTCCTGGCGTTGGCCGTGTTCCGTGTGCCGTGTATGTCGCCGGTGCACGTATTATCATAGCGCCGCGGTGTGCACGTCGTCCCGACGTCTCCCTTTTCATCTTGCACCCTTGATGAGCCTGAATTTTGTAAAGTTTTATAAATATCGCTGTCTGGAGTACGTAATGTCCGCAGTTCCCCAGTACTAAGCCACCGGCTTAACCGCCGCCGCGACGCCTTACCTGCGTCTGTGTACTGCTTAAGCCCCTGTTGAGCAAGGGATTCAACGAAGGACTGCCAAGCATACTACTTTTTCTGCCTGCTTCCCTCAAACATCAAGAGAGGAACAAAAAGTCGAAACATTTCATACATACACAAATCTACTTTTCTTAATACAATTGTCAAAATTATCTTACTTAGGAGACACTAGATGGCAACCATAGATATTATATTTACTATTTATTTATTTGTTATTTACATAACAAGAATATGAAGTGAATTATATGCTTAATTAAGTATGAAATTGATAGTTGAATATACAATTTTTTTAGAAACAATAGTTATGTGTTATCTAGAGCAGAAAGTAGTCTATTATCACCCGCACATGGAAATTGTTGATTGAAACGTAGCCGAGAGCAACAACCAAAAAATAAATATATCATCACGTCTTTTACTCATTACTGGGTGTGGCACTCTTTCGCAATAGATCTTGGTAAGTGATATATTTATGCGCGTAAAGTGCGGTTACCCGCCGCCAAGTCACGGCCCCCAAAGATGTTAGTGGTGGGGAAACCACAGGGGTAATTTTTAAATTGGTGAAAATGTTTGTCGGCTGTGGGGATCGAACCAGGGTTCTTAGAATCCACTATCCGACTCAATACCACTGAGCCATTACCTCATATGGGGTCATTTTTATAATAAACACAAATAGGTTAAGTGATAAAAATACTTTAGATTATTGCTCTGTGGGTAAACAACGATTTTTATTAATTTAAATTTTCATATGTTATGGGATGACTAGTTCAGTGGTATGAAGTCGGCCTGTGGATCCTAAGAACCCTGGTTCGATTTCTACAGGCGACAAACAATTTTCATAATTTCAAAAGCTACCCCTGTGGTTCCTCCACCACTAACATCTTTGGAGGCCGTGATATGACGACTAGTAACCGCATTTCACGCGCAAAATATATCACTTACCGAGATCTGTTTCGGCAGAGTACCACACTCAGTAATGGGTAGAAGGCGTGATAATATATTTATTTATTTATTATTTTATTACTGTCAACAATAGGAAATAAATTTATGTATCAGTCTTGCCAATTTCAAGTAGTTTTTTTTATTTACAACTGAAACATTGACATCTGATCACACTGTAGTAGAATTTGAACTATGCGCAGGTGTTTTTTTTTACTCCTAGATGTAAGTTGAAGTCATCATTTGTTTTATCTGTATCTCAAATATGTATATAGCAATAATTCTATGATGGTAATAATAATGAATGTATGATTGAAGGTTAATAATTGTTGTTAGTGAATAGTGAGTGATCTGTTGTAGCGATCATCTGCAGTCGACCAACGTCCAAGTTGTTCCCGCTGCTCACCGGAACAAAAAGCAAAAAATAATAAACTCGATAGCGCTTGAGGCTGACACACTCCATGATGAAGGGTACCCGGAGCTGCCGGAGCAACTGGAGCCGCCGCCGCCGCCACGTCAGATTCACTCGCTGTCAAACTCCGGGCATATCGTGATGATTACCAACTCTCTGCCATGGCCACTCTCTCTCTGTGCTCTCTGAGGCTAACTTTCCTGCACTTTATTAAAAACGTACGCCGGTGATTTGAATCAGGAATCTGTGACGTCAGTCTACCCCTATACTAGCTCGGTCTTGTGTATCTTTTGTGTTTGTTCGATAATTGTTACTCGGTTTCCTAATATAGTAGTTTAACCAGGTTAATTGCTGAGGGTTTTTTCGTCACAGCTGGCGTGGTTCACGTGTAGGTATACGGTTTATTATTAACGCATGTCGATGGATATAAAAAATGGATGTAATCAGCTCGGGGAAAATGAGATTTTCAGGCGGACATCACCCTGGTATTAATACGCTTCGTTGTCATTAAAAACTTCAAGTGATGTGCCCGCAACACGATATCAGACCTACACAACACGTTTTACCCAACTCAAAAGTTTTTTACATTCTTACACATCAACTATAAATAAAGATACTATATTGTATGTCCCAAATAAATGACACAGAAAATTATTAATTACAGGAGTTTATTAAAATTCGTCTCTTTTAATAACAATTATACTATCGAAATAATAGCTGTCACAATGATTGTCAGATTAGAAATTATCCATTTTTTTTTGTACTCGCATTACTTAAAATAAAGTTTACATTACCTTGGAAACCAATGGAAAGTTTGTTTTTGCGCACTAGTGCGCAAAGTTATTAAAAACACACCCATTTTTATGATTCTAAATTTTGACTATTAAAATGGTAATTATACTTACAAATTTTAAGGAATTTATAAAAGAAATAGAGACATTAGCTTATAACGCCATCAATCAGACATATTTTAACAAACTTTACGAGAAGAAATAAACAATTTGTTTTCAAATAACAAAAGGTTAATTTATGGCATACTAAACCGTCAATATAAATAAAGACTTCAAATTTAATACATTTTCTTATTGTCGATTTTATTATTTTTGCTCGTTACAAAAAGCATTGTACAAAACTCCTTTTCCTTTTAGATAGGATAATGAAAAAAATATATGTAGGTATACCTCGTGAAGAAAGTGTCATTTTTCCTTCAGATATTTTATATCCTTCCACTAATTATTTTATATTTATAAAAGCACCTGCACCATAAATAAGTATTATGGAAGTTAATGTATTTAAAGTAAAATAATCTTGTCAAAAAAGGCCAATATCAAAAGGACATCTATGGGTACTATTATTACTATTATATCCAGTGAAGAAAATGCTATTCTTCACTGAAGTACTTCGGCCGGGAAATGAAACGGTACCTTGTCGAAGAATTACATCACTTTCTTCCCTTAATATACAAAAAGCTTTTAAATAGACTTATTCACAGAATTTATTTAATACATACTCGTATTATCTCATTTTATTATCATAAATAGGAAAAAATAATTAATATATTTCCGTAGAACCGCCTACTAATTTTCAATATTTATAACAAAATAACAGTTATTGTTGCCATGACAAAAATCCGTAGGTACTTCATTGTTTGGTGATACTTTTGATTTGCCGTTTTAAGTATTTAAAACAAAGTAAGAGAAATGATTAGAGAAGTGTAGGTAGAAGTGACTTGTAGTGCGATGAAATCCCTCGTGATAATAACAACCCTGTCAGGGTGCAAGCTGCAGGGTAATTACAGCGGCCGCGTCCTGGATTACAAGGTCTAGGCCTGCTTGTCCTTGTGCATGTATTATCCTTTGAGCTAAGATGCTGGGTTGAAGACGCTGCGGTGCGGCGTCGTGGCGCCCCTGCCCTGCACAAGATGTGGGGAGACACCACTAATGTCTCTGCTACCGCCACCAGCCACCGGCGGTGCACTGTTTCTTATAATTAATGAATGCTTGGGGTCGAACCCGCACATGCGATCTGAAATTGAATCGGCCATGCTAATATTCATATTTAGAACAGGAATGGAATTTACAGGATTTCATATTTTCTTTGATATTTCTGATTTCGAATTGTATGGAAATATATTTGTGATTTTTGCCTCCAAGGGGTTATGGTTCCCAAAAGTTTTAACACCACTGCTGTACACAACTGCATTTTTAATCGTAAATTTAAAACATTTAGGTTTGAATCATAACCTTAACCGAGTATGCTTTATGTTAGCGCTCAGAAATTGCAGATCTAAACAATGTTATAATTGTGTTTGTACCACTCAGATATGAAATGAATAACTACCCATAATATGAAAGAGTAAAAATGTCTAGTTTATTTGATGGAGACGCAGTGAGTGAATTCTGGTCTGGTTAGTGCGTCACGGACAAAAATACGTATTAAGCTCGTAGAAGGAACACAATCGAGTGCAAAATACAAACACATTCGAGGTTGTGAAGCGCGTAAGGGATGTAGGGTAGGCGAGGGTTGGTCTCGCCGAGCAGGAAGCCGGGCAACATACCGGAGGTCGCGTCGCTGCAGAGCGCTATTGTCGCTCCCTAAGAAGTCTCCCTGCTGCGTGCTGCGTGCGTGCTCGCTGCAACCCTTTCTGCCATCGTGCGGGAACAATGCAGGAAATGGTCTCCAGGACCCGTTGGGACAACCCTTCCGCTGCGTTAGCGTGACGGAATTGTTTTAAAGACGTTGTTTTTCTAATGAAAAGCACGGACTTACAATGGTACAAGCTTTTCAAGCCGACATGGCTTTTATAAGGTTTTATCGCTTTTTTATTACTAGAAAATTTACACCATATAAACCTGTGATCTTGTTCTCCCCTACAACTCGCAGATTTTATTTCGCTTCGGTGATCACGAATTTTCTAAATAACTTAAGAGTTGCAAGTCACTTTCTTATGTACTGATGCGATTTCTACTAAATTGATTTAGGGGGAAAATTTCCTCATTTGATCCAAAAGAATTTTATGTCAAACGTTCTCAAATTATTTTACAGCAAAATGATTCAAATTATAAAATAAATAAATAAATATATCATCACGCCTTTTACCCATTACTGGGTGTGGCACTCTGCCGAAGCAAATCTCGGTAAGTGATATATTTATGCACTTGAAGTGCGGTTACCAGTCGTCAAATCACAGCTACTAAATATGTTAGTGATGCGGGAGCTACGTAACAAACAAATAAATAAATATTTAAATAAATAAATAATAAACATATCATCACGCCTTTTACCCATTACTGGGTGTGGCACTCTGCCGAAGCAGATCTCGGTAAATGATATATTTAAACGCATGAAGTGCGGTTACCAGCTGTTAAATCACGGTCCTTAAAGATGTTAGTGATGGGGAAGCCACAGGAGTAATTTTAAAATTTGAGGAAAATGTTTGTCAGCTGTAGGAATCGAACCAAGATTCTCAGAATCCACAAGCCGATTTGATACTACTGAGCCAATGCCCCATAAAAAATAAAATAAATAAATATAAATATACCAACACGTCTTTCACCCATTCCTGGATATGGTATTCTGCCGTAGCAGATCTCAGTTACGCGTGAATTGGAATTACTAGCCGTCAAATCACTGCCCCCAATTATATTAGTAGAGGAGGATAGTTTTAATGTAATGAAAATTGTTTGTCGGCTATGAGAATGAAACCCGATTTCTCAAATTTACAAGCCGACTCGATACCACTGTGCCACCTACCCCATATAAAATATTTAAATGTGATGAAAATGAGTAGTCAAGTATGGGAATCGAACTCGGCTTTGGGTTGTATTTAAAAGTAAATGAACATGTTGTAGATGTCGTGCACAGTATATGGGGAAGTTGAGTATGTTTTGAGGAAGCCAAGAGAGAGTCGTAAAAGGTCGGTGGCTGGTTAATCAAGTTAATGTGATTGCAAGTGTACACATATCACAGCAGCAGCGAGGGTTGATCTGATCGGGCTGCACGTGTTTGATAAACACTGGTGCCGGTACCGGTACCGGTAGACCTAGCGCTAGCGGTACGGAGAACGATAACTTAATTACCGACAAGTTTTGACGTGAACCTTCGAACGGGAAAAGAACGCAAAACAGCCCTGCTTTGATGAATGTCGCTGTCGTCTTGATATGAACCAGATATCATTCTCGATAATATCATGTTATGATTTAGAAAGATATGGAACAATAATCTTATTCTACTTCTTTGGAAACTGTGATTTAAATTCTAAAATTATAATTATAGTAATTACTAACGCTCGAGAAATATTCGCTGAGAATCTTTTTTGTAATTTTAAATTTATATTATCATGAAATGAAATTTTACAATAAAATGAACTATAAATAAAATTAAATAAATATATCATCACGCCTTCTACCCATTACTGGATGTGGCACTCTGCCGAAGCAGATCTCGGTAAGTGATATATTTTGCGCGTAAAGTGCGGTTACCAGCAGTCAAATCACGGCCCCCAAAGATGTTAGTGGAGGGGAAGCCACAGGAGTAGTATTAATGAACTAATATTATTTTAAATATTAAAGACTATTTGTTGTCTAGCAACAAACAAGTGATAATTTTTCCGGGGATAAATGGACCTATTCTGTAACAAAAATTGCTAAATAAAACAATTGCTAGAATGATCTTTTGATAGCAATCTTCCTAGCAACCAATGTTTATTGGGGTCTTAGCAAATACTATACTTAGTAATTTTTGTTACAGAATAGGTCCAATAATTAGAGTATTGTATTGATTAGTCAATTTCACACAAGGGGTTTGAAATGAACGAATATGATCGACTTGTAAGTTCGTCTAAAAATTTTCAATAATAATATAACAAGAGAGTGAGAACAAATTGAAAATAGTTTGACAGGCAATAGTCACGAAAGCTCGTAGGGCTTGAGTGGCTATTGCCAAATGGCAACTAGTTTGAGAAAGATACTGGAGAATTATTTTCTAATTTATCCAACTCTCGATTTATATTTAATTAGATTATTTTTGGGTCCATATCGATTGATTACTTATAAATGTACTGTTGGAAGTTGTTTTCAAAATTTGTTGGTGTATCTGAAATGAAACTCGATTTTTTTCACACATTTTACTGGACGCGTTGACATTAAAAATAATCAATCTACTGTAATTCGGATTAAGTTCCTGTTATGCATAGTAACAAAATAAATTAAAAATAAATTCCAGTCGTTGATCTTTTTCTATATTTTGCTGATCGTATTTGTAAAAAAGTAATAATGAGATGAGATCACGCGTAGATGTAATCTCGTGTTGGGCTGGAGAGAGCACGCATTAATGACACATTTGGTAACTCATCGAGCATTCGCACCACGACACAACGGCGTCGAGGGGGCGTCCAAAATCCCAGCCCAAGTTGTCGCCGCGTCCGCCCTCGGTCTGAGCCTAGCCCGCTCATAATCTCGTCGGCGAGCGGCGGTCCGAACGCGACATGAAGAAGAAATCAGCGCAAGCCGCAACCAAGGAGGCGGAATTAAAGATGGAGCGTGTTCGTCTTGTGCGGTCGCCAAGTTTCCGCTGCGGTACGGCATCACCTCGCAGCTCAAAGGAAATGGGATGTGTTTTAAGGAATGACGGCTACCTGACGGAAATGCTGAAAGCCTTGGAGGGGCGGGGGACGCCGACGAACGGCTCCTTTGGTCCGTCTTAAGCAAGTTCAGGCCGCAAACGTGACCCGCAACACGGTATAAATACATGCAGGATGTGTAGCCAGACTTGCAACTAACTTCTTGACAAGTCTCGGGCACCGCGAGCATTATTAATAAACCCCCGAGCAAAAAATTTATACAACTATCGATCCGTGACCTCTCACCCCCATGCAAAAAATACTTTCTCTCTTTACTCTTTACTAGTTTTTAATTATTATACAAGCTATGTTTTACAACTTTTCTCAACGTACATTTTTTATTCATTTTTCTAGAAGGATACTACAAACTTATCATAGCCGCCCTTTTATTACATTGACTACAATTATAAGTCAAACTTTCGTCTTACAAGCAAGAGATTGTGAGTTCAAATCTCCTTGATTACAACCGGATTTCACTATAAAATTTATGACGAAAACTGGCCTATATGCGATTAATATGGGAGATAAGTATGGGGCGTCCTCGATTATTTTACAGGAAAATGTTTCACATAAAAAGTTGTGGAGAATTAAATTCTACATCTAAATCAATTAATACAATTCATTTTATATGTACCATAACCAAAGTTAGGAAAAAATAATATTATCTGGAAACTGTAACAAATATAATCAAATGAATAACGTTTAACTGTCACCTACATATTTTAAACTTCAATTTAACAGTAATTAAATAAGTAACAGATTAATATATAGTTTTCTCTCGAATAATGTTAACTATGATTAAATAATAATGGACACCATAGTTTCCATTATTATATAATAATGATTATCATTAATCGGTGATTGAAAAACTGCGGCCTTAGGCTCGGTTGCATAACTATATTGTTAGCTAACAGCATGTTAAAAGTTAACAATGGCCAAAATGACTGCCACCACATTTTACATATTTTCTGATTCATATGTAACAATTAATTAATATTAGCATTAAAATGCTTATTATTGGTAGAATAGTTATAAATTTTGACATTTCTTAGATGTGTATCATTGTATTCTAATTCAAATAATTATTTATGGGGTAGTGGCTCAGTGGTATCAAGTCGGCCTGTGGATCCTAAGAACCCTGGTTCGATCCCCACAGTTGACAAACATTTTCACCAATTTAAAATTACCTTTGTGGCTCCCCCACTACTAACATCTTTGGGGGCCGTGATTTGACGACTGGTAACCGCACTTCACGCGCAAAATATATCACTTACTGAAATCTGCTTCGGCAGAATGCCACACCCAGTAATGAGTAAAAGACGTGATGATATATTTTTATATTTTATTTTATGATTATATTTTATTTTTTAATGCTCAAAACTCAGTTTAAATTAGCTTATTTTTATGGCTATAATATAGTTTTCAATAAATATCTCCGCTGATTAAATTTCTGAGAAAAAGCAAAAAATATTTCGATTATTTCCTTGTCTCCAGTTCGTCGAATCGTAATATCATTTTGATAACCTGATTGAAATAACTGAGTATATATATATATATATATATAAGTAATATATTTGAGGAGTGTAGCCTCCGTCACATATTCCCTCCCTAGCATCATTTAAATTTCATATTCCTCCCACGGCGAAGGAAATCAGGCCCTCCTTAAAAACAAAGGAGTCGCGAGTGCGGGGACCAGGCGATGATTATTTTACGAGACTATGTTATTTACATATTGGTGCGTACACCACCACATACACAGAGGCCTAGGTGGTGTGCAACGGTTCACACGAGATGTCGCCGATGTCGACCGCCGCCCCCACGCCGCCTCAGACTAGATTGTCGCCTTGCGTGACATGCTGTACTACACATATCACTTGGTACACACAGATTTAAAAGTTTGTGAATGTTGTTTTTGTGAGGTAGGTAATAAAATTAGTGTTAATATTTCCGAAATTCTTTTGTACTAGGAAACAGGAACATTAAACTAGGTTAATTTTATGTTATGATGGCGCCTTACAGATTTATTCAATTTGACAATTAATTGTTCATAAAAATTGTTTATTTGTTTTAAATAATTTCAATAAATCTGTGACATTTTATAAATAAGTGAGATAAAATATATGTTTTAATCGGACAAAAAATAATATTTCGAGTCTCATATTATTATTACTCGACCCGAAAACTTGTATTTTTAGTCTCAATAAAATATCACCATGCTCTTACTGGGTGCGGCACTCTGCCGAAGCAGATCTTAGTATGTGCGGTTACGAACCGTCAAATCACGACCCTCAAAGATGTTAGTGAAGAGGGAGCCACAGGGGTAATTGTAATGTGATGAACCTATGGGAATCGAATCTTAGTTTTCAAATCCACAGTACAACTCAATCCCACTGAGCCACCTACCCCATAACTATGAATTTTGAAATATTATATTATGAAATTATCTGTATTTAAATATATTTATGATGGTTGCTGTTAATATTTTTGTGTGTGAGTGTACATGGGTCGCATGCAGGATGTCGTGATGTGCCGTTCTGGTGTCTTTAGAAATCCGTGCGTCTTATTTATGTCAACACGGACGAAAAACTTGTAATAATTAATGTGGTTTCTTTTGTTCACCACCGGCAACTTATGGCCTGGTCACACGACACAACACCCGCTTACTCTATCTCTCTCTCACTTGAATCATTTGCATTTCTTAATACGTTGTCTCCTCACTCAGCACTCGTGCTTGCTATCGACCAATCACGTCATCACGCGTAAATGCATCCTCGGCAGAGTAACAAGTTCTGCGTCACATTAACCAGCGAATGCGGAGTATCTCGGATTCGGGTGGGTGGCGGTGGCTGCGGCGGCGGCTAGATTACCCCGTGGGGCATTGTATGGTCGTAAATACGAGTGCACCACCGCCGCTGCCGCTACGACGCGCTTCACAGCTCCTCGGGCGAACCAACTCCCACTGCGCGTTGGGCTCAAGACGTCGATGAGGAGGACAGCGATCCTCAAACAAGGGATTGAGGGAATATTATATTTAATCTTCCTTTAACCCGTTCTGTGTACTTGTCTTTCAGGAATAAGCAAACTAAATATACTTTCTGATATTTTGAGGCGCCTCCACCATTTTTCTTCCTTAACAGATTTAAACTGCCATCATAAAGCATATTCCATTTGCCATTTGAATCTAACTTACAGTTACTGAACCAAATCACTTATTCATTTCGCTGGATTACTTCGCTGACTTTATTTCCAGTACTAGGATTATAGATTTTAATTTACTTTGAAGTTATTCACCCAATAAGTACATCAATTTGCTTAATTCAGTTCATTTAGTCATGTGGCGAATTTATCTGAACTGATTTAAGTGAACCAAGTGCCAAATGGAATACAGCTATTGCTATTAATAATGACTGTTTGTCATATGTCAAAAAATGGTAGCGTTCATACCGACAAAATTAACATATACCCCTCGTATATTCTGTAACTGGGTCATTTTCTTTTAATGATCGATATGTGAATGACAACTTTTATGTTTCATGATTATTTAGCAAATCATTATAATTTTGATATTATGTGACCAGAACAGTTTAACCTGGTGTTATTTTTTTTGTTATTTTCAGCGTTTTCCTTCACTTATACTAGTATATAGCAGTATGGTTGTGTGGATAGCGTTACGAAATTCAAATCTGGAAATCCTGAGTTCAGATTCCACTCAAGATAAAAATATACTGCAGCTCGGTGAGTCCGAACACTGTACTGTAATTGGAATTAGGTTTATGTTGTATAGAGTAATATACGCAGCTTCAAATTGAATTATAAAAAGAAAAATTGGAATAAACTAGATTTGAATCCAGGGCGACTGTAACTTAGTTGGTTAAAAGTATATGTCCATGATTCAAATCCTGGCGGTAATCCAATTTGTCTCCTTATGATACAATTTGATTTCATCAATTGTTAAGTATTTACTTAAAATAATTGTTTAATTCGACCTGAAAATGGGAGCAACCCTAAGTCCCGAAATGGTATTTTTTTTTACAATTAATTAAAAGAACAAGAATTCTGCAAAGACTAGAAATCCAACAAACTGGTAGTTTTTTATTTACAACACTTATCTATAAATGATGGGGTAGTGGCTTAGTGGTATCAAGTTGGCCTGTGGATCCTGAGAACTCCGGTTCAATTCTCACAGACGACAAACAATTTTCACCAAATTAAAATTACCCCTGTGGCTCCACCACCACTAACATCTTTGGGGCCGTGATTTGACGGCTGGTAACCGCACTTCACGCGTATAAATATATCACTTACCAAGATCTGTTTTATTCAAAGTTTTTTTTTGTTTCTAAAATCCAAAGAACGATTAACAGGGTGAAAAATTTATGGCCAGTTGCACCGATTTCCCTAAAATCTTGAAAAATATATAGAATCAAATGTTTGACAGTAATATTAAGTATCTCATTTGACAGTTCATTTTGATACGATATTGTTCATTTAATAAAAACTTAAAATGTAAGTACCAGCAGTTTTTATATGAATTAGTTTAATTTTGAAATAGATATACTCGTATGTGAGTATGAGAAAGAAGAAAGTAGTATTTTTGGCGATCGAGTGTGTACTGTAAGACAGTTGGTTGCAAGTTTCAGTAGAGTGTGCAATTAAAGTAGAAAGTTAAGGGCGCTCGTATAGGGGTTGGGATCCGCTGGCGGCGATTACCGGAAGCCGAAGACTTGGGCTGCGACATCGCTCCAGTGCTGGTTGTGCTCACTGTTCAGTGCTCCAGCCGATATTACAATAAAATTTCAAACCGATCCAGTTTCAATTGGTTGCGCAGAGTGGGGGGTGCGGAGGTATTTGTTGCGGGATTACAGAGAAACGCTCTTCCCAGTTCTGTTCCGGTTGTTGCCTCCAAGCCACCGCCACCGACGCCACCAGATTAACGAAAATATTTCACCCCCGAAACGAACTTTATTCAAATTAATTTTCTGTTGTTCGAGAATCTAGTTCACTTTGGTTCAGTTTCATCATTATCCGCTGCACAATCCCATCACTATAATTACCCTACATTCACCATTTCAGAAAAATATTAGAATAAATAACTCTCGCAATTGTCTCATTTTTAAACAAGTCAAAGGCGTGATGATATATTTATATTTATTTTATAAATAAAATAAATAAATATATCATCACACCTTTTATCCATTACTGGGTGTAGAACTGTGCCATAACAGATTTAGGTAAGTGATATATTAATGCACGTGAAGTGCGGTTACCAGGTGTCAAATCACGGCTACCAACGATGTTATTGCAGAGGGAGCCACAAGGGTAATTTTAATTTGGTAGAAATTGTCAACTGTAGGAATCGAATTCGGATTCTCAAATTCACAGGCCGACTCGATACCACTAATCCACCTACCCCAACTAATTTAAAAAAAAATGAATAAATCTACGAAATAAGTTGACAAAAAAAAAATACTCGTCGTTCGGCAACCCTTACTACTTGAGCCGAAAACTTGTATATTTAGTTCTAAGGAAACAAATAACTATATATTTCCATATTATTAATCGACGACATAGTGTAGATAAAAATGAAATAAAGTAAAATTGTAATGGCGTTCTCTCTAGCGATCCAGTTCTGTAGGTAATCGTAAGCGAATGAATGGGTCAGATAGGTAGATGATCAGGGGTGTAGAGAAGCTAAGAGGGCGGTAATTAAATTCAGTCGGGGCTACCGTCTGCTCGGACACATTGTTAACTTCGTCACCGGACAATCTCAGTCCGAGCCACTTCACTCGCTTTAACTATGCAAACCGTTTGTACGTGCGCTTCATTACACATTCAGATTTCAATCATATTTATTTCACCCTAATTAATTACTTCAAATATCATATCACACAAATAAGAACAAGAAAATTAATTTACTATCATTTTTATTTCAAGTAGTATAGTAAAAAATATTAGAAATAATTTTCAAACTAATTTATTGCCTCTCTAAAAAATATGCAGCCAGATTCTCAAAAAAATTGTAGCTAATTAACTTTATTCCAATTCTATTTAAAAAGTTATTCCACTTTCCGAAAACCTAACTAATTTGGAAATTGGGGTAATTATGTAAAATTGATCAATTAGTTTATAAGTAATCTAAGCAACATAATAAATAATAAAATGTTCACAGATTTTAATTATTTTTTCTATTTCGCTAAGATAAGTCTATAAACGTCTTGTAAACATGTCGTTAAGGAGCTTTATAAGCGCACAGTTTTTAGCGCTTTTTATTTTGTAGGAGTGGTATAAATGGTTTTAAATCTGATAGATGAATGATAGAACTACAAATTTCATAGCTAAAAAGCGTTGCCATTTGAATATATTTAATTAGACGTCTGTATATATTTTGTCTGTGGTACTATAAATAAAAACGAATTAATTTTCGATTCCAGCATACAGAGATAAATATCTTCGTTTGGTTTTGTTGTAGTTCTTTTCGCTGTTTGCAATGTGTGATTTAGCGTGTCGGTAAAGTCAGAAAGTAATGAGAATCACGTCTCACGTCTGTGAAAGGGTTAAAGTATTCGGTATAAACAGCGCGTTTCTTGCGTTTCCGGTTTCCGCACGTGCTGCGTTTAAGAAGGAGGGTTGTGGGGGTGGCAAGCGATCACAACGACACCCTCGCGACACCACCACCGTCTCGACGCCGATGCCTCATTGTCGGCAATTCGCATGCAAACTGGACCGCGAACGAAATAATTGGCTCACACAAAACTCATCATATTTCCAACAGCGACTTACGGTTGCCGTTCTGTACACCCCGAACCACCCTCACACAGATACAACACTTTACAGTTTACATAATCCCTAGTTTTCATCAATTACATTTCTTACCGATTTTACGAAATCTTTTTTCAACTCTATCAGAAAGTTTTCGTCTCTCAACAGACAAGAAAAAATGATACTTTTTCTTCTCTAGGGAAAGAAAGCAAAGCCATATCTAGATAACAACGGTATTATTTGACATTAGTGACATCCAAGTACCAGCTGTTAAGAAAGTACATCATATCTAAATTTCTAATTTATTTTACTTTCTTAAGTAATGAAAAAAATTAAGATTGTGAAATAAGTGTCATTCTTTATCTTCAGGGAATGAAAGTGAAACCATATCCATGGCAACTAGAAAACAACAATATAATTTAACATTAGTGACATCCAGTTACCAGCTGTCAAGAAAGTACATTGCAATATCTAAATTTCTAATTTATTTTATGCACAACTGGGCAGAAAAGCATGTGTTTTAACCCTACACACTAAACAAGAAATAATTTCGATGGATACATAAATAAAATGACAATTTTTGTTTATTGTGAATACCTAATTCTGCAAAATATCATATTGACATATAAACTATGTACATATTTTAATTTTTTTGAACATATAATTAAATGTTATTTTGTTGTGCATAAAATATTGTATGTATCACGGGTGAAATTAGCGTTTCTGACCCTGAGCATGTTATTAGCCCTCGGCGCTTTACGTATCGGTGTCGAGAAAGTTCATCATATCTACATTTCTAATTTATTTTACTTTCTGAATTACTCGTAATGAAAAAAATAAATCTTGTGAAGAAAATGTCATTGTTCCTTTAGTTGCTTTATAACCCTCAGTTTCGGTTCAAGAAAATAAACGCACCTTCGGGATGAAATGCGTTACTTTTTGCCTTGATGTACAAGATAGTTTAAAACTCGTTGATTTTACAAAATACAACAATGTTTACATAGTTCGCATTCTACTATAAGCTGTAGGTCGCCTGTACTGTATTTGGGATAAATGTAGCAAATAAATAAATAAACTGCTGATAAAATATAATTCGCAGTAAAAAATGTATAATATGTTTGTAGCAAGATATGAAATGTGGTAGTTAGGATGAAAGAAAGCGTGCGTTAGTAGAGTGGCCGATACAATAGCGATAGCGACGAGCCACTCGGGGGTGCTTGAGCTTGAGAAGGGGTGAATCTCGCCTCGCCGCACAAATTGCAGCAAAGTTTCACTTTGCCAGTTTGCCGGAGTCCGGTCTGTGTCCGTGTCCACGTTCGCAGTCACCGCGCGCCATTCCGACGATTTATAGAGAAACAAAAAAGAATTATGAAGACAATTTTAAGAAATGGGCCTGCGACTACTAGCGAGAATAGGGGACGCAGGACGAAGGACACAGCACACCTGACGCATGCAAGTCGTGACGCACGCACACTCACTTCTTGGAACGAATCATAGTAATCGCTCGCAGACCATTTCTGTAATTACTGTTATTTCACTCGAGCCAGATTACTGTCGAATCGACTCGACAGAAATACTGCCTTTTTTCCTGACACGAAAATCATACCCCATTCACAGTCCTAAAGGATCTTTATACACACTATACACTGCCACTTATCCTGGAGGAGGGTTGCTATTTCGCTTTGAAATATATACGGAATGATTCGAAACTTGCTACTTTCAATGGGAGTGTATTTTTATTGACAGGCGGTCTTTACATTTTTAAAATTACATATTACCTACTTATATACTTTTAACTTCACTGTTAGTATTTAATACATTTTTAACTTTATTTTCTGATGTTAAACGTGTCTCATAAATTAATCCGGAAAGTAAAAACACTTTCCTGACGAATTACGTATACAATTTTTTCTGACACCGTTTAATTTAATACCAAATTACTCATAAATAATTCAAAATGTTTCATTTTTCTCATAAGAATCATATTGTCAGCAGACTATGTATCCAAGATTACACAAAAAAGTCAGGTAAAATATTTACCACTCTGTTTTATATTTTATTTTTTTATTTTTATATGGGGTGGCTAGCTCAGTGGTATGAAGTCGACCTGTGGATCCTGAGAACCCTGGTTCGATTCGCACAGGCGACAAACAATTTTCATAATTTCAAAAAACTACCCCTGTGGCTCCTCCACCACTAACATCTTTGGGGACTGTGATTTGACGAATGGTAACTGCACTTCAAGTGCAAAATATATCACTTACCGAGATATGCTTCGGCAGAGTGCCACACCCAGTAATGGGTGAAAGGTGTGATAATATATTTTTTTTATATTTTACCTGACTGCTTTTTGTAGTAACCTAGGATACGTATTTTACCTGACTGTTTTGGTAAAATTCTACTTTCCATACTTAAATTGATCAGGAAAGTAAGCATTTTCAGGAAATAGTATATTACATAATAAGACAGGAAAGTGATATTTTATTTGACGAAGCAGTTGTTTGAAATACGAAGCCGCACACCGAGTATTTTAATCCGCTAACATTACAATGACAAAAAGCAGTCAGGTAATGTCTTTACCAGACTGTTTTGTACTTTACCAGACTGTTATTTTAGTTGTAACTTTGGATACGTACTTTACTTGACTGTTTTGGTACAAATCTACTTTCCATACTAAAATTGGTCAGGAAAGAAGGCACTTTATTGCCGGTTTCAGAAAAAAAAAAATTCACAATTCGATATAAAATGTAAATACAGAAGTCCAAATTTATTGTTCATGAATTATACATTTCGTTAGGCGTCTCTATATATTTTGTTTGTGGTATTTAAAATCGAAGATAGAAAAGAAAAATAATATTTATATAATTTTAGCTCAAATGAACCCAAACAGAGAAGCAGAATTAAATCACTTAGTAATTTTTAATGTCCAAAGAAGAAGAATATGTTGATGAGTGATTGGTATGTGCAGTGTAGGAATGTGTAGTGAAGGATTTCAATGTCAAAGACAAACACAACATCGTTCGTTTTTGAAATACAGTCAGCTAGGATAAAAGTCCGGAATGTGGCCGAGTCCGTCTTTCTACATAATTGAACTAGCGATTGCTTAGACAAACGGATCACACACGCACACACACACACACGTGAAGGGGGTGGGGGTGCGGGGGTGGAGTCCACTTCGACAGCGAGTCCAATCCTTTGCGCGATCACAAAGCATTCCTGCAGGAGCGCCTTCTCAAAACCGGCATTAATTAAATTTCCCGGATTTATTTCTGTTCCGTATGTATGTACGTCCGAGCGGTCGCCTCATTCCATCCACTGGGTTTTTGATCTTTGAGTTCGCATTTCGTCGTCCAACAGATGATGATAATAATAATAAATTCTGCCTTTGTTCTCATGACGAAATACATGACGGTTTATTAATAATTAAATATTGTGGAACTTTTTATGTCGACCGCATTTATTACCAGGTTACCTACAACCATTTATAAAGGAATATTATTGTATTGTTAAAATTTATTTTAATGTTTTAAATATCGCAGAAACTGCAGGATATCTGCATACATTAGCTGTTTTCCATTTGTCACTTGGTTCACTTAAATCAGTTCAGACAAATTCGACATATGATTAAATGAGCTGAATTAAAAAAACTGATGCACTTAAGTTTTTTCGATTTTAGGCCATTTTCAGATATTTTATTCTAAAAAGATTTCTCGTACGAATAGTTTAATGATTTTTTGACGTCCCGGCTAGCTTAGAGGTATGAAGTCAGCCTGTGGATCCTGAGAACTCTGGTTCAGGCGACAAACAATTTTCATAATTTCAAAAAAAAAACTACCCCTGTGGCTCCTCCACCACTAACATCTTTGGAGGCCGTGATTTGACGGCTGTAAACCGCACTTCACGCGCATAAATATATCACTTACCGAGATCTGCTTCGGCAGAGTGCCACACCCAGTAATGGGTAGAAGGTATGATGATTTATTTATTTATTTATTTGTATTTGAAGAATTTTCCTCCAAAATAATTTAAAAATGTTTAAAAATCTAAAAGAAAAAGCCGGTGTTTCAGTGTATAAATGAGTGTTGTTGATTTTGGTTGCAGTGTTTATGCATTTAATTAGGGTAAGAAGTGTCTGGGACGCGACAAACATTAAACATTGATAAGAATAAAGGCGTCCACGGGCCACGAAGTGTTCGCCAACACTCGTAAAAGTATGCAAGTGACTTTACCAAACTAGCAAACTTTTTTCTCCAACTTATTAAAGGGAAAGTCTGGGTTACTGAACTTCCCGGAATTTGATAACTACTGTACAAGTTCACGGCGAGAGATAAGATACTTTATTCTTCGTCGCAGGTCACTTGGCGGCAAAGTTTGGGAAGCGCTGCAATGCACAGGGACGGACTAACACTCAAACACAGCAAGCAATTTTATTTCTTAACTGTTTTTTATAAATCTTAATTCATTACCAATTAATTGTAAGAAAACAATTAAGCGATTAACATGAAAAATAAGTTTTCCACTAACATTATTCATATAAAAAAATTTAAACATTTTAAATTATTTATAATTGATTATTGATTAAATTTAACGGTTTCAGAAAAAATAGTAACCATTATACGTCAGGAAAGTGTTTTTACTTGACTGAGCGAATTAAAATACTCGTATTTCAAACAACCGCCTCGTCAAGTAAAATATCACTTCAAGAGATATAATAACAATATTCCTTACTTTTTATACATCCTATATGTTTTTTTATATACAAGATATATCAAATTTACCCATGCGACACAGCTATAAATTTCGTGTTGTTATTTTAGGAAATAACAAATGAAATATGTCAAAATGATCACCAGTATTATCTTCTATGTAGCGAATTAGGGACTAGCATGTAACAATAACAAATAAATCCCGGCACACAATTCACATCTAAATAGAGTCTTCAGTTAACCGCGTATAAACGCAGTCCGTAGTGTAGTGATGTTATAAAGTCGGTGTTGTTTCTACGTAGGGTGCTTTAGAGAGTCCGGAGCCGAGTCCGGGCGAGGGCGAGACGTGAAAAAATTCTCCGCGCGGTTCGCGCACCGCAAAGTATTAAATAAATCTCTTTAAGCGGATTACCGCGGATTTCCGCTATTTTAACACCGAGAACGCACTCCTTCCAGACCCCGGAACAGTATTTTATATGCTGATCGCGACCGCGTGTTGTTTAAAAGGAAATCTAATGGCGTACAACAAGTTCATTTGTCTGATTTACATGGCCGAGGTCGAGACAACCACGAGAATGGAATGTACGATGCGGTAGACGAGAAATTGTTCTTTTACACTTACACAAAATTAAATTTAAAATAGTTTGTCATTAAAAATTACTTATAATGTGATCATATATATTTAAATAATTAATATAATTAGCAATTACAATTAATATTTATTATAAGTAGGGAATATGTAAAATAATAATGCTATTATTTTTTGTTTCTCTAATTATTTTAAGCAAAAATGCTTCGAATAAAGCATTTAGGGCATATAATTCTGCAGAGGAATCAATAAATAATAGTTATTTGTGCATTAAGTGTGGAAACAAGTGTTTCTGGCCCGTGGCATAATTATTAGCACGAGGCGCAAAGCGCCAAGAGCTAATAACATGCTCAACAAACATTTTATTTTATATTCAAAAGATTAAAACAGGTTCATTTATATGTCAACGCGATATTTTGCAAAATCAGGTATTCACAATAAACAAAAATTGTCATTTTGTTTCTGTATCTATAGGAAATTACTTTATTATGGCCCTAAGGCCAAAAAGAAGTTTTTAAGCCCGCTAAAACACATGAATTTCAGCCCGGTTGTGCATAATAGTTATTTGTGTACCAAGGGTGAAAACAGGCGTTTCTGGCCCGTGGCATGATTATTAATAACATGCTCAGGGCGAGAAACGTTTATTTCACCCGTGGTATATACAATATTTTATGCACAACAAAATAATATTTAATTGTATGTTCAAAAGATTAAAATATGTAAATAGGTTATATGTCAAAATGACATTTTGCAGAATCAAGTATTCAAGTATTTTATTTACGTATCCATAAGAATTATTTCTTTTTGGCCCATGGGTATTTAAACCCGCTTTTTGGAGCTAAAACACATGATTTTTGGCCAGGTTGTGCATAAAATTAATTTTGTATGCTTTGTAAAACAAATTAAATCTGAATATGGCGAAAAATGCCCCAAATTATCGATAACCATGTAAATGAAATAAAATTAAACAAATGTTTGGCGTTTTATCTGTCAAAACTATCAAAACAATTTCTTTATATTACTATCTCATTTATATTGAAAAATGATATTAGTAAAACGTACATCTTAATTGACTTATACTTGTAGATAATGTGCTTTCTTACATCTAATGGGTGATGTGCGACAATAATGAGGTGGTAGTATATCGTGGCACAAGGCAAGGGTTGTGTTGTGTTGTGTGATGATATCTCCCCCTCGTGCTCCACCACCACCCCCGCCCCTCACTCGCAGCAGCGCTCGTCGCTAATTACTCGCACAGAATTTACTAATAATTGATACATTGAGCAGATTTAGCGGCGGCCGTATGATAGATGATAAATTATCTTTGTCTGCGAAGTGAAGAAGTGGACTGGAGATTGAAACAGAGGCGGTTTCACAGATTTTCACAAGCGGTTATGGTATTTAGGACAGATATTTCTTCACAAAAATATTTAACACTAAAGAATTTATTATAATTAGAAATATAAATAAATATTTAGCTAAAATGCAGTAACATTTTCTTCTCAATGATCCTAAAACTTTTACAGAGCTTTGAAGCTCATTGCAAAGGAGTATAAATGTCATAAATGTATTAAAATGGTAAAGACTGAGATAAAGTTTGGTTAGGTTAGAAAGAATTAGTTTTTATTACCTGATAATAGTAGATTACATCATGCTTGAGGTTTGAAGCTAGAAAATATTTTTCCAATAACAGTTTCAAAGCACTGGTTTATTTAGTCATTTTTAGGGAGTTTTGAAATTCACAAAATTTCACCAACCTAAAATTACATTTTAAAAAATTGGTTAGTGATACTGCACTTTTACCAAATATTTCGTCACGCATTTTACCCATTACTAGGTGTGGCACTCTGCCGAAGCAGATCTCGGTAAGTGATATATTTATGTCCGTGAAGTACGGTTAGTAGCCGTCGAATCACGGCCCTCAAAGATGTTAATGGAGGGAGAGCCACAGGGGTAATTTTAAATTGATGAAAATTATTTTTTCGGCAGTGGGAATCGAACCGAGGTTCTCATAGTTAGAGAGCTAGGATGCAAAATGATGTATCATTTATTCCAGTGACAGAAATGGTTTTTTTTAATAGATTATGTCATGATAAACCTGAAAAAAAGAAAATTAGATTTGGGACCTGGTGGCAACTATAGATGTCGTCGATGTGAATGCCCCGATTTTAAGGGTAGTTGTTGATTCCTGCACCAGTCCACTTTCAGAGCTTCTGTCACCAATCAGCAACCAGCAATCATTTATGTTAATATTTTTTTTGTCATCGTGAACAAATAGTAATATGTCACATGACACCATAAAAATTACCTGCTTTGACCGGCCAAAACTTTTGTCTACCATTTTTATAACTTAATTGTACCAAAATCTATAATTTTAACTGAAAATTAGCCCGTAAAAAATATGTCAACAACCACTCTTAAAATCGGTGCATTCACATCGGCGCCATCTATAGTTGCCACCCGATCCCAATTCTAATTTTCTTTTTTTCATGTTTATCATGACATAATCTATTTAAAAAAAAACCATTTCTGTCACTGGAAAAAATGAGACATCATTTTGCACCCTAACTATCAGGATCCGACTGAGGCACTACCCCATGGTACTAGTAATTAAGATTGCCGTTGTTTATATTGGTCAGGTATGGTGGTGAGGCGAGACCGATACTGTCCACAAGTTTAGTATAATGGCATTTATTTGAGTGGGTGGTTGTCGTAGCGCCCTGCCTCTGTCTATAAGCTCTAGTGGAGTCACAGGAGGCGGATATAAATCTAAGGTGTCCGTAACAAGCATGTAAACAATGGAGTTGAAGAACCTTAGGTTACCGGGGCCATCATAAATATCCTAGAATTTGTAATCTGGCAGTGTTGATACGCCTAGCGCCTTACACTTCGCCGAGCATACATTCCTTGCTATTATGCTCTGTCTCTGTCCCGACGCTGCCGACGCTGCCGACGCTGCTCTCTGTACTTCCGGAAAACTTTGCCGCGCCGTTCTTCACCCCCTACACCCCTGTACCCGTGCCCCAACTGCACAAGTCCACGTTAATTCAATATTGTGATCATTGGCATCGAATGGTATGCGCGCCTGGCTTCGCTTCGCTTCGCTTTACCTCGCTGCAGGAACCGTTACTCAACGAGATATAGTTAAACATTCGTTTCTCTAACCCTATCCTGTAGATACTCACTACATTCTTGCCCCTATTTCCTCTGGAGAATCTCGAATGTCGAGCGTCAATCGCAGGGTATATAAATGATTACTTATCTGCTTCCTAAATTGAAAAAGTACCAAAAAAATATGTTCTATATTTATGATTGAAATGTTTCATCCACCAAAGATGTATAAATGAATTAATGGGGGTAAAATATGTAGACTCTCTTTAGTAATCTTCAACAGATGGACGTCGAAGCTGACGGACTAAAATTAAGAATGTTTATTTATGCTCCTTTGTACAACACAAACTTAATCCCAATTACAGTAACAGTGTCCGGACACAGGTAACCACAGTTTTTAAGTATTCAAATTCAAGATCTTTAAATTTATTTTACGAACAATTTACTAGGAAATGGCCACAAAATGTATGTTTTGTAATAAAGAATAAATAAACTATCATCATGTATGAAGTCATTTTTAGCTACCCTATATATAAAAAACTGAACTAGATGACTTTAAAAACTCCACCACTGTGTTCCTCGTCGCTTTTTACATAAGTATGATAATTTTTGTTAATTTAAATCTACAAATAAAGTTTTTACGGTACAAAATGTGAAATGAAGCAAAATTTTTGAGAAAATTTGACATTTCCGGAGGCTATATCTCAAAAACTAAAAAAGATATGAAGTTGCGCTCAACGGCATAGAATTCCACGTACTCGAATTGACTTGTAAACAATTTTTCAGCGGTTTTAATTTTTTTTAAATTTCTTAAGGGGTACCCCTTAAGTTTTCTTCGATTTTAAGTCTTTTTCAGATATATTGCTTTAAAAATTTTTCTCGTACAAATATTTTAATGAAAATTTACATACATATGTACTTCGACGCGCTGAATACAATGGTGTAAGTCCCAGATCCACAGCTCTTTTAAAATTCAAGATATCGGCCAAGAAAAATTTTTGGTGGAGGCACTTTATCAAAAATTTAAAAAATTTAAAATGGTTGTATGTAAGTCAATTATAACACGAGAAATTGAATGCCGTTGAGCGCCTCTTCGTATCTCGTTTAGTTTTTGAGATATAGCCTCAGAAAGACTACATTTTTTCTAAAATTTATTCCAAATTTAAATTTTTCAACTAACTACCCTATATGTCAAAAAATATACAAAATACGGGTCTGAAAACTGCACTACTAAATTCAACATGATTTTTTACATAAGTAAGACAATTTTGATTAATTTAAATTACCAGCTACATTTTTCAGGGTACAAAATGTGAAATGAAACAAACATTTTACGAAAATTATATATTTCCGGAGGCTATATCTCAAAAACTAAAAAAGATATGAAATTGCGCTCAACGGCATTGAATTCCTCGTATCCGAATTAACTTGTAAATATATTTTCAGCCATTTCTAAAGATTTTAATTTTTTTGAAATTTCTTAAGGGGTACCCCTTAAGTTTTCTTCGATTTTAAGCCATTTTCAGATATTTTGCTCTACAAACTTTTCTCGTACGAATATTTTAATAAAAATTTGCATACATATACACTTTGATGCGCTGAATACACTGGTGTAGGTTCCAGATCCATAGCTCTTTTAAAATTCAAGATACCGGCCAAGAAAAAAATTTGGTGGAGGCACTTGATAAAACATTAAAAAAAATTAAAATGGCTGAAAATTTGTATTTAAGTCAATTAAGGCACGAGAAATTCAATGCCGTTGAGCGCATCTTCGTATCTCATTTAGTTTTTGAGATATAGCCTCAGGAAAACTAGATTTTCTCTTAAGTGTATTCCAAACTTACACTTTTCAATTAGTTACCCTATATCTCAAAAACTGCACTAACTACGGACCTGGAAACTGCACCACTAAATTCAGAATGATTTTCTATATAAGTATGAATATTTTTACAGATTTACATTGGGGTATAAGTTATTTATTGTAATATAGAAACACATCCCTTAATCAGAAGTCTTAAGAATTAATTTGTATTGGTATAGTCTGGAATTAGAGAGGGTTAAAATTTCCAAACTCTCGCTTGTGAGGCGAACAGTCTACAGTGGTTAAAACAGAAAACTACATTATAATTATCAACAAATTCGCTTATAAAAATAGTAATTCATAAAAGTAGGAATACACCAAATACTAAATATAATCTCGCTGGTAAATTTGTTGACTCTCGCTGATTAATTACGCCGAGGGTGGGATCACGAAGCCATGAAGCCAATAAGGGTTTAAGTACCGTTTCTCAAACGTAAACTGCAGTGCTTGTGCTTGTAGAGAGCCGAGAGTTTTTCATCGGTTGCTCTTAATTCTTTAATTGAAATCAAGGAGGCGTGCGCTCTCCACGACTACAATGCGGAGCACGAGACCCGGGTTCGAGTATGCTAATTCCACCCCCGCAGGTACATGCCACTCTCATGAAGAGAGTTCATTACGTGGAGGAGAATGCATCCAACCAATATGAGACGAAATAAATTCTAAAATACGAAATACCAAAAATACACCAAGTTGAAAATAAATCTAAACTTGTCTTGTATAGTTAGATATTTTATTTATTTATTACTCTGCATAACATGAATTTAATTCCACTATAGTAGAGAATAGAACAGATTTGATGTCTAAGTAAAATAATAATTAATTCGGAGGGCTCTACATTTTCAAGTGCTTCAATTTTTTATTTATTTATCTTACTCTGTATAACAGGAACTTAATTTCATTTACAGTACAAATTCCAGACTCGCAGAACCACAGTAGGGTAGTTATATTTTTAGTATGAGTGGGATTCGAACTTGGGATCATCAGATTCGAATTTTATATTACTATAGATAAAGATTTGTCAAGAAAAAAATTTTTTTTATTGAAACTTTTAAAAAGAATAAAAAATAAATACATATATCACCATGCCTTTTACCCATTACTGGGTGTGGCACTCTACCGAAACAGATCTCGGTAAGTGATATATTTATGCGCGTGAAGTGCGGTTACCAGCCGTTAAATCACGGCCCACAAAGATGTTAGTGATGTGGGAACCACAGGGATAATTTTAAATTGGTGAAAATGTTTTGTCGACTTTGGGGATCGAACCAGGGTTCTTAGGATCCACAGGCCGACTTGATATCACTGAGCCACTACCATTATTAAAAATAGACTTGTCAATAATTGTTTGCCTAGGGCACGAGCGTTTTAACTTTTATATTACAGATATGTCAAATTATTATATATCAAATTATTTTATTTTGCACCTATTTCGCTAAAGACATATATTTGATAAATAATTTTAGAATACATTCATTTGAAACAGTTTTCAAATTTGAATATTGTTTAAATTTATAATTGTAATTTTTGTAATGAAATTTAGTATTTTCATTTGCTTAAAATGAAAGTAAGTAGTGTAGAGTTCGCCCTCTGTCCGCAGACCTCACAAGCATCCAAAGATCAATAAAAACATTCTGAGGCATCCGTCGCGAGATGACGCCACATGACAGCGTCGCGGCGCTAGCATCGCGGCGTCTCCACGAACTACAACCGACTTCGCGATATAAAAATCATTACTTTATCACAGCGGCCGGGGGACGCTCCAATAAACAACGCACAATCGCACAAACAAACAAACAAATAACCAACGAAACAAAACATCCTGCGCTACCTGCGACGCTAGCAACTCGTTCTCTTCTCGCCACAATGAAATGTAAATTATTAAACCACCGCTTGGGTGACGGGGGTGGAAGGGGGTGGGAGCATAGACGCGCGGTGCGGTGGCTGTGGTCACGGGAAAGTTTTACAAAGTTTCCCGGATCTCTGCTTCGGCGAAAATAAACTTGCTCTCGGCTTCCGTTCAGTTTTTACCGGCTCCGACGACGGCGAATACTTGATACCTACATCCGGTTAATAACGCGACCTTAGTGTGCTTAACTCGCCTCAACAAAATCAATAGATGCGAAATTTACTTAAATATTTTTATTATTTCCGAAATTCACTTAATACTCGACTCACAATATAACAAAATTTTAAAAACTATCTAAATTAACTCGTTGTTTACAAGTACGTCGCTGTTAAATGCACATAAAGTATTTTAGAGAAAAAATACTGATTCTAAATTTAGTTCTCTACAATTTTAATTTAAAGCTTTCTATTGAAAATAATTAACAGAACAGAATAACAAAATGATGAAGATTTTATCAATTACCAAAATTACCTGTTTGTTTACACCGCTGTCAAATGGACATAAATCATTTTGGAGAAAAATACTTCAAATAAAAGTACTTGAAAATTTACTTCTCTCTAACTTTTATTTGAAGCTTTTTATTCGAAAATAATTCGGTTACGTTTGAAAGAGTAAACACAAAGTTGGTAAACAAACAGGTTGACACCTATAATAGGCATTAACACTTCATTTGAATTAAAACAAGTAAAAGACTAAATTACCTAATTAAATTAATGTAAATTTTTGTTTATCATTACCTATTTCCTAAAATCCCAGGACCGTATCTAGGAGTGTACAATTTTAAAACAAATTAATATCTATGTCAACATTTTAAAAATAAATATATCATTGCGCCATTTATCTATTATTAATTGCTGAAGCAAACCATATTTATGTGCGTGAAGTACAGTTACCAGCCGTCAAATAACGCTCCCCGAAATTGTTAGTTGAAGGGTAATGTAGTGCAAAATTAATATAGTTATTATGAAACAGAGTTGCGTATCAAAAGAGCGTTTATTACGATACGCAACACTTTGTTTTAGATGGTTGGTAGTACTGTAACTGTCAAACTAAAATTATTAAAATATCAATATATAGCTTTACAATTTCTTTGGAAATAAATTATTTATTTGTACTTTCAACTACTTTACGTAGCTCAGACGTTTTCCATGACATATACAAAAAATCTCACAACAAAAAAAAAACAATTTAAAAAATTCTAAAATAATTATACAATTCTTGAACAATTATAAATGTTAAAAGTAGTTACCAACCACAATATTTCACATAGAAAGTCCCTAAAATGACTTGATTTAAAATATCGCAATTTTACGTGACTATTATAAATTAAATTAAATAAATAAATATATCATCACGCCTTCTACCCATTGCTGGGTGTGGCACTCTGCTGAAGCAGATCTCGGTAAGTGATATATTTTGCGCGTGAAGTGCGGTTACCAGTCGTCAAATCACGGCCCCCAAACATGTTAGTGGTGGAGGAGCCACAGGGATAGCTTTTTCAAATTATGAAAATTAGTCGCCTGTGGGAATCGAACCAGGGACCTCAGGATCCACAGGCCGACTTCATACCACTGTGCTAGCCATCCCATACTATTATAAATTAATAATAATAAATAAACATTTCTAACGCTCTGCATATTTCATAATATAAATATATAAATTCTTATTTTGTAATATCTATGGTATTCTATTCAATTGTAAATATATATTGCGACATTAAAAAACTTTATTATGAATTATATTATTATCACAATACAACTATTAAAAAAAGGTAAACAGAAACATAGCTATGTGGGTCAATTCCCTTACCCCACTACTTCATTTGTTTGCTTCATAACATTGTGTAGCTGAGCACAGAGAATTACTTTTTTTTTTTAAATAGTGGAAGAATGTAACACAAGTTTTAATTACATCTATTTGATTAAAAATGCTAAACAGTGTAGGTAACTTTAACTAAATCAAATATTTACAATAAAAACTGAAATTCCCAGTAGAGATATAAAATTGACTGTAACATTTTTCAATACAACGCAAAATGTATCATCTAGATTTGCCCTCTGGCAATCTGTTTACGTAAGCAATGATAAATGTTATTCTAGAGCTTTGTCATTTTCCACCGATAGAAATGAAATGTTGAAAATACCGAGAAACGTATAGCGCAACCCCTGGGACGTAACGGGGGTGTAATCTCAGTACAAAACGACAAAATCGACCCTTAACAAGAACTACGCACACTTTGTTTTAATACGTTTTAACAATATTATTTAAATACGTAAACCGCGAAATGACTGGCGAATCGAAGAATGAGGTAGACAACATTCTAAGGACGTCAAAATGTAAAATTTCGTAGACAGAATTGCGGACATGTAAAAAAACTAAAGGTGGGCGAATATCAAATTTCAATTAACCAGATCTCAAATATTCGAATACCTCGAATATTCAAATAGTCCGAATAGTTATTTATTTGAAAATTAAAAAAAAAATTAATTAAATTAAAAAAACCAGCCGTCAAATCACAGCCCCCAAGGTTGTTAGTAGAGGAGACGCCACAGAGATAGTTTTAATGTAGTCGGCTATGGAAAACGGACCTGAGTTTTCAAATCTACAGGTCAAGTGTCGATACCACTGAGCCATCTACTCCGTTTAAATATAAATTTATAATTGTAAATAATTCTAAATTAATATCAATTAAATTATTATTACGATTATGAATTAAGAAATCATTAAACTATACAACTGTCAACTAAGTTCATGAAAGCGCCGAAGGCAGCGCTGTTTCAATTTCAAGACGTATCGTGCGATATTCGAGGTATTTTAATGTTCGCCATTGGCGTAAATATTCAAAAATCTCTTTCAGTATTCGAGGTATTGGAGTATTCGTGAGTGGTAGAAAAAATATTTAAAAAACGAAATTTGTTTCTAACCTTTTTCGGTGTGGCGACGAGAGTGGTGACCGTCGTCGTGGAGGTGGTGGTGGTTGTTGTCGTGGTGGTGGTAGTAGGGACAGGCGAAGCCTCCGGCGACCTCCTAGTGCGTGTGGGCGTCATCTCCAGCAGGTGCTGGATGCTGTGGCTCTGCCTCGTCTGGCGGCCGGCCATCCTGCAGGAAAAATGAAAATCTCAAAAGGTTTCTCATTACATGGAAGCAGCGACGGAGACGGCGGTGGCGGCGGAGGTGGCGGCGTCGGCACGAGCGCAGCGCTGATCGATACTCTGAATGGGAAAACTTTTTCAAGAGTTTCAAAACTTTTCCAAACAATAAACAGACTTAATATCAGGCCAATTTCAGAAAGGAGACAAGAGAATTAATAACGACTTTCTTCTTTTTAAAAAGAGAAGTGGAAAGTCAGAAGAAGGAAATTAACTTTATTTTGCGTACCTGTACTTCCTGTATCAATAACATTTTATATAGCAAATATCAACATTCATAATTCATAAAAAAAATTACCATCATAATTATTTATTTATTTATTTTTAAACAAGATATTACTATTATTATAAAATAAAATAAATAAATAAATATATCATCACACTTTCTACCCATTACTGGGTGTGGCATTCTGCCGAAGCAGATCTCGGAAAGTGATATATTTTTGCGCGTGAAGTGCGGTTACCAGTCATCAAATTACGGTCCCCAAAGATGTTATTGCTGGTGGAGCCACAGGAGTAATTTGAATGTGGTGAAAATGTTTGTCAGCTGTAGAAATCGAATCAGGGTTCTCAAGCTCCATAGGCCGACTCGATACCACTGAGCCACCTGCCCCATTGCTATTATTATAAATGAAATATATTGTATGTACCACATCTAGTAATGGATAAAAGGCGTGATGATATATTTATTTATTATTTTATTCAGTGAGATTTGCAACAGCGTTTCTTGCTACTGCTCTGCTGTAATGCTGCAAATTGCCACCAGCTCTTGCTTGTGAAGCAAGAGTGCAACCATGGAGTTCCAACCTTGTATATTCCAATTAGACAATAAGGAACATACAGATCAGAGAATCTACATCTATAACTGTATTCCATTTGTCACTTGGTTCACTTAAATCAGTTCAGATAAATTTGACACATAACTAAATGAACTGATTTAAGTAAACTGATGCACTTATAGAGGTGAATTACTTCAAGGTAAATTAGAATCAGTATTTCTAGTATTGGAAATAAAGTAAACGTTGTAATCCAGCAAAATAAATAAGTGATCCGGTTCAGTAAATGTAAGTTAGATCTGATCCAAATGTCAAATGGATTACGTCTTTTATCGTAGAGGACTTCACACATTTCGAATATGTTACTTTGTCGTATTACTAGCAAGATTTGAACTCGCTAATGCTCGTTTATGAAGCCAGCGTGTCTACAACTCAGCCACAATGTTAAATTTCATGAAAAGATAGCGTACATGATAAATATCAATGTTTGCAAATAACAAAGCAATCACATTACACTGCTTTGTAGGTTAATGTTTTTATAATATCGTTATAACATTAAACAAAACAAAAATAATAAAATAAACTTACTACTTATTCGTCTAGATGTTACCATGACGACACAACACACACAAGACACTCACTTTTTACTAAAACTAAGTAAAATTAGTTATTAAAACAACACAGTTTGACACACAACTGTCACTTCATAAACAGAAAACTGACGATCAAGTCACAGCGCGCAGTGATACCACAACTACTATCATAAATTAAACAGAAAATTACACGATTGTGCTTTGCTTAGAAATAAAATATTTATAATTTAATATTTAGTTTTTAATCTGTGGATATTTAAAAGAAAATATATTTGATTATGGCACAATCATTTTTCCAAAAAATTCAAGAAATTTTTATATTTATATAGGTACTAAACAATCATTAATTACTATGTACTTAATTTAATTTATAAACAATCCAAAATGAATCGTTGAGCCACCTAATATATTTATGCGCGTGAGGTGCGGTTACCGTCTGTCAAATCAGGGCATCCAAAGATGTTAGTAGAGAGGAAGCCACATGGGTAATTTAACTATCGGCTGTAGGAATCGAACCTGGGTTCTCAAATCCATACCACGGAGCCATCTACCGCATTATGTTAATGTGAAAAACAGTTATATCTCAAAGTATGCTTTGTTGTTGCTTTTTTAACAATATTATTTATAAAATTTAGAATTGTTGATCTATCAAATTTGTGCAAAAATGGAACAACAATATCTCAAAACTAAATCACAACAGAAATAAAGGAAATTGCATTAAATACAAAACAATTATTTTGCCTTTAATTTTTGAAATTAGTCAATGGCGAGGTGCATGATTTCAATATTGCTATTTTATCGTACTAGTCCAATAAAGTGATATTTTATTAATATAATGTTATAAATCATATAGTTATCGTACAGGTCAACATAAAATAATTTAGGAAAATATAAATTAAAAAATAGATAAATATATATATCATCACGAATTTGACCAATTATTGGAGATGGTACTATACAGTAACAGATCTCGCTAAGCGATATATTTATGTGCATGAAGTGCCGTTACCAGTCGTCAATTCACAGCCTCATAGATGTTAGTGGTGGGGGAGCCACAGGTGTATAAATATGTAGTGCAAAATATTTCTAAAAACCCTGTTTTTTAACACTATTTGTTTATTTTATTTCCTGTTTTCATGTTTGTTAATTGAACTGTTTGATATTTAGTAGATAACTTAAAATAAAATAAATAAATAATTTCATTGTGCTGTAGACAAATAAATAAAATCAATAACAAAGTTACAACATTACATCTAGTAAGTACAGTGTCTGTTGACAGCAAAGTGCTGCCAGGTTAGCTACCATTTGATCATTGAACCCGAACGAATTCCTTGTTTCCTTGCGTCGCAGCCGCAGCAGAATAGTTTCAGATACAACAATCTTTAATTTTCATATCGCAAGTTCGGTAGACTGGAAACGCACGGTGGCACACGCGACATACGATGCACACATCATTTTGTGCCCCTTTCATTACGCGCGCCTCTGAAATGAATTCTTAACTCGCGCTAACTTTTTGCCGTGTTTGCCACCGGATCGGAGCTAATGCTGTTTGCTCTCAGACATTCATCATTCAAACCGAGTTGTTTAAGAATTTGTCACTATCTGAACGAGACGTTCTTTCGCATTTTGTGACACTCATTCTCCAAATTACTGACATTATTTCTTATTTATTTTACTATAAAATATATTTATTATAAATAAGTTGGTATCGTGTCGGTAAGTGGATCCTGAGAACCCTGGTTCGATTCCCACTGCCGACAAACATTTTCACCACATTAATACTACTCCTGTGGCTCTCCCTCCACTAACATCTTTGGGGTCCGTGATTTGACGGCAGATAACCGCAATTCATGCACAAAAATATCACTTACAAAGATCCTTCTTCGGCAGAGTGCCACACCCAGTAATGGGTAGAAGGCGTGATGATATATTTATTTATTTTTATTTTATTTATATTTATTTATATTTATGTATATTTATTATATTTAATTATTTATTTCAAGTATTTGTCTTTAAAAAAAATAAAGAACGTTTGACAACAAAAAATATATCATAACACTGTTTACTAGCCGTCAAATAACGTCCCCCAAAGATGTATTATTTTTGGAAGAAACTAAATATGAGATGGGATTCAACCTAGAGATAATGTCATTCATTTACCTAAGACTAAGTTTAGTTGCTCTGTAATTGCAGATCCTAATACCCGCCATATTTTTATTGTGAAGTGAATGTACCAACTGTCAAGTTATGATACCTACACAGAAGATGTAGGTAGAAGTTGTGGAATGATTTTAATACGCAGAAAACTTTTGGTGAAATATTAAAAAAATTCTTGTATCATAATAAAAATTGTTGCCGCACGAAAAAAAAATATTTTCATAATGAAATTATATTAGCCCATGTAAGTATGTAGTATTTGATTTAAATTCATGTTTGCAAGAACGCGGAGCAGTTATCGAACGAGTCTTACGTTCCGCGGACCTTTATAAAAGTCAAACGGCGTGCGTCGAGAAAAATATAGGCCGCTTTCATCCCCCGCACCCCTTGCGCCGCCCCTGATCGACAGGTAGACGTTAAGGAATCACAGCATCATCAAGTTCTTGTCTCATTATTTATCAACGCGTCTACATCATAAATCACCAAACAAACAAAGTGAAATATCATATAGTAAATAACAAACAAGTTATATGAATTTATGGGGATGATAACTGCGAAAGAAAGAGGGTAAATAATAAATAAAAAGTGGCAAGGAACGCAGAAAGAGACGGCGGAACAATATACGTCACTTTATTGATTTAAAGAGTTGAATCCGATTTGCCATCACTCCGTGTGTTCGTCAACGTTATTTTCCGTCGACGGAGCGGAGCGACCCTCGCTACCAACCCCCTACCCTTGCAGCGGGGGAAAAACTTCACCAACAAAGTTTTGCGAGCGGCGGCCGAGCTGCTGGGGACGGCGAACACGGCTCACTTCGCCAGAAGGAATCGTAAAGTTCAAGTGTAACAAGACGTTGATGTCGTACGATGATCGCGATCGCTGTGATTGTTTATATTTGTTAGTTTAGTGATGATGACGTGTACTCGTATGTGTACGTGTGTGTATGTGTGGTGAAGAAGTTTCAAAGTTGTGGTGCGCGATGAGGATGCGCGTGGAGGTTGCGTCGGCAACAATGCGTGTCCAACAATGCGCAAAGTTGGTGCGCGCAATATACAAACAAACACACAACAACAACAACAAGAGACAGGCAGCGTTACCTGAGCGTTGTCGCGGCGGCGGAGCGTCGGCGTCGGCGGCGACTCGCTGCCAAATCCTATTTTCGTCCAGCGGCCGCGGCAGTCAGAGGCGCGGGGCTCGGCGGTGGCGGCGGTGGCGGTGGCGGCGGCGGCAGACAACCAAACACTTCGCAACTTCAGCGCAGCACGCGAACATTGCTAGAGTGCGTCGCAACCGAAACCGAACCGACGCTAAAAAAAGTTTGAGCCGCTTGCGAGTGTTGCGAGCATGATCCAATATGGCAGTACTTTGCGTGGTAGTTAGTCCACATATAAAATAGTCTGTTGCGCGCAAGTACACGACGATGAAACGTTTTGTGAGAGAACAGAGAGAAAATCAATAACTCATGGGCCGCGCGGTCGGCGGCGCGCTCGGTCGCTCGCTCCCTCGTCCGCTACACCGCGCGCGCTCCACAGCGACTACAACCATCAACAACCTGGTGCACGTACTCGCCGGCGACAACGTCTTCTTGTGCAAACTTCGCGGAAAGTTTTTTACAGGTTCCGCTTCGAAAGAAGATCAGCGGTAGACTGTGGCGGGCGGCGGCGGTGCGCCAGACAAGGACAGGCGGCGCCGTCCCGCTCCGCGCCGCCGGAGCGACAGAGACGCGAGACGTCGCGTCGCGGGGAGGGACGCACACACCGCACACAACTCGCTGCACGACGCTCAAAGAGTACGCAAACTACGGAAAAGAGTTTACCCGAGTATGACACATGATGTAACAAACTTTGTGTTGTTCCATGCGGCGCACGCGCGTCTCTCTCTCTCTCTATCTCTCTCCCTTCACTCCGCGCTCTCCCACAAACTAACTTGGAAAAGTTTTTGATTGCCTGGAGTTGGTCGTGTCAACGTAAAGTTTAAAATTACACCAGCCAAAACATTCACTCACTCACTACATTCTCAACAACACAATGAATCAATAATCGGTTTGATTCTTCGCGATTAAAGTATGACAGTCATGTGAACTATGCGAAACAGCGTCCAATAATAAAGTATAAAATTAGACCACATGATGTAAACTTGTACGGAACAATCGTCTAATTCTAGCATCGGGAAAGGAATGTTTGTTGCCATCTGTCGCGGAAGTAAAAGAGTAAAAGTGTTTGGTTAGGAGATTGGCGGGGTTGTTTTAGGTAAATTATTCATACGGTGCATGTCTTGGTGGGGCACGGAGAGCATCATCACGTCGCCGCGTGGAATGTTGGGCAATTACGGCACTTACAGAATGAGGCCGGACAAGCTGTATTAGCATTAAGGAATGCAATTAGGCACAGATGTTGCGATTCCTCCTGAGAAGCCGTGCCAACCCTTCGGTTACTCTCGCTCTGCAGCCCGCACCCCTGTCTACCAGCGGATCAACCCCTGACGTTATTGAAAGAGTGCCGAGTGCCGAGTGCCGAGTGCACCCCCCAGCACAAGAATGACTCATATATCCCCTGTTCCATGTTCATGTTCCCGATGCTTATAACGATCGCCGAACACTCATGCCGTTTTCATTCATGAATGTTTGGAGACTTTACATGCATGCCTATTTCAAAACTTGACACAAACAAAACTATTTTACATCATTTCAATTCAATCATTTGTAACGACAAAATACCGTTGACAGTTACAGGAAACGAGCTTTGTTTTAAGTACATGTTTACTTATTTACTTCTTTTCAATTATATCATAATTCATAATCATAATCATAATTTACTTAATAACATTTTTAATAAAATTATCATAAACACAATCATTAACCAATAATATAATAATCACATTATCATATCATCAGATCATATTATCAATCATCATTTCGTTATGAGTTAATCATTTATTTTGTTATTTTATTTTATTTATAATGAGGTAATGGCTCAGTACTATTGAGTTGACCTGTGGATCCTAAGAACCCTAGTTCGATCCCCACAGCCTACAAAATATTTTCATCAATTTAAAATTATCCTTGTGGCTCCCCCACCACTAATATCTTTGGGGGCCGTGATTTGACGGCTGTAACTGCACTTCACGCGTATAAATATATCACTTACCGAGATCTGCTTCGGCAGAGTGCCACACCCAGTAATGGGTAGAAGGCGTGATGATATATTTATTTATTTGATTTTTATTTATTATTTATTATTTACAATTTTAAATCTTATTTATAATTTAATTTTTTTCTTATTTAAATAAGTAAATATTCAAAATATTCGAATATTTGAGGTTTTTAAATATTCTAGATCTAATTAATATACGAATTCGATATTCCAATTCGGAAAATTTGATATTCGTCCACCTCTTTTAGTACCTACTAAAGTATATTGTCTCCTGTCAAACGATTCTAAATTTTAAAAAACTACTTGAAATAAAAGTGATAGAAAATTTAATTCTTTGTCCTTTTATTTAAACTAATTTTCTTTAACCACTGAACAATTTATATTAATTGTTGATAAATACTAATTAAATTTCGGAGACTGTAAAATTCTTTTATTAAATAATTTATAAACATTTGATACTGAAGAATATGCATGGCGAAATGAGTCGCTTTTTTCTACCAGTTAATCTAATTAAATGTCTCAGCTATCAAAGATAAGAAAATATTTTTGTTTTAAATGCAAATTACTTTTCTAATTAAAAGAATTACAAAGGATTTTTGTTAGCATCTGTACCGTGATCTTCTTTGCTTTCAACAGAACAAAAGAAACAAGCGAAAGATCAGCGAACGAAAATGGACATTTAATTTTTATGATAACACAATATCTTTGTCAACAGGTGTCCCATTTTCACTCGAATCCTACTGACCTTTGACTTTCATTACTAAAAATAAAACTAACATGTATTTTTCTCCACCGATCGATACGGACTCTGATAAGCAAATATTTCATGGACTATTTTCTAATTAATTGACTTTAATTTATATTTTTATTTTTATATGTTCATCTGAGAACTTCGGTTCGATTCCCACAGTCGACAAGCATTTTCATTCATTTAAAAATTATCCCTGCGGTTCTCCCACCACTAACATCTTTGAGAGATCGTGATTTGACGGCTGGTAAGCGTACTTCACGCGCATAAATATATCACTTACCGAGATCTGCTTCGGCAGAGTGCCACACCCAGTAATGGGTAAAAGACGTGATGACATATTTATATTTATTTTAAATTATATTTTTATTTTTATATGGGGTAGATAGATCAGTGATATCGAGTCGACTTGTGGATTTGAGATTCAAGGTTCTATTTCCAAAGCCAACAAACAATTTTCACCACATTAAAATTACCCCTGTGAGAAGCCCTCCACTAACATCTTTGGGGATTGTGATTTGATGGCTGGTAAACACAATTCACGAGCATAAATATATCACTTATCATTTCGTTATGAGTTAATCTTTTATTTTATTTTATTTATAATAGGGTAATGGCTCAGTAGTATTGAGTCGACCTGTGGATCCTAAGAACCCTGGTTCGATCCCCACAGCCTACAAAATATTTTCATCAATTTAAAATTATTCCTGTGGCTCTCCCACCACTAATATCTTTGAGGGCCGTGATTTGACTGCTGGTAACCGCACTTCACACACATAAATATATCACTTACCGAGATATGCTACGGCAGAGTACCACACCCAGTAAGGGGTAAAAGGCGTAATGATATATTTATTTGTTTATTTTAATGTATATTCATTATTATTTTATTGTTTTCAAATTGTTTAACAACATAAATTTAAATATAAAGTCCAATTTACTTGATCAATAATCATATATTTATTTATTATTTATAATACAGAAAAAAAGCATTTTTAAAAAACTTTTCATTGACTAGAAACTATCTTTTTTCTATTGTAGTTCATTCAAAACTAACACTCGTGGGATCTGCAAATATAGATCAACTATTTCTTTATTATTTATTTAATTAGAAGCATCTTTTATCTCCTTAATTTGCCTTAAATCTGTTACATCCAGTAATGGATAAAAGGCGAGATGATATTACTTTATTAAATCCGTAATATTTTTTCTTGACCCCTAATGTAATTTTTAGTATGCTCATCAAATTAATCAATCCTAGTCTCTTCGCAAAAACTGCCCTCCGTTCATAGGCGTCGTAATTTCTTACTATTAGGAAGGGAGTCTAATTACAGCGAATAATCAATAATGCACAACAAAAACTTGCGTTGCAATACAGATTGAAACATTAGCAAATTTCCTTGCTCGTTGCTAGTTGCTGCTCAAGCAACAAAATCTCGAACACAATCTCAACACGAACGTGTTGACATAACCTATAAAGTGCACACGCTGCATTTGGCTGCCGCGCTGCCGTCTGTGGCCGCTGTTGTCGGAGGCGCCACTTGCAGCCTCCGGAATCAAGAACGGAGGAAAGTTGGAACTAAACAGCTGATCATCGGATGGGGTGGTAGTTAAACAATAAATGGACTTTAGAGGAACTTTCTAACTGTTGTGCTAATTCGCAATTTAACTATTATTAACCTATAATATTAACTGTAACATTCATGTCAAATTGATGACAGTAATTTGTTCAAATTTGGAGTACAATTAAAAAAAAAAACTTATTTAAATAAGAAAGTTAAACAATATAGATTGTAAAACTCTTTAATTTTTTTCTTCTTTATAATATATGTATTTACATAATATCCTTATTTATTTCCAATCAAAAAATATAAAATAAATTCATAATAATTAATATATACGAGAGATTTATTTTTAAAAGCTGTAAATAACTATCTCATTTGCATACCTAGTGGCGGTCTCTTTGTCCTGTAGACTGAACTAGGAGTCAGGACACCGGAATATTGATTCTACAGGATGCTACGAAATGTAGTTCATACCATCAGCCACCAGATGGCTATAGGGTAGTTATCCTGTTTGAATTGAAAAGATATTTTTTACTGGAATCATACATTCTCACCTACTAACTTATATTTATTTATTTATTTATTTATGTATGTTACTCTGTACAACAGGAACTTATTACCAATAACAGTACAGGGTTCGAACTTACCGAGCCGCAGTGAGCTATGAGCGGGATTCGAACTCGGGATCTTTGGATTCGAATATATGTTTCTTTAAATTATAAAATAAGAAAAATATAGTAAAAGGAATTAAACAATAAGTAGTGATATCGAGTCGGCCTGTGGATCCTGAGAACCCTTGTTCGATTCCCACTGCCGACAAAACATTTTCACCACATTATTACTACTCCTGTAGCTCCCCCTCTACACACATCTTTGGGGACCGTGATTTAAAAACTGATAATTGCTTTCCTCGCGCAAAAAAATAACACTCACCGAGATTTGCTTCGGCAGCGTGCAACGCCCAGTAATGGGTAGAAGGGGTGATGATATATTTATATTTTATTTTACTAAAATTAACCGTTAAATTTTAACATATTTGAAATTAAGTCTACTGCTACCACAATTTCGTAAACTTAATTAAAATTTAAATCAACTACAAGTTGTAGAGAATATTTTTATTGAACCCTCAAATTCAGAAATAAATATAGTTTTTTCCCTCATTTTAAGGTATCGTAATTTATGATTATTTTCCAGGAAACAATATATTATTATTATTTATTTGTTTATTCGAACAAATAATATAATAAAATTCTACAGATAACACCGCTCAGTTAATTAATATCAAGTGGTCCTCGACGCTCTATTTTATTTAAATGAAAAATATTACAATATTTGATGAACACTTCACTCGGATCATAAACAAATAATCAAATTGAATTTATTTCCGTCTATCAATCATCAGCACCTGGAAACCATAATCTCACCATATGCAAATATCTAGCAGCTTGCAAAGCTCTAGTCCAGTTTACTACCGACAAATTTCATAAACTCCAAATCAAAAGTTCATTCTTACGAACTGAAAAGAAATCACAAGGTAGGTACATTAAAAAAAAGTGACAGCTAAAGATGTGGAGTTTTATTAATAATACTTTAAATAAATAAATATAAATATATCACACCTTTTACCCATTACACGGTGTGGCACTCTGCCGAAGCAGATCTCGGCAAGTGATATATTTATGCGCGTGAAGTGCAGTTATCAGCCGTGAAATCTTCTCTAATTTGAGGGAAGAAAATGTTTCCTTTTGAGAGTGTCGTTAAAAAACCATTTGATTAACAAATAACGATGCATATTTCAGATGCAATGTCGCTTCTCTTAACAATATTCCTGTTAACCTTCTCACAAATAACAGGAGAAGTGTGTAAAATGAACACATCATCCTGTCTATCAGACATCGTACTCTGCGAGGATATCTGTACTCCACACCTCGAATCCTGCACAATACATGCAGTGGTGATGCTTCCAAATGACACCAGCTACGGTTCAACCATCACCTTGTCTTCTGTGAGCAATCAATCGTTGTTGATCGCATTAAGGAACATTACATTACAATTAGCGCATTGTTGCAGGTGATTCCTGTCCTACAGCGAGCTGTGAACGACTCACATGATGTGGGGTTGATACCGGATTGGTTGCATGTTGAGTTTCATCCCTATGATGATAGATGCAGCGAGACGTTTGGGCAATATGCGGTGTTTGAAGTGTATACTGCTGAGGTGTGTCCTCATGTTCTCTTTGGACCTATTTGTGAATATTCGGTTGGTGAGTTGGACTTACTACTAGATAGTAGCGGGTTTGAATCCCTCTGATTTCGAATATAAAACGTGGAAAAGTACAGAGCTTTTAGTGACACCATCAATGGAATCTGAAACAGTCGTATTTTTTGTATAACTCTTGCAAACTAGACTTGACTTACTTGTACATAATATACAGGGTGTCCCATTGAGAATAACATAAGAAATAAGTTTTTCACTACATTAAAATTACTCCTGTGGCTTCCCCATCACTAACATCTTTGAAGGATATGACATGAAAATATATTACTTACCATGATCTGCTACGACAGCGTGCCACACCTAGTCATGGGAAAAAGACATAATGATATATTTATTTATTTTTATTTTCCATTACTTTCTTAGCTACTTTACAGGAAAAATATTTAAATAAATAAAATAAAAACTAAATAAATATATCATCACGCCTTCTACCCATTACTGGGTGTGGCACTCTACCGAAGCAGATCTCGGTAAGTGATATGTTTTTGCGCGTGAAGTGCTGTTACCAGTCGTCAAATCACGGCCCTCAAAGATGTGGGAATCGAACCAGGGTTCTTAGGATCCGCAGACCGACTTTATACCACTGAGATAGCCACCCCATTTAAATAAATGTTTATAATATTTAGTTCTACTTGAAATACAGTCTAGATATTACATTTTATTTCTTTAGTTACTGTTAAAATCAAGTTTAAAATATGTATGTGACAATTAAACATTACTTTTTCCCTTGTTAATCACGTGTCACAGTTTTCTTTGGACAATCTGTATATACATGATATAAAATGGGGTAGCACAAACCCTTAAAATATTCACTAAACAGATTTATCCTGCTATACCACTTTTGCATTATCCACATTCATAATTCCTTTCATACAAAATAAATAAATATATCATCACGCCTTCTACCCATTACTGAGCGTAGCACTCTGATTTCGGTAAGTGATATATTTTGCACGCGAAGTTGCGATTACCAGTCGTAAAATTATGGCTCCCAAAGATACAAGCTTGTTTATTCCTCCAACTAATAATAATAAATAATTGTTGATATTAATTTTGCAGCATCTGTTAGTAGGGTGATGAAATTTTACGGAACACCCATCCTTGGACCTGGTGGTTTATCCTTCGACTTTGAAAGACCAAAACAAAAATGTGAAGATGACTATTTTCTATTCATAAGAACAAGTAGTATGTTTATTAAAGGAATCACAGGTTTTTTTCGATCTCTTATCTTAAAGTATTTACTGTCAATAACTTAATTGTTCTTTTTAACTAATTATTATTTTTAACTCACAGATATGATTGGAGGAAAATAGTGTTTCTATACGAACCTAATGGTCAAAAAGAGGTTATTGGACCACGATCTTGTTCCTTCTTCATGCAAGCCTTAATTTTAACGATTATGAATATTGAAAACTTGTTATATGTTGATGGAGATATTACCTTGGCAACCATGAATACATCTGATTTTATGAGAAAACAAATTGGTGTTGATAATGGAGGTAATTCATTATTAAAGTAGAATTAATTTGTGATTAATTAAATTATAATTACAGTGATAGTGATGTGTGCTTCTCATACAATAATACGAGATTTCTTGTTAACAGCGGAATCTTTAGGCAATATGGTATATGATGGGGAATATGTCTTTTTTAATATTGAACTTGTGAGCCAGTAAGTATAACCATAGATTGAATATATACAGACGTCTAACTAAATGTATTTAAATGGCAGCGCTTCCATCAAATAGCATTACAGGTAATCGTAGTCTAGTGGATAAAAGCGAGGTAAAACTTGCGTTTCTTAATTACCAAGTTAGACATGAGGTCATGCGTTCAAATCTCACTGATTTCAAACTATATCAAAGTATATAATTGTGTCTTAGTGGTTCGGATTACACTATAAGCTACTGTAATGTGTATTAAGTTCCTGTTGTGCAGAGTAACAAATAAATAAAAAAATATGTGTAGTTCAATACGAGTTTGTATTGCAGTGCTAATAGCAATTTAGATTGTGGATCAGGGTACTTAAAATAAGGGAATTATTCTTTACAACTTTCATTTTACAAGGAATTAATTCACAATTCAAAATAAATTTTAAATACTTAAACTCTTTATCGTTCAAGAAGTATCATTCAAGCTTCAATAACAGACATTAATGCTGCACTAAAAACTCATCCAGAACTACATTTTTCGTTGATAAAAAGCGTTGCAATTTAAATACATTTAGTTAGACGTCTGTATATATTTCGTCTGTGGTATAAAATACATACTAGTATAATACAGGCTGTAATACGTTTCTAATTGACTTTAGAAAAAAATCAAATAAAAATAGTTGATTATTAGAGTCTCTGCATCTTTTATTTGAAACATTTTCCCCTAAATTAATTAGGGAGCGTTTTACAGCAAAAATTGTAACAGTAGTATTTCATTGCTAATGTTAATTATTCTTAATTATTATTCACAACAATTAAATATTTTTAAGGGCTGAAGACCCGGAGAGACCTTGGATAGACAGCAAAGACTCAAAATCAAATAACACAAAACTTGAACAAGCTTACAAATCAGTAATATCATTAACAAGTAAAATAGAAGACACAGATCAGCTAACAAGAGAATCAAAATTTCTAACAGATTTTTATAACTCAATGTTTTTATATTTACATGCACTAAGTACATTTCTAAACGGGTCCAAAATTGTAGACAATTTTAAAACAAAAGTTAACGGTTACGAATTAGTTAAAAGAATTTTAGGGAGTGAAACAAAAATAGATAAAACTAATGAAACAGTTGAAATTAATTGCGACGCTTCGAAAAACAATGAATATTCTCTATTGAGCTATAATAGCGATAAAGATAAGTTTGAGGTAGGTAATTAATTAAACTATAATAAAAAATATTTATTAATTTAATTTATAGGTAGTAGCTAATTACATCGATAAATCCGATAAAGTATATTTTCTTCCTGGAAGAAAAATATTCTGGCCTGGGGGGAAAGATACCCCTCCGTCAGATACCCCCACTTGTGGCTATGACAATTCCAAGTGTCCTGAAACAAGTGAGAACTATCAAACACTAATATATACACGCCATTTTCTTTTAAGATCAAAATTACAACCCAATTCCCAAAAGAGCATGAAATAGGATCTAGCTAATCCTAAATTCTGGATTTGTCAAATTATAAATAATTAAATATATCATCACGCCTTTTTACCCGTTACTGGGTGTGGCACTCTGCCAAAGCAGATCTTGGTAAATGATATATTTATGCGGTTACCAACCGTAAAATCACACCCCCCAAAGATGTTAGTGGAGAGGGAGCCACAGGAGTAATTTAAATGTTGTGAAGATTGTTTGTGCCCTGTGGGAATTGAACCGAGGATCTCAGGATCTACAGGGCGACTCGATACCACAGAGATATCTACCCCATTAGACTGAACCATATTCCCAAAAAAAATTAAATAAACTTTAATATAATTTTCTTAATATTTAGTTTTCGGAAAGTAAATTGAATTAACTTTTTTAAACTGGACTAGCATAAGAATAACTAACCTAAAATTAAAGATTAGTTATTTTTTTTGAGAATTTGGCTCAGTGGTATCAAGTCGGCCTGTGGATCCAAAGAACCCTGGTTCGATCCCCACAATCGACAAAACATTTTCACCAATTTAAAATTACCCCTTTGGCTTCTCCACCACTACTATCTTTGGGGGCCGTGATTTGACGACTGGTAACCGCACTTCACGCGTATAAATATATCACTTACCGAGATCTGCTTCGGCAGAGTGCCACACCCAGTAATGGGTAAAAGGCGTGATGATATATTTATTTATTTATTTATTAAATTCATCCTTCAAACATTCTTATTCTGTAGCACCATGCTTCATCCACATTCATAATTCCTTTCATACAAGCTCGTCATATCCATCCATTTATTCCTAGAGATGCTAGATCGTTCACTCAATCTCTCACCCTCAATTTCATCAATATACTCCTGTTTCAACAATTCACTTATAAACCTTTATTTTAGCATTACCTACCTACGTCTACATCAGTATTGGTCTAGTAGGTGTAGCCATTCTTCTCGTAATAATGGCGGTCTTTCTCTACAGGTGAGAATACATAAATAAGTCGATTGTTTACCCCACTGAAATGTTTAATTATCCAGGAGACACAAACTGGAAGCTGAGATTGCATCCATGAGCTGGAAAGTCCTATGGGATGATATTTTAGATCTACAGAATTCGGCTTCGAGAAGAGATAGTTTATCTTCGGCTAGTAAACGAGGCAGCCATGTTGTTAGTATGAAACAAAAATTATTTAGTAATATGAACAATCCTGATTGTGGCAGAGCTGCAATTATAGATCTCGATGCGGCTAAAACACTTAACAAAAACAGTTTTATGTTTTTTACAAAATGGAACATTTCTAGACAAATTTATATATTTGGCGTCACGTGATAATATATTTATTTTATTTTAAGTTTAATTAAATAATATTACTCATAGAGATTAATGCTGAAATGAAACCCGAATCACTAGAGCTTCAACCAATCATAAAATGCATTTTAAATTGATTTATTAATTAATATTTGTTTCAGACTTTTAATTCGGATTTGTACAGCTTAGCAGGGGACAACCAAATATTTATTCCAATTGGTTTGTATAAAAATTCTAAAGTTGCAATTAAAAAATTGGCTCCGATAAAAGTCGACCTTACCAGGAAACATTTAATCAGACTAAAACAGGTATAGAATTTATAAAAAGACATTGAGTCGACTTCAACACTCTTCTCTAACTAAAAAAGCTTCTCTAGTGTATGTAAGATGTTTCTCCAAGTTAAAGAAAAGTGTTGAATTCAACTTATTCATATATTTAAATATTTTCTGTCGTTAAACATCTTTACCATTTTACTGTAATAGTTATTTTTGTACCGAGAGCAGAAAGTGATCTATTACCGCTTGCACATGGAGATTGTTGAGGCACAGCCAAAAGCAACAACCATGCAAGAACGGAAAGAACATTTTCTGCTCGTGGTATTCACAATTTTTTTTCTACAACAATTTAAGAAAAATTATTTTGGAACAGTTTGATACAAAAAGTATCGAAATCTATATAAATATTAAACAATAAAATGATTTTAGTTGACAGATTTAAACAATGACCACTTGACCAAATTTATCGGTGCAAGCGTGGATCCGCCAAACTGTTGCGTACTCACAGAATATTGTCCTAAGGGTAGTCTACAAGATATATTAGAAAATGACCAGTTCACTTTGGAATGGATGATCCGGATCTCTTTAATACAAGACATCGTTCGTGTAATTATCACATTGGCTTAGTATATTTTTCTTATATTATTTCATCTGTATTCCATTTGCCATTTGGTTCACTTAAATCAGTTCAGATTAATTTGACACATGACTAAATGAACTGAATTAACTGATGCACATATTGGGGTGAATTACTTCAAAGTAAATTATAATTAGGAATTCAAGTACTGAAAATGAAGTGAGCGAAGTAACATAGCGAAATAAATAAGTAATCTAGTTCAACAAATCTATTAGTAAATATCGTATCACTTGTTATATGTATTAATTATGATAGAAAATTAAATTATCCGTGTCTTTAGCTTGAAAAATAATGAAAAATTTTGTAGTGATTGGAAATAAAAATTAATTTCATGTTTGTAGGGAATGACTTATCTCCATCAGAGTGAAATAAAATCCCATGGAAATCTATCTTCTACCAACTGTGTAGTCGATAGCAGATTCGTTTTAAAAATAACAGATTTCGGTCTTCCATTTTTCAAGAAACACGAGACTCCAAATCCTGATACATACGCGTTTTGGCGACGTAAGTTTACAACTAGCAACACTAACAACTGCAAGAGTAGTTGTGTAATAATTCTGTGCTCCCCCAGGACAGCTTTGGACCGCCCCGGAGTTGCTACGAGTACCGGATCCTCCGGTTGATGGCACCCAGAAGGGCGATGTTTATTCTTTCGCCATTATTGTGCACGAAATTGTTGTAAGGCAAGGGTTGTTTTATTTGGGGGAGGGGGTTGACCAACCACCGAAAGGTATGTGCAAATATAATGAATTTAATCAAACATACATTTAAAATGTCATATTAACAATCGCAGTTCGCGCGCGGAATATATCACTTACCGAGATCTGCCACGGCAAAGTGCTACACCCAGTAATGGGTAGAAGCAAATAATTTTTATTTTATAAGATTACTTTAATGAGCGAAACAAGAATTTATGTGGTACTCAAAATATTTGGTGCAACTTTCTTAATTTCCACGGATATCTATTATCTTCATTGCTTATTCGATTCAGTATTTTTTTTTTAATTAACGAGCACAAAATTCAGTATTAATTAATGTCAATTTAATATCTATTTTCCTCAAAAATTTTGTAATGTGAGGGTACTTTGTATACATTAAATTAAACAAAAAATAATGAATCGAATCAACAAATAAAAAAAAATAGGTTCCCATATAAAATAAGAAAGTTGCACCACATATTTTGAGAACCACTGGTTCAACAAATTTTTGTTTCGCTTAATAAAGTAGTCTAGTAAAATAAAAATTGTTTGCTAATTTAACCGACTTCGTAGCTCCTATACTTCTCGAGATAGCATTAGTGTACCACGTTAAATGAACATCATGTATATATATATATTTACATTTAAAACATTTCAATATGTAACATTCAATTTTGTTTCGTTGTCATCCGTTTTTTAATATCGTAATTTTACAAGAAATAAATATATCATCACGCTTTTCATTCATTACTGGATGTGGTACTTAACCGTAGTAGATCTTGGTAAGTGATATATATTGCGCGTTTACCAGCCGTCAAATCACGACCTCCTAAAGTTGTTAGTTGTCTCCTAAAACAATTTATAATCGTACAATGAAAAACATAAGACGGTATAAATTAATAATTGCAGATATTGTGAGTTCAATAAAAAACTATGTCCCTTCTGAAATTCATGCTCCTCCTCGTCCATATATCGATGCCTCCATAGTCGACGAAGAAGTCACCACAATAATGCAGAAATGTTGGAACGAAGAATCAATTGAACGCCCAGATTTTCCAGCGCTAAAAAATCTCATAAAAAAATTAAACAAGTATCAAATCTGCTTCAGTTCAATATTTCACAATAGTAAATAATTGATTTTCCAGGGAACATGATACTGGAAACATACTGGATAATTTATTATCCCGTATGGAACAATATGCAAATAATTTAGAATCTTTAGTGGAGGAGCGAACGGCGGACTATTTGGAAGAGAAGAAAAAATGTGAAGAGTTGCTCTACCAACTATTACCAAAGTTAGTAAAATATCCCTACATTATTATTGATTTTCACTACAAATTGAATTAAGTTCCTGTTGTACAGAGTAACAAAATACAGAGTGATCAAAAGGATTTGTTACAGTTGGTAATAAAAAAAATACTTGAAATTGGTGAGCCTGATACATAAATTAATTTCCTGTTGTTGGCAGTGACATTTGAAAATTTAAATTTAAATTTGAGTCCATTTATTATTACATTTATTTCTAAAGTATTTCTGTTACTTAAAAAATCAAAATTCTATTAGCTGTCAGACTCCTGACATAACATATTTGTATTTATTAGAAATGTCAAATAGCACTTCCGCCTTTATCTGACGTTGTGCCAACTGCTGAATAAAAAGATCACTGGAATTGTATTCCTTTTGATCACTCTGTATAAAAAATAAATAAATATAAATATATCATCACGCTTTTTACCCATTACTGGGTGTAGCACTCTATTGGGGCAGATCTTGGTAAGTGATATATTTATGCGCGTGAGATGCGATTACCAGCCTTTTAATCACGACCTTCAAAGATGTTAGTCGTGAGGGAACCACAGTGGTAATTTTAATTTGGTAAAAATGCTTGTCGGCTGTGGGAATCGAACCTTCTCAGGATCCACAAGCCGACTCGATACCGCTGAGCCACTATTCCATAAATATAGAAATATTTCTAAATTATTTTCCTTCTAATAATGTTAAAAGAAAAAGTTTGACGAAAGAAAATATAATAATATTTGTATATTAATTAATTTCAGATCTGTGGCAGCTCAGCTGATAAAAGGCCAATCCGTCGTAGCGGAAACCTTCGACCAAGTAACCATCTACTTCAGTGACATCGTCGGTTTCACCTCCCTCTCCGCCGCCAGCACCCCTCTCCAGGTCGTTGACCTCCTCAACGACCTCTACACATGTTTCGACAGCATCCTCGAGAACTTCGATGTGTACAAAGTAGAAACCATCGGCGATGCTTACATGGTAGTATCCGGTCTTCCTGTCCGGAACGGAAGTCTCCATTCTCGCGAGATCGCCAGGATGTCGCTAGCGCTCCTAGCGGCCGTACACAAGTTTGAGATCAGACACCGGCCAGGAGAGAAGCTGAAACTGAGGATTGGGCTGCATAGTGGGGGATGTGTGGCAGGAGTGGTAGGGTTGAAGATGCCGAGGTATTGTTTGTTTGGGGATACTGTGAACACGGCTTCGAGGATGGAATCGAATGGAGAAGCGTTGAGGATTCATATTAGTCCGGTGACGAAGGAAGCGTTGGATGCTTTTGGGAGTTTTGAGATTGCTGAAAGAGGGGAAGTCGAAATGAAGGTGGGGGTATAACACTTATGATAGGAATATCAAACTTTTAAATACTCATTTACAGTTGAAATTTTGATAGCATTTTTTTTTAAATAGTTTTCTGATTTTTACAAAAGAGTTTTAGCTAATTCTGAATTTTGAATTATTCAAATTAAAGTAAACCATAGTTTCATGAAATTAAGAACTTTGTAGCTTTTAGGAATAAATAAATAGAGACGTGCTTTTGTGGTGACAAAATAGGACTTTTCGAGTTACAGAATGAATATAATGCATGAATATTCATTAACCCCGTTTAATATATAAAAAATAAAAAAATATGTCATCACGCCTTCTATCCATAACTGGGTGTGGCACTCTGCCGAAGCAGATCTCGGTAAGTGATATATTTTGCGCGTGAAGTGCAGTTACCAACCGTAAAATCACGGTCACCATAGATATTATTGGTGGGGGAGCTACAGGGGTAGTTTTAAAATGGTGAAAATTGTTTGGCGCCTGTGGGAATCGAACCAGGGTTCTTAGGATCCACAGGCCGACTTGATACCACTGAGCTAGCTACCCCAATAAGGGATTAATTATTTTATTCTACCCATAATTCGATATTTAACATAATATATTGTTGAAGTTTTATTCGTGACAAAATCGGGTTTAAATTTTATAGATACTGCTCGTTTTTCATTATATTTTTTAAAAATACCCATAAATAAAATTGTTGTTTCCCTCACCCCTTCCTTTTATTACATAGCAATAATCTAAAGTATTTTTATTACTCAAAAAGTCAAAACATGTTAGCTGCCAAATTCCTGACATAACCAGCAATTTGTATATATTAGAAATGTCAAATAGCATTTCCGCCTTTATCTAGTGTTGTGCCAACTGTGCAATAAAATGATCTCCGAAATTGTATTACCAACTGAACAATTCCTTTTGATCACTCTGTATTTATTTTAGGGCAAAGGTAAAATGACAACATATTGGCTAAACGGAGAAAAGCTGGTAGATAATTCCTCCAACACAAAAGTACAAGAAGTTCCTTCAGTTAGCGATCGCAGAGGATCAGCTGTATCTTGGAACAACAACATTCCTTCAGATAAAATTAGTATTAAAATAATTAACGAAGCTAAAGATCGCCAAAAATTCCCTAAAACGCCCCATCCTTCTAAACTTAACAACACTTCTAATAGTAACAAGAAACATAGTCAAAAATCTTCAACGAAAAATAAAATTAACTTTAAAACGAACATTAAATCAGGATTTAATAACAATCCTGAAAAATATACAAGAAGAAATGATTCATTGCTATTGAATAGCACTATTAAATAATTGTTTAACATGTTGTTGTTGATACTATAAAATAAAATAATTTGTTTATTTAATACTGTATTTATCTGTAATATTATAAAACAATAAATAATGATGTTTTAGTTTCGTGTTTTGAATAAAAATATTATGAAATTACACATTTTAATTTTTGTAAAATAAATATTAAATTTCTATGTTGTTTTATTAAATTTATAAACATGTAACTATTTTAAATAATAATTATGCATTTCATCAGGCTTGCACCAATAGTGTAAACATTATTATTTTACGAGCAATAATAGTTATAAGTACATTATCGGCTGTATCATGTAACATATCTTTAATAATAAGCGACGTCGATAAATTTTACAAGCTTTGGCATCATCGGTTTTTTCTTGACGTTTGTCAAATTTGTATTTATATGAATAAAAATTTAACAAACGTCAAAACGAAACCGATGTTGTAAAAGCCAAAAAAAATTATCGATGTCGCTTATTATTAACGATGTGTTACATGATACAGCCGTGTAACATTCGAGGAGGTATGAAATGAGAAGCAATTATCTTCAAATAATGTAAAATCTTGTAAAAGAGGGTCACTTGACAGTTTAGATTTAATTATTTTTAACTTTTTATAGTTTACTTTGTTCGTTCTAGATGACTAAATAACTGACAAGTAAAAATAAATAAACTGTCAGAAAATTTTATAATTATTCTTCTAGTAAGACTGTTTCTTTACCAGACTGTTTTGTACTTTATCAGACCGTTATTTTTGTTGTAACCTTGGATACGTAGTTTGCTGTCAATATAATTCATATGGGGTAATGGCGCAGTGGTATCGAATCGGCCTGTGGATCCTAACAACCCTGGTTCGATCCTCACAGCCGACAAAACATTTTCAGCAATTTAAAATTACCACAAAAATTTTTGGGGACTGTGATTTGACGGCTGATAACCACACTTCACGCGCATAAATATATTACTTACCATGATCTGCTTCGGCAGAGTGCAACACACAGTAATGGGTAAATGGGTAAAAAAAAATTTATAATTCAAATTAATAAAATAAAATAAATATATCATCACGCCTTCTACCCATTACTGGGTGTGGCACTCTGCCGAAGTGCGGTTACCAGCTGTCAAATCACGGCCCCGAAAGATGTTAGTAGTGGGGGAGCCGCAGGAGTAGTTTTTAAAATGGTGAAAATTGTTTGTCGCCTGTGGGATTCGAACCAGGGTTCTCAGGATCTACAGGCCGACTTAATACACCTGAGCTAGCTACCCCATTCATATAAAAAAAAATATTTTGAATTATTAATGATTAATTATTGATTAAATTAAACAGTTCCAAAAAAAAATAGTATACATAATACGTCATGAAAATATTAAAATATTCAGCCTACAGCCTCGTATTTCAAACAACTATTTCGTCAAGTAAAACATTACTTTCCTGACTTATTATATAATATACTATTACCTGATGGACGCATTTTTCCCTATTGCTTACGTTGCTAGGGTGCAACATATTTTCTGAAGCTACAAGTTTGAAATTAGTTCGTTTCTAACCACTTCCAGTTAGTCGGCTATTATATGTGAAATTTACGAGGTACTTTATGATCGACAAATCAAAAGTATGTTCCGGCATCGGGTGCATTATCTCAGCCATACCGTGGCGTTTAACAAGTTTTGCCTTTTATCTCGAAGGAGCATTGTAACTATTTATCATTCTTCGTCGCGACGGCGGGCGGCGCGGCGCGGCTCGCGATAGATACGTGTACAAGAACAATGCGGGGAAGATTTACGTGTATCGCTGTTTCGTAATAGAGTTCCAACTTCGATGTCCTTTTATACGATCGCTTCCTGAATAATGTAGCTGTACAGATTGTTTCACTAAGGGAAACTTACTACGCCTGGATGCATGTTCTTATTCCCTACTACCATACAGCCACATCAGCAGATCACTATAATCATCTGCAGACTTGTTGCTGTGCGAAATTGAAACTATAAAACTGAAAACTTATCTCTCTCTCCCTGTCTCTCTTTTACTGAAACTCTAATAGATTCATGTTAGCTGATATTGCTATAGAAATGAACTCTGTTCGCAAATCAAATTGAAAACAATATGGCCGCCTTCAACTCTAGGCAAAGGGCAAATGATGGATCCCCTAGAACTTTATGAACTTGATTGTCTAGGCAAGTCCATTATTTTGCATTTATTTATTTAATTATGCTACTTGGTACAACAGGAACTGAATTTTAATTACAGTACAGGATCCGGACACACCGGGCCAAAGTATGATAGTTCATATATTTTTAGCTTGAGTGGGATTCGAACTCAGGCTCTCCGGGTTTGAATGCTGTAATGCTACCCACACCACCATACTACCGGATTTAATAATAATTCTAAAATACTATGGCCTTGTTGCATAAAACATTGTCTGTTCATTACCTTCTTAATTACGCGAGAAAATTTAATTAGAATAAAAGAAATAAATGGAATAGTTGGCTCTGTGGTATCGAGTCGGCCTGTGGATTTAAGAACCTCTGTTCGATTCCCACAGCCGATAAACAATTTTCACCACATTATAATTATTGGCTCCCACTCCACTAACTTCTCTGGTGCCGTGATTTGACGACTGGTAATCGAACATCACGCGCATAAATATACCACTTACCGAGATCTGTTACGGCAGAGTGCCACAGCCAGTAATGGGTAAAAGGCGTAATATATTTATTTTATTTTATATGGAATAGTAGCTCAGTGGTATCAAGTCGACTTGTGGATCCTGAGAATCCTGGTTCGATCCCCACAGCCGACAAACAATTTTCACCATATTAAAATTACCCCTATGGCTCCACCTCCACTAACTTCTTTGGGGCCGTGATTTAACGGCTGGTAATCGAACTTCACGCGCATGAATATATCACTACGGAATAGTGCCACATCCAATAATGGGTAAAAGGCGTGATGATATATTTATTTTATTTTATTTTATAGAAATCAGAAAATATGTAATATATGTATGTTGTCAGCCATCTTGGCCATTGATAACTTTTAACTTGAGGTTAAAAAATAACATAGTTAATATCCCTTTATTTAACCGCACCTTACTGTATTAAATATTACCATTTAAGGCATCATTTTGTCGTAGGAAAGAAAAGTATTTCTTTCTTCTTGCAACAGTAGAAGAAAGAATAATTTATTTTCTGAGAGGGAATATTTAATAATGAAACAGAATCAAAGACAATGTCTACATACGTATGAACAAAATCTCACAAAGGATAATAACAGAATGTTTGATTACAAGCAATCGGTGAGAGAAATATAAGTTTATTAAGTTGTCAATACTGTTAAATAATTGATTTGTTTGAAACACATATGTGATATGATAAATTTATAAGCGAATCAATTTCTCGTGACGTCTTTTTGAATGGTGAATAATCTCGGAGAAGACTGCATTACCTGATAAAAATATGGCGTTAGTCTTGGGTATTTTTTTATTAAACTTTATAAAGAGTCATGTACTATTTATGCGGTGAATATATGAATTTAAATAATATTAGCATACGGTGAAAATCGACTTTACGAACTCACATACATATCTCTTATTTATGTGCAGCGCTCGCGCAACGACCAAGACGTCGAATTATTTTCCGCGCTTGCTAATTTGTCCGCGAATTCAAACCGAGAATTGCATTTATTTATCTCAAAGCGAACGGATTGCCGGAAGACGGAAATGGGAAGCAGAGACGTACATATTAATATTTAAACTAATACTATCGAAAGGCATTCGTATTGGACTTGTAAAATGAATATTTTTATAAAAGTAATCTTCAATATCTGTAGTGAAGGTATCACGATTTGACAGATGATAAACGCACCTTAAAATAAAAATATGCTATCCATGTCTAGGCAATGTACTAAATTATAAATGCAAAATTGTATTATTTATTAGATATTTTTAATAATAGAACGCATTCTTGGTGAAGTTCATTTTGTTCTCATTTCTAAGAAAATAAGGCATGCAACCTGTTAAATTCGATATTAACTCAAATTATGGGGTAGATGGCTCAGTGGTATCGAGTCAGACGGTAGGTTTGAGAACCCGGGTTCGATTCCCACAGCAGATAAACAATTTTCACCAAATTAAAACTATCCCTGTTGTTCCTCTCCACTGATAACATTTATGGCAGTGATTTGACGGCTGGTAACTGCACTTCACGCGAAAAATATATCACTTATCGAGATCTGCTCCAGCAGAGTGCCACACCCACTAATGGGTAGAAGGCGTGATGATATATTTATTCATTTATTTAGTTTATTTTTATTTATTTTATCGGCTAATGGCTCAGTGGTATCAAGTCGGCCTATGGATCCTAAGAACCCTGGTTCGATCCCCACAGCCGACAAAACTTTTTCACCAATTTAAAATTACCCCTGTGGCTCCTCCACCACTAACATCTTTGGGGGCCGTGATTTGACGCTGGTAGCCGCACTTCGCATAAATATATCACTTACCGAGATCTGCTTCCGCAGAGTGCTACACCTAGTAATGGGTAAAAGGCGTGATGATATATTTATTTATATTTATTTTGAATTTCAAGTATTTATTCAAATATTGAACCCGGATTCGACTCCCACAGTTGACAAACAATTTTAACTACATTAAAACTATTCCTATGGCTTTCCACTACCATCTTCGGGGGTAGTGATTTGTCAGCTGGTAATTGCACGTTACGCGCAAAATATCACGTATTGAGATCTGCCATTGCATATTGCCACACCCAGTACTGGTCGTGATGATATATTTATTTATTTAAAATTATATCTATGTCTCCCTAACTAACATCTTTGAAAGCTGTGATTTGAGGACTGGTAACTATATTTCACGCATAAATATATCACATACCAAGATCTGCTACGGCATAGTGCCACATCCAGTAATGTGTAAAGAGCGTGATGATATATTTATTTTATTTATCAAAAAATATTAATGATGTTTTTGTTCATTATTTGTATTCACCATACATTTCCTATCACTGTTATTTATAACAATCTGCCTGTTAATAATTTCGAAACGTTTGATAACTGAAAATGTACTAAGCCAAATGCGTCACGATCTTTTGGTCGTGTTGGTGTTACAGATAATTTGATGAAATATTCGCAAAACCAGCAGAGTTCCATTCCCTAACTAGTCTTCGAATGCGGGCCGCTGATGCGCTGATGTCTTCTCGTTCTCGTATAATTGAAATTACAATGAGTAATTTGCGGTTGGAATATGAAATAATGGGTCTGGCTGGTGGCTTTTATCACGTCTATAGGCCTGGACAAGCCACTGAATAGCGTACAATCCCACCCCATTGCCAGAGCTAAATGTAGCCGAAATATTGACTTGGAAAGAAACCATTCCGATGGTATAAATGTGCGCGGCGCATTGTTCCACTCTTTGTTCCGCGATTAACGTGGCTCTGTCTTCTGTAAAAGACACGCATCGCGCACCTGAATGGAAGCGATGGAGACGGTGGTGGTGGTGGTGGTGGCGGCGACGTCGGTGACGGTGACACTGTGCGGGTTTCCCACAATGCGCCCTAATAAATTTGGCGTTTAGCCGCCGATCTGTCGTTACTCGTTACGTTAACTGTTTGCGGCAGTGCCATTCAAAACCACCCCCTTTAAAGGGGGTGAGATCCACCGCATTAAGGATTACCAAGGAGGAGAAAGCAACACTTACAAGAACAGTAACTTTTGTATAATAGCATATTGTATAAATACAATTATATAATTCTGGATGGTGATAACAATTGTGAATCGAGGATAATTTTATGTACATTTTGGAAAAAATATATAAAAATTCTGTTTCTCTATGTTTTACTAAAACCGGAAATGATATAAAAATTGTACTCCGACCACAAACAAAATATATACAAACTCTTATGACAACGGGCAATACACTTATTTATGTATCAAAGCTGAAAACAGGCATTTCTAACCCGTGGCATGATTATTAACACAAGGCGCAAAGCGCCGAAGGCTAATAACATGCTCAGGGTCAGAAACGCTACTTTCACCCGTGGTACATACAATATTTTATGCACAACAAAATAACATTTAATTAAATGTTCAAAAGATTCAAATATGTACATAGGTTATATGTCAAATGACATTTTGTAAAATCAAGTATTCACAAAAAACAAAAATTGTTATTTCATTTTTATATCCATATGAACTATTTTTTTATGGCCCTACGGCCAAAAAGAAGTGTTTAAACCCGGTTTTATGACTAAAACACATGAATTTCAACCCGATTGTGCATAATAGTTATTTATTATACAAGTGTTTTATTAGGTATATAAAACACAAGTGTAATACCAAATTCATAATGATAGGTATCGAAGAAGATGGGTGGTAACGTTTAACGTTGATTCAGTTATATATAGTTTCTCAAAATACGGTAGATCATGAAGTGGTTGCTAAGTAACAAGTTGTTTACAGTGTAATAATGTATTTATTATATATGAGTTATGAATAAAAGTTATTTTATAATCGTTCCATAGGAAACGTCAACTTTACGTTGTAGTTGTCAACTTTTTATAGCAGTCAAAGAAAAAGTAAATTATAAATACATAAATTCTAATTTATCGTTTATGAACTAATAGCCGAAGTTATCGCTGCAATTTAGATTCGTCTAGAACTACAAATTTCTTTGATAAAAAACGCTGCCATTGAAATACATTTAGTTAGACGTCTGTATATATTTTGTCTGCACTATGACCATCTTCTCAACCTCTTTGTCTAATTTAGCTAAGGTTATTAACTTTTTTTTGTATCTATCAAAATAAACGAAATGCCAGACTTTTGACGGTCACCCTTTATAGCTACATAAATTTTCATTCAGAATATTAAAATAATTTTGAAGCGCTTAACAATGGAAAAATACAATGCCGGTGTGAAATTTCTTTTAAAATATCTTAAAAGGTAGAAATAGCGTGGTTATTTGTGTGACTTTAAGATCGAAGAATGATTTCCTGAAAGAAGACATGTCCACGGTCTATTCTATCCCTTCTCTCTGTCATGTAAGGGTAGGAATGTGTGTGTGTGTAAATGTGTAGAAAGGTCGTTCTAACCAGTGTAAGAAGTAGATAACAAATTCATCAGGGGATTTTTTAGTAAATCGGATTGAACCATTCCGCGCGCAGTGAATCAGCGAACAATATTTGTGACTGGGCGATATATCACCAGCAAGATGTGACCGGGTGTCTCGCCGTTCTGCGCGCCAAAAAAACACACACAGCACAGCTGAGGCGGACATCGGAGCATCGACGACCATCGCCGTGATCTAGTAAGCGGTGATAACTCTTCCTTAGTGACGCAACATTAACCCACGTGGGTCACGACGACGGCGATGCCATCACTGGACGCCCAGCGGCGTCGACACCACTGTCATGACATTACGCGGAATCTAATCATGATGAGTCAAAAGTTGGACTTAATTAGCTTTCCTATACCGCGAAAACAGTGCTATAAAGTTCTACTTTGTACACTTGTTTTTGGAGATGTATTTTGTCTAGTTGTTGAGTTCTCGTTTAGTTGTAAAAATGAGAAACATCAGTTCAGCTATCTTAGCTCAGCTCTTGTACAATTATTGTAATTAATTTTTTTTTTTTATAACAAAATAATTACATTAAACTGCAAATTAAAAGTATTTAATTTTATAACATAACCTAGATAATTATGAATTTGAGCTCTTAAATCTCTAATGGGATGGCTAGCACAGTGGTATGAAGTCGGCCTGTGGATCCTGAGGTCCCTGGTTCGATTCCCACAGGCGACAAATTTTCATAATTTGAAAAAGCTATCCCTGTGGCTCCTCCACCACTAACATGTTTGGGGGCCGTGATTTGACGACTGGTAACCGCACTTCACGCGCAAAATATATCACTTACCGAGATCTGCTTTAGCAGAGTGCCACACTGTGATTGTCGATCATATAGCAAACATACTTATATTAATTGTGGGATAAATAATCTCCTGCCCTTCTGAGCTATCACCCCAGTGAGCTCGGCGACGCTGTTCGTCGCCAGCGTCGTCCTGCACGGAAATGAACCACCGCCACCGATTCGGCGAGCTCACATATTAATTCCATTTTAATTAAAACATGGTCGGCTCGCGTCAGGCACGAATTAATATTTAAATGAGTCGGTTAAGGAAACGGTTGTAATGGTTCGACGTGTTCGCCGCCGAGTCGAAGAACTTCCAAAGTTGAGAAATTAGCAGCCGGCCCGATAAGTTTCCGCAAACAGGAAACTAACGGTCCGATGGCTCGACTTCGGCTTCTGCGTTTAATTCTTGTCTTGTCCCCAGCACCGGCTGCCGTCTGGTATGAGTGGAATGCGAACATTGCAAGCTATCGATCGGGGATCAAACGTGACAGATTTATCGCTTTATTGTTCGACACTTCTGATACAAACGCAGGAAAAGATCTACTTGTTCTTACCGACCAGTTTCTAATTCTGCAATCACGCTGCAAATCTTCTTAGCTCTTCATTACAACTAATTACTACGCCAAACTCGAACAGAATATCAAACGCTTCCCCCTTACCCCTTCCTCTCCCTCTCTTTCTCTCACCCCCAACAACAATCACCTACAATTCATTCCAAATATAAATATATCACATTCATAATTAACTATACTATCTTGGTGGAGGCGCTCAAAAATTCAAATATATTACAACCGTTAATTTAGGTAAAAATTTACTATTTTATTAAAGTCCTACTTTTCTGATATAAAATAAAATAAATATATCATCACGCCTTTTACCCATGACTGAGTGTGGCACTCTGCCGGAGCAGATCCCGGTAAGTTATATATTTATGCGCTTGAAATGTGGTTACCAGCCGTCAGATCACGGCCCCTACATATGCTAATGATGGGGAGCCAGAGGGGTAATTTTAATGTAGTAAAAATTGTTTGTCGGCTGTGAGAATCGAACCGAGATTCTCAGGATCCACAGGCCGACTTGATACCACAGAGCCACCAACCTCATATTTTATTAGATAATAAATCTAACTACATCACATCGCTATAACGAAGCTCGTTGTAAAAGTGTCCTACAATATTTTTCATTGTTTCAATAATGTTAGCAGTCCACAAATATTTCCTTGTGAGAAATCTCTTCAATTGATTCCTGCATTGGTGATATTTTTCTCCTGGATTTGTGGTTGGTATCCCTGCGGCGTTACGTTGCATACCAGTGTCCTGTTTCCTGTTGATGTCCATTTGATTTCGTATAAATAACAATTTATATCACAGCGGAAAAAGATGACAGCAACGACAGAAAGAATACATGGACTAAACTTCGATTTGTCAGCCGTCTGCGGCCACCTGTTGCGAGTTGAGCACTCTATTTCTTCCTATTGATATATTCGCGACACACGTAACACCGACCATCCGTCACGGATATACCACACAGGTCCGGATTCAGGAAATATTACCACCAGGAAACTAAACACGTTCATCACATACCATCACAAATAAATGTTTTATATGATGTCAATTTGTTATCAATGGAAGAAAGTGAGACATTTCTTCTCGAAAGAAACCTAAGGAAAATGACATATTTTTCACTACTCTATCTGAAATTAAATTTTTCGGTATAAATTAGAAATTTAGATAAGATTTATTTTTCTCGTGACATATATCACCTGAATGTTACTAAAGACAATATGATTGTTTTCCAGTTGCTATGGATATGGTTTTACTTTTCTAACCTAGGAAAGAAACATTTACTTTTTACGGTACCTGTACTGTAAGTTACCCATTAATGACAAAATTTAGAAATTAAGCGTATTCCATTTGCCATTTGGATCAGATCTACTGATTTACTGATCCAGATCACTTATTTACTTAGCTGGATTACTTCGCTGACTAAAAGCACTAGAATTACTGATTCTAATTTACTTTGAAGTAATTCACCCCAATAAGTGCATCAATTTGCTTAATTCAGTTAATTTAGTCATGTTGTTTTATTTATCTGAACTGATTTTAGTGATCCAAGTAACAAATGGATACGGCTATTGTAAGTGGAACTTTTATTGCACATTTGGTTTCTATGGTTACATCAGGACTGTAATATCTTCCGTAGACAATAAATAAATATTATAGATCAAGGTCCTGTTTATTTGACAGCTGTGAATTTTTAAACCGATTTTTCTTTTCCTTCTATTTGTGCAGAGATATTCTTCCCTAGGGATAAAAGAATCACATTCTTCTCTCAAGGGAGGGTCGTCAAAATATTTATCCGTTAATTCAAAACAATACAAAAAAGTTACTTTCGTAAAAAATTATAAAGTCTCTTTCTGATAGTTCAGCTCAACAACTACTTTCTTTTTTAAACACTCAATATTTTGCTTGTAGCAAAATTCGTCTAGCGTACAATAATACATTTAACACTCGTGTCTTTTGCTAAACAAAAATTTATCATGCATAAATATTTTTTTAAACGAATTTTTTTCTGGAAAATAACTCAGAAGTATATCCAGTTTTAATCATTTATTGTTAGTCATAAATTCTTTTTATATACAATCTCTTATATGACATATATTTCACATACTGATGTTTTATATAGATAGGTACTCTCTCTATTAAATATTACATTTAGAGGGTCAAAGGTTAAATTAATTTACGCGCGGGAAATGAAAAAGTTTGTAATTTTTATTTGTGTTTGACTGAATTTAAAATATGGTTCATTATGCAATTTTACGCTTGTTTAGTTGAGTGAAAAAATAGACTCATCTGTTGGAGCTAGAGAAACAAATGAAGTTGAGGACATGGCGGTCGTATGTGATGGCTTATCTACACTTTAATATAGTATTAATTCGTTGGTTACACTCCCAGCTATAATCATGGTTTATACACATTTTAAAATTTATATACAAATATTTACAAAATAATTTTTGCAATATTTTTTTTTCATTTTAAAGAATTATACTGCATTAACAATTAATTATTTTTTCAGTTGTAGGTTGCAAATGCAGTTTTATAATTAAATTCTCTAAATTTATAACAATTAACTTTTCACAAGCTCAAGAAAAACGAACAAATAAAATACTCATGAATAATAAAAGAAATTAGGTACTAACATTATAGCACATCCAAAACATATTGTCATTTCAGATATATGTATATCCTGCTGTCAAAAACTTTTATTTGGAATATTAATCCCTTAAAATAATTATTCATTAGATATTTCCTGTTATTCATCTTTCGCTTCATCCATAATCATGATTCCTCTAATAGAAATGTTTTTATTTAAACTACAGTTTGACAGAAAAACTGAATTCATTTGTTTAATATTTTGTTTTAATTCCGTGGTTAATTAAATTGTATTTTTCTAAATTATCCCATTTAATTTCAGTCATTACAAAACACAGTAATTAATCCAATTAAATTATAATGAGAAAAATTGGGTTACCGTGAGGATTTGAACCTGGGACCTTATGAACTCCGGTAATATGCTCTAACCAACTATTCAAATTTTAATATGTTAAAAGTTTTTTTCTCTATTTTTTGTTGTGTCATAGGCAAAAAAAAATAATCAGATTTGAATCCAGGTCGACCATAGCCTAGTTGGTTAGAGCATATGACCGGAGTTCATAAGGTCTCAGGTTCAAATCCTGACGGTATACCAATACCAGGCAATAGTCACGAAAACCCGTAGGGCATGAGTGGCTATTGCCAAATGGCAACAAATTTAAGAAAGATACTGAAGAATTATTTTCTAATTTATCCAACTCTCGAGTTATATTTAATTAGATTATTTTTTGACTTAGCTGTTGAGGTCGATTCATAAAACTTAAAAGATTTTGAATTGGGCACATATCGATTGATTACTTATTAATGTATTTTTGGAAGTTGCTTCCAAAATATGTTCATGTATTTCTGTATCTGAAGTGGAACTAAATCGATTTTTTTTCACACATTTTACTTGACCAGTTAAAACATCCGGTATATATTTATACCGAAGTTGTTCCCACAATCTATCACCCACAGTATTATTTACAGCAGAAATTATACATTTTAGAAGTGTCAATATTTTTTGATAAACTATATAATTCTCATCAATTGCATCCAGAAGATATCACCAAAGTTCCATGAGCAAATAGACCTAACAACATCAACTCGATTCGTTGTAAACAAACTAACCAAACTTTTCAAATATCCTCTGCATCCAACCATAAATAATCATTATTGTCACTAGAATACAGAGTCATTTACGAACCCTCCACTACACCGTGACAGCGAGGAGCAGAACCAACATCCAGGAGGTCGTTAGCTGTCCCCCAGCAGCGCTAGGAGGACCTGGCGCGGGCCGCGGTGTAGGCGGAAGATCCACGGGCACGTGGTTCTCCACGTAGCTCATGTGACTCCCTCGAGCTGATGTCGGTGGCTGGATAGGTTCCTGGGGAGGTGGTGGAGGTGGTGCACCTCCTGCAGGACCAGATGGACCACCAGGAAGTGATTCGTAATCGTTGTCTTGCTCTGCTGAGCCGAATTGTTCTCCGTATTCGTCTTCGTCGTCACGGGAGGGCAGAGACAGTCTGGTTGGACCTGGGATCTCTGCGTGACACACACAACAAAGAAATGTTTAGGCTATGAGAACATGTAAAGAAAATACCTAGTTGAGATATTGAATATTTATTTGTGGCTTCTTGGCGGACTACCAAGATCATATGTCATAATTACGCCTTAATCCGCGTGTTAAAATAAAATTAATTTTTAAGTATTTGGAAATAAAATAATATATATATATATATATATATATATATATATATATATATATATATATATATATATATATATATATATCTAACACTTGTATTTGAATGAGGTAATGGCTCAGTGGTATCAAGTCGGCCTGTGAATCCAAAGAACCCTGGTTCGATCCCCACAGCCGACAAAACATTTTCATCAATTTAAAATTACCCCTGTGGCTTCCCCACCACATCATTTACCGAGATCTGCTACAGCAGAGTGCCACTCAGTAATGCGTAAAAGGCCTGATGATACATTTATTTTATTTCCAAAACTAAATGATTTCATATTGAAATAGAAAATTAAATCAAATATATAAAAGATATGGAAAGTTGCAAAAATATGTTTAGAAATTAATTACATCCACCTCAAACTACTATAAAAGGTTATTAATTACCCAAACCATAATTAGAAACTTGTTAAACATAATAAAATTAATTACTAACGAATACAATTACCTCAAACAAAACCTTCACGTATACACGATTATGTTCCGTATACAAAAACAGTTGAATATTGTACAAAGTTTCATCCAAACACAAACCATAACACACACGACGCATATATCTCTATATGTATAATATAGTTCCAAAAGAGTAGGCGTGCCGATAAAATGACCAATTCTCCATTCAGTGGAAATATGGTAGCGAGAACGTGCCGCATCTCAAAGTTCGCTTTCGCTGGTTCCCTCGGAACCAAATGGTTCGAAAAGCGAAGCAGTTTTTCAGCATCGTCTTAGTTTAAAACCGAATCAAACGCAGATCCGCAACGTTATACTTATCGTATGTTGTATCGTGGAACGCCCATGTACAGTCCGTGACATAAACGAGACTATTTTCATGCTTGACGGTAGAATATGCAAGTTTGCTTTTTTCTCTAGCCTATATGTGTTTTTTAAACGTACTGAGATGTGTTTGCTAGGGTGATCTGCAATAGCAGCGCACTACCCCAAAAAAATAATTTATTTTTCTCCCTATTCTGCAACTCTATATTTATTACTGATCGATTAACTAATGACAATCCATATGTTTTAATCGACCTGTGAATTTCAGTACTTGGGTTCGATTCCTACAGCTTACAAACAATTATTAATACATTAAAACTATCCCTGAAGTTCTTCCTCCACTATCCTTGAGGGTCGTAATTTGACGACTGGTAACCACACTTCATGCACAAAATATATCACATATTGAGATCTGCCTCGGCAGAGTGCCACACCCAGTAATGGGTAAAAGGTGTGATGGTATATTTATATTTATTTATTTTATACCTAAATATAAAGAAGAGGTAATAATACCCTTATATTTATATATTTTGCAATTCGATTTTAAAAGATTTGATATAATTTGACAGCTGTAGATAGATACATAAGAGTATAAACTGCTAGCGAAGCGATTCCTGCCAAAAATATGAATAGTTAACAGAGCTGGGCAGTAGCTAGCTACTTTTGTAGCTTAGCTACTAGCTTAGCCACATTTACCTTAGCTGTAGCTGTAGCTTAGCTAACTGTGAAAAAATTTAGCTGTAGCTTGTAGCTAGCTACTTTTTTTTTCTATTAGCTTAAAAATAACAACTGAAGCTACTTTTAAAGCTACTTTTTGTAGCTTAAAGCTACTTTTTAAACAGGTCAACAAAGTACGCATGCGTACAAGCTAAACCCACACAAAATAATTATTTGTTGCCGGTTCTAACTGGTTCTAATACGCAAAAATACACAGTAGGTGACAGATGGTATTTGCTATTTTTGATATTTATGTACATAATAGTAAATTAACAGTTATTATAACAAAAGACTGATCATATGACAATGGCAAATTTTTCACAATAATTTAAAAAAGTAGCTTTAAAATTTAACAGCTACTTTAGCGAAAGGTTTTAGCTGTAGCTTAGCTATATTTGACAAAATATAGCTTATAGCTATAGCTTAGCTACTTTTTTAAAGAATAGCCGTAGCTGTAGCTTAGCTACTTTTTTAAGTAGCTTGGCCAGCTCTGATTGTTAACAATAGAGAATATTACAAAATTAATTGTTTTATCCGGTTTATACATATACTGCTTAGAAAAGTTTCCAAATAATGGAGAGAAAGGTACTTAAAAAAAAAATTTTCTTTTACTTTTATTTAAACAATATTTCTTTAAAAAACATTTAACAATAAAAAATTTAAAAATATATAAAATAACTTACCATAAAGTCGTATATTGCTCTCAACTTCTCCTAGGGAGTTTTTGGCGATACACCGATATGATCCCAGGTCCTCTTGGTGCAGCTTCCTAATAACAAGCGTCATTCTCACTTCGAACATAGACTTGCTGAGCATCTGTACGTCGTATTTCTCGCTTGAAATCACCATTTCGCCTTGTACACAAACACATATTGTTAGTTTAATTAGGGTTAACTCGGGGTGAAAGGTCACCTGTATCTCTGACCCAGTAGTTAATCGACTTGGGGGATGCTTCCACGTGGCACTCGAGCATGACGTCCGTGCCGAGGGGCGCTCCCACTAGCTGGTTAGGAACTTGGATCACTGGGTGAACTATTAAAAAGATTTGTTAGTGTTTTATTGGGAAAGTGGATTAATTTTAAACTTTGTTATTTATGGGGTAGATGGCTGTAAAGATTTGAGAATCCGAGTTCGATTCCCACAGTCACTACATAAAAATTAGTACTTTAGTAACATCTTTAGGGGCTTTGATTTGACCGCAATTCACGCGCGCATAAATATATCACTTATTGAGATCTGATACGACAGAGTGCCACACCAAGTAATGGGTAAAGGGCGGCATAATATATATTTATTTATTTATATACCGGATGTTGATTGCTAAGGGTAAACTTGAAAAATAGAATGTGACAATTTTGTCAAAAATCAGATATGAAAATAAAAAAAAAACAAATGAAACAAAATCTCATTTTGTCAGTTCAGGTTAACAACTAAGGGCCAAATTCATAGTCGTGACTCACCCTCATCTCATCCTCACCTCACACTCAATGTCGAAGTAACCAAGGTAACTAACTCAAGAATTTGCATAATTTGAGTTAGTTGCCTTAGTTACTTAGAATTTAAGTGTGAGGTGAGGATGAGGTGAGGGGTGTCACGACTATGAATTTGGCTCTAAGATAAGGAATTTTTGACTGAACTGTCAAAAATAAATTTTGTTTCATTCATTTTTTTATTGTCATGGTTGTCTATTTTTAAATAAAAATATAACATTTTATTTTTCAAATATCTAGTACTACATACATGCTATTGTAACAAATTAAAACTTTTCAAACGCAGAATTTAATTTTGAACAATTTTTTATTCTTGTACTATTGTTCCTAAATGTACAGGAAAGCCAATATCTGAACATTTTAAAAGTCCTGTGTTAAATCCTATATTCCGCGCTTCTGTGCACACTAAGATATTTGAAAAACGTAAATCGGGTTCATTCGTTCATTATCGGATAAATCCGAGAGCTTTACGAACTGCACATTATATTTAGCAGGTACGAATATCGATTTTAATGATAAATAAAAATATCTGAACGTTAACGAACTAGTTATAACGATGTCTCACTAAGAATTTTGCAACATTGTACAAACGTCCGTTAGTCGAGTGCGGAATTCTGTAGTGATCGATACATTTTCTGTGTTTTGTGCGTGTTGGAGTTAATATTTAGTTACATTTTAATGCGTAAATTAGCTTCAATTGTGCGTCATTGTGCGTATTAGTGTGTGATGTACAAAAAACGTTAATATATGAGTGGTAGTGTTGTTGCATAGACTAGATGGACCTCATACGGATTCCAAAGTACGCTGATCTGTAACGTGCCCGATAGCTGGCTACTTCTCAAGGTTTGTAATAATATTATTATTAACATTATGAAAAAAAAAGAGAACTTATAGTTATAGTTTGGTAGGTTATATTGCAATTAAGTTGGAAAAACAAAGAGTAACTAACTTGTTTTGGCGCGCCGTTATGTAAAAACAATATAAATAATTAAGTCACCACGTCTTACTTACTCAAGAGACGTAAACAAATGAATATTTAATTATTACCATGTAAAAATGTCGAGTAGCGGACAACGACCAAAGCACCAGTTTTATTATTTGAAATTCTGTGAACATGGGCATTTAGCGTGTAACCGTGTAGATTGTTCGTTCGTTGTTCCGGACCGTGACTGGATAAACATTAGAACTGCAAATTTTGAATTTCCCTAGGGCAGCTGTGTGAAAATTTAATTAAGAAAGAAACGTTTAGCGAAATGTCAACATTCCGGCACCCATGTTAGTTTTCTGTTTACATGCTTCTTGTTAGTTTGTATTTTGTTTCACGCACCGCATTACAATGCAGTTAGCAGAGCCGGCTTTGTCACACACCACACAATTAATACTCTTGAAGACTTAACTGTCAGTTTTGTAGTAAAATTAATTTTTTTAACTCAAAAGCTAGACTGTAAATGGACCTGCCGATCTTATCAATGCGTTCCCCATATTTATACGTATAACTATGAATATTTTTAATGGTTTAAATTGACAGATAATTTTTTGTAGTAGAAAATGTGAATTGGAAATAAAATTGAGTAAAAGTCAACATTCCAGAAGCTATATCTCAAAAACCAGACTAGATATGAAACTTAAACCTTCACCATTGAATTCCTCATAGTTTTCTGCATAAGTGTACATATTTTTATTAATTTATATTAATCGATAAATTTCGTATAGCACAAAATGTGTAATAGGGTAAAATTTTCGAACTATTTCAACTTTTGCAGAGGTTATATCTCGAAAACTAAACGAGATATGAAATTTTGATCAACGGCATTGAATTCCTCGTGTCCGAATTGACTTATAAACATATTTTCAGCGACTTTGATTTTTTGAAAATTTCTTAAGGGGTACCCCTTAAGTTTTTTTCGATTTTGGGCCATTTTTAGACTTATTGCTCTAAAATCTTTTACCGTACGAATATTTAATTGAAAATTTACATATATATGTATTTCGACACGCGGAATTGAACGGTTAAAGTTTTAGAACCATATCTCTTCTAGTTTTTAAGATATCGCCCAAAGAAATTTTTTAATGGAGGCACTTAACCTAAAATTAAAAAAAATAAAAATGGCTGAAAATTTGTATATAAGTCAATTGAAGCACGAGAAATTGAATGCCGTTGAGCGCAATTTCATATCTCGTTTAGTTTTTGATATATAGCCCCAGGAAAAGTAGATTTTTACTCAAATTTCATCCAATTTTATTTTTTTCTCACTAACTAGACTATATCTCAAAAATTATACTAAGTACGACTCTGGCAACTGTACCACTGAATTCAGCAGACTTTTTTGCATAAGTATGAACAATTTTACTGATTTTTAATAACAAACAAATTTATTATAATACAAAATATGACAGAGTGTAAAGGTTGCAAATTGGCGATAACTTCTAAATGTCACTATATATAATTATTCCGTGTCCAAACTAACTCTCCTTTCTAAAACACGGTATAAGAATGTAAAACGCGCATAATGTTATTTAAAAGAGACCATCGGACGGAGAGTTTGAATGCCGGCATTCTATGTTATTGCGTTTGACAATCGTCTTGTTCGTCGTCGTCGCCGTTGGCTTTTATGATTATCGCCATTGGAAATCTCCTCAATCAGAGGAACAAGGCTGGCAGGCTCTGGAAGCTACTTACAGTGCACGCTCACGGTTATTCTTTTGCTGACGGTCGGTGGAACGCCGTTGGACGCTATACACATGTATGCTCCCATATCCGAACGTGATACTTTCACCAATTTCAAAATTTCACCCTGGTATGACGTCACTGCAACACATACATACATACATAGTACCTGTTAGAGAATTTCAACTAGATTGAAGCAAATGCTTGCATACAGATAATGGAGTGTTATAGAAAATAACAGTCCTACTAGTAGCGTAATTATAAAATTTTCTGACAGCTTGTTTATGGAAAAGCGCAAATTTTAACATTATTGAAAGTTAATTGCTGTCCGTAAAATATAATAAGCGACTGGAAACGTAATCTCCGCTTCGAATGTTATAATGTACTTACATTCCTTGTAGCTTAAATAACTATTAAATAAATTCGATAACTTGACTAATTGATTGATCTAGGACCTCAGATTACTTCAAGGTAAATACTGACGTAAGATCACCCTATATTCCATCAAATGGGGTAGTACAAACCCTAGAATCATTCATAGAATGTTCACTCATCAAATTAATCAAATAATCAGTCCTCGTCAAACATTCTCATCCTAACACACCATCCTCGCTTCAACCACAGTCATAATTCCTTCCATACAATCACATGTATCCATTGAAATAGAATTACAAGTGATTTGTTTCAGTTAAGTGTAAATAAGAACTGATCCTAATGGCAAATGTAATACGTCTAAAGTTAATATGTAAATTTGATTCTGCTATCAGCTTTTGAAGTGTAGATAACTACGTAAAAAAATCATAAAAGTTTTAAATAAATAATGGTTTAAAAAAAAATAGTATACATAAGACGTCAGAAAAATGTTTTTACTTGACTCAGCGAATTACAATATTCGGCCTGCGACCTCGTATTTCAAACAACCGCTTCGTCAAGTAAAATATCACTTTCCTGACTTAATATGTAATCTACTATTAATTAGACATTTTTTTTGTTCTTATTTCAGGCATGAGTAGATTGATTAAATTTTCATTAAAATCTAGATCCCATTTTACTGTCAAAAGTCATTACAGAATTTGTATCATAATTTGATATTAGTGATATACAGGTAATATCTGTAAGGGTAGTAAAAAAAATATTTATAGTATAACTCGTGAAGAAAGTGTCATTCTTCCCTTGATAAGCGAATAACTATATTTTGATCAAAATCAATAATCTGGTGATTAATTAATTATGGCGATGTTCCAAATAATTGATGGAGGTCTATTAAACATTATTGCAGACATTAATACCTAAACTTTTAATGAGTTTTGCAACAGAAAATTTAATGAATTTTAGTAGTAGTAGTTTAATCTTACTATTATTTCTAAACGGTTTATCAGATAAAGTACATTGTGAACACACGAGTCCTTGAGTACCTTGTGGTTGAATCTAATGTTAATACCCGTTTTGGTTTAGTGATTAATTTCTATCCATTGTAGTCTTGTCTAGATGAAAAAGAACCGAATGGCTGGGTAAATATATGGTAGAATTTGCCGGTGCACTAATTAATTCCTAATTAGTCGGTTAGCAAATCCGGGGCATAAAACAACTGTTTGACTCTTTAATTAAAATAACAATAGGCAAACAGAGGAGCAGTGAACACAGGAGGGTGCAGTGTGTGTGTGTGTGTGTAGACAGTACTACCAGCAGTTAATAGTCTGCCGAAACACAAACGTGAACGTTGAACTACACGGGCCGTCGGTTCGTGACCGTGTGAACGCAGTCACGTGACCGGCGATGGGGCTGCCTCCCGATTAACGCCGCCTGTTTTACACGAAATTACTCTGGTCTACACCACCGCAACTCTGGTGGTCTGGAACTGATGCCCAGGGTTGGCTTCAAACTCATGTCGCCAATACTTCCTACATTATTTTAACAAATTAATACTCAAAATTATTAGTTACTTGCTTAGCTGAAAGCTGAGACAAACCACATTCTAATGGGTAATAGGTTACAAGAAAAAATAAAGAACTCTTTAGTTAAAGAATAGTTTATTTAGCAACAGTATCAATAGCGATTTTCTGAAATTTATTGAACAGTTAGTTGCTAATAAATCTTTCATGCAACCCAGCATGGGTATGCCAAATATTTTTCAAGGGCAAGGTGCACACAATATTCTTTTTTTTTTCTTCAAACGTTACAAAAAGATTTCAGAACTCCATAGAAATAGTTAAAGTGTAACTTTTTTGACACTCGTTAAAAACGTGAGTAAAGTGTCATTTGACTCAAACGATTACGTCCCTCGGGCTATGCCTTCAGGGTTCAGTCTCTCGACCAATAATGATGAACTTTTCTCCCTTCTTATTTTATTTAAAATAAATAAATATATCATCACGCCTTTTACCCATTACTAGGTATGGCACTCTGCCGAAGCAGATTTCGGTGTGTGATATATTTATGCGCGTGAAGTGCGGTTACCAGCCGTCAAGATGTCAAAGATGTTAGTGGTGGAGGAGCCACAGGGGTAATTTTAAATTGGTGAAAATGTTTGTGGGCTGTGGGGATCGAACCAGGGTTCTTAGCATCCATAGGCCGACTTGATACCACTGAGCCATTACCCCATATTTTATTAAATTAGCTCAAAAAAATAATCGTAATATTCTACCACTGTCATGTGAAACATTTTGCTCTAAAATAATGTAAGAACGTTTGATAATTTATATGAAAAGTTTAGAGTTTCCTTAAATAAACGAGCAACATAATCTGCAACTGCAGAGCTGCAACTCAGAAATTGAAAGAATTAAATAGATTTGAAGCTTTAATTCTTTAGATAAATTGTTTTATTTATTCTATGTACGAATTTTGATTGAAAGTGATTTGATTTCTTTGCTGGGTGCATTTGTTTTCCATGTGAATCCACCCCTGTGGTGTCCAGTAGACTAACTGCGCCGCCTCCACCTCCACCACCCCTACATACCTACCTACCCGTGTTATGTTGGAAGCTCGGACCTCAGTTTATTGGGGAACGAATTTTGCTCCACTTGCCTATTTTCTCGCCGATAACCGGTGTTCCATTAGCCACCCGAGGATTCATTGCAGACCCGACTAACGATACGTCAAATGAAAAACCCAGATACACACAACATTACGAGACTTCTTAAACCAACCACACTCTGCGAACTGCACTACCCTTAAAGCTGAACCATCAGTATTCTCAAAATATCAGCACAATTTTCGCATTCAAAATGTGCACTTATTTTAATTAAATGCTGTGGTAGTGTTCTGTACGAGTATATTTGATTGCAGTTAAGTTAAAATAATTTAGAAATTTTCGACAACAGAAAAAATACGAACATTTATTTCTAATGTAGCAAGTGTTTTGGTTGAGTTTGCTAGTACAGATCTAAAAACAATTATTTAGTGCCAAATTATACCAAATTATTTCTCTTGAAAATATATTTTTTACAATATTTCTACTGTACGTTACCCAATAATGACAAAATTTAAACACAATAGTTGTATTCCATTTGCCATTTGGTTCACTTAAATCAGTTCAGATAAATTAGACAACATAATTAAATAAACTGAATTAAGCAAACTAATTCAATTATTGAGGTGAATTACTTCAAAGTAAATTAGAATAAGTAATTCTAGCCTTATAAATAAAATCAGCGAAGTAATCCAGTGAAATAAATAAGTCTGATTCAGTAAATGTGTTAGATCTGATCCAAATAGCAAATGGAACATTTATTGTACAGTTGGTTTCCATGGTTACAATAGGACTTTAAGATTTACTTACCATCCACTGTTAACAGTAAGTAAGTCCTGTTTATTTTGACAACAATTTGACAGCTGTTAATTTTGAAACCTATTTTTCCTTTTACAATACTTTTACTGTAAGTTACTTAATATTGTCACAATTTAAACACAGTAAATGGAACTTTTATTGCACAGTGGTTTCCATGGTTACATCAGGACTTTAATATTTACTTATTTACCGTGGACAGAAAATACATATATATTATATATCATGGTCCTGTTTATTTTGACAACAATTTGACAGCTGTTAATTTTTAAACCTATTTTTATTTTTCTTCTATTTGTGCAAGTATTGTAAAAAATATCTTACTAACCTCGAACTGTAAGTGATTTTTTTAGATCGCGAATGTTTAGGAAATTTCGACCCTTCGGGCCTCGATTTCTCAAACTACATTCTTGACCTGAAAACTGTCACTTACAGTTTATAGAACGTAATATACTATTTCTTTATATTTGTGCAAGTATTATAAAAAACAGCTTACTAATCTCGCACTGTAAGTGATTTGTTTAGGTCGCGAATATTTAAGAAATCTCAAGAACAACAGTATGATTTGACATTAATAAAATCTGAGTGACATCTATCTTTACTAAATTACTAGTTTATTTTTGAAAATTATTCTATCTGATAGAGTAGTAAAACAATGACATATGTACCTCTTGAAGAAAGTGTTATTCTACTGCTTGATATAAAAGTAACTATTATCCCATTAAAAAGTGTAGTTTAAATGACTGGAAACACTAACTCCAGTACATTGTAATGACAGAAGTAATAGTATCTCGCGTTCCCTTCAGACCAAGTTGATTTGGTAACCGTGTTCTCTGAGTAGAGCGGTCATGTATTGTACGTGAACGTCAGTAGCCGCGTATTACAGACAAGTTAATTAAACAGTGGCAAATCTTAGTAAGGAATCAGATAGCTGGAGTTTACGCGGCGCTGAGACCTCGGTACGTGACTGTGCCGTGGGGATTGCAACCAGACAGACGTAGACGGACATCACTGCACTTCGTCTCACGTTCACGTTCGCGTTCACGTTCACGCGCCGTCCAACACTCCACTCTCAACGTGGAGATTGCACAGATGAACGAAATAAAAAGCGAAGCACACAGCACGACCGATGCTTTTAAACAATGTCTGTTTACAGACAAAGAGAAATGGAAGATTCAACTTCTTCACCACCGCCAAGAATATTACACCTACTGGGGAAATTAAAAACAATGCTCACTCTACTTTTTATATATGCACGAAGAGTTTCATTTTCTTCTGCAGCAAGAACCAAACTAACTATATTTTTCTTAAATAACAACACATTTTATATATTACTTTTACTTCATTTCGTAAAATACCGACATTGTCAAGCAATACGGTGATGTTGGGTAGCGTTACGGAATTCAAGTCCGAAGATCCCAAGTTCGAATCCCACTCAAAGTAAATATACAGTGTGTCCCACGTAAATGTTGGCATAGACAGTTAAAATGTAAAATTAGATATTTGTACATAAAAAGTGATCGGCAAAAAATTATGAAACTAAATTTTATATTAAAAAACTGCCAATGTCCCTACATTTTATTTAATACAGATTATTTGATTTTGGTAACGCAATTTAATGATATGGGGTAGCTAGCTCAGTGGTATCAAATCGGCATGTGGATCCTGAGAACCCTGGTTCGATTCCCACAGGCGACAAACAATTTTCACCATTTGAAAATTACCCATGTGGCTACTCCACCACAAACATCTTTGGGGGCCGTGATTTGACGGCTGGTAACCGCACTTCACGCGCAAAATGTATCACTTACCGAGATCTGCTTCGACAGAATGCCACACCCAGTATTGGGTAGAAGGCGTGATGATATATTTATTTATTTTTTATTTTACATTTACTCATAAAAAATAAGAGTTGTCATTAACTAATCGATCAGTAACAGATAATGATCCAATTACAAAATAAGGGAGATTATGCTATTTAAATATGTAGAAGTAATTTTCAACTATCTTTGTTAAAGTTCCAATTCTTTCCGATAGGATCGCTAGGTTCATAGAACAGTATGAAGAAGACGCGAATAAAAATGCAATTAACAGCAAAATACTGTTGCATTGCATACATAATAAGAGTAACACCATATCGATTCTCATCTCTATCGAGTGTGTAAGTGCGTATGTGCGTGTGTGTGGACATCCGTCGCGACGCCGCCACGTGTGTGTCCGTGCTTTCCGGCTGCAATAATGGCCATTATTCGCGGCCCATATGAAGGGACGTGAGCGCTCTGCGAACGGCCAATGGCCACCCGGCGCCCCGCAAACTTTTCAAATAACGTAAAATTTCATCGAGCGTCGTTGTCGATGCGCGGCGCGTCGCGACGCTGCCACCGCTCCCGGCGCAAACCCTGTTATGAGGTTTTTATAAACGATCATCGGTATCGTTTCTTCTACGTGCATCTAAAATTTAAATGCATTCATCGACTACGTTCTGTTCACTGCTTGCCAGCCGCTAGACGATTGTTCATGTTCGGTGTTCGCCGCACATTTTTCATAATAAGTTTATCAAATTTGTACGCACGCTGCACATTCTCTACTCGATGTAATACTGCATTCTTTATCGAACTGCATTACACAACAAGTTCTACGCCATTTACAGATAGAAATAGAAGATCACTTCTTAAGATATTCAACAAACTAAATGGAAATTTAAACTACCTCATTCTGTCTGTGCTACTCTAAACAAACTGTTAACGTAATGTTGCTCTTCAAATTTCATTTCTTTACTTTTAAACTTTTAATTGCATATTTAATTTAGCTATTAACTGTGTCGGATAGGAAGAAATTACACTATTTATCCTTTTATTACTCACTTAAAAATTCATTTGTTGCATATATGCATACATAAAGATGGTATCTCCCGATTAGTATTTTCACCATTTAGCAAAACAATTATATGACATGAAAATACAATTTAGTGAAATACTGTAAATAGAAATGGATCATATTCTGTCATACATTTTCATTCGACTTTTGTAATTTTTATAAACCCACTGAAGCTAAATTAAACTCTTGCTATCATAGTTTAAGGGTTCAACGTAATTTTAATAAATAAATAAATATAAATATATCATCACGCCTTCTACCCATTACTGGGTGTGGCACTCTGCCGAAGCAGATCTCGGTAAGTGATATATTTTGTGCGTGAAGTGCGGTTACCAGTCGTCAAATCACGGCCTCCAAAGATGTTAGTGGTGGTGGAGCCACAGGGGTAGTTTTTGAAATTATGAAAATTGTTTGTCGTCTGTGGGAATCGAACCAGGGTTCTCAGGATCCACAGGCCAACTTCATACCACTGAGCTAGCCACCCCATCATAATAATAATGAAAAGAATATAATACAAATATTTCTTGGAAATATTTAGTTAAGCCAAATATTATAATGATATATAAGGTAGTGGCTCAGTGGTATCGAGTCGGTCTGTGGATCCTGAGAACCCCGGTTTGATACCCACAGCCGAGAAACATTTTCACCAATTTAAAATTACCCCTGTGGCTCCCCCATCAATAACATCTTTAGGGGCCGTGATTTGACGGTGGTAACCGTACTTCACGGGCATAAATATACCACTTACCGAGATCTGCTTTGGCAGAGTGCTACACCCAGTAATGGGTAAAAGGCGTGATGATATATTTATTTATTTATTTTATTTACATAAAACATTATAACGCATTGTGCGTTGTAAATATTTTAATAATTGAGGAGAACTCTTCAATAGTCAAAAAAGAATCTAGGCGTTGTTCATGTATTTTACAAAATTTCTGTATTAAATTCATCCTGAAAGGAACATTATTATCCTGACATACCATTCACATTCATAATTCCCTTCCTACATGCACTTCTTATCTTTCGTTCACGCAGCAAACCTTCAATCATATCGATCCAGTTATTCATCGCTTGTCTACACATCTCTCACCCGCAATTTCACCCAACTATTATTCTATATACGTTCCTTCCACATACCCGATTCTATTCCTTATATTTTAAAAGTTGAACATCGAAGGTACGTTTTAATTAATGTCTTCATCCATACAAGCAACATGTGTTTGAAATGTTTGACTAAAATAAGCTCATATTTCATCCCCATCCAAGTACTTTACGAAAGAATGAGAGTAAAATCTGCATTAGCGTCGTTAAAAACTTCCTGATCCTATAGTTTCCCGTTTATGCATCTTATGAAACTTCTCATCAAAACTTTCATTATAACAAAGTCAAAGTTATTGTTCATTTGTAACACAACACTAACAAGATAAAGATGCACATACGCTTTGTCTTGAGACCGTTGGGCTCTCTGACGATGATGTCAGCGCCGTCCTCGCGACGCCAGAGAACGTGCGGCGTCGGGTAGCCACGAGCACGACATGTCAGTTTCACTGTACCACCTTCAGGGATCATTACGTCTCCGGAGGTCTCCTCGGAGATAAAGTCGGGTGGTACCACCACGTCCAAGAAACCCACCTGGACATACAAATGAATATTTTTAGTTTATTTATTTGTTAGTTGGCATACCTGGAGTTATATTCCAATTACAGTAACTTATAAAAAAATGTGAAGTACTTAGCTACTATCGTATATTATGGATAAATTCACAGTTGTATATTGTATAACTAATAGGAAAAGTGATATATTTCCTGGGCGATGGTAGCAGGTGTCCGGAACAATAAATTTTCCTACTTATTACACATACTATTTGTTATCCGAATTAATTATACTAAATTTATTATTTTATTTTTATTTATAAACATCAGACTAGTTATTTGTATATATCAAGAGTATAAAGTTAGACATTTCTTCCCAAAGATGCTGTTTTATTTTTCAAGCTAAAGTGACATAGTAAATTAATTATAATTACATGTTAAAAACTGTTTAGTACGCAACAACTTCACAATAACAGTACTGTAATATTTATTACAATACTAGTACTATAAAGTCTCACTTTCCGGACTGAAATCACTAGTACCGTAAACATGGAAATATAATACAGTATGAATAAAATATTATTTTATTTAAGGAGCTAAAGTGATACTTTTTTATGGCGCATCTATATGTTATTGACTACAGATGAGGCACAAAAAGTCACTTTCGCCCCACATAAAATATACTATTTTTTTTAAACGCCGGCATTTTACCCAATTAAACATTTTAAAGTTATATAACTTGTCTGATGCTCGTGAGCGGCAGAAAAATACTTTTTCTGCTACTGGTGAACCAATAAAACTCATTGACTTCAACGAGCGTCAGAAAAAGTATTTGTCAGAAAAGTTAAACTTTAACAGTATCTATGGAGTACTGAAATGTTATTTTTCCTGACATTTGAAAAACAAATTAATTCCCGTACTGTTATTCCATGTTGCAACGTCTATAACACACTACAACAGTGATCAAAATGAATTGTTACAGTTGGCAATACAATTCCGGAGATCTTATTATTCCACAGATGGCATAACGCCAGGTAAAGGCGGAAATACTATTTGAGATGCCTAATAAATACAAATAGGTTATGTCAGGAGTCTGACAGCTAATACAATTTTGACTTTTTAAGTAATAGAAATACTTTAGAAATAAATGTAATAATAAATGTACTCAAATTTAAATTTTCAAATGTCACTGTCAACAACAGGAAATGAATTTATATATCAGGTTTACCAATTTCAAGTAGTTTTTTTATTGCCAATTGAAACAATTCCTTTTGATCACTGTGTAGAATAATTATTATTGCGGATCGAAAACACATCAGAAAGCTGTCATTTTTCGTCTAGTCGAATATAACTATAATTAGTATTTATAGTGAATAAAATAACCACCCTATAATTTGGTAAAAAGAACGATCTGATTTTCGTGATGATGATAGAATTCACCATGTCAGTTTTATCGTCGGACTGTCCGTCTAGCAACAGCTTAATAAAGTTGAAATGAAAGTCTCCGTCAGTTTTCTCGATGCAATCTCAAAGCTGCTAAATAAAATTTAAATGCAAATGCCATCATATGTATGCATCAAAACAGCGACTTTTATTACGTCATTATTTTGGGCATTATAATTTTTATCGCAAGAGGTTTATAGCTGTTTGTTTCATACGGATTGAAAAAATTCCAAACGACAAGTTGTTTATTTGTAAATGTATCCATTTACCGCTGTCGTATTCGCTGGAATAAATCCCAGTGGGAAAAATTCTCTAAATTTTATTGACGCATTCATATTTTTATGCTTTGTTTTAGTCTTCATTCGTTGAACTATATTTAGTTTTAAAGTTTATCAGAAGTGGTTCTGCGGCCGCCGCGCTCCTAAGAGAGTGTTTCAAACATTATCAAGATAAGGAAGTACATTTGTACACCACTGTGCTTTCAAACTTCACGGAATTTTGTAAATGCAGGTACCAACTTTATAAAAAACAACTAGTTCATCATGAGATAAAACCAAACTACTTCTAATGTGATCTCAATTCTTACACAGCAACTGCGAGTATTCTGATAGTAAATTAAATTTTCTATTACACATGTCGTACTAGTACGATATATATTTTCATTTTACGATGCTGTTAAAACTAACAAAGTTTATGAAACACGAAATATCGCCAACAGAAGGTGTGACACACGATTCCTTTATTTTTAAATCTACAATAGTAGTTCAGACTCCATTATAAGTTACTATAATTGGGTTAAGTTTCTGCTGCGCAGAATACCAAATAAATACAATTAACAAATGAATGAATAATTCTAACCTGGCTCTTCATAGGGTCAGTGTTGATTTGACACATGTATTGTCCACGATCTTCTTCTTGTACGGCACGAATATGTAGATTCCACGTGCTGTGGTCACCGTGGGATACACTCACACGTGGGTTGTGCGTGATTACGTGATCGTGGATTGCTTGGATCGCCTTCGTGTCAGCTTTTACCCATCCGACCTGCACATACACATTACCAGAACATTAAGAACATTTGAGAAATGTTGACATTGTATATTCTTAGTTCTCAATTATATTAAAGTGAATTACTTCAAACAAGAAAAACTGAGAACAATTTTTTCAATCACAAAATAATTTCGAATCATTTGACAATAGAATGGTTATATCTTATTTGTGTATCAAGGAAAGAAAGTAAGACATTTCTTTCCAAAGGAGCCTATTCATTTTCTAAGCCGAAGGTTTATAATAAAGCACCTGTCGAAAGAATGACATTTTCTTCACAAGGTTTATATATTTATATATTTATGCATATGTTATGTACGTCGAAGAAAGAAGATGAATGATAAGTGAATAGGAGTGATTGGATAGATGTGATAGAAGATTTGTTGTGTGCTAAATTATTTCGAGTGTAATGAATGAACGAGTTTATGTGGAGTGATCTATGAATGTGGTTAAAGTGAGGGTGGTATGTTTGGATGATAATGTTTGACGAGGGCTGATTATTTGATGAATGTAATGAGTGAATATTTTATAAGTGATTTTAGGGTTCGTGCTACCCCATTTGTTGACATATAGTGTGAAGATATGTATGTATGTTTATATATAATTTTTGTACTATCTTATAGATGTGACTAATGTACATCATACCTTTTTTTGCTAATTGCCATGGACAAGTCTTTGCTTTGTTTCCCTGGAGAAGAAAAATTACCTTTCTTCCCTTGGGATAAAATTTAGAAAACTATTTTAATAATTTTATGACGATAGTGAGAACTTGTAAGACGAAGACTATAGCATTCAGCAACATACAAACAAATCAGTGGGAAATTCCCAGTTCCGTGTAGAAATAAGACGAAAGTAGCATTCATCATTCCAACGAATCATCTTTAAATAATAAATGCGCTAAAATATTCATTATTATTCCGAAAGCAGCCGACGGCGGCGTTGGAGGCGTCGACGGAGGCGGCTGGCAGCGTTGTAATATTGCAGATATGACAAATGGTGTGTAAACTTGATTCGTTTATTTTTTGCAAAGTGCACAGATGTTAGGTAGTCGAACGTTTATTGGGGATCGCCGTGCAAGTGCCGCCACCCCCGCTTGCCGCCGCCACTGCTTGGACGAGCGCCAGCTCTGTTTCGCTTTACAAAGATAAATTATTTTTTTTTTAACTTTGATACAAAAACGTGCAATCATTTTTATGTAGAGATACAGAGGATTTTAGTTAAGTAATTGGAGATATTATCATTATTTTATAGAGTGCGATCAAAGCATTTGCTACAAAAAATCCGATACGAACTAATTTTATTTAAACTCTGCACACTTTATTTTATTTTAATAGTCCATTAATACACTTTCAAATAACGAACAAAGAACAAAGGACATCGGATATATTAAAAAAATAACATTGCATTGAAAGGTTTTCCAGATTACAAATATAAAACCTGAATTTTGTTTATTATTTTTTTACTTTTTCTTGATGAAAAATGTTATTATAAAAACGAATATATGTCAATTTTAATGATTTGAACACGTAGAACGTATGTCGAATGAAACCTTAGTGAAACTGAGAATGAAAGATTGCGTGGACCACTTAGGGACGTAGCGACCCTTGGAGGCAAAAATCACAAGTATATTCTTTCGCGACCCCCTTTCTTTCTATATGATCAAAATTGCAGTTTGTAAAAGACTAATTTAATAATGTACATTACAAACATAGAACCACGATTTCAGAAACTAGTAAAGGAAAAATTTCTCATTAAGGTGGTCTCATAAAAGTATAGGTAACTGGTAAAAGTTTATAAAACAAGTATTTAATTTTATGTATGTTATAGGCTATAAACAAAACAATAAATCTTCATGCTAATGTAGAAACTCATGAAAAATTACATATTTAAATTTCATTAAAATCTGTCCTAAATGATAGTACCATCATAAGGACTAATTTAAAATAATATAACACTAATTATGAAATTGAGGATATCACCATTCGATTCTACATATATTTCTGCGTAGATATGCATATTTTGATCCTCAAAAGAAAAGTTTTTTAATCGCCTAATCATGATCACTAATAATTCGTTTAATAAAAATGCGATTTTTTTGTTGAACCAGTTGAAAATCGAAAAATTTTAAAATATGGTTCTATATCACTCAGACTACGAGAAATCGGATGCCGTTGAGCGCATCTTCATATCTTTTTTAGTATTTAAGTTACAGCGATTTTTGACTTTTTAAAACTATCAACTTTGAGGGCTCATATCTCGAAAACTAAAAAATATATTGAAATGCGGTTTAAACCAGTGTATTTCTCGTGCACCAATTAACTTTTACTGGAACTTTGAAAATTTTGAAAATTTTGAATGTTTTTTCAAAATTTTCTTTTACCCATATTTAAAAAACTTGTCGAAATAATGAAAATCTGTAAACACCAGTGGATTCAGCGCAAAAAATACATACGTATGTAAAATTTCAGAATTTTCGCTCCACGGATACAATTTTTAGAGCAGAAAAACTAAAAATGGCCTAAATTCGTAAAAATCTTAAGGGGTACCCTTTCAAAAATCTTCAAAAAACAGTGATTTTTCGTTTTTTTGTAATAAAAACTTTATCTGTGCGAATTTTTGCCTGAAATTTTGCATACCTATGTACTTTTACAAGAGGAATACACTGATATTCACAGATTTGTATTATCTCGTCAAGTTTTTGAAATATGGGCTAAAAAAAATTGACAAAAATATTGCAAAATTTTCAAAATTTTTATAATTTCAGTATAAGTAAAGTAATGCACGAGAAATACACTCTTTCAAACCGCATTTCAATATCTCTTTTAGTTATCGAGATATTGGCCTTCAAAGTTGAGATTTTTAAAATGTCAAATATCGCTGTAACTCTATAATTAAAAATGATACGAAGATGCGCTCAACGGCATTCGATTTCTCATAGTCTGAATGGTATAGAATCGTATTTTAAAATTTTTTGTTTTTTGAACTTATTCAACCGAAAAATTGGCATTTTCATTAACAGACTTTTTTACGATCAGGACTTAGGCGATTAAAAAAAATATATATTGAGGATCAAAATATGTACATTTATGCAGAAATATATGTGGAATCGTAAAATCCTCAATTTCATATTTTTTAAATTTAACCATAAACAGAAAAAATTAAATATTATACATTATATTTTTCATTTCATGAATTTTTGAAAACCACTGATACCTGGGTTCCACCTGGGTTCCACACCCACTAATTGGTAAAAGGCGTGATGATATATTTATATTTATTTTTATTTATTTAATTTTGTTCCAAAAAGATGAAGCCAAATCAAATTTTTATGTTTCAATTTCAGTTCCAATCAGGCATATGTTCCATCCTAATTACATAATGAATCTAATGAATAAATGTTCGGTGACTTATCAACGATTGTGGCACTTCCAAAAATTGATATAAAATGTCATGATAATGATATAGCATGACAGGAAAGTTCATAGAGATGATTTTGACAATTTTCGATATGAAAATAGTTGTAAAACAATGTAGTAAATAATAGGTCCAGCTGGTGATATTTCAATAGCAAGAAGTATAAATTCTGTTGAACAATAATGGTTGTTACGAAGGTGAAATCGTCGAGGCAGAAGCAGATTGCACGTGGCGTGAAAACTTCCTGGTGGGGTGTGAAACAGGAACATCAAAGCCGCGTCCGGCGTTGGCGGCAACACCTTGCGTTGTGTTTCCCCACCGACGCTGACGCCGACGCTCTCTAAGCGATTGCTCTAATTAAATTCCACGCAATTAAGAAACCTTGAAAATTTCAACCGCTTTCATATTTCGTTTGGTTTGTTTAATTAAGCTGTTGTAAATTAATGTAAGTAATCGCAAGCAATTACATAGTAATTAGTGCTGTACACAGCGGCGGCCGCCAGCGACTTAACAACACCCCCAGCCCTCGCTACGTCATGCTGCCGACGCGTGCATCTGTTGTTTTCCTCGTTTCGATTTTCTTTTATTATTCTGTACGCGCTACGGTCGCCCGCCGTGTAATTAAACAGTGTTTTTATGACACCCGAAAGTGTTTCACCGTGTTTATCTTTTTATAAACTCTACAACGATCAACATCTACTATGCATACTTACTCGTTTCACTACTTACCCTACTATTAAAATTCTTACTTTTACTAAATAAGAAATTAAACCTTGTGAAATGGCTCAATTGACAACTCAGTTCAACTATAGAGGCGCTGCGTACGCCTAGCTTTGGTAGGATACATGATTACATTAGAATACATATGATCATGTAGAGTTCGTTTGACGATGAAATTAAGTATTGTCCAATTGTTTAAATTCCTAGATGCAGGGCCGGATTAACATTAAGCACAACAGATTTTGCCCCTCTTCCTCTCTTACGTTTCAAGAGAATTAGTTTTTATTCATAGAATAAAGTAATCTCATTTGTAAATCATTTATAATTGTATGTACCTACCATTGTTCTTAAACGGTGCAATTGAAAAGAGAAGAAAAGGTTATTGCCAGGAAAATAAGTAAATGAATATTGACACTTTTAGTACCATTGTATATTCAGAATATAGCGTATATAATATATTTTATGACATACACATATATAAAATAAAAATAAATAAATAAATATAAAAATATCATCACGCCTTTTACCCATTACTGGGTGTTGCACTCTGTCGAAGCAGATCGCGGTAACTGATATATTTATGCACGTGAAGTGCGATTACCAGCCGTCAAATCACGACCCCCAAAGAGTGGGGGGAAAGCCACAGGGGTAATTTTAAATTAGTGTAAATATTTTGTCGGCTGTGGGGATTGAACCAGGGTTCTTTGAATCCACAGGCCGACTTGATACCTCTGAGCCATTAGCCCGTGTCATGATAAACATAAAAAAATCAAAATTAAATTTGTGCATTATTTTTTTTTTCTCTCTGTGGCTTCTTTGGCGGATCAACTACTTAGGTCATATGCCACCATTCCGCTCCGATCTGCGTTTTAGGCATTATGGTCAACAGCAACGCGAGTTTTCTCTGGACGGTCACCCGTCCAAGTACTACCCGCGCGCAACGTTACTTAACTCGCGTTATCGCTTTGATCAGTTCCAACGAGTGCAGCCATGGCCGTTGACATTTGTGCATTTATTTAATTAATTATTATTTATTAAATATTTATTTAATTTCCTTGATGCATCTTCATCTTCGTTTTTTATTGTGATCAAAGCATGCGACTGTCCTAATATTAGAAAACAAACGCAGATTTTTTCTCATGATCACTTATGTAGTCCTTGTTTGAATAATATTATTTTCACAAAGATAAATGATTTGTGGTTACAAAACACATATTAAATATGGGGGTATGCATTTAAAAATTCAAACTTATAAAATGTAAACATCGAATAAAAGTGTGGACTAAAAAGCGTGAAGGGGTTTGTTTGATCTCTTTCTCATATTGACTACATCTCACTTACAAGTGACGTCAATTTTGTAAGTGTCTATTGCACACAGCAGCTATTTCGTATTTCTCACCGTTTTTAAATCAAGTGATATTAAGTAATATTTTATAGGAAATTCTGTTTAAAAATGAATTCAACACAGTACACTCGATCCACTCTAAATAATTGAAAAGTAGATCGCTTGTATTTCCACCCTGCTTATTAAATTGTTCAAATGTTCACTATAAATTCTCCAAGTACAAAGTAGGCCACTTATTTATACAGAATTAGAACAATATTTTGTCATTGAAACAGAAAACCGTACACTCACTGAGAAAGTATAAAATTATTTTTTGTATAAAACTCATATTTAACAACTTTAGTGTAGCTGTCACAACTTGACAGCTGGTAAACGCACTTGACGATAAAAATAAAATCGAATCTGATTAATTGTGGCACATATTTTTTCTTTATCAAATGTTTAAAAAAAAATTTTAGTTTCTATATTTATTATTTGAAGTGGATCCTAAAAACCCTGGTTCGATCCCCGCAGCCGACAAACATTTTCACCAAATTAAAAATTACCCCTGTGGCTCCTCCACCACTACCATCTTTGGGGGCCGTGATTTGACGGCGGGTATCCGCACATCACACCCATAAATATATTACTTACCGAGATATTCTTCGGCAGAGTGCCACACCCAGTAATAGGCAAAAGGCGTGATTATATATTTATTAATTTGAAGTATTTTGTTAAAATAATTAAGGAATATTTGTAACGAGAAAAATAAACTGTTTGATTTAATATAAAAGTATACATTACCCTATATCCTCCGAGGTGGTGCACTAGGCACCTGAAGGTAGCGTCACGACCGATGGCGACGGAGAGGTTGACGATGGGCTCTGCAAACTCAGGCTGAAATGCTGCTCCTGAAAAATACAAACATTCAGCACTGTTAGATACTATCATATTTCACTTATTATATTTTCCGCTGTCAAACGGTTGAAAATTATTTTTTAGATAATATTTCAAATAAAAAATATGATTAACAAAATGTTTCTGAAACCGGCAAGGAAGTGCCTACTTTGCTGACCAATTTTAGTATGGAAAGTAGGTTTCTACAAAAACAGTCAAGTAAAATACGTATCCAAGGCTACAACAAAAATAACAGTCTGGTAAAATAGTTTGGTAAAGATTTTACTTGACTGTTATTTTTGTTGTAACCTTGGATACGTAGTCTGCTGTCACTACAATTCATATAAAAAAATTTAAACATTTTAAATTATTTATGAATAAATATTGATTAAATTAAACGGTTTCAAAACAAATAACATACATATTACGTCAGGAAAATGTTTTTATTTGACGTCAAGTAAAATATCACTTTCCTAACTTATTATGTAATATACTATTATCCTAAAATAGTTTAGAAATGTTTAAAGCAGATAATTCGGCAAATATACTCAAATATATACAAGTAAAATCATCTGGGTAGAAATAATGCAATTACAAACATTAATTAAAAATAATAAACACAAATTTGTGTAAAGGTAGGCATGTAAAAACTTGAAACCATGTAGCTGAATTCCTATGGAAAGAGGATATAAATAAAACGTAATTCCATTTATAATAATTTTCTATCAAGTAAACGAAATGCTTTTACATTTTGCCGTTTTTGAACGTTTGCACAAATTTTATAAAATGCACATTAGCTTTGACGACAAGCATATTAAATGTACACTTTTAAAAATTCTTTTAGTGCGTGTATTTTATACGAAGTACCAACATAAATTATCCTGTTAATTTAAAAAAAACTCGGATTCGTCAGTAAATTGAATTAGAGTTAATGTAGCTCATTTAAAATATCTCTGTGGAATTGGAGTTATTTCATGTTAACATACAGGTACTGTGCGTGTGTATGTGTTTTCTTTCCCCCACAGAGAGCTGGCGTCGCGACGCACTCCACCACTCTTGTCATATGAATATGCGCGCCGTTCGCTCATGTTATATTCTGTTTATGAATACGCGATGTATACGCGGCGTTTTAAGTTTTGATATGAAAAAAATGCTTCTTCCATACGCTGATATATTTATCGAAATAAATGTTATCATGTCACAACTCAAATGGAAAAATATTCAAGTGCTAAAATTATGATGGAATGGAAATGGTACTCGCACAAATATCGATGCTGCCACACATTTCAATCTGTCACTTGAAGCATTTTATTTTATTATTTTTATTGAACATGGAAAGCTATCAAATAATTGTAGTTAAATATTAACAATAACTGAATTCGAATCCGAAGATCTCGAGTTCGAGTACCAAACAAGCTAAACTGTGAATCAGTGAGTTCCGACCCTGTTAGTTAGGGAGTTATGGTGCAAAATGATGTCTCATTTTTTCCAGTGACTGAAATGGTTTTTTTTAAGAGATTATGTCATGATAATATATCTCTTACCGAGACCTGCTTCAGCAGAGTGCCACACCCAGTAATGGGTAGAAGGCGTGATGATATATTTATTTATTTATTTTATGTCATGATAAATAAATAAATATATCATCACGCTTTCTACCCATTAATGGATGTGGCACTCTGCCGAAGCAGATCTCGATAAGTGATATATTAATGCGCGTGAAGTGCGGTTACCAGCCGTAAAATCACGCCCCCCCAAAGATGGTAGTGGTGGAGGAGCCACAGGGGTAATTTGAAATTGGTGAAAATGTTTTGTCGGCTGTGGGGATCGAACCAGGAGTTTTTTGATCCACATGCCGATTTGATACCACTGAGCCATTACCCCATGTCATGATAAACATAAAAAAGAAAATTAAATTTGGGAACGAGTGGAAACTATAGATGGCGCCGATGTAAATGCGCCGATTTTAAGTGTGGTTGTTGACATATTTTTACAGGCTAATTTTCAGTTTAAATTATAGACTTTGGTATAATTAAGCAATAAAAATGGTAGACCGAAGTTTTGGCCGGTGACGCATGCTCGACAAAATCGGTCAAAGTAGGCAATTTTTATGGTGTCGTGTGACATATTACTACTTGTTCACGATGAATACATGACAAAAAAATTATTGATAGAAATTATTGCTGGTTGCTCATTGGTGACAGAAGATCTGAAAGTAGACTGGTGTAGGGATTAACAACCACCCTTAAAATCGGCGTCATCTATAGTTGCCACCCTTTCCCAAATCAAATTTTCTTTTTTTCATGTTTATCATGACTTAATCTATTAAAAAAACTATTTCTGTCACTGGAAAAAATGAGACATCATTTTGCACCCTAGCTCTCTAACTATGTACTGTAATTGGGATTAAGGTACTGTTGTACAGAATAACACATAAACAAGAAATTTACATTTTAAAAATTAAATGGCAAGACAAGTATGTCAATAAATGGAAAAGAATGAAAAATTAAGTGAAGATGTGGAGATAAATTACAGGATATAGTTGATGAATAAATGGTCAGTGAATGTTTCATGAGCTACTACCCCATTTTACGGGGTATATCCTGATGTATGTTCGATTATTAGTATTTAATTAATGAGATGTCATGGAAGATAAAGAGAGAAGAGCATAGAATAAAAGTTGAAAACTAAAATAATAATATTAAAATAAAAGAAAGAAAGAAAGAGTGCTGGCAACATTACGTTGACAGCTAATTAAAAAGTTTTCAATAAAAAATAAGTTGTCGTGTGTTTCACACAGTTAAAAACGCTTTGAGAGAGTTTGGGCAGAGTTGATATAAATAGAAATGTTTCTCTAAGTGTTTGCGCTTGCTTGCGAACGTTAACGCTAACGTAACTAACGTACCAACGTTCGGTACGTTACGTAGTGTTATCGAGAGACACAGGATCCATATTGCGCGCAGGATTAGGACATGGCAAACTGAGATTTTCACAAACTAATAAGTCGACAAGACAGGATAAAGTGACAACTCTTGGTTGTTATCTCGCAGTTCGCTTTAATGTTACGATGTGAAATTATCATGTTTTCCAAAGCCCCAGACTCACGATTCTACTCTTCTCTGCTCTGCATACAACTTCATAACGCTTCTGATGCCACACTATCCATACCACTCTAATAAAAACAAACCTAAATGCGGACTTTGCAATTAATTAATTACTTCTATCTACAACCAGGCACAACATATAAAACTAAAAGATACTTCTTCGGTTTAGTATCACAGCGTTAGCTTCAGAACGAGACAAACGCTTTGTATTTTATTTACAAATTAGTAGATATTATATACATACATAACATCACGCTATATCCAATTAAATTGAGTAGCATGAACCCTAAAATCAATCATAAAACATTTACTCATTAAATCTATTATATAATCAGTGTATAGAATTAACTTTCAAAAACAAAGGTAGAGCTATACTCCTTTCCTGTCTTCTCTCTTAATTTGTTTTTAGTTCTTACATAGAGTGTTTAACCGCAATTGTATGGAATTCACTTTCAAAAACAAGCGCATGGCGACACTTCCTTCCTTATCATTTTGTTACAGTTTCAGTTACTGCATTGTGTGGACATTTCTTTCATATAAAAGTGTAGGCTATTGCTTTCATCTTTTCTACTCTTTGTAGATTCGTTGTGAGATTCGTTATTAGATTCGTTGTTAGGAGTAAGCGTGAGTAATTTGACATGTTTTACGCATATGTTATGTATGTCGAAGAAAGTAGATGAATGATAAGTGAATAGGAGTGATTGGATAGATGTGATTGAAGGTTTGTTGTGTGATAAATAATTTCGAGTGTAATAAATAAATGAGTTTATATGGAGTGATCTATGAATGTGGTTAAAGTGAGGGTGTATTTGATGAATGTAATAGGTAAATATTTTATGAATGATTTTAGGGTTCGTGTTACCCCATCTGATGAGATATAGCGTGATGATATGTATGTATGTATAATCAGTCCTCGTCAAACATTCTCATCCCTAACACATCACCCTTACTTCTTTCATAGATCTCTCCATATAAACTCATTTATGTTTAATTGTAATTGTAAATAACAAATTCGTTGAATGTTAATTAAATTTGAAAAAATCAACTTGCCTCCGCCAGGATTTGAACCCGGACCTTCCACTTGGGCCGCGAACGTCCTACCAATTAGACACACCTCTGTGGTCTAATTGGTAGGACGTTCTCGGCCCAAGTGGAAGGTCCGGCTTCAAATCCTGGCGGAGGCAAGTTGATTTTTTCAAATTTAATTAACATTCAATAAACTCATTTACTTATCACACTCCAAATCATTAATTACACAACAAACCTTCAATCATCCATATTTACTCTTCATTCATCTTTCTTCCACGTTCATAACAAATGCTCAAAACATCTCAAATTACTCACGCTTACTCCCGTAACAACGAATCTAATAATGAATCTAACAATGAATCTATAAAGATCAGAAAAGCTGAACGCGATAACCTGCGTTTGTATTTGAAAGAAAAGCTTCGGATTCGATTCATAATACTCGTACTACTCACACTATCATTATACATATACATATGTACAGTTTTATAGGTTCTGCTATTGCAGATCTTTTTAATACATTGTTAGTATAAAGAACGCTCCCGATTGTAGTATTAACAAAAGGGAGGTAAACTGATGCCGGTCCTGAGCGATATAAAATGTAAAATTCATTTAATCTCTCTGTGTGTATTGCAAAACTCTTGATTTATATAGCAAGAAGAAGGCCATGAATTTTTCAGCTGTTGAAAATTACAAAAGGGCAAGAGTTCATTCCTGTCGTCTTTTGTTTCACTTTAAAAAATGTGAAATAAAAAGACGGAGTGAATTTTCGATTTAATGAGTTTCATAGAAGAATAATACAATTTTAATGCAATTAGTCGTCTCCGGTGGGACAGGATTATAATGTAGATAGGTATCCGGAATGCATTTCGACACGCAGTCTGGATTTAATTAAGTTATCAGCTGCCGGTGATGCTCCCCTGACTTCGTCAGCCCCCGCCAACCCCCGTCAGCCCCCGTATGATAATAGCGGTGACGGCCGAGCGCACAAAACGAAGTCAAGAGGCCGAAGAAAGAATTCAACCCTCTTGAGAGCATCAACACCATGAGAAATTAAAAATTGATTTCTGTAGTATTATCTGTATTAACTTTAAATTAGTAAATTAGTAAAAAAGGAATTGATTTCAAACAGTTTATTTCTCTGAAACTATAAATTCTACGGCGTTGAAATATAAACAAAATCGCAACAAAACTTATAACTTTATGAAATATTTCATACTTATCAACAAATATTAACGTTATTTTGTTCATTATTTACAGATTTATGAATCTATAAATTTATATAGCTCAAGTATTCTCAAAATAGTTTTTGTTAATCCTGAATTTTTATTTGTCAAATAGGATAGCACGAACCCTAAAATCACTCACAAAATATTCACTCATTACATTCATCAAATAATCAGTCCTCGTCAAACATTCTCATCCAAACACATCACCCTCATTTTAACCACATTCATAGATCATTGCATATAAACTCATGTATTTATTACACTCGATATTATTTATCACATAACAAACCTTCAATCACATCTATTCAATCATTCCTATTAGTGATGCACGGCGAGGCGAGAGTACTCTCGCATCTCGTCTCGCCTCGCTGCATTATGCGAGACGAGAACGAGAGCGAGATTGCGATTTAAAATTCGAGGCGAGATCGATACAACACCTGCGAGAAGCGAGAAATCTCGCGAGATTCTCGCGAGAGTCTCGCAATAAATAGAGAAAAAACTAAGAATAAAATGTTTTTCTAATATATGTAATTTTTAATAGGTTCATACCGTGTGTCCCAGAGCTTGGTTGGCAAAACACAGTTTTTTGAAAATAAAAAGTGTCCGGCTATCAATTATATCATCATATTGCACAAGGCCGTACTATATTTATATCTATATATAATAATTCCAAATTTTTTGTGTGTTACTTTTATTGCTATGGAAGTAAAATATCAAAAGTAAATTATCGTAGTATAGGGGGTTAAGCTTTGAACTGTGGAACCGAAAAAAACCAATAAATCAAATTGATTAACAATGAAACCAATATCAAAAGAAAGAGTAAACTAAACAAATCTAAATCATCAAAACAAGTAAAAATCATATTTAGAAATTAACTACTTTAGGTCTACCCACAAATAACAGAGTAATTGAAATTTATTAACAAAGTAAGCGTAAATCTAGGTAAAATAGTCGAACACAGGTAATTAATTTGTATTATTTAAATTAGGCTTAATAAGTGGTTGCTAAACAATAATAATTTGACATTAACTTAAATACCTACACTATAAATACATACGGACGACTGGTGCGAACTTGTTGCCTCTTGTAGGTTTACTGTGACGCATATACGCAGTGCGCAAGCGCATATTTTTATGCGAGAATCTCGCGAGACTCTCGCGCGAGAACGAGACGAATCACGAAAAAATATGCGAGAACGAGAGCGAGATCGAGATTACAGATCCGTAAACGAGACGAGATCGATATTTTATGTTTCTCGCCTCGTCTCGCCTCGCGTGCATCACTAATTCCTATTCACTTATCATTCATCTTCTTTCTTAGGATCCACAGGCTGACTCGATACCACTGAGCCACCTACCTCATTTTTACTAGAAATGCATTAAATAATTAATTACTTGGTATTGGATAACAGTCTTTAAGACTGGTTACAGAATCTTAAAATATATTGAAATAAATTAAATTAAATTATTTTTATGAATAATATTTGAGGCGTTTCATATGAAAGAATTGCTCCGCGGTACCACCATGTAGAAGGAAAGAAATCGTAGGCTGTCAAACCACAAGGAACAGAACGTTTGGATAAGATTAATTTCAACGCCAACTTTGATGGATATTAAAGTAAATTAGCTCAGTTGTGATTTGTCTGATTTTGTTCGAGTTTATGAGCACGTAAAACGAAGTGAAATGTGTTTGTCCTATAAAACACTGCTGAAATACTTATCCACATTTTGTTTTACACTCATTTAAATAAAACTATTTCCGTTGTGCACATTAAAAGACAGTAATTAATTAATTAAGACAGCTGCGTTAACAATTAACCTGATGAAAACATCTCACACTTTAGATTTAAGAATTAAAGTATTAATACAAAGACAAAATGTCAATGTGATGTGGAACTGAGTCTTAATAAATAAGAAAAAATAGGAAAAAAATCACTTGTCAAAGTTCCACAAAATTTACAGCACATTTGAATCAACTTATCAGGTCATCATCAAACGGCTGGATACTTCAGCTTTAACCATAGACGCGTTTCGTTACTTAGGAACTCATCAGTATGGTACGATCAACTATTCAACTAGACCAACTAGGGGCTAGTGAACTGTGATACTGTTTAAGTTTCCGTTATAAAGTTGTGATGTGGCTAAATGATGACATCATCGATGATTCTTTTATTTATACCACCAGGTGGATCCATGTTATTTAGCGATGTAGCTACCGTTGCATTACATTAAATTGACCCCTCCACTAACATCTTTTAGGGTTGTGATTTTGCGGCTGGTAACCGCACTTCCCGCGCATAAATATATTATTTATCGAGATCTGCTTTAGAAGAATGCCACACCCAGTAATGGGTAAATTAAATTTAAATGTAATTTTTTTTTAATTGTTATGTTTGTCGGTTTATTATTACCATGGTTACAACTCTGGCTCTAGGTATATAAATATTTGTAGAGATTGAAAACATCCGGCACAGCTTGTCGATGTAAAACACTTGTGAATGTCTGATAAAAAGAGTGTCCTACAGGAAAATTCAAATTTCCTGTGGTGGTAGTGTGCGGGAGTGTCACGTGCGGCGGTAGTGATGCACGCGTTGAATATGCGCCGCCAATAACACGGGGTGCCCATGCTGCACGAGGCGCCGGTTGGCACGACCGCATCTGCTAAAGAGTTAGTGCAGATATGTGCCCGCCATCACAAGCGCTAAACAGCAGCTGCGGGCCGTGCACTGCGCGCACCATCCGACAAGCCAACTCCCTTCTATTTATTGTGTCTATGTACGTGTAAATACGAACAAAGACTGGATCAACCCTTACCTGACAGACAATGCCACAACTATTACTTCGTACAATGTATAAGTACTGCCTTATTCACTTGTTACATACTAATCATTGCAAATATTTTCACTTCTGTATCATCCCTTTCACACACCTTTCTCTCCTTCACATTCTCGAGAAATTTTCTTGTAGGTGCTAAGCATACTTCGAGATATCTCAGTGGATATCTTACCGACAAAATGTGTAATACAAAAACAAATGTAAATGCTCGTGTATATAAGGGTCTAACTTAGTTTTAAATTTATAAGATAATGCTTTATTTTCAAATAATAAAACTTTATTTTGGACTTCCATTATCTTTTATTTTGTATAGAATATCAAAAAAAAAATTGTATATATTTTTTGATATTCTATACAAAATAAAAGATAATGGAAGTCCGAAATAAAGTTTTATTATTTGAATATAAGGGTCTAATTGCAATTGTGTGGAATTCTATTTCAAATACAAATACAGATTATCGCTCTCTTCTTTGCTAATATTTGTAAATTCATTGTGAGAAGACTGAGCGAGAATGATTTGAGATGTTTTGAGAAAATGAAACGTACGTCGAAGAAAGATGAATGAAAAGTGTATAGGAGTGATTGAATGGATGTGATTGAAGGTTTGTTGAGTGATGAATGAGCTTGTATGGATAGAACTATGAATGTGATTGAAGCGAGAATGGTGTATTAGAATAAATAAATAAAAATAAATATATCATCACGCCCATTACTGGGTGTAGCACTCTGCCGAAGCAGATCTCGGTATGTGATATATTTTTGCGCGTGAAGTGCTAGTATCAGCGGTCAGATCGCGGCCCTCAAAAATGTTAGTGGAGGGAGAGCCACAGAAATAGTATTAATGTAGTGAAAATGTTTGTCGGCAGTGGGAATCGAACCAGGGTTCTCAGGACCCACAGGCCAATGCGATACCACTGTAGCACCTACTCCTTGTGCACTAGGATGAGAATATTTGACGAGGATTGTTTGATGAGTCTGATGAGTGAATGGTTTTTAATGGTTCTAGGGTTCGTGCTACCTCATTTTATGGGATATAGTTTGATGTTATTTATGTATGTATGTAAGTTGAAGACAACGAGATTAGAACGCACGACCTCTAGTTTGTTAATTAAGATTAATTTTGAACTGCGTGTCTGAGTTAAATAAATGAAGTAAAATCTCGTATAGTCGAGTGGTAGTGTATAAATTTTAGGGGTGAGTCCTAAGAAAATGAGGGTATAAAGAAGAAGAGTAGTAATGAGATAGGTAGTGCAGGTCCAGGAAGCGCTCCATTAGCAGATCCGGCAGAGTGAATCTCTAATCTGCGTCACCACAAATCAAACCCAGGCGTCGGCGTCGTTGTGTACCCGCGAGCTACTAACATATTTATCCGCGATTGCGAAACAACGTGCTACAAAAAACTTTCCAAAAATTCCATTGTAGCCGGCGGCATGATAGATCGCTGCCCGCTCCGTTCGCATCTCGCCGCGTCGCGCAGAATGGCGCGTTGTAAAGAAGCGGAATTTATACAACACCGCCACCGACGCCGCCAGCAGAACACGTAACCTATAAATGACTCCATATTTCAGTTCAACATAAAGAGCCATAATAAGACTCCACGTTACTACGTTACTTACACCCTGAGATGACTTTGCCAATTTTCCCATATACCGTACCGGTCCCATATGCTACATGCAGACATCTTCTTCTTCATTTATATATTACGCATCCTCTGCATTCAAATTATCTTATCATGCCATCTGACCTAGATAAACGCTTCTTATATTTCTATTTGCATTGATAAATTTTCACAGAATGTAAACGAACGAACGTGATTTTAAATAGATTTCAACTGTCTCTTCATATATTAAAAAGATTTACAACAGAACTGGTTGTGTCTACAGCTTCACAAATGTAGAAATTAGAGATGAGTGAAGATCACCCGCGAATACCAAAAGTATTCGATATTTGAGATTTTCGAATATTTACGTCAATAGCGAACATTCGAATATCGCGCGATACGTCTTGAAATTGAAACAGCGCTGCCTTCAGCGCTTTGATGAACTCAGTTGATAATTGTACAGTTGCCACTTGACAGTTAAGGGAAACGAGCTGTGTTTTAGATACATGTTTACTTATTTACTTACTAATTCAAATTTATAATGATAATTTAATTTTTTTAATTTTTAAATAAATAACTATTCGAGTTTTCGAAATATAATTGATCAGCAGGAATTTTTCACGTTGACTTTACTGCCGTTTGGCTCAATTTTTTTTACTTAATTTCATTTTGTTAGTATAAGTAAATTATGACAAATTTCATGCCGTAAACAGAATTAAAATATCTTAAGTAGTTTTAAAGATATAATCGATTAAAAATTTCAGCAGGAAAGACAAAAAATTGGTTATATAAAACCTATCCTTTTTTTTAAAATATTATTCTTTATTTCATATTTAAGAAGTAGAAGTAAAAAATAGGTCCGTAAACTATTTAATTTCTTTAAATTTCGAGTTATTTAGGCAGAACGGTGATTTGAACAGTGTTATGGAATTCAAATCCGGAGATCCCGAGTTCGAATTACACTCAAGCTAAAAATATATTGACACTGCGATTCGGTGAGTCCGGAGCCTGTATTGTAATTGGGGTTAAGTTGCTGTTGTATGGAGTAATATAAATGAATAAATAAATAAATTTATAAATTTGTACTTTGATTTATTAAATTTGTAATTATTTATTTAAAACATTCTTATTAATTGAGAAAACATTATGTAACTAAGAAATATTTAAAACATCAACATAACAAAACAGAAACAATAAAAAATATGACAACTACAAATATTCAATATGGCCACCGTCATTTCTACGCAATACAAACTCTTGCATTATATTTTGCAAGAACTAAGTCATTTCATCATTTGTGTATAGAATTTGAGCCATAATTATTATGATAAATAATTGATTGTAATAATAACAAAACTATAGGTAATTACTTTTTTATCCATTACTGAGTGTGGCACCCTGCCGTAGCAGATCTCGGTAAGTAATATATTTATGCACATAATGTATGATTACTACCCGTCAAATCAAGGCCCCTGAAAATATGATTGGAGGAGGAAGCTACAGGGGTATTTGTGCTGCGATTTATTAAATGCAAACGTTAGTAATGATCGCAAAATGCCGGGGTGTTTTTATTGAATCTCTTGGTAATTTCTGAAAGTTTGGGTGCTTATGGTGGAGAATTCTGTCTTATTACAAACTGCGAAGCACTTAGAAGGAAACAAACAATAAATTAGTGAGTAGCATCCGGGCAGCAATGATGTATAGTAATCGCAGTGTTGTCCAAATCTCCAAATGGTAATTAAAAGTATCTGCGGCGCCGTATGAAGTTGGTTGGCGTGTAAGACTGCAGACGGGGGTGGGCGCACAAGACGCAGAGCGCGCCCGGCCAGCAGCAGGTGCTATTATTGTCAACATAAATTATACGTAAGTATAACTTTGCCAATTTGTAACATCCCTTTGTAAGTAATTGAGTTAAATGAACTACCCGTGGGCCGCGCAGCCATTGTAATTGAACCGTGTGCCCGATCTATCATCTCGATTCGATGCTGATGCTGCCGCACCGATTGTGCACTGTCTACTGCCCGTAATCCGACGCTGCCGATGATGGACACAGGGACGTACTTAGACACAAACACACGTCCGCAGTATGAAAAAAATAATACATAGGCACAGAACAGCAATATACGGCCCCCAAAGATATTAGTGGAGGGGGTACCACAGGATAATTTTAAATTGGTGAAAATGTTTGTCAGCTATCAGGATCGATATTTTTTATCGTCATTTTTTCATAGTGAAGAAAACGGCTTTTTTTTAATAGCATTCTATAATTTTTTGCTCCCATTCAAAAGAATAATTTTTTCTCTATACAAACATAAAAATAATAATACTTTATTTGAAAACATATGAGAAAAACTGTGTTGAATAAATGGAATTTTACTGATTTTCACCGGAAATGAATTTTAGTTGCCATAGCGATAAAATAAACAAAAATCATAGAACGGCGAGAATGACAGCCGTATCTATGGTCCTTGTTTATTTATCACTAGTATATCTATTAGCAACTAAATCTGGCATCCCTCCGACTGGAACCATCCAGCGTATTTATTTACAAGAATTTAATACCAATTAAAGTACAGAAAACCCACAGTTTAAAATAGAATTCGAACCATTTAACCACGGCTGTATTATTTTGTGTAATTTGAAAATAGCGAGATTTGAACTCGAGAACTCTTACTTGGTAGACGTCAATTATATTCAAAGGACTACGACATCCTTGCCAATGCTGAAATATAGTAACAATTAACTAATTTGTTAGATAAGTTAGCAAACATTACTTCGAAATTACATCATTCATTTCAAATGTCCTTTATTGGCGTTTCTCAAAACCAATGAAATGCTTCATTGTATGTCACATGGCTGCGTTTTACCAATCCTGTCATTATTATACTGAGAATAAAGCTCTTGTGATTATTCCCGGGAATAATCTCTGTAGGTACTTTTTGTTTGTGACAAATGATAGGTAGTTGTCAAATAATCATTTAAAACTGTCAACGCGTCAAGTAAAATATGTAAAAACATCGATTTAGTTCCATTTCAGATATATAAATACACCAACAAATTTTGGAAACAACTTCCAAGAATACATTAATAAATAATCAATCGATATGAACCCAGTTCAAAATCTTTTAAGTTGGATGAATCGACCTCAACAGCTAAGTCAAAAAGTAATCTAATTAAATAGAACTCGAGAGTTGGATAAATTAGAAAATAATTCTCCAGTATCTTTCTCAAATTTATTGCCATTTGACAATAGCCACTCAAGCCCTACAGGCTTTCGTGACTATTGCCTGGCAGCAAGTTTTCGAAAGATCTGTCAAATAATTTTCAATTTATTCTCACTCTCTTGTTATATTATTACTGACAATAAATTATGTGTCACATTATTCCAGTATTAATAACAATCCCCTAATCATTTATATTTGCACGTCGGGGTGGTGAATGTGTGAGTACGGTCCTGTTAGGAGTTAGCCTTTGAGCGAGGCAAAACACAGAAACGATCCGGATTCTACCGGACGGTAAAGGGTTCAATTCTTGCAACTTTTTTCTTTAGAATCAATGAATGGATAACAGCTTCGCTTCAGTTCGACTTAAACTTCTATTTATATTTAGATTTAGAGCGCTTAAAATTTAATTTGAACTCGGTGTATTCATAACGTTTTTAAAACAGACTTTAAGTTAATTTTCTTTTAATTACTTAGCTACTTTGCTCTGTTGTGAAATTAAAATTTTATGAAGTTTCTTTGTTATTACGGTATTCAAATAAAAATGAGACGCTTGCTGAAAGCATTTAAAACTAGAAACGACATTTTAAACAGCTACGATATTATGTTACATTAAATTATAATCATTTTAAAATGTATAAAAGTCATGTTTAACTATCGTTATATTTCATGTTTAAACATTATTTCAAAATAAATATGGACATATTGTTTACATCAAATACTTTGTTAATAATTACAATACAAAACACGCTATTCAAACATTCATAAACAACATGTCACTGATTTCAAATAGACATACGAGTATATACACAGCATGTCGCACGTAAACTATGCCATAGGCGATTAACACGTGAAATAAGTTTTCTATTATCATTGCTTTCCTGATGACTTTACAGGTAAAAGTTGTAGAGAATTAAATTCTGCATCTAAATTAATTAACAAAGTTCATTTTACTTATTTCATTACTGCAAACAAATGTATAATATTTAACAATCTCATCTTTTATCGGTTCATTAGCAACTAACTGTTCAATAAGTTTCAGAAAATCGCTATTGATACTGTTGCTAGATAAACAATTCTTTAACTTAAGAATTTTTAAGTTTTTCTTGCAACCCAGCATCATTTGCCACTTGGTTCACTTAAATTAGTTCTGATAAATTAGACAACATGACTAAATGAACTGAATTAAGCAAAGTAATTTACTTACTGGGCTTAATTAAGTAAATTAGAATGAGTAATTCTAATATTAGAAATAAAGTCAGCGAAGTAATTCAACGAAATAAATAAATAATCTGGTTTTGTAAATATAAGTTAGATCTTATCCAAATAGCAAATGGAATACGCCCATACTCGTACATATTTTAAATTTGATTTTAAAGGTAACTAAATAATTAAAATATCTGGACTAATTTAGAAACATAATTTTTATCAGTTTTATTTGATTATTATTTTGACGTTTCTCAAAACCAATGAAATGCTTCATTGTGTCACGTGTCTGCATTTTAACCAATCCTGTCATTATTATACTGAGGATAAAGCTCTTGTTATTATTCCCGGGAATTATCTCTGTAGGTGCTTTTTTGCTTGTGACAAATTATAGATAGTTGTCAAATAATTATTTAAAACTGTCAACGCGTCAAGTAAAATGAGTGAAAAAAATCGATTTAGTTCCATTTCAGATACAGAAATACACCAACAAATTTTGGAAACAACTTCCAAGAATACATATTAATAAGTAATCAATCGATATGAACCCAGTTCAAAATCTTTTAAGGTGCATGAATCGACCTCAACAGCTAAGTCAAAAAATAATCTAATTAAATATAACTCGAGAGTTGGATAAATAATAAATAATTTTTTGAGACAGATAAAATATGATAGTTTTGAGGCAATTTTCGTAATTTTTTGATCTAATTTGTGCCGTTACAAACCATGCAAAATTAGTTTTGTGTATTGATTATGATGCAGAGTTTTATGCTCAAAATGACCCGAACAAATATCCGATCAACTTTTAAATCGAAAAAAAAATAAAATGGGACGATGCCTCTACAAAAACTAAATTGCATTTTTCCCTAATAAATTATTAATCCTTATTTAAGGATCTTGTTTCTAAGTACTCGTCCTGAGCACGAAACTGACACTAATCTAAGATAAAGGCGTATTTACTGATTCTATGACAGTGTTTATTAGGTAACAATGTCAGTTTTTGCATCCCCAATGAGTTGCAGAAATGCATTTCGCACATATATGATATCGCGCACATCATTCCTGTCCCCGTATGTAACATGTAACCAGCGAGGCTGTCTGGCGCATTTAGTATTCAGATCGGTCTGCTCTAATTCGTGTGCACGGAACGCGGCGCCACGTCGCGACATTAACTATTCGCAAAGTAACACACTGTCCTACTTAGTTAGTAACTCGTCTGAAGGAATGTTAATAAATTCAATTTTCGATACGGGAAATTGTTTAATTGCTTCAAAAGTTTGGGCGCGCTGAGGAGAATTCTCCTAGCGGTTACTTTGCGGACTTTTAACGCTAGTTAGTTCCTTCAGTGCAGCCACACATTGATGGAATTATTCCCTACATGTCACGAGCACACCAGAAAAGATGTTGATAGTATTAAGATGCAAATTGTTTCTGTTATTTTGTTTTCAAGTTAAATTTATTCTCAAACTAATTTTGGGGGTTCGGGGAATGTCACATTAAATTTCACTTCATAAGTTTCCACGCGGCAAAGTTACTCAGGTACTTTGACACACCTGAAAACTATCTAAATATCATCTGCACCCTATCTTAAATATTAATTTATTTACCCCCAACGCACATCTCCATTTGTGTTTTATTCATTTAAAATCATTTTTGGTTGTTACAAACGTCTTCAGTTGAATGCAAGAATACAACGTTGTTTTTCAAATTGCTGGTAATTTCTTTCCCTACGACCAAGCAGAAAATATTCTTTTCTCCACGACCGTGCAGAAAATATACTTTTCCAACAGTCAGTTGAAAGCAGAAAATGTATATCTGCCGCTTGCCGAACGGTAGTGTAAGAGTGTATCATCGTAAATAGAAAAGAGTTCAGATAATTTGAACCCAGAACCTTTCACTCGCAAGGTGACTCCATGCGCGAGCAGCAATAGACTACTTTCTGAACTTGGTATACAAATAACTATTCCAACTGTCAGATGAAAGTAGAAAGTTGACATTTATCGCATGCCTAGCGGCAGTGTAAAAGTATATCATCGTATTTATGGATACATAAAAACTGTTGCCTGAATTGCCAAACAGAAAAACTGTCAAAAATTAATTTAAATTCTCTTTCAAGCGTTTTTAAATGGTGGTAGAAAAATTATTGTTTATACCTTGCCGCTCTTAGGCGTATTCCATTTGCCATTTGGATCAGATCTAGCTTACATTTACTGAACCAGATCATTTATTTATTTCGCTGGATTACTTCGCTGACTTTATTTTCAGTACTAAAATTATAGATTATAATTTACTTTGAAGTAATTCACCCCAATAAGTGCATCAGTTTGCTTAATTCAGTTCATTTACTCATGTGTCAAATTTATCTGAACTGATTTAAGTGAACCAAGTGGCAAATGGAATACAGCTCTTGTATGGTTGTTGCTCTTGGCAACACCTCGATCAACAATCTCCATGCGCGATCGGAAATATACTACTTTCTGCTCTAGGTACGCAAATAAATTTTTCGCGCCACCCGTGACGTAAGTATAAGTTATTTTTTACAAGAATTGTACTGTAAGTTACCTATTAATTACAAAATTTAAACACAGTAAGTGGAACTTCTATTGCACAGTGGTTTCCATGACTCTAATATTTACTTACTGTCCACCATGAACAGTAAGTAAGTATTACATATCAAGGTCCTGTTTATTTTGACAACAATTTGACAGCTGTCAATTTTGAAACCTATTTTTCTTTTCCTGCTATTTCTACAAGTATTGCAAATAATATTTTACTAATCTCGAACTGTAATTTTTAGATCGCGAATGTTTAGGAAATCCCGACCCTTCGGGCCTCGATTCTTGACCTAAAAACTGTCACTTACAGTTCATCGTACGTGATATATAATTTATAGCAACATGCATCGTAAGTGATTTCATAGCATTTATTATTTGGTTATCATTATCAACAGGTACACAAATAACTATTTTATGAAGCAGCACCTTCGGGAAAATATATCTCACTTTCTTGATGAACAAATAACTATTATTAGTTTGGCAATGATTGAAAATTTCTACAAAATAATTTCAGAATGTTTGACAGCGAGAAAGATACACACATTTTTAAAAACGTTCCTATATAAAATAATGTATAATATCGAGGGAACGGGTCGAAGTACAATTTATAAAACCGCAAGCAGCAGATCTTTATCTTAGAGTGAATGAGCAGAAACAAATTTAAATATCCACCATTATATCTCGAATGAGAAATAGACGAAATAACAGAGTAACCACGAGCATATCCTCGAGATAATATTAGCTCTGGGATTAGGCGCCTGGTACCGGTTCTACCTGTCCGTCTATGCACACAGCACACGATGCGAGCGAGCACAGCATATGCAGCTAATGGTATTGACACAGCTCGGCCGCGGTTCGAGTTTCTATCTCATCATGTTAAACATTTCTCTGCATATGAGTGAATCGCATTTATTATGCCGACAAACTGGATTTTTTTCACGAAATCTGAGACTGAGAAAGCAGTGATGGAACTGTATGTAATGTGGAAAAAGATATATTAAAATTATTTTACAAACTTTAAATATCCCTGTAGCCAAAATAAACAAAATTTCAAATGTTTTTTGAATCTGTTAGTGATGTCACCATGAAATTTTATTATTATTTTTTAAATACAAATATTGAAATAATATTTTTTTCTGAAACAGGCAAGAAAGTGAGTACTTTCTTGACCAATTTTAGTATGAAAAGTAGATTTTTACTAGAACAGTCAAGTAAAGTACGTATTTAAGGCTACAACAAAAATAACAGTCTGGTAAAGTATAAAACAGTCTGATAAAGAGTTTATCTGACTTTTTTTTTGTTATAACTTTAATCTACTGTCAATACAATTCATATCCAAAAATTAAAATATTTTTAATCATATAATTATGGATTAAATGAAAGAGTTTCAGAAAAAGTAATATACATAATACGTCAGGAAAGTGTTTGTACTTGACTCAGTGGATTAAAATATTCGGCCTGCGGCCTCGTATTTCAAACAACCGCTTCGTCAAGTAAAATATCACTTTCCTGATTTATTATGTAATATACTATTTCAGTATCCTATCGAAAAATTAAATTTTAAGACAAATTATAAATTTAGATAAGATTTATTATTCTGTTGACAGTTATCATCTATCAAATCATACCATTATTTTCCAATTACAATGGGTACGGCTTTACTTCCCGTCTCTAGGGACGAAAAATATCACTTTCTTCTCTCAATTCACGAAAGAAAGTTCTCCTTCTGACAGATATGTGAAAAAATACTTAACATTGAGTACTTTGAATTTTGTATTGTAAAATAATTTCGAAATATTCTGAGCGGCAGATGAGCTAGTTGTCCGTTAGTCCGGCCCTGCATGTTCGAGTGAGTGCCCTTGTCTCGGTGAAAGCATGTAGCATGTAACTGGTGTTAGTGAGTGGAGTGTAGTATAAGAATGACACAATTTTGTGTGCTGGACGAAGTTTAGCGTTGCGGCTGACCACTGCGTGGGGTTGGACGTACCGAGGTTGCGGCGCCCGCCGCCGGCCAGCAGCACCAGCGCCACCACCACCACTGACGTCCCCGGCAGCATCACGCTTCCGTCACATCACCGCACACCACTGTCGTGCTGCTCTTGCCGTCTCGTCTGAAACAAACAATACAAATCAGATTTACATACACTAATTCATCTCATTCCCTAACCTTTCAACCTTAAATTTATTATATACTACGCCATTTGAGTCCACTCAAGCTAAAAATATAGAAATATCCAGGGCTCGGTAACCGCAATTTGCGCGAATGGGCAAATAACGTCTTTGTAAAATGCTTTTTTGTAACGAGCAAACAATATATAATCGACAATGAGGAAATTTATTAAATTTGAAGCGTGAATTTATATTGACAGTTAAGTATGTCATGAATTGACATTTGTTATTTGAAAACAAATTGTCCATTTTTACTCATAAAGTTTGTTAAAATATGTCTGTTTGATGGTGTTATAAGCTAATGTCTCTTCTTATAAATTCCTTGAAATGTGTGTATACTTATAAGTACAATTAGCGTTTTAATAGTCAAAATTTAGAATCATAAAAAAATGAGTGTTTTATCAATTACTTTGCGCACTAGTGCGCAAAATCAAACTTTACTTCAGTTTACAGGGTAACATAAACATTATTTAATGGGATGGCTAGCTCAGTGGTATGAAGTCGGCCTGTGGATCCTGAGATCCCTGGTTCGATTCCCACAGGCGACAAATTTTCATAATTTGAAAAAGCTATCCCTGTGGCTCCTCCACCACTAACATGTTTGGAGGCCGTAATTTGACGACTGGTAACCGCATTTCACGCGCAAAATATATCACTTACTGAGATCTGCTTCAGCAGAGTGCCACACCCAGTAATGGGTAGAAGGTGTGATGATATATATATATATATATATATATATATATATATATATATATATATATATATATATATATATATATATATATATATATATAAACATTATTTTCAATGCTGCGATTACAAAAAATATTCTTAAAATGGTTGAAATCTTTGTGATCACAACGTATCTAAAATCGCTTATTGACAACAAAACTGAATCACTAAACTTTTTCGACGTCTATTGATGACATCCCTAGTTAAAGGGTTAATACAATTTCAAATGCAAGAAGTTAAATATTAAATGAAATAGTTATGTTTTGATATGAGAGTAAGACGTGGATGTGTGTGTTAGCCGGTCCTGCATTCAATTAAAACAAAACAGTGCATTTGTTTGTTATTTCCAATATTGAGTTGTACTCGAATGTAGTAGATGACAGTGTGATGTGATCGCATTTCGACAGCACTTGCTACAACAGCACGAACACTAACACACTAGGCTGACATGTGCACGCGTTTTTCCATTGCGAAACATGATCCATTATTTCAGACTGAATTTCCATATATTTAAAACATTCATCATCATCATGCCCTTCACGCTGTATCGAGCTGGCGTCGAGGCCACTTCACTTGTTCATTGCCTGCACTTTACAAACATTCTGACATTTTCAAAAGTTTTACACCCCTATATAGACGCACGCACCCTCACACATCATCCTGGAATCTCTAACAGAGAGATTAACTACGTGCGAGTACACTCAAACACACAAATCGTGTCCGCGGAATACTTTCGTTTATGACCTTTTATCATATGCGCCCCATTTTTTATATCAGTTTTTACACCCCTCTTTCCTTAAATTGTTGTACATATATGCAATCGTAACCCAGTGGATAAAAGCGAGGTCGTTCGATCAAATCTCACTGACTTGTGATTGTGTCTGAGTGGTTCGGATTCCACTATAAGCTGTATGCTAAAAGAACGTTATTTCAAGAATATTTACGTTACCATGAATACGCCATCGTTTTTTTAGTCTTAGGACCAAAATAGTTATTTAAGTACAAAGGGTGAAAACATGCGTTTCTGACCCGTGGTATGATTATAAGCACAAAACGCAATGCGTCGAGGGCTAATAACATGTTCAGGGTCAGAAACGCTAATTTCACCCGTGATACATACAATATTTTATACACAACAAAATAATATTTAATAACATGTTCAAAAGATTAAAATATGTAAATAGGTTATATGTCAAAATCACATTTTGCAGAATCAAGTATTCACAATTAATAAAAATAGTCATTTTATTTATGCATTCCTAGAAATTACTTTTTTAAGGGCCTAGGCCCAAAAAGAAGTTTTTAAGCCCGCTTTTTAGGACAAAAAACCATGTTTTTCGACCCGGCTGTGCATAAAATAGCATTTATACTACAGTTATCCTGGTGATACAAAAAACATCTTGTTTAGCTTGACTGGGATTGGAACTATGTATCCCCGGATTCGAATTCCGTAACGTTACCCACACCATCAACGTACTGTCGTGCTACGTAAAAGATGGTATACATGGTAATGAATTTAGTAAACTTAGCCAGAAAAGTTGAAAATAAATTCTTATTTCGTTTGACCGTAATTAAATTAATTTCAAATTCTGAATATCTAGTTTTATTTCAATCTTCTTCAATATTTTCTTAAGGAAAATAATATAAAAAATATTCCAGACTCCAGTAATGAAATCAGTTCTGATACGATTTAGTTCATCGCATCCACAAAGAAAAAATAAAAATGAAGATTGTTTCTTGGGACTGATTAACAGTAACACCCCCACATTGAGGGTTGTGTCCGTTTATAGAAACATTCGAAAGAAGTCGCGAATGTACGTCATGCATAATTCACAAACTTCAAAGTTTGTGCAGACCGCTGCACTCGTGCGTAAAGTAAAGACGCTTCCTTCGTCGCCGTTACTGCTGTCAGTAATTGGAGGATTGCAAATTGGCGGTTGCCATGTTGCAAATGTTTTGATTTTGTTTTTATTCTCAGCCAACGTGGAGAAGGTGAAGCTACAACGTTTAGAATTACTTACATCGGATATATATTGCATGTTCCGCTTTCTAACTGCTTCTGTTAATGTAACGCTGTTGAAGTTAAGCTGCTAATTTATCTGCACAGCTAGAACCCTTTATTACATACATATGTACGAACATACACATTCATCTTACTGCTCTGAGATGTTGTTTGGTGTTTGAGGTTTTACACCTAAATTCAGACATTTCATTTTAAAATAAATATACTACAATAATTTCTCTCTTACTCAAATAAATTGAGATTACAAAAGCGTATTTTGACTATTATTGCCCTAAGGGTAGTCTTAGGTAATGTAGAGGCCCTTGGGCACACGAACTTTAGGGCCCTTTTAGAAAGCAAAAATGTCTGTTAATGAAAATGCCAATTGTTTGGTTGAAACAAGTTTCAAAACAGAAAAATTTTAAAATATGGTTCTACATAATTCAGACTACGAGAAATTGAATGCCGTTGAGCGCATCTTCATATCATTTTTAGTTTTCGAGTTACAGCGATTTTTGACTTTTTGAAAAGCTCAACTTTGAAGGCCCATATCTCGAAAACTAAAAGAGATATTGAAATGCGGTTTGAACGAGTGTATTTCTCGAGCTCCAATTAACTTATACCGAAGTTTTAAAAATTTTGAAAATTTTACTAATTTTTTCAAAATTTTCATTCCTCAATATTTCAAAATATTTAAAAGATAATGAAAATCTGTGAATACCAGTGAATTCCTCTCGTAAAAGTACATAGGTATGCAAAAATTCAGGCAAAAATTCGCACAGATAACGTTTTTATTACAAAAAAACGAAAAATCACTGTTTTTTAATTATTTTTGAAGGGGTACCCCTTAAGATTTTTACGAATTTTGGCCATTATTAGTTTTTTGCTCTAAAATTTGTATCCGTGGAGCAAAAATTCTGAAATTTTACATACATATGTATTTTTTTACGTGGAATCTACTGGTGTTAACAGATTTTTATTATCTCGTCAAGTTTTTGAAATATGGGCAAAAAAAAATTTGTAAAAAAGTTGAAAGATTTTCAAAATTTTCAAAATTTTAATATAAGTTAATTAGAGCACAAGAAATACACTCGTTCAAACCGCATTTCAATATCTCTTTTAGTGGCTAAAATCGAGGCATTTTATTTACTAAAATACTTGTAAATTTGATTAAATTGTCAATAATTAGCTGAAAATGGCTAAAATCGTTGAAATGTATTTGTTCGCAAGTTTGTAGAAAACTGTAAAACCATATTTGCAAGTTGTTTAGTAAAACGGTAAGACCATATTTTTAGAGATTTGCAGTGTGTAAGAAAGTCTTGTCTTAAAATAAAAAACCAAGAAAATTGCAAGAATAACAGTAGTTAACAAACAACAATCATAAACAGTATTTTCTAAAACATGTAGAAATTGATTAAATTGTCAATAATTAGATCAAGAATATAATAAAATGGCTAAAATAGTTGAAATTGATTAATTTGTCAATATTTTGAAGTATGTCAAGGTTAAGGAACGGCTAAAATCGTTTCAATTTATTGTTTAAAATTAGTCAAATTTATTAAATTGTTAATTATTAGCTCAAGATTAGGGATATATATATTAAAAATGGCTAAAATCGTTGCAGTTTAGTGGAATAAGCTTGTTCAAATTGATTCAATTGATGTCATGTCATATCATATAATGTCATATTAATGTCATGTAATGTCATGTAATGTCACAGAGAGTAAATAAATAGTGAAGTAAGTTAACTGTAGTCTATTTAATGAGATAATAAATTAAGTAAGTCATTGAAGTTATGTCATTATTGTATTAGTGTTTGGTAAACAGTCAAAGGCATGTGAGAGAATAAATTAAGTGAATTAAGTGAATTAAGTAGGTCAAACTCATTGTTGTAAGTGACTGTTATGTCATTATTATATTAGTTTGTAAAAAAGTCAAGGTAGATTGAGTTAATGAATTCAGTAGGTCAAAGTCATTGTAGTAAGTCACTGTTATAAGACATTTAGTTTGTAAAGAAAGTTAAGTAAATCATGTAATTGTATTAAATCTAAAAAAAAAACTATTAATTCCTATAGTCTGGGATCGAACTCACAACCTACCGTGAGGATGACGTAATCACTCTATACCAAAATAAGCGACGCGTTAGCTAAAAAAGATATGAAGATGCGCTCAACGGTATTCGATTTCTCGTAGTCTAAATGATATAGAAACATATTTTAAAATTTTTCGATTGTCAACTGGTTCAACAACAAAAAATATATTTGTGATTTTTGCTTCCAAGAGGGTCATGGCTCCGAAGAGTTTGAAAACCACTAAGCTAGAGGGAATAAAATTCCTGTTATGCAGAGTACCAAAATAATCAGTTAAAATTTCATGCAGACTTGTTTAAAAAATAAATAAAATAAACGTGATCTTGTAAATAAATATAAGGTTAATTTAAAAGTAATCGACTGTAAAACGAGCGTGTCACGTCAGTATATAGTGTTATAGGTGTGAAGGAGATGTTTAGGTAATGTAATGGTGGCAGCACCTGTAGGTACAACCCCCGCGTTTTTTACGAGGCCAACGCAACGCCGAGTTCACTATCAATGATGTCGTGAGTTTATCCACGGGTGCTATCTTCTTCTTATTCCCACGCGGGGTCGCCCGAGGCGTCGCGTCGTCATATCCATTACTGCGGCACAGTTCTCAGCCGCACAGATTGGATACAACTAAGTAATGCATTACCGTCGTTCAAATAAAACTTGTCACCGGGGGATCTTCGCCTCGAGACGCGCACGAACTTATGGATGACATGGAATCGCGCCTTTAGTATCAGTCATTTGCCGTCGCGACGAACCTACGTATTCTCTGAACGCGCACGCGAATTTTTCATGATTTCCAAGCTCTTGTCAACGGAATCAAACATTCCTGCTGGATTTCATGGAGAATTTACGACCGAGAGTTTTATACCTCGCACACCAGTCTCACACCTTCATGACAGGAATTTATCTTAATTCACCATCTACAATCAAATATACGAGTACCTCGTCATTCACAACATTTTCAAATTTATTCCTAACCGATTTTCATTATTTCCACGGTAGTTCTATCTTTATTTTTGGAGTAGATAGCATAGACAAAATGTATACGGACGTCTAGCTAAATGTACAACACAAAATATTGCAATGTTATAGCTATTTACTTAAGGTGCTTCTATCATGACAGTCTCATATATATAGGTAACCTAAAAAGTTTATAAAAATAATTATTACATTTTTGTATGGTATAGGTTATTAACAGAATTAATATTTCGCTACAAATATCGTATAATTAATAATAATATTGAATATATTAAATAAAACTATTTAACTAGTTTATGAAATTCAGTAACAAGAAAATGTTTGGAAGTTAATGTTTTATGCCAACCAATAGCAGTTTAAGATTTTACACAGCAGAAGCTATGACAACAAGGTTAGAACCACAAGCGGGATGATATTACCAGTCGGTACGAAACGTAACTGTATTATCGATACATCCTGTTGACTGTTCATAAGAAAAATAAGAAAAATGCTCCAAAGCAATTATTATCAACTATAACAACAAATAAATAAATATAAAATGCTGTAATATTTTTTTGTATTAATTAATATAGTTTACTGATCGAAATAATAACTTTCATAGTTCTTGCTTTGTCATTCGTACGACCATCTCTGTCTACGCCTGCGACTATCTCTGTTTACGTGTACGACCATCTCTGTCTACCTGTGCAACGTTGCCAAGCATTTCTGACAGTTTTATTGAAAATAATAGAATATCCAACTTTCATCGCCAATTTATTTGAAACTAATCCGGTAAGGCATGGATTTTTTAATTTTCATACCTTTATCTTTACATGAAGTACTGTGTGTTAGTTTTTTGTTAAAAAATAACTACAATATATGAATTTATTACGCAGTAAGCTGCGAGGTACAGTACCTATAACGCCAATGCATTTTTGGTTGACTTTAACTTTACAGTACTCAGCTCAACAACGGTAAACTTTAAAAAAAATGCATACTAGTGTAGAAACACATGAAAAATAACATATTTACATGTCATTAAAATCCGGGTTAAATGCTTCCATGATAGTACCACCTTAACGAGTGCGCGAAGATATATTTTTGAGCGCAATTTTAAAAGCACTCGCTTCCCTCGTGCTGTAACTAGGGTTGTAATCATCGAGACTTTTCTATTTTGTTTTAATCGTTATCAAAAAACATTTTGATACTTCAGCGAGGAGTTGAACTCAGGATATCTGGGCTACGGCAACCTTAGCATTTATTTATATAAAATGTCTTTGATTTAATAAGACTTATTTCTCCGCCCACGAATTCCTCTTTGTAAAATGTTAGCAAAACGAAACATATCCTTAAATATGATTATTATAATTGGAAAGATTGAAGAAGAACTCTGTAAATTTATATAAAATATAAATGTAAATATAATATTCAAGGTCTTAACTATACGTATAAATGTAAAACAAAGACGTCTAGTATAAATCCAGGGAGATCATTAAATTATAATGAATTGTCAGTGTTTAAATATTGAACAAGAGAAGTGAAGTGCACTGAAAGAAATAAAGCTACTTGCTGTTTTCTACTTTACCGACTGTAACGAACTGACCAAATATCGACGGAGACTAAGACTGGAGGACAGCTTAAAAGAGACAATGTAATTAATTAGCCATGCTTAATAATCGGATTTATCCAAAAGGATTTAGTGTTGCTATGGTGATTCACTTGAACAGTTGCTAACTTATTATGTTGTTCTAGAAGTGGAATCAACAAAATTACTGAATTTCATAACATCACTACACGCCATAGGCCATCTACATACAAACAGATTCAACTAGAGATACTGGAACATTCCACTTTCATAATGAACAAACGGTATAGTAAACCGGTAGCGGTAGAAAGGTAGTTACCACATTGAACGAACATGTTAATTGGGTAACAGTAGCTGTATTAAGGGTACTAGTTCCTAACAATATCAGTTGTATGATATATTCAATAGAAAATAAACTAAATTACCCAGTTAAATATTTGTGTGTATTAGGTTATGTTATTCTAAGGGATGTTCCTTAATTAAAAATAAATTTTCCTATATCACGTTTACAAAGTTAGTTTTGTGGAACTATTTTTGTGCTACAAAATTCAATTTTGTACAATTATTTTTGGGGATATTTTTTTTGTGAAGTTTTTGAGTTGTCTAGGTGTAAAAATGTCAAACATAAATATATCACTTTAGCTGTCAATGCTCAGCTCATGTAAAATTATTGCAATTATTATTATTGTAATTATATGGGGTAGTGGCTCAGTGGTATCAAGTCGGCCTGCGGATCCTAAGAGCCCTGGTTCGATCACCACAGTTGACAAAACATTTTCACCAATTTAAAATTACCCCTGTGGCTCTCCCACTACTAACATCTTTGAGGGCCGTGATTTGACAACTGGTATCCGTACTTCACGCGCATATATATATATATATATATATATATATATATATATATATCACTTACCGAGATCTGCTTCGACAGAGTGCCACACCCAGTAAAGGATAAAAAACGTGATGATATATTTATTTTATATTTTATTTTTTTACAAAAAATAATAACATTAAACGGCAAAATCAATTCTTTATTAAAAATTAATAGTATATTAGGTACTATAAGCTGTAAGCGACAGTTTTAGGTAAAGGATGTATTTTAGGAAATCTAGGCCTAAAGGGTCGAGAATTCCTAAATATTTGCGACCTAAAAAGTCTTTTACAGTTCAAGGTTAGTAAGCTATTTTTTACATTAGGTACTTGCACAAATAGTAAAAGAAAAATAGGTTTCAAAATTGACAGCTATCAAAATGTTGTCAAAATAAACAGGACCTTGATATATAATATTTACTTACTGTTCACGTTGGACAGTAAGTAAATATTAAAATCCTGATATAATCATGGAAACCACTGTGCAGTAAAAGTTGCACTGTGTTTAAATTTTGTCATTAATAAGTAACTTACAGCACAAGTATTGGAAAAAAGTTTTTTTTTCTATAACATAACTTAATGGGGTAATGGCTCAGTGGTATCAAATGGATCTGTGGATCCTAACAACCCTGGTTCGATCCCCGCAGTCGACAAAACATTTTCATCAATTTAAAATTACCACTGTGGCTCCCCAGTCACTAACATCTTTGGGGGCCATGATTTGACTGCTGGTAATAGCACTTCACCTGCATCACTTACCGAGATCTACTTCGGCAGAGTACCACACCCAGTAATGGGTAGAAGACGTGATGATATATTTATTTATTTTTATTTTTATATAACCTAGATAATTATGAATTTGAACTCTACTCTAACTAATAAATGTCAATAAGAAATCTGCAGAATATTCGCCGAATATTTGGTTATTCAGCACACAGTTCTACCTCATATTCGGTATTCGGTATTCTGCAGATTTACTATTCGTTATAACTCTAGTAAAAAACATAATTAACGAGGTTATTATAAAAGAATCGTATTGTATACGTTTTGAATTGTAAAGGTGATTTATTTTCGAGTTGATGCTGGAACATAAAACGTAGTTCCGTGTAGATAAATAAACGTGTTTACGAGGCAGAATATTTTTTGATGATAATATAAGTATTGACGATTCCATAACTGGAATGATAATTTGAAAGTCCTTTAGTGTGTAAAGTAGGCGTAAAATGCAGCAATTAAGGTAAATTATTTGCGCTGATAAAGCCGTAACTTTCCAGTTTTAATTTCCACGAACCGGTAAAACGGTAAAACTCGTACAACACTCGCAATAAATTACAGCACTGTTCACATCTGAGACAGAGTCGACATCGCAACGTACGTAGCCAGCCAGCAAGCAAACGTCGTTGAATTTTAAACACCACTTGACGTCGCGACGCGATACGCCGGCCAGCCGCTCCGTTAACGAGACGTCGGCGGCGGCTAACGATCTGAAATTAACCACCCCGCAGACTCCGCTACCGCCTCCGACTAGCCGCAACAGAAGAAGTCGGATCTGCGGATAATTGTGACGAACGATTCATCAATGTCTGATCGTGGCGAATCCGAAGCGATTACTGGAGAATTGGCCCCGGGACCACGCGGCTAAAAACCACCACAAGGACTGCTTTAAATATTTTATATCGCGACGACAAGCCACCGCCGTGCCGTCCAGAATAGCCGATGTGACATGCGAACTTTGATATATGAATTTCTGCGCTCCCGGGAAATATTAAATGCGACATGGGTTCTCGGACCTTTTTTATTTTCATCTCAGACAACTAATTGACCTGTAACTATCGGCTTCTAAAGCTACATACACACTATACGCAAGGATTTTTTCGCGGAGAGGGTACAAAACTTCAACAAGTATTATATTTATTTTAAAGTAAAATAAAAAATAAATATATCATCACGCCTTTTACCCATTACTGAGTGTGACACTTTGCCGTAGCAGATCTCTGGAAATGATATATTTATGCGCGTGAAAATGCGGTTACCAGCCGTTAAATTACGACCCACAAAAATGTTAGTTAAATTGTGGAATACCAAAATGGAGATCCGTTTTATTAAGCCGTTTAATTTTCATGAACTAGTTAGGAGCAGAAGGGTTGAAAAACGTAAACTCCACAAAGTTTGGATTACTTGGCTTTTCAATCAAATTATTACAAAATAATAATAACAGTCGACGGCGTATCGGGACTATGGGTTGGTCCCATTATCAAGTCAACAATAACTAAGTTACAATATAAGATTTTTTTAATAAAAAATTCCGTGTGGAATTTATAGTCAAAGTTTAAAAGATTTAAATAAACTAACATAATCACAATTTGCAATTGGTGGTAACGGCACCATAGCACTATTGTTCTGACTATGGTGCTGTTTTATATATATATATATATACAGGTTGTTCAATTTAGTTGTGCCACCATTGTTAACTCGAGAACTTTAAGAGATACAAGGTTTGTTAAATTAGCAAAGAAGTACTATTTTGTAAATCTATTACAAAACTGTTAACAAAATTTTTTTTCACCAGTAGTTTTCAAAATATGATGTCCAACTTTCTTATTTTAAATGGGAACATATTGTTATTATTTGCAATGGTGGCACAACTAAATTGATCATCCTGTATATATATATATATATATATATATATATATATATATATATATATATATATATATATATATATATATATATATATATATATATATATATATATATATATATATGTTTAAATCAACGAGATTGGAACGCAGGACTTTTACTTGTATTAATTAGTAACGCACGTTATACTTCGGTTTCATCCACTAGGTTATGATTGCCAGAACATTCTAAAAGAGAGTTTGATCATAATTTCCATCAGGATAATGTTTGTATTGTATTTGGTATGCGCTTGTAATAAACGACGACGTCATTGTATTTAAATGGCTGTTGTTGTATTCTCCTAAGCCGGCTTTTTAAATTATGATCAGGTGTATTACAAAGTAAACATTTAGCCAGCAAACAGCGTTGCGGTGCGCATCCCGACGCTTGATTGTTTACGTTTCATTTTTCTCCGTGCCGCGAAAAAACAAATAAAACTGGCAAAGTTGCGCTGAGGTAATGTGCGTGTGCGAGGGAGGACTCGTTGTCTTCTATCGATGAATTTTCCAAACTAAACAGATCCCAGCAGATTCATTGACACTTGTAAAGTGAAATCGAAAGTTTCAAGCAGACGTAGAATGATCTAGATTGAAGAGCTGCTGCTGCTACTGCTGCTTCTCACTACGGTACAGTAAGAACACCAAAGAAAAAAACTAACTTATCAAGTCGGTTTCTCCTACTTTTATTCGTCATATAATAGCTACATTATGTTATTTGATTTAACTAGTTTTTCTCTTCCTGCAATTTTACATTTCAATGTGAACTAAAGCATATTTCTGGTATATTTTCTACGATGCCTATTTGGATCTAAAATTGACACTTAAACATTGTTCTTTTTGGAACAAAATTTTCGTTTCTATACTGTAATTGGGCCATTATCTGTTACCGGTTGATAAATTAATGACAACGCTTATTTTTCATGATGAGTGATGCTTCAGGTCAAAAGAAGACAAAAAAGCGCGAATTTTTAAGAAATCGAGGTCCATAGCGTCGAAATTTCCTGAAAATTCGCGCTTTTTGTCTTCTTTTGTCTACATTTTTAACCTAAAAAAATCACTTACAGTTCGAGATTAGTAGGCTATTTTTTGCAATACCTGCACAAATAGAAGGCAAAGAAAAATATAAAAAATAAAATAAATAAATATATCATCACGCCTTCTACCCATTACTCGGTGTGGCACTCTGTCGAAGCAGATCTCGGTAAGTGATATATTTTGCGCGTGAAGTGCGGTTACCAGTCGTCAAATCACGGCCCTCAAAGATGTTAGTGGTGGAGGAGCCACAGAGGTAGCTTTTGAAATTATGAAAATTGTTTGTCGCCTGTGGAAATCGAATCAGGGTTCTCAGAATCCACAGGCCGACTTGATACCACTAAGCTAGCTATCCCATATAGAATATTAAACTCCTATGTTCCGCATTTCTGTGCACGTCCTGTATAAGTAAACAAAAAGCATGAAAATAACGCAAACGTACCAGTACAAGAGATCTGCAACTTAAAGTGAAATTAGAACCAGTTGAATCTCAAAATGAAGGCAGTAGTGAATCCATAACAATTCATTTCCGGCTCCGTATTCACCTTCACAAGTTTGTGTCGTTTGCGCTCTTCATATTCCTCTTTCGTGGAAGTAACCTTATAACATACGCGTACATAAGGACGCACTTTTATGCAAAGCTCTTAATTAAAACTTTTGTAACGTAAATCGCGAGGTCAGGCATTGACAAACAATTTTTCTTCCCTTAAAAGAGCCTGAATTAAAAAGCAGGGTATTTGCCAGAGTTGACTTTGAACAGAAACGTCGCGACCACGTCAGATATCACATTTCTCATCTCTTTCTTTCTATTCAATTTGGAATGCCAAATAAGGAAATCGTTCGGAGAACAAATAAAAGATCCACCGCTTGGCCACCCGCTGCCGCCTGCCGCCCCCGGCAGATATTAGTTGAGGAATTAAAAGTTGAGTGGCTGTCAGCTGGTGGCGGCGCGATAAACTCGTGATCTTCCACCCCCGCGGACGACCGCAAACCCTCTTTTCAGCTGCCCCTACTAAGACTTTCAAATTGTTCGCCTCTCAAACGAAGAATAATTTTAAGTATAACTTCTTAGCTGCCGTGCGGAATTTTCAATCACATTTAATTATTTCCCTAATGTACATAAATAATTGAATTTGTTTTCCATTTTGGAAATTGAGACGTAGAAAACTGAGACCTGCTTTGCCACTTTGCAAATATTATTTACTGTGGTAGATAGAAGAGTTAATGTATACCGGGTGTATCATGAAAAGTCGGCCATAGGAAAACAGTTTTTCCTTGCGCATTGCTTCCTACATTATTTTAGACAAAAATGCAATAAATAAAAGTTGTAGAACTTAAAATTCTGTAAATAAATTAATGCACAAAAAATATGTTTGTATTAAGTGCGCGAAACGAGTGTTGTTTTTTTGTTGCGCATGAGACCTATAGGTCGAAACAAAAAAGTCATTTGAACGCACCAAAAAACACGAATTTCGCCCAACAAAATACAAACAGCATTTTTTCTACAACTGTCAAAAAAGAATAATACAATAAATATTGATTTATTTAAGTAGATTGAAAGGATGAAATCAAAAATAATATAAATTTGATGTGTCGTAACCAAGGAAACGTGAAAATGTTCCATAAATATTTTTTTTTTAAGTGGCACAGACAGGCGTATTCCATTTGCCATTTGGATCAGATCTAACATATATTTACTGAACCAAATCACTTATTTATTTCGCTGCATTACTTTCCTGGCTTTATTTGCAGTACTAGAATTACAAATTCTAATTTATTTTGAACTAATTCACCCCAATAAGTACATCACTTTGTTTAATTCAGCTCATTTAGTCATGTTGTCTAATTTATATGAACTGATTTAAGTGAACCAAGTGCCAAATGGAATACAGCTGACATTTCATTAAAAAAAGTCATTTTTTCATGTGTGAAAAAAAGTATTATTTTTGTACATGTGTAACACGACGGGGGTCTGTACATCGCGAGCGCGTATTGTTTCTAGATGATGGCTATTAAAAGGAAGCGCGATTATTAAGACGATTGTTTGATTGTTATTATTTAGAATAATACGCACAATAAAACACATAACTTTATTGACAAATTTAATAGAATAATTAAAGTATTAAAACAAAATACAACTAAAGCGTAAACTAAGATAAAATACTAAATATCCCCGCGGAAAGCGGGAACGGATGCAATTTGATCACATCTTGACGCAAGGACGCAAACGTGATATCACTGAGGCTATCGCTCAAAAACAGACGCTATGTTTTTGAGCGGGGTGAAGAGTAATATTTTCGGGAGTGCAACCATGGCTGACGACTGCAGATAAACACACATATTCGTTGTCACGATAAGATTTTTCATCAGAATCTTATCGCACAAAACCGGGAAGCAAACTAGAAGAATATCTACAGTCAACTCAAAACTACTTTGTTACACATGTGAAAAAAAAAACACAAATTTCGCGTATACATAGTGATGTAAAAATGTCATATTTTGTACTCGCACCATTCAAAATAATGTTTACATTACCTTGGAAACCGATGGAAAGTTTGATTTTGTTCACAGTGCGCAAAGTAATTGAAAAACACTTATTTTTTATGGATCTAAATTTTGACTATTAAAACGCTAATTGTACTTACGTATATACATACACTTTGAGGAATTTATAAAAGAAATAGAGACGCCATCAGACATATTTTAACAAGATTGACAAGAAAAATAAACAATTTATTTCAAATAACAAATGTCACTTCATAACATACTTAACTGTCAATATAAATTCAGGCTTCAAATTTAATAATTTTCCTCATTGTAGATTATATAATTAAATAAGCATTGTACAAAACTCGTGCACGAAGACGTCATTTGCACCATTCGCGCAAATTGCGCTCATATGCAAAGTATGTATTCGCGCACTTGTTATGTAAATAACTATTGCATGCTTTGTTTAGGCGGTTCAGTGGTATCGAATCAGATTGTAGATTTGAGAACCCGGGTTCGATTCCCACAGTCGAAAACTATTACCCCTGTGAGTCTCCTTCTACTGACATTGCCACACCTAGTAATGGATAAAATGCGTGGTGATAATTTTTTTTTTTTATTAAAAATATTGTATGTACTTTGTCCATCAAACGAATTTGTCGTTTTCAGAATGTCGTTTACTTTATTTGATAACCAGATGCTAGATATTGAAATAACTAATTGGATATGTTTTAAAAAATAATGGTTTAACGTTTTTTGTGTTTAAATATAAAAAATAAAGTCCTTGTGGTGAAGGAAGCTTGCCGCTTTGCGGACTGAGCAGAATTGTGTAATTTATGTTGAAAAAAGTAAATTAAATAGGAATATATTTCTCGCACTTTTGATTTATATCTGTTCATTCATTCGACGATTAAAAAGACTGGCCAAGTCACATCAATCAAAGTAATTAAAAAGAGGAAGGTAGACAGCTTCATCTGTCTCATTCTCCAACTGACAAACAACATAAAAGAAAAACAAAGTCTTATTGCTACAATTATCATTGTCTCAGAATAATCAAATCATCGCGAAATTCCCACTTTCACAATTCCTCTTCACTCGGTTTTATATTCGCCACAATAAATCCAATAAATTGTGAATTTTTCTAAGAGGAAGAAGAAGATTTAAATCTACGTCCAGCAGTGTCTGCGTTTGCTTTGAATATCTGTTCGCGATAATCACAAAAGCTCTCGGTGGGATTAGCTAGCGCGGGCGCATGCATGTGCAGTGTGTGCGCGACACCGTGCCACTCCCGGCTAGCACCCTCACACACCGTACACTCCCTGTCACTTGCACCTTTGTACGCGCTCAAAGGAAAGATATATTGGAAGATCCAACTGAGATTTTTTTGGGAAAAATCCACCAACTATATTCGGTTAACGATTCGGTAATAGGCTTCACCATCACTGGCACTGCCGCCGTTGCCGCCGTTGCCGCCGCTGCCGCCGTCACCGCGGCTGCTGCCGGGTGTGCTGGTTTTGCTTTAATTAAAGTTTTTTCATTTATTAATCGGTTCGGGAACTGCATTCGACGCATATTAATTAGTTTTAATTTTAGTGGCCTCTTTCATTTGTCCAAATGGCTCGCTATGCAAATGATACGCTTCGTTGGAATAAATAGAAAAACAGCGCGCCACCCACCAGCGTTCGCGTTGCTATAGTTACAGGCAATGTGATTACGTGCATATTATCTGCTCAAATAATTTCTGCATTCAAAATTTCATTTCTCTATCGATGACTACATTTTTGGTTAATTAAATAAATATTTCCCTGTATGTAATTAATAGAATTTGTTTGCTTTACGAGTACATTATTAACTATAATTACATGAATACATTACATTACATTATTCAAACTATACTCAATTACTGTTCACTACAATATTATTATTATTATAGTTGGTAAACATCCTACTCATATTTATTTATAGCCATCCGAAAAGTACCCAACATACATACATACATACATACATACATACATATCACGCTATATCCCATCAAATAGGGTAGCATCAACTTTTAAAACATTTATTTATTACTCACTTGTAAATGTTATTCATTCAAACTGTTTTATAACTCTGTAAATGAATCTTTACTGTTACTAACTTGTAACAGTATAGTACTCAATAAGTCAGGAAAGTGATATTTTATTTGACGATGCAGTTATTTGAATTAGGAAACCGTAAGCCGAATGTTTTAATCCGCAGAATTATTATTATTTTGTTGTAAACCGTTTAATTTAATCAATAAATAATTTAAAATGTTTATCTTTTTAATATAAATTGTATTAACAACAGATTACGTATCCAAGGTTACAACAACAAAAAACAGTCAAGTAAAATATAAATCATTCAGGTAAAATCTTTACCAGACTGTTTTATACTTTACCAGCCTGTTATTTTTGTTGTAGCCTTGGATACGTACTTTACTTGACTGTTTTGGTAAAAATCTATTTTCCATACTAAAATTGGTCAGGAAAGTAGGCACTTTCTTGTCGATTTCAGAAAATAATTTTTTACAGGTCAGCTGTCAATTTTACAAGTTAATATACAAACGCTTTGCTATAGTAAGGCTTATGAGATATTATTTCAAACAATTTTTGATGGTTGTAACTGACAGGATTTAATTATAATTTTTAATTTTGTTTACAAATCAGTAACAATAACAAGCACATTATCCACATTCATAATTCCTTAAAATCTCATCTCATCTTTTGTTTATGCAACAAACCTTTAATCATATTCATCCATTTATTGCTAATGACCATTTGCACTAGTGGAACATAAATTTTAAGTTTGACATAAACTTACAGTATTTGACAGCAATGTCAACTTTTTCATATTTATTTATTTATTTATTCTACTCTGTACAACAGGAATTTTACAGTTAAGAGTCGAGACGTATCGAGTCGTAGTGTAGTAAAACTTATTTCTTATGTATTGATGGCATAGAACACACTATTTAACGAAGTTGTTATGTAATTTAATTCATATTTGTCCTTTGGTCGGTCTGTACACAATTTTAATTAAAATAAGTATTTCAAAGTATTTCAGCTGCATTTATACATGGAAGAGGATATAGCAAGTACGTAAATGGAATATGTTCTTAAGAAACCAGAAATCTTCTGAAGATGTCGAATGCAATTTGATATGATGAAGGCTGAGGCTTTTGCAGACGACATGCAGTGCTGGCATTTAATGCTAACTGCACTAACGTGCAGTTTTTGAGATTTGAGTTTTTATTCAGCAGGTTGGTGACAGTGTGACAGTTGCGCGAGGATGCACCGCGACTCTGCAGCCTCCGCCACCGCCTCCAAAATGCAATTAGTTCCGCGAAACACCACAAACAAAATGAACATTTGTTATATGAAATCCCCGCATAATTAATTCCAACGTTTAACGTTCTAAAACAATTCGTAATTAACATTGCCAACTGAAACGTGAAACGTGCCCGGTACGGCCGCGATTTTAATTAACTAATAATATACAGCGACGCGGCCTGTAGTGCGCGCCGCCGCCGCGCCAAACACTTGTGGCGCTCGCGTCGCTACCGGAGTGTCGGAGTGCCGGTGCAACTCGCCCAGTTCACCGGACATTTACTTTACACGGGATCAATTCAATTACATGTGATAATACCGGCGGATTACTGTTGCCGACAAAAAGACTTTAACGCTACGTTGAGAGCGAAACGTGCACGAAACAGACATTATCGCTTTTCTCTATTTGTTTTGTTTCAAACACATTTTTAAGACGTAATTATGAATAATGGTGCCTCCATTAGGATATTTTATATCCATTAGTTTCACTTGTTTGCATTATAAAATACAGCTTCAGATATTCTTGTTTCTTTTCCATTTTTCTTGCAAGACTACTACTCCATTATAATTACTTTAGCTCACATAAACATTTATTAAAAATAATTGCTACTTGTTTCTTTTTTATACTGTTAATCTCGTTGTTTCTACTTCACAACTATGTACTAAAGAATTATTTCTTATTTTTACTATTTTCTACAAACACGGAGCTGGAATCTTGAAATTAATACTAAACTAAACTAATAACAAAATATAAAGCCGGATTTAAAATATTCTGAACCTTGTATAAATATTTAAATCGCTTGCAGTTCAACTGAGAGCATTCAAAATGGCGTTACATTTTCACATATTTTCGCTTCGGTACATTTTATATTTAAATCAAAAGAAACCGCTTTACTTTGGTGAGCAAAAATTTTATTGGCTTAATACTAAAATAACTCTTATTTATCAGACAAGAAATGCAACTGCATTCTCAAAAAAAATTTCCTTATTTTTTTTCTTACTTATTGCTCATTATTTATACACTTACAAAATTTAATTATATCCCATTGGTTTTGTAATTTTTAATTTATTGTAAAGGTTAATAAAATGATTATTATTTTACTATTATATCTGATTGTCACTAATCCTGAAAATAAAATTAAGTGTAATTTAGTACACGAAAATTCATATCTGCAATTGCAGAACTAGCTTATACAGAAATTGCTAAAATGCATGATGATAGAATTATGTATGCAGGTATGTGATTTATTGTTCTATTCTTTTTTGTTTGAGTACTCCTGAGTTACAGCGCAACTAAATGGTAATGAAGTTCGGAAAATATGTGAACTAAAATATATGTCTACAAAATATGTCAAATTTAACCAATAATAGTAACCTAGGCACAGTAAAATGTTGTTAAACTATCATCAAATTGTGAAAATATTAAAGAAAAAATTGGGATACCGCCAGGATATGAACCTAGGAACTTAAATAACAGTGTCACTGCAGACGACTCTCGTGTCATGTCTTTCAGTATATGAAAGAGTCATGGGCTCGAGGCTGCCTATAACACATAAGAAAATAGAGAGAAAAATTGGAATAAAATCATATTTGAATCCAAGGCGACCGTAGCTTAGTTGATGACAAATGACAGGAATTCAAAAGGTCCTTGGTTCAAATCCTGACGATATCCCAATTTTTAACTTTATAATTTAATTTCATTAATTACTAAATATTTACTTAGAAAATAATAATCAAATTGTGAAAATATGTCTTCTATTACTTTAAATTAGTTTTAAACAGAAAAGTAAATAGTAAATTCTATGTTATATTGTTTCTTGCTATTAGATACTAATTAAAGGTTATTCATTTTTGTAATTTATTCTGTACTTTGTACAACAGGAACTTAATCCCAATTACAATACAGTGACCGGATTCACCGAGTTGTAGAGTGGTAGTTTATATATATTTTAGCTTGACTGGGACTCGAACTCGGGATCTCCCGATTCGAATGTCGTAATGCTAAGCACCCCACCATACTGCCGAATTATTCAATGCACTTGATCAAATCGAATTTACTTTCTGTCAATTTATTTTGACATATTTTTCCTGGGCCCATCTCTGCCTTAGTAAAGTAAATATTTTGTCTGTGTAAATAAATAAATAATTTTTGTATAAAATTACTTACAAATATTCCGGTAAAATAGTAGAAATTATCCCGACAAAGTTCAGAATTGCATTCCTGTCAGAAAAATCTGGTTGTCGTAACTTCCCGACGTGGGACGTCTCACGCTTTACGCTTCGCTTCACTGACACCGCGAGATGTCGCGACGGTGGTCGCGCGTCAACTGCCGGGCAGCACGCTGCCGCCGCGGCCGCTGCTGCTGCACATGCGCACTCGCCGCCTCCAGATTAGCAAGAATTTAAACGCTGTTTTCACTTGTAATAGCACTGTGCAATGTTTTATTTGTATTTCCACCCTAAGTAACTACCACAGCTTGTCAGATGCTTTTTTCTTACACCTTTTGCACCGCGGTTGAACTTTGTAATTTTAAAAGCTTCCAAAGTACTCGGGGAATCTTCACAGATATATTTTCTTAACTCGACATTCGTTGCAGTCGAGGAATTAAATTTTAAACGGACAGATTCATAAAGACTATTAACTGTCGAGTTAACTAACTTCTATTTCATTACGAATTGAAATTATTTCTCTTATATTTTTTTTACAAAACAATATATGAATGTGCAAAGACTTGACTAGTACTTCTTACGTCATATTAAGTTGTATTTTTGTCGTCTTAAACCAATTTTTGTCAATAAGAAATAGAGTTAAAATTTGAACTAAAAATGGTGTTGGCCTGTCTATCAAAGCTGGAATAAGAGCATATTATATACCAAGGAACGAAAGTGCAAAATTTAATCCTGAGGATGTAATAATCACATGAGAGATTAAATGCACTTTAGTCCTGTATAATTCACAGCATTGTACAATAATTTTAGGTAATAGACAACATAAATAAAATAAATATAAATAAATATATCATCACGCCTTTTACCCATTACTGATGTGGCACTCCGCCGAAGCAGATCTCGGTAAGTGATATATTCATGCGCGTGAAGTGCGACTACCAGCCGTCAAAATACACCAGCCTCAAATAAGTTAATGGTGGGGGAGCCACAGAACTAATTTTAAATTGGTGAAAATGTTTGTCGGCTATGAGGATCGAACTAGGGTTCTTAGGATTCACAGGCCGACTCGATACAACAGAGCCGCTACCCCACTACACATAAACAATGTTGAGGTTTATAATATACTTGTTGCTATGGTAATGCTTATTTACCTGTCAATTTAATCCCTCTGGGATTGAAAGTGATCCTTACACACAACCCCTACTAACATTTTTGGTGGTCGCGTAAATATGTCTAAAACTAGTTTCCTAAAGACAAATTGATTTGACGGCTGGTAATCGCACTTCACACGTATAAATATATTACTTTCCGAGATCTGCTACGGATGAATGCCACAGCCTGTAATTAGTAAAAGGCGTGATGGTATATTTAATTATTTATAATATGAGATAGGTGGCACAGTGGTATCGGATTTGAGAACCCCAATTCGATTCCCACAGCCGACAAACAATATTCACCACTTTTAAACTACCCCGGTGTCTCCCTTTCATTAGCATCTTTGAGGACAGTAATTTGTCGACTAGTAATCGCACTTCACGCGTATAAATATATTACTTATAAAGTTCTGCTACGATTGAATGCCACACCCAATAATTGGTAAAAGGCATGATGATATATTTATTTATTTATAATATAAGATAGGTGGCTCAGTGGTATGGAGTCGGCTTGTAGATTTGAGAACCCCAGTTCGATTCCCACAGCCGACAAACAATTTTCACCACATTTAAACTACTCCTGTGGCTCCTCTCCACTAACATCTTTGAGGACCATGACTTGACGACTGTTAACTGTACTTCACACGCATAAATATATCACTTACCAAGATCTGCTACGACTGAATGGCACATTCTGTAATGGGAAAAAGGCATGAAGATATATTTATTTATTTTATTTTATATTATCTAATGCTGCGATGTTCTGTGTCTTTTGCGAACGAACCGGTTAGTATCTTTAAAAGTCTTCTAAATGAACGTCCAACTAATTGGTGTAGAAATTTATCTTCAGCAGTAAAAGAGCATTAAAATGTTTAAAAACTTAGTCGGACTTTTATACGTTTGAAAGAACAAAAGCCGCAGTGGAACGATGATAAAACTGTATTCGATTCATCTAATTTCAGCGCATCAACTCCAACTAAATTCCACATCCATTAAAATCGAACGATTTAATGCCAGCAATAAAAACTAACCTAGTTACAAGGGTAAAGGGTGCATGCGTGTGTGTGTGACCGCAGGGGGTTGCGCCACCCCCAGGTGACTGGGTTGATGTGATAAACTCGGCAGGCCTCGTTTAGTAACGCGACATTTAACTCGGGGTAAGTGACGACGTTACGGATGTATGCGAGGGATGAAGCGAGATGCCGGGGTTGGAACAGATGGTTCCATCAAACAAACGACGCTCACATGTTTTCGACAATTAGTCACTTGCGTACAGCCAGCACACTTTCTAATTTATTTCACATTTCATATCAAATCTCAGGAAAGTTTTAGCGACGTTTTGCATGGCCCGCACTTTCGGGATTCTGATTTAATGATTTAAATTACACCCTATCTCTCCGGAATGCCGGGGTCGAGGACTGCTCTACGTGTATATCTTTATCGCGTCATTAACACTCATTCACCGTAGGCATACTCATTAATCAACTGAGTTCTTTCCTCTCTTATCTACACACACAATAAATAAATAAATATACAAGGTGTTTACGGTCTTCTTATTTTTTTTTAATGGGTGATACTACAGATCAAAAGAAAAAGAAAAACGTAAAAACATCTTAGTAAAAGTTTTGTAATTAAAAATACAATTTTTTTAGTTGTATATGCACCATTTTGAAAATATAATAACGCTACTAACTAACAACAATTATTAATTATATTCTCTTTTGTTGTAGGTAAGTCCGATTTTAGTCCTGAGTACCTCTGATGACACTAATTATTCATGTAAGTACATTTGTTTTTCAATAAATTGGGCTAAAGTATATATATATATATATATATATCTTTTTTATAAATAAGAATATGAGAAATACTATGTAGAATTAATTAAATTTTTAATTGCATCAAGTTATTTATGGCGTAGCTGTTATTATAAAAAATATTATACACTTCATAAAAAGTGTAGTTGAAAATTAAAATTTTCGTGTAAAATTATTTTAATTACTAAATATGAGTTCAGAAAACTTTCATACACATATGTGTGTGATTAAAAAGTTATCCCTTTTATATGGCAGTTTCATACGTCAGATGAATGCAGAAAAGTAAAATAGAAACAACAGAATAACTAATTTTAGTTACAGAATAACGAAATGGTGAAAATCTATACGAGTAGAGTAAACATGAAAAGGGTTGGAAAATATAGAGGATTTTTTTATTATCTAACCAATAATTTTAAAATCCCTGCAAAAAATTTATTTCTTACGTAATAACTAAAAGTAATTTTGACTATAGTGATATACAATTAAATAATTTTTAAGAAGTTAAATAAATAAATATAAATATATCATGACGCCTTCTACCCATTACTGGGTGTGGCACTCTAGCAAAGCAGATCTCGGTAAGTGATATATTTTTGCGCGTGAAGTGCGGTTACCAGTCGTCAAATAACGGCCCCCTAAGATTTTAGGAGGAGCCATAGGGGTAGTTTTTAGAAATTATGAAAATTGTTTGTCACCTGTGGGAATTGAACCAGGGTTCTCAGGATCCACAGGCCGACTTCATACCACTGAGCTAGCCACCCCATTTTTTTTAAGAAGTTATTTCCTTTTAACCTGATTTCTATCAAGCATAATGCATAATTTGAAAATTCAACCAATAAACATAGTTCGATACTGATGGAATCTCATTACTAGGGTAAAATCTGTAACATTTTCTTACTGTCCACGGTGGATGGTAAGTAAATATTATAGTCCTGATGTAACCATGTAAACCGACTGTGCAATTAAAGTTCCACTTACTCTATTTCAATTTTGTCATTTATGGATAACTATATAAATAAATTTGTAGCATTACTAATTTGTACATTTTTTAAGGATCAGCTATCAATTTTATATGTTAGTACAAAAACGTCCTGCCACAGTAATTCTGATAAGATATCATTTCAAACAATTTTTGACAGTTGTAACTGACAGGATTAAATTATAATTTTTAATTTTGTTTACAAATGAGTAACAAATAAATTGTTGTATAATATAAGCAAGGTACTGTTTTACTGCCTCAAGGAGATGACAGTTTTGAATTATTTAATCAATAAGTATTCGAAATATTCGAATATTCGAGATCTGATTAATATTCGAATTCGAGAAATTCACCATACGGCCATCTCTAAAATATAGTTAAAATAGAAAATGTAGCTGAGTGTGAACTTGATTGAGACGTGAGACATAATTGAAGATGTGAGTGATATGGAATCCACATAACGTCTCATCTCGTCGGCATGTTTGCTCTCAACAGAGAACTTTATTACAGGAATTTTTTACGGCAGCAGCACTTAATTACCGAACAGTATAAACGGGAGCTTTCGGTCGTGCTCGTGAACCCTTACGTTCACAGATTCACAATGGGTAAGAAGAAGAAGATATAGACGTCACTGTGTGTAGAGTACAGAGCCACCTAATAGCCTTCTTTTCATACATTCAAATTTATTCGATGATTTCGTCTTTCAGCGGCAGACTTTCATATATAAGAGCTTAATCGTTGAGTTAAGACCCACTTGCTTTGCTGAAGAATGGGACTGGCAGCCGGGCCTCGCCAAGAACAATGCACCTTTTCAGATCCGAATGGGCGAATCATTCTTCATCAGACTTTTCCCGCGACGCCGCCGCCGCGGACGCTTTCAATGCTCATACGACGCTGCCGCATGTGACGGCAGCGTTCGTCAACTTTGTCGCTTTGTCACCGAGATGACAGCCAAGCCTCTTCAATACTTATTTCTTCAATTCTTTTAGGATAATGTATCCTGTTTACACTTTTATTTCATCGAAATATATTCAAGACAGTAATGCATTTGTTTTGACTACATACATATATAATATCACGTTATATCTATCTCACAAACTCTTGAAAAATTCATTGAATATTTATTCATCGGATTCATCATGTAATCTTCCCGAAACATTTTTATACATTCATAATTCCTTTTATATACATACATACTTAAATACATACATACACATCTTTACGCTATATCCCATCAAATGGGGCAGCACGAACCCTAAAATCACTCATTACTTTAATCAAATAATCAGTCCTTGTCAAACAATCTCATCCAAACACACCACCTTCACTCTAACCACATTTATAGATCACTCTGGTTCGATCCCATAGCCGACAAAACATTTTCACCAATTTAAAATTACCCCTGTGGCTCCCCAACCACTAAAATCTTTGGGGGCCGTGATTTGACGGCTGGTAACAGCACTTCACGCGCATAAATATATCACTTATCGAAATCTGCTTCGGCAGAGTGTCACACCCAGTCATGGGTAAAAGGCGTGATGATATATTTATTTTATTTTTTATATATTGTAGTAGGTTAAGGGTTAATGCAAAAACCGACTATTAGAAAAACCGAAAGACAGTTAAACCAGTATTTGAATATATTATTAAAACAGTAAATAATATTAATAATTATTTTTAAAATGTTCTATTTATTTCATATTTATGCATCTACAAAAATATAATAAATCGTACTCAACAAAATATCAAATAAATAAAACTAAATAACTAAAATCCATTCAATTTTTCCCTTTTTAAAATATTTGTTGGAATATACAAAAACAAATAATAGGAGAACTAAATATACATACATAACATCACGATGTACCCCACTCATTAGTTATATCAAAGAATTAGTCTTCGTCAAATATTCTCATCATAACACATCATTACTTTATGCAACCAGGCTAGAATGTTAATGTTTTAATTTTTTTTTAATATTTAATTTTTTATATTAATTCCAGTTTCTTAAACGCTTTCGAATTTTACAAATTTATCCAAAACCCCGGTTTTCTAAACTCGGTTTTTATAAACCGACAAACCTTAGTAATAGCCACTTGTGTTCTGCAGAGACATCTATGAAAGACGGCGAACTAATTACAGTTTCTGAGTGATAACAAAAATATAAACATGTGACTATTTTAAAAACCTATATTCCATGACCCTGTTCATAAATTAAATATATCTAAATCCAAACGATATCATTATTGTTTCAAAACAAAAACAATAGACATAAATAAGAAGTTTGTAATCACTTGTCGAATAATGCAAATTGGTGGCAGTTGCTCGATAATAATAAATATGGTACAGCTTGTAGCAGCAATAAATAAAGCTATATTTGCTAATGAATGGGCGATTATATATAAAAGAAATAGGTCCTCGATCATAATTTGCAGCATCAGTTAGCGCTAAGTAAATGACACGACATAATAGAAAATATCCTGGCATAAATTGCGTGATATTTTAAAATGAATTCTGGTGGGCCGAGTGATTACAGGAGAGATGAATGGAGCGAGACGTGAGAGAGGCTAGATGAGCGGTGGTTTGTAGTCGTCGGTCGCGCACCAAGGCGTCGGGACGCCGGGCAAGCGCTCGCGGACCGCTAGAGTAATTTGCGAACACTATATAAGGAGCAGCCACATAAAACGAACGTCAAAGCACGGAAATTCCATTATAGAAAAGCCATACTCGTAAATCTCGGTCCGCGAGTGAGAAGAGCAGAGTCTGCAGAGCACATGGGCTGTGTACGTGTGTATACGGCCGCCTCGTAAGTCACGCCGCACCGGCATAAATAGGATCGTAAGCCAGCGTTGTTCTTGTTTCGCAGCAGAACAGAATATATGCTACCTTCATTATTGCGAATATTTTCAAACTGAAATACCGACTGTTTCAACACTGGAATACTTAAATCGAAACCCGCTACTCCAGATGTACGAGTACAACATACACCCTCTACGCTCACGACAAAATACTTCCTCAACTTTTCATATAACTCTATGCGGACGATCCACGAATAAATGAATGCCCCAGATTCAAAGTTTGTTTTTTCAAAGCTGAGACGAGGTTATACACAAGGAATTATGAATGTGGATGAAGTTACAATGGAGTAACAATATGGGCAGTGCCGTCTTTACCATAAGGACACATGGGGCACGAGCTCAGGGTCCCCGGCTTGATAGGGGCCTCAAAATACCGAGGTCGTCGTTTACACGAAAAATAGAGGAGCTCAATTTTGAATGCAATTTTTCTAAGAATTGCCGTTAAATTTTTTAAATTTAAATGTAAATCGAAAACCAGATGAGATTTCTAAATAATTTTTAAACAATGAACTAAATCTAAAAAAAATACATGACATAAAATTTCTTTATTAATTCTATAAAATTTATACAAATATTAAAATAACTTTAAAATATTTAAAAGAACTTTGAAGACATAATAGAAGATTTTAGACAACAGAAATTCCGGAAGAAACTATCATCATTAACGTAAATCCAATTTTCAAAATACGAGTAGTAATCACTTCACTTATATTTGATTTGTATAAACCTAACCAAAATAATCAATAAAGGCACTAAATAAAACTACGTACTGATGTTTTCATTCGCATTTTTTTTTTACTTTTTTAAAAGGGCCCCAAATTTTGTGCGCCCATGGGCCCCTTTATGACCTAAGACGGCCCTGAATATAGGAATATGTTTTGTTGGTGGCTCAGTAGTATCGAGTTACACAAAGGATTTAAGAACTCAGGTTCGATTCTCACAAACAGAATCATTAGTAAAATTCAATATAAACAGTCTCATATGAGGTGTGGCTATTAAATAACGAGACTGACGCTGCTACAGGCGAAGTACGTGTGCGTCAAACACCAGCGACTGCCAACTTTTCAGCTTCAAGCGTTCTCTTTCGAATGCAGTACCTCTCGCTTCTGTAAACAAATCCGTATAGCCGTAGTATTAATTCTCATTAGAGTTATTTTTGTTTCGCCGGAAAAATATTAAGTACAATATTAGAGCAACGAATTGTTGAAATTTGGCAAAACTTATAATTTATTGATAAATGTACCCGAATTGTAGAAGGACAAGTCATGGGTTCTCCATCAAGATAATGCGCCGACTCATTCCGCAATATCTGTCAAGAGGTTTTTAGCCAAATACAGCATCCCAGTGTTGGATCATCCGCCTTATTCGTCGAATCTTGCACCGTGTGACTTCTATCTATTTCCTAAAGTGAAATCTGTCTTAAAAGAAACAAAATTTGAGCTGTGAAAGAGAAAACGGCACGCGTCCTGAATGAGCTGACAGAAGAAGACTCCCAGCACTGTTTCGAACAATGGAAGATTCGCATGGAGCGTTATACGGATAGAGGAAAGGTGTATATTGAAGGTGATAATAAGTCAATAGGTTTGGAATCAAAACAAAATGTTAAAACAGCGTCAGTCTCGTTATTTAATAGCCACATCTCGTACACCCTTAATCAATTGAAATAAAATAAACCCGTGATTTAATTTCACCTGTAGCTCATCCACCTTTCCACCCCTTAATAAATATTTCCTACATCAAATCGTCAAAGTATCACTTACCGCAATCATCTCCTCGTCGTGTATCCTGCACCCCGCGTCCCGACGCGATGATATATTTATTTATTTATGTGCTGGGCTCACATTGGCGTGGAGCAGCTATAGATAACGCGGCATGCCGGCACGCAGAACATTTGTCTCTCGTGGATGGGAAGGGGCTGCATGGATCACGTCGCCCGACGCGCATTCTTATGCTCGAATTGTCACCCAAATTGGATTTTAATACCGAACGCCGCCAACCAACGGTTAATTGAATGAACACCGACGGAAGTCGATCCAAGGAGACAAAAGTAGAACTGCGTACTTTTCATTCACTAGACTAGTAGTGGTACATGTTCGCGCATACATGCCACAGACGGATTTAATTATAGCGAATAAAGCGACCTCAACGAATTAAAATAGTGGACTGCTAATCTGTCCAGCCAGAAACTATACTCTTGTAGAAGGTTTGGTATATATGTAGCCTTTAAACACTAAGCTACATATTTACATACATACTGTTTTATATATAAACGGAACTTTAAATTTTCCAAGTCAGAAAAATAGTATATTATATAATAAGTCAGAAAAGTGATGTTTTACTTGACCAAACGGTTGTTTGAAATATTTCCTGGCCGAGTATTTTATTCCACTGAGTCAAGTAAAAACACTTTCTTGACGTATTATTTATACTATTTTATCTGAAATCGTTTAATATAACATATAATTAATCATAAATCATTCAAAAATTTCACATTCTTTATAAGAATCATATTGACAGCAGACTACGTATCCAAGGTTACATTAAAAAAAACAGTTAAGTAAAGTACAAACCAGTCAGATAAAGTCTTTACCAGATTGTTTTTTACCTTCCTGACTGTTTTAGTAAAAATTTACTTTCTATACTAAAATTGGTCAGGAAAAAAGACACTTTCTTGCCCGATATGTACACATCCGGCAAACCATTTTTACCATATTAAAATTACCTTTGTAGTTCCTTCTTCAATAAGATCTTTGGGGGCTGTGATTTGACACCTCGTAACTTCACTCGTATAATTATATCACTTACTGAAATCTGTTATAGCAGAGTGCCACACCCAATAATGGATAAAAGGCGTAAAGATATATGAATTTTTATTTTATTTATTAATTTATTTACATTTTTGGTGGAGGTGCCCACACACATTTTTTCATTGAGAAAAAAAAATTTAACTAATTAAGGTGTTAAAACTAAGATGATTAATAATCGAGACATTATACCGCGAGAGCGTAGCGAGTGCCTTAATTGTTGAGATTACAATTCTTTTCCATTGATCATACCTTTTTAATTTGGAGAAAATCTAATTTTATTCCATGACAAACGTTTGTAATATGTTAACTTAGGAACGTACCTGTCATAAATATTTTGACAACTGTAGATGTCTTCAGTTCACTTAACGTTAGCTAGATCAGCGATTTTAAAATAATTTTTTTAATTTTATATTTATTTTAAAAGAATGTTACGTGAATATTTTTTAACTATATGTGTTAAAATTATTTCTTTTAATTCTGTTTAGCATTTTGCTACAATTTAGTTGTAAGCAACCAAAAAATTCGTTCATTAATAAAAAAAAATCATGCATTAACAGGGGTCATTAATATGTGATAATTATTATAGTCCGTCTTACCTAAGTAGATATAACTTGCATGTACAATTTTTAAAATTATGTTTGGATAAAAACGTATTTGAATTCCGAGTGAGTAGGGACGTATTTTTTAGTATGAAGGTACGTAGTTAAAATATTAATTACAGAGCAGATAACCAAACAGTTCACCTCGGTCATGATGTAAACGCACAAGTTCTATCTACAAAAACCTCTATATATGAAACGAACAACATCGTTGAGAGCGCCCTCATTCCCGAAGTTCGTATTTCGGCTGCGCTATTATAGGCTTACAGGGCGTCCACTGCTGTAATGTCGAATTTGAAAGCCGTGCTGGGGTTCGGACGACGTGTAGGTGTACGTACGTACCATACGTATTGTCTGTCTTCGTCTTGAAAGACATCAAGATGTAATAAGCCGGCCGGCGGGCCAGCGGGCGCAGCTATAATCGCGTTAACTGATTAAACGTCAGTTGTAAGCGGCGTTCGCAACAATTCAAGTCACGGCGGCCGTGAACCGCAGTCTACCGCACCCCCATCCCCGACCCCTGCGTCTAATTAAGCAGCCGGGGGTTGCTTCCCAACACCCGCCTAGAATAAGGTAAGTGGGAACTTCGTGAACTACATTCCTGACTTCATTTTTATTTCCATCCAATTGGAATCTCTAATTTACTTACATACGGACTCTGAATTCTACATTATTCTACTCGGTTTCTTCGTCGCTTTACAACTATATAGAATCGCACAGAGGTTCTCAAACTCTTATCCACGATCATTTTGCACGGGCCAGTCGTATTACTAAGAGTTAACGCTAACTGCAACTAGCCTGGCAGTACTGTGATGCGGGTAGTAATACTGTTTTCAAATCCGAAGATTCCTACTCGAGCTAAAAATATATGAAGTATAATACTGCGTCCTTAGAAGATCTTAAATATGATATCTTTAATTTTTATTTTAAACAAATGTACAAATAAATGCGAATTCTTCATATATCGCATCTAAATAATTTTTTGGGGTTCACGAAGATATTGGAGAGGTGTCGTCGGATGCTATTTAGAAATTTTAAAATACATGTTTCCAAAGATATATTCCGTTGCAAGCTTTTATTTAAATTTTAAGGATTAATGAATTGAAAATATAGTATATACTATTTATTTAGATGCGCTCAACGGCATTTGATTTCTCGTAGTCTGAATTATATAGAACCATATTTTAAATTTTTTCGATTTTCAACTGGTTCAACAAAGAAATTCGCAGTTTCATTAAACGAAATAGTTGGGATCAAGACTCCGGCGATTAAAAAAAAATTTTCAGTATCAAAATATATATATATATATATATATATATATATATATATATATATATATATATATATATATATATATATATATATATATATATATATATATATATATCTACGCAGAAATGTATGTCGAATCGAATGGTAGAATCCTTAATATCATAACTAGTGTTATATTATTTTAAATTAATCCTTAAAGTGGTACCATCATTTACGACAGATTATAATGAAATTTAAATGTGTTATTTGTTGTTTTGTTTATAACCTATACCATACATAAAATTAATTACTTGTTTTTATAAACATTTTCGGTTACCTATACTTTTTTTTACAATCATAATAGAACCACCTTAATGAGAAATTTTTCTTTTACTAAATTCTGATATCTTGGTTCTATCTTTGTAATATACATTATTAATTTAACCTTTTACAAACTACAATAAAAAGAAAGGGAGTCGCGAAAGAATATATTTGTAATTTTTTCTTCCAAGGGAGTCATAGCTTCGAAAAGTTTGAAAACCACTGAACTATAGTAATATACAAAACAACAATAAATGTACATTTATGTATATTGAAGTAAGTACGTACAATTATTCGAGTAAAACCGCTATAAAGTCCTCACACATGTACTCGTAACACGAAGTAAGTGAAACTTTGATGTATAAGTGTTGCAGTATAAACAGAAACAAATCGCGTCAGTTTCTCTCGATGTAGGTACGTATGCTTGCTAATTAGACCGACGCCACAAATACTGCCAGGACACACTTGCATAACAAGCTGCATCGTTCATGCTGCGGCCATGTTTGACTTATACAACAGACGCTACAAGAGAAAACTACCGACGCGGTGTCGTTGTACAATGTGTGGAGTATATTGTCAACCTGCATTTGTTTACTGAGCACAATCATAACGAGTTACTAACTACGTGGATTACACAAGTTACATAATGCAGATATTTCGCAATATGCAGGTTTATTAATTAGCATTAAGGTATTTTAATTATGTATTACAAAATTGACATTTCAAGAAGAACTGCACAATATAAGCTGTATTCCACTTGCCACTTGGTTCCCTTAGAGCCAGTTTTACAATAACCGATTAATGTTAATCATGATTAAATAATAATGGCAACTATGGCTACCATTATTATTTAGTTATGATTAACATTAATCGAGAGTAAACCGATGATCGAAAAACTGGGCTTTAAATCAATAATAATAATAATATATCAACACGCCTTCTACCCATTACTGGGTGTGGCACTCTGCTGAAGCAGATCTCGGTAAGTGATATATTTTGCGCGTGAAGTGCGGTTACCAGTCGTCAAATCACGGCCCCCAAACATGTTAGTGGTGGAGGAGCCACAGGGATAGCTTTTTCAAATTATGAAAATTTGTCGCCTGTGGGAATCGAACCAGGGACCTCAGGATCCACAGGCCGACTTCATACCACTGAGCTAGCCAGTTTAGATAAATTAGGTAACATGAGTAAATGAACAGAATTAAACAAACTGCTTGCACTTATTAGGATGAATTAAATAAATAAATAAATATAAATATATCTTCACACCTTCTACCGATAATTGGGTGTGACACTCTGCCGAAGTAGATCTCGGTAAGTGATATATTTTGCGCGTGAAGTGCGATTACCAATCGTCAAATCACGGCCCTCAAAGACGTTAGTGGTGCGGGTGCCATAAGGGTAGTTTTTGAAATTATGAAAATTATTTGTCGCCTGTGGGAATCGAACCAGGGTTCTCAGGATCTACAGGTCGTCTTTATACCACTGAGCTAGCTACCCCATTACTTCTAAGTAAATTAGAATTAGTAATTCTAATACTGAAAATGTAGTCAGCGAAGTAATCTAGCGAAATAAATAAGTGATCTGGTTCAGTAAATGTAAGTTAGATCTGATCCAAATGGAATACGACTAATGTCAGTTGAAATGTGACTTACTTTTTCGCAGTTAAACACGCCGAAATAAAAATAAATAAAAACATATATCATCACGACTGTTTACCCATTACTGAGTGTGATACTCTGCCGAAGTAAATCTCGGTAAGTGATATATTTATACGCGTGAAGTACGGTTACCAGCCCTCAAATTACGGCCCTCAAAGATGTTAGTGAAGGGGAGCCACAGGGATAATTTTAAATAAATATATCATCATGTCTTTTACCCATTACTGGATGTGGCACTCTGCCGTAGCAGATCTCTGTAAATTATGGAGTAGTATTAATGGTGGTGAAAATGATTATCAATTGTGGGAATCGAACCAGGATTTTCAGGATCCATAGGCCGACACGATGCCACTATGTCACCTACTCCATAATGAGAAACGTAATCTGGAATAAAAGATATTGTAATTATTTGTCGCACATTTTGATTTGTAAAAAACTGATTTTCTATGTGCAAGTGACAATGTCTGTATTTATTTGGGATCGTACTCGTACCCTGGATCTCATATATCGGTTCCTAATCGAAACTAGAACCTTTACCCTGTTGAGAAAAGTGGTAAATCCTAAAAGTTTATCTAATACAAGTTACCTCTTCAAGTAAAGAAATAAAACCGAGTTTAGTAGTTTCAATAGTGGGCGGTAAAGTCAAGAAAATGAATCTGACTTTTTTATGTGTGTTCTGAGACCGTGCGAGTCTCAGAGATGAATGTGGGGCCCATCTCCGACCAGAGCTACGATTGAACGCGTGAACCACGCGCTTCACACCACGCGCTACATATTTCAACAGAAGCGAAGAAACCCTGAACGTGGTATAGAATCCAGTTTACAATTTCTTGAGGTGGTATTACTGTAGTGAACTGAAGGTAGGAAGTTGAGGACGTGACAGTGCCCCAACTCACGTACGACACTGACCAACCCCCACCCTGTACACTGGACAATAAATCATACCAATATATATATTAAAGTGAATTTTCACAAAAAAATAATAAAGCGGAAACAATGTTTTCGACCAGCTGCACGCGCAAAAAGATCATTAATAATTCGCAGTGACAAAAACCAGAGTTAGAGTTGCCGCCGCTGGTGGTGCCGCCTCCACGTCTGTCCCCGCCGCCCCCGCGACCCTCAACTTCGGACGGATCATGTTCTTGTGCGCGACAACAGGTCAGCTTAACTTTCATCATGCTGCTACTTAGTTGTAAGATATTTTTTGTCGGTCATAAATTATTGAAGACACAAATATATTCCCTCTTAAAAAATCTCACTCGGCAAATTCTATACCATTCTATATTAATTAATGAATCAATATTTTTTATCATTATTATTTCGACATTTACTAATGGCTGGTTGGTTTGTACATTGTTCTACTTTTTTACTATTTACACATTTTAATTTACTTCGTTAATTATTCCAATTTAATTTAAATATTCAAATATTTAAATTGAAATTATTTTAACGCAATTACTACAAAAATAAAGTTACAAATATCGAGATAATTTTATGCATAATGAATATTTCCATCGGGGGCCTTTTTAAATCAAATTATTTTGCTTAATACAGATTATCATCAAAAACTTTTTAATGTACCTTTATCTATAGTTTAAACTAATATAAAGCCTACTCGATATCACTGAGCTACCCCATCGCAATAGGTATTTGTATATCAAAGGAAGAAAGTAAAACATTTCTTCCAGAAGGTGAAGGTATATATAAATATTATATTTGTCACTACCCGATCAGAAATAGCTATTTACATAACAAGTGCGCGAAGACGTACTTTGCACATGAGCGCAATTTTAAAGCACAGGAGAAACGAGTGTTTTAATTTTCGCGAATGGTGCAAATGACGTCTTCGTGCACGAGTTTTGTACAATGCTTTTTGTAACGATCAAAAATTATAAGATGGATAATGAGGAAATTGATTAAATTTGAAGCGTGAATTTATATTGACAGTCAAGTATGCCATAAATTGTCGTTTGTTATTTGAAAACAAATTGTTTATTTCTTCTCGTAAAGTTTGTTAAAATATGTCTGATTGATGGCGTTATAAGCTAATGTCTCTATTTCTTTTATAAATTCCTTAAAATGTGTGTATATAAGTACAATTAGCGTTTTAGTAGTCAAAATTTAGAACCAGAAAAATGGGTGTTTTTTCAATTACTTTGAATCATGAGTGCGCAAAATCTAACATTCCATCATTTTCCAAAGTAATGTAAACCTTATTTTGAATGAAGCGAGTACAAAATAGTTATTTATGTACCAAGGGTGAAAACAGACGTTTCTGGCCCGTAGCATGAATATTATCCGAAGGCTAATAACATGCCCAGGGTCAGAAACGTTAATTTCACTCGAGGTATATACAATATTTTATACCCAACAAAATAAAATTTAATTATATGTTTAAAAGATTCAAATATGTAAATAGGTTATATGTCAAAGTACCATATTGCAGAATCCAGTATTTACAGTAAACAAAAATTGTTATTTTATTTCTGTATTCATAGGAATTATTTCTTTTTGGCCCGTAGGCCAAAAAGAAGTGTTTAAGCCTGCTTTTTAAGGCTAAAATACATGCTTTTCGGCCCGGTTGTGCATAAATAAAAGTTTTAGAAATAAATTTATTTATTATTCTCTGCACAGATGTCAGATGAAATTCCAATTACAGTAGGTTATAGTAGAATACGATCAAAACAGTCACAATCATACATTTTGGATATAAATTGAAGTCAATGAAATTTCAACGCACTTTTTACTTGATTACAACTGACTACCATAATGCATTATAAAGAACCCGTTACACAATAGAAGATTTCACCGTTTTTATCGGCTGTTGATTGACTGCTGGTTAATGCAGAAACAATGTTTCCGCAAAGCATAAACTTCATTAATTACTTCAACAATAATTAATAATTTCGTCGCTGTTCGCGGTCCACCGCTTCCACCGCCCTCGTGGCCACCCTCGTCGTTCTTAAGGGTTTCTTATCTCCTCGCGAGCACACGTGTGACACGCGAATGTATGTTAAACACCTCACGGAGCTATTCTCTTTTCCACACGGAACATTAACCCTCTTGATAACGATATTAAAACGAAAATACTTTCAACCCCTGTAGAACACCCTTTTTGACCTGGTGGAGAACTTTGTCACCTCGGAATTACACTCGATTGTTCTTGAATTGTTTGGAAATGGCTGGGGATGCGTGAGGATGTGTTTTTCATATCAGATCAGGATCGCATAACGCATGATGTTCAAACATCACTTACGACTGCGGCCAAGTGGTTCAAATTCGATTATAAACTGCAGGTTTCGCATATTGTGATTTGAAATGATTTTTAAAAAATCAGAAACACAAACAAAATGCATACTTGTTAAGTCGTTCGATATGACGTATATTTTAATTTCATGTATATTTTTAGGGCTTATTTTATAAACCAAATTAAAGCTTCAAGAGTTCGTGCTATTCTATTTAATGAGACATTTATTTATATATTTATTTATTTAATACAATATCTGTACTTTAAGTTACCCATTAATGACAAAATTGAAACACAGTAAGTGGAACTTTTCTTGCACATTTGATTTCCATGGTTACATAAGGACTATTATATTTAATTACCATCTAGAGTGCACAGTAAGCAAATATAATTGATCAAAGTCCTGTTTATTTTGACAACAATTTGACAGGTGCTAAATTATAAACCCATTTTTATTTTATTTTTATAGAGTAATGACTCAGAGGTATCGAGTCGGCCCATGGATGATAAGAACCCTGGTTCGATCTCCACAGCCGACAAACATTTTCACCAATTTAAAATTACCCCTGTGTCTCCCCCACCACTAACATCTTTGGGTGCCGTGATTTGACGACAGGTAACCGCACTTCACGCGCACAAATGTATCACTTACCGAGATCTGCTTCGGTAGAGTGCCACAGCCAGTAATGGGAAAAGGCGTGATGATATATTTATTTATTTATTTTAATACACCTGTACTGTAAGTTATCCATTAATGGCAAAAGACAATAAGTGAAACTTTTATTGCACAATTAGTTTCCATGGTTATATCAGGACTATAATATTTACTTACTATCCACCGTGGACGGTAAGTAAATATTATTGCTCAAGGTCCCTTTTATTTTGACAATTTGACAGCTGTTAATTTATAAACTTATTTTTGTCTTTCTATTTGTGTATATATAAAAAATAGCTTACTAACCTCGATCTGTAATGATTTGACAATAGTGACTTCTGTCATAAAAATAATATATTATATCCAAGTCTGTAATTTATTTTTAAAAATATTTCTTTCTGATGAGATAGTGAAAACAATTATATGTTTACCTCGTGAAGAAAATATCATTCTGTCTTAGGTGCTTTATATCCCTCTTCTTGGGCTCAAGAAATGAAACAACACCCGTGGAAAAATATCACTTTCTTTTCTTGGTATACAAATAATTATTTTAGAGCTATAAAAAAAATCATAATAGTGCATGATGATCGTGTTGAACGCTGAGCTCTTCTGGTTATAAATATTTGATACCATTGTTGAAACGAAACGTTTTCCTCTATTGAGTGTGTGTATGTGAAGAAACAAGACCTAAGCGGCGTACTCGTATAGTTGGTGAGTTCAGTGGAGAGTTTTCCAGTTCTCCAACTCTTCGATATCGTTTCTGGTAGTGAAGGCGCGATCTGGGGACTTGTTCGCGTATTAATTTGGTTTTAATTAAAAACATGGCGCACCAGATTAATATTTAAATGAATTTCGGAAGGAAATTGTTGAAGCGAGGCGCGAGTATGAGAGTAATCCGTAACGGCGTGTTTGTAAGTCGGCGGTGGAAACTTGCCGCCTCCAACATCACACACATACACACACATACACGCACAATGCCTTAATTAGTCATTTCTGCTGCCCACCTGTAGGATTTTTATTTAAATAATTAAATAAAATTATAATTGAAATACATTTTCGTATGTACTTTGCTTTGTTCTCAGATCAGTTAAATTAATTTCGGTCCTGTTTCAATTAATGAAACTCAGAATTTCAATTGAATTTGCTACCTTTTTATAATTATTTTACTTCTGTGACAATACAGAAATTACTCCTTTGTAACGAATTTTGGTTATAGTGAAACTAAAGAATTCTGGTGGAGGCGCTCTCGTCATTAATTACCCACAATTACAAATTACTTTTGATTTTCAAGAAACCAGTTGTGTTACTAGCTATTTACAAAACAAGTGCGCGAAAACATACTTTGCACATGAGCGCAATTTTAAAGCACGAGCGAAACGAGTGCTTTATTTTGTGCGAATGGTGCAAATGACGTCTTCGTGCACGAGTTTTGTACAATGCTTTTTGTAATGAGCAAAAATTATATAATCGACTCTGAGGAAATTTAACAGCGTGAATTTATATTGACAGTTAAGTATGCTATGAATTGACATTAGTAATTTCAAAACAAATTGTTTATTTTTTCTCGTAAAGTTTGTTAAAATATGTTTGATTGATGATGTTATTAGATAATGTCTCTATTTCTTTTATAAATCCCTCAAAATGTGTGTATATAAATATAATTAGCGTTTTAATAGTGAAAATTTAGAACCATAAGAAATGGGTATTTTTTCAATTACTTTGCGCACTAGTGCTCAAAATCAAACTTTTCATCGGTTTCTAAGGTTATAAAAACCGTATTTTGAATTATGCGAGTACAAAAACATCTTTAGCTCTATTTATTTGGGATATACGTTATAGAGAAAGAGATATGCAACTGCAGCTCCAAAAAATTGATTCAATTTATGGAAAGAAAGTGAGACATTTCATCATGATGGTGTCATTTAATGCACCTTAAAAAAGAATAGCACTTTTTTCACAAGGTATAAATATAATTTTTATCACTACCCTATTAGAAACTTCATTATATGCTACAATACATGAAATGTATTAAAATTTGTGATAATCCTACTTTTCCAGAGACTATAACTCAAAAATTAAGCAAGATACAAAATTGCGCTTAACGGCATTGAATTCGTCATGGTTTTTTACATAAGCATGAATATTTTTATTGAATTAAATTAACGGTTAAATTTTTTATGACATAAAATTCGAAATTTGATTCAATAATGGAGGAAAAATCATCTTTTTTGAAGGCTATACCTCAAAAACTAAACAAAATATGAAGATGTGCTCAACGGCATTGAATTCCACGTACTCGAATTGACTTGTAAACAATTTTTCAGCGATTTCTATTTTTTGAAAATTTCTTAAGGGGTACCCCTTAAGTTTTTATCGATTTTAAGCCATTTTCAAACATATTGCTGTAAAAACTTTTTTAGTACGAATTTTTAAATAAAAATTTACATACATATGTATTTAAACGTCCCGAATGCAATAAAAAAACCACAGATCTATATGTCTTTTAGTTTTCAAGATATCGACCATAGAAATATTTGGAGAGCGGCACTTTTGGTCAAACTGTGAAAAAATTAAAAATTGCTGAAAATTTGTTTATAAGTCAATTAAGGTACGAGAAATTCAATGCCGTTGAGTGCATTTTTATATCGTGTTTAGTTTTTGAGATATAGCGTCAGGAAAATTACATTTTGTCTCAAATTTCATCCAGTTTTACATTTTTTCCCCTAGCTAACTTATATTTTAAAAATTGGCCTAGATACGGACCTAAAAACTACACCATTCAATTCCTCGAAGTTTTCTGCATAAATATGAATAATTTTGCTGGTTTTATATCATAAATAAAAGTTTTATGTGACAAAATCAAAAATTATATTTTTTATATTTTTAATGGCTAATTTAAATTTATTATTTGTATACTAAGGAAAGAAAGTTAACCATTTCTTGCCGAAGGTACCGTTTTGTAAGCCAAAGGCAAGGGATATAAAATACCTAAAGGACATTTTCTTCATGAGATGGAAATCGAACTGAGGTTGTCAGGATTCACATGCCGACTTGATACCACTGAGCCATCAACCTCATAACTGACAAAATTAACAATCTATGAAAACATTTTAATTTAAATCTGCGAAAACATCATAATAAAGTTTGAATCACATCCTCAAGTCATAAAAATAGTCGCATACCTATTAGCAAAATGGCGCATCCATATCGCATTCGCATTTAGCTAGCAATCCCTTCTATCTAGTTAGAGATTTGCGACAAGTATCTGGAATCTTGATATCACATTAAAGGTGTCTTTATAGCTAACTGCTTGAGCGGAATAATTACTTTATGACAATCTGATCAGCGGTGGCGCTGCTAGGTACAGATCGGCGGCGGCGGTGCACGATCACACACGGCACGGCGTAAGTAACGCTTGGAAAGGGATGCTAAAGTAATTATGAAGGACGAGGCGCCGCCAACGAAGTTACCGTTCTGTCTACAGTGATCAGCGTCGAAACGCCGTGCGTACAGGCTGGCCTACTAAGGCTGGCTTTACACGGATTATCAAATATACTTGAAGTAAGAGGTCGTGCGTTCAAATCTCACTGATTTCTATTTATATCAAAAAAATGCGATTGTGTCTGAGTGGTTCGGATTCCACTGTAAGTTGTAGGTCCCCTATACTGTAATTGGGATTAAGTTCCTGGACAGAATAACTAACACATAAAAAAATAAATAAAACTTTTGACTGTGAGAAAGATACGCACATTTTAATGACGTCAATGCCAAGATAGACTCAGTAGTATCGATTCGGTCTGTGGATCCTGAGAACCCTGGTTCGATTTCCACAGCCGACAAATAATTTTCACCATATTAAAATTACCCCTGTGGCTCTTCCACCACTAACATCTTTAGAGGCCGTAATTTGACGACTGGTAACTTCACGCGCATAAATATATCACTTACCGAGATCTGCTCGGCAGAGTGTCTCATCCAGTAATGGGTAAAAGGGGTGATGATATATTTATTTATTTATTTTTTACTGCCAAGATAGAAATAAAAGGATATAAAACGCTGCAGCTAAATCATTACACAAAATTTATTTTGTATGCTTTGTAACGACACAAATTAGATCTGAAAATTAACTGAAAACTATCGATAGCCATGGAATTGAAACAAAATTAAACAAATGTTTAACGTTTTATCTGTTGGAAGCGTCAAAATAATATCTTTATGTTATTACCTTCATTTATTTTGACAGTTTGACAGATGAAACGTCAAACATTTGTTTAATTTTGTTTCAATTCCATGGCTATCGATAGTTTTAACGCAATTTCCAACTGTGGTTCTATCTAATCTGTTAGTATGAAACAAGCCTTAGACATAACAACGCCCTCTAACTTCACGATTAGAATGAGGGACACATATCAGCACTAACTCTTTAACCGGTGTTGAGCGCCGCTACCGCTACCACCGCCGCCGCCGCTGCTGAGGAAGACGCCAACTGACGCCACGACTCGACTGTACTTTTACCTACTTCCCCCACTCTCGCACTCCACACGTTGAGCTCTTTATACCTTTTAGTCAGTGGCGTACAACAAAAAAAAAACAACTCGTCACTTATTTATTTCACCTTTAATTCCTTTCAGTTTTAATTGAACGTAAAACAAAAAACACACGAATTGAATAGAATATGAAATTTTTAACAAGATATTAATTTTTTAGTTGTACAAGATTGCGTGTTTCAAATTATTTGTTTACTTAGATTTTAAAGATAAAATACAGACAGTAAAAATAAACAATTATAAAATAATAATAATATTAAACCAATAATTGAATAAATAAGGAAACAAACAAATAAATAATAAATAGTATTATCAAATTTTTATACATTCTTCGATAATAAACAAATACAAACAATTTTACCAATATTTAAAAAATGAAATACAATAACAAGCAATGTCATTGAAGACATAAGAAATAGACGCAATATTTTTATTTATTACAGACCATAACACTTGGATCTTTTACTATAAATGTCGGATATTAAAATAAATAAATAAACATATCATCACGCCTTCTACCCATTACTGGGTGTGGCACTCTGCCGAAGCAGATCTCGGTAAGTGATATATTTTGCGCGTGAAATGCCGTCAAATCACGGCCCCCAAAGTTGTTAGTGGTAGAGGAGCCACAGGGGTAGCTTTTGAAATTATGAAAATTGTTTGTAACCTGTGGGAATCGAACCAGGGTTCTCAGGATCCACAGGCCGACCTCATACCACTGAGCTAGCCACCCCATAAATATATACTGATAAATAAAACAACAGTCTCAGATGTTTTATTATTTTGGAATAAAAGTTATGTTTTGTTTGACTTTATAAAAATCAAAGAAAATAAAATTACATTCATATCAAAAGACAGATAAAATTGCAATGCAACTCTATGAATGAAGCCAATTAAATGCATTTTACACCTTTGCTAATCTCTATTTACTTTCCTAGTATCACGTAAAACGTATACGTCCGATAAACAAGTCCTTGAAACAAGCCATTTCATCACTTCATTACAAATACTCATCAAAGCAAATACCATGAAGTGTATGACGCCATCTACGTGTATGTGTGTGTGCGTATGTGTAGCTTTGCAGTCAATCAACAAAACAGATTCACTAATACACCCCCTCCCTGTGTCGGTGTTCCTACCCCACTCTCGACGCACATGTGATGTTCCGGTGTTATTGGCGTCATCAACTCCACCGCTATTTTCATGCGGATGTTCCGACCGACGCACGGTTTCCATTTACACAGGAAACCCGTCGAGTCGAGGCTCTGCACCCCCGCACCCCCACCCCCTCTTCACCAACCACCCATCTTCGAGCCGCACACGTAACAATTTTACACACATCTGACATTTTGTTGTCATGTTAACTTACAATCGGGGTCGCCAACTTGGATCCGGATAAATCAACCCTAGGAGAAGTATTTTGCAAATTGATAATCATATTATGGAAGTACTTCAGGTGAAATATAACGGTCGCCTGATGCAGCACTACCTGCGATTGATTTCAAGACGAGATTTATTGTTAATATACCGGGTGGTGGTTGCTAAGGGTGGACATAGAGATTTAACATGTAAAATCATAAATGGGGTGGCTAGCTCAGTGGTATGAAGTCGGCCTGTGGATCCTGAGAACCCTGGTTCGATTCCCACAGGCGACAAACAATTTTCATCATTTCAAAAGCTACCCCTGTGGCTCCTCCACCACTAACATCTTTGGGGGCCGTGATTTGTCTACTGGTAACCGCACTTCACGCGCAAAATAAAGCACTTACCAAGATCTGCTTCGACATAGTGCCACACCCAGTAATGGATAGAAGGCGTGTTGATATATTTATTTATTTTATTTTAAATCATAAATAAATAAATATATCATCACGCCTTTTACCTATTACTGGATGTGGCTCTCTGCCGAAGCAGATCGCGGTAAGTGATATATTTTGCGCGTAAAGTGAAATCACGATCCCACAAGGGTAGTTTTTAAAATGGTGAAAATTGTTTGTCGTCTGTGGGAATCGAACCAGGGTTCTCAAGATCCACAGGCCGACTTGATACCACTGAGCTACCCACTCCATATTTTGTAAAATCATAATATTGTAATTTACTACTTCCCTAATAATATCAAGCATTAAAGCTTCAAATAAAACTTTTAGGACATAAAATTCTGTAGCTAAATCAATACACAAAATTGAAATAAAATTAAACAAACGTTTGATGGTTTATCTGTCGAAATAAATGAAAGTAATAATAAGAAATTATTTTGACAGATAAAAATTCAAACATTTGTTTAATTTTGTTTCAGTTTCATGGCTATCGATAGTTTTAGGACAATTTTCGTCATTTTCAGCTCTAATTTATGTTGTTAATTAATTTAGTTTTTTGTCAGGTAATCATTATTTATTATTTAGGTTATTAAAAAATATTAGTAAGACAAAATATTATTTGTACCACGGGCATTACTTGATTTTAATAGCTCTCGGCCTTGTGAACATCGCCCTCGGAGAGCATAATAGTTATTTATGTAGCAAGGGTAAAAACATGCGCCCGTGTTATGATTATTAGCACGAGGCGTAAAGCGCTTTGCGCCTCGTGCTAATAATTATACCACGGACGCTTGTTTTTACCCTTGCTACATAAATAATAACAGTTATTTATGTAGCAAGAGTAAAAACAGGCGCCCGTGGTATGATTATTATCACGAGACGCAAAGCGGCGACGGCTAATAACATGCTCAGGGTCAAAAACGTAAATTTCACCCGTGATACATACAATATTTTATGCAAAACAAAATAACATTTAAATTTTGAAGTTATAAGCCGAAAAATTTGTTTAAAAAAGGAATCAAATAAATGTTACTGTTTTGACTCTGAGTAATGCTCACTGCATACTCTTAGTAATTTTTATAATTCTATCAACATGTAAACTCAACGTAAATTTATTTTTTATGTTTTATTTCTTCTTGTAAATAACCACATGTGGTTATTAGTGGACTTGATAATGAACATAGACTAGTGTTCGAAACGTCGTCATTATTATTTAATTAATAATTTAACTTCTTCAATAAAGCCATTTATCCAATACTCCTGGATCATTTATTTGATTCCTTTTTTAAAAAAATAACATTTAATTATATGTTCAAAAGATTAAAATATGTAAATAGGTTATATGTCAAAATGACATTTTGCAGAATCAAGTATTCACAATAAACAAAAATTGTCATTTTATTTATGTATCCATAGGAATTATTTTTATTATGGCCCTAGGGCCAAAAACAAGTGTTTAAGCCCGCTTCTTAGGGCTAAAACACATGAATTTCGGCCCAGTTGTTCATAAACATCTTTATACTACCCTAGATACATAATTAACTATTTTGTCATTAATTAGAATTATTAGCAGCGCAACTAATTAAATTTAATAGTTATCTTTAAGTAAACAACTTCTCAAAAGGTTTGTTACACCGCCAAAAATTACAGTTTAAACTATACTTATTAAACATTTTAGTTAGTTAGTTCTGATGTATCTATAACAAATCATGTTTGCCAAAAATGTCAATGACAACTTCGATTTGATTCCATTTATTTAAACCAAATTTTAAATACATCGTTAAGCTAACAACATGGCCATAAAAGAATAAAATTATAATGAATTAAAAGAAAAACATGCAAGATATATCCAAGATAATTCGAGACAATATCTAAACTCTAAATGAAAGACCCCTGCTGAATTCTCATTCTAGTCGTGTTGGTTGAAACACCCTCCAATATTCTCCGAGTCCGTATCGCGAAACGTCGTAACGATAGCGTCCTCAACCCGCAGCCCCAGAGCAGATGATGCTCAACTCGGGATCCGCGGATCCTATTCGCGTACTTTTATCCGCGTGGCGCCGCGACGCGAGCTGAAAGAACTCACTGCCTCACACTTTATTTCCCTCTTTATAACCTTGTCGCCGCCGCCGCCATCACCACCGCCGCCTCGTCATTCTCACACTGATGCTTGCTTTGAACAAATCAGTTTACTTATTTCACTGCAAACAGACTTGACTCGTTTCTACTTCTTACCTTCTTACTTCTGTGTATCCTACCCCCGCTGTCGTCTTCATCTGCTTTCTCTAAATCTTTTACAAGTTATGTATACAATGTTTACTGTTTTAAATAAATTTTCTAACGTAATAAAGGGAAGAACAGAAACAATGTTTTCCGTTCTGGTAAAGAATAACAATGCTTAAAATATACAGCAGGTTTATTCATTATTTTATTATATTCTTTTATACTGCTACGTAATTTTAAAATTAAAATTAGATAAGTTTAAATCGTTGCTATAGAATCGAGTGTTTTATGGCGTACTTCACCCAGTTTTGTAACTAATTTTAAAACAATAAATTTATGTGCAAATGGAAAAAATGTTTTCAAAGTTTTTATTTCATCTCACTAAAATGTTTGGAAGAAAGGTATTTTTATTAATGGAGAAGGTGGCTCAGGAGGATTTGAAGACCTGGGTTCGATTTCCACAGCCGACAAACAATTTTCAACACGTTAAAATTACCCTTATGTCTCACCCTCCACTAACATCTTTGAGGGCTGTGATTTGATGGCAGGTGACTTGACTTTCAGCGCATAAATGTATCATTTACCGAGATCTGCTACGGCAGACTGCCACACCCAGTAATGGATAAAAGACATGATGATATATTTATTTAATTTATTTCAAATTATCCCTGTGGTTCCCCTTTACAAACATCTTTGAAAGTCATGATTTTACGGTTGGTAATCGCACTTCAAGCGCATAAATATATAATTTACCGAGATCTGCTACGGCAGACTGCCACGCCCGGTAATGTGTAAAAACGTGACGATATATTTATTTTATTTATTTATTTAAAATTATTTCTGTGGCTTCCCCTTCACTAACATCTCTGAGACACGTGATTTGACGACTGGTAACTGCACTTCACGCACATAAATATATCATTTATCCAAATTTTCTGTGTGCCACACCCTTTAGGATAAAGTCGTGATGATATTTATGTATATATTTTTTATTTTGTAAATTTTTATTTTATGTACAATCAACAATTTTGAAAAAAACATTAACCCACTTTGATTATTTTTGCTTTTAAACGATATGTTTTTAATGGGGTCTACGATCATATTCTAAGCAACCAGCTCAGCTTTTTACTAGTTACGATTAAAACTTTGCTAATTACCAGCATTAGAATAATATAATAATTTAGGATTCTTTTCGCGTAACATGTGATAAATATTTAAATACGTAATCAACAGATACTTGAAAATTTGAACGTTTTACATATTCAAATTATATTTGAAGCGTGTTTATCATAACAACTAGTTTTACGAGAACTAATTCACTACTTTGCGAATAATTTTACAAGTATTATTCATATTTTTATTACTAGCTTACAGCCATATTTATTTTTTAAATATATCGAGCGTTCTGAAAAATAGGCCATAGACATTTGACATGGGATAACAGTTTTTCCGTGCGCATTGTTTCCCAAATTATTGTAATCGAAAATGCTTTATATAAAAGCTATAGAGCTTAAAATTCTGCATTGAGACTAATTTCATTTCCTAAGTTTTGAAATGGCAAAAATTAAATATAAAAATTTACAAAAATTACAATTTTTAATTAGTGTTAAATAACAAACAAATGCATTAAGTTTTTCTGTGAAACTTTCCCCTAGAGAATGCCGTTTAATTATTAGTAATTTTCTATTATTAATAAATTTGTAACAATACGAGCAATGTAAAATTCAGACAGATCAAAAAATTACTTTTAAACAATGCAATACCTCAATGTGTCAAAATATTTGACAGAATTAAGTCGCTCATTTGTTTGTTATTTTGTTTTAACATTATTAAATTGTAATTTTCTAAATCTTTATATTTAATTTCTGCCGTTACTAAACATAGGAAATTACATTAATCTTCTTTTATATAAAAAAAAAAATATATCATCACGCCTTCTACCCATTACTGGGTGTGGCACTCTGCTGAAGCAGATATCGGTAAATGATATATTTTGTGCGTGAAGTGCGGTTACCAGTCGTCAAATCACGGCCCCCAAACATGTTAGTGGTGGAGGAGCCACAAGGATAGCTTTTTCAAATTATGAAAATTTGTCGCCTGTGGGAATCGAACCAGGGACCTCAGGATCCACGGGCCGACTTCATACCACTGAGCTAGCCATCCCATATCTTCTTTTTTATATTGCAAATGCGCATTTATATTTTAATGATACAATATTGTACAAAGCAAATGTTTTTAAAAAATTGTAACCTCCAGACAGTGTCCGGGCAAGGTAATCTCGCGAATTATTGCGTTTTGTAGTTTGCACTTTGGGCCAGTACTGCAAAACTAATGTAAATTGCATCAGATTATTATTATTATTATTAGTTGAAAAACGATGTATTAATATCTGGCATTACATATTTAATTAATTTACTCAACACGTGTTTATTCAATGACGGGACTAATTAAATATCACATATTATTATTTTAATTCAATATAAACAACAATAAAACATTTGAGCATAAACAAAAACAATTGGTTTACAAACAAATAAATCCTGCAACGATAGAAATGACTGTAGCGTGAAAATGATAAGATACAAAATATATTTAATTGTTTAGACATGATCTGCATTTGGTAAAAAGTACTTCATTATCAAGATATGTTAATTTTATTTATCTAATTCACTTAAATATTATTCCACTATTGTTAGGAAAGTATATAAAGAGCAATTTTGAAATACATTTCATACTGAAGTAAGTTACAGTGAAAAATGAATATTCTTATTTTGTTCTGTGCTTTTGTACTCGCTCAGGTATTTTTCTTTTTTATATTTGTTTATATTGTAAAGTTTCGTTCACTGCTTTTCAATTAGCAATCACGATTAGCAATTACAATTATTAATTAATGGAAACGTTTTAAAACTTTATATCCAACTGACAATCAAAAAGTAAATTAGTGAAAAATAGCATTTGTAACTTTGAAAAAATTAACAAAAAAGTAATATAAATAATAGTTATTAATAAAATAGTTTGACATGGTACTAGTATATAAATAATAATTTTTCTGAAGCCGGCAAGAAAGTGCCTACTTTCCTGACCAATTTTAATATGGAAAGTAGGTTTTTACAAAAACAGTCATGTAAAGTACGTATGCAAGGCTACAACAAAAATAACAGTCTGGTAAAGTACAAATCAGTCTGGTAAAGATTTTACCTGACTGTTATTTTTGTTGTAACCTTGGATACGTAGTCTGCTGTCAGTACAATTCATAAAAAAAGTAAACATTTTGAATTATTTATGATTAAATATTGATTAAATTAAAAAGTTTCAGAAAAAATAGTATACATAATACGTCAGGAAAGTGTTTTTACTTGACTCAGCAGATTAAAATACTCTGCTTGCGGCCTCGTATTTCAAACAGCTGCTTCGTCAAGTAAAATATCACTTTCCTGACTTATTATGTAATATACTATTACCTAATTTGTAAAAATTAGTTAAACAATGAAGCATCAAGCATGTTTGCGTGACTGAGTAAATATATAAAGATAAACTGTTTATTGAAGAGTAAAAAAACATAAATCAAAGTGTTGTCTTTGGTTGCTGCTGTTAACGATTTGAGTTCAATTACGGTTTGTATCCAGGCGGAAAGGAATTGGCCTAATGTGCAGGAAAGAAAATTAACAGTTGATGCGAGATTGTTCCCCGTTGCCCCAACAACTACCCTGCTCATCTCCCAGAAGGTGAACGAAAAAGATAACCGGATTGTTGGCGGTGAAGAGGCCGAGCCGCATCAGTTTCCATTTCAAGTAAGTTTAGAAAAGGAAACACAAATATCATATCACGCCATTTTGAACAGAAAAAAATAGATATATATACTGAAAACGCTATAAATATTGGCTGACGTCATCAAAAAATATAACTATGAACTATGAATGACTTAGGGTGATGCTACGTTTATATGTAACCAATTTTAAATTGTATTACGCGTTGCTTCTTTGAAGATGACAAGATTTAATTTTTCTTTGATTTCGCAGATATTTTCGAGACTTTTAGTGCGTCCAGTACTCTCTAATAAATTGTAAATTAATAATAAAAATTAATGACATATATACTAATTTACCTCTCGTGCAGCACTTAGGAGTAAAAGCGGTCCATTATTTGTATATTCTTATTCAAAATAAATTATTAAATGAAGAATCAGCAATTGACATATCTTTGACAAATTTCAGCAGTGTGATAATATAACATTTAAAAACTAATGTAGGTGAAAGTCACCATTTAATGCCTCATATATTTCTACATAATTATACATATTTTGATCCTTAATATATTTTTTTTTTAATCACCAGAACCGTGATCACAAAAATTTTTATTAAAGAAAATGCCAATTTTTTTTGTTCAATTAATTTAAAAACCGAAAATTTTTAAACTATAGTTCTATATAAATCAGACTACGAGAAATTGAATGCCGTTGAGCGCATCTTCATATCTTTTTTAGTTTTGGAGTTACAGCGATTTTTGACTTTTTGAAAGCGCAACTTTGAAGGCCTATATCTCGGAAACTAAAAGAGATATTGAAATGCGGTTTGAACGAGTGTATTTCTCGTGCTCTAATTAACTTATACTGAAATTTTAAAAAATTTGAAAATTTACATATTTTTTTCAAAATTTTCATTTCTCAATATTTCAAAAAATTTAAAAGATATTGAAAATCTGTGAACACTAATGAATTCCTCTCGTAAAAGCACATAGGTATGCAAATTTTCAGGCAAAAATTCGCTCAGATAAAGTTTTTATTGCAAAAAAACTTAAAATTACTGTTTTTTAATTATTTTTGAAGGGGTACCCCTTAAGATTTTTACGAATTTTGGCCATTTTTAGTTTTTTTGCTCTAAAAATTTTATCCGCAGAGCAAAAATTCTGAAATTTTACATACATATGTATTTTTATGTGAGGAATCCACTGGTTTTCACAGATTTTTATTATATCGTCAAATTTTTTAAATATGGGCAAAAAAAAAATCGGAAAAAATATGAAAATTTTCAAATTTTTCAAAATTATAGTATAAGTTAATTAGAGTACGAGAAATACACTAGTTCAAACCGCATTTCAATATCTCTTTTAGTTTTCGAGATATGGGTCTTCAAAGTTGAGATTTAAAAAAATACAAAAATCGCTGTAACTCTAAAACTAACAAAGATATGAAGATGCGCTCAACGGCATTCGATTTCTCGTAGTCTGAATTATATAGAAATATATTATAAAATTTTACGATTTTTATACTTGTTCATTTAAAATATTGCACCAGTCCCTTGTGATTTTATTAAGTTTTATCAACATGGATGATGTCAGCCCATCTTTATAACGTTTTTAGTATATCAGTTTTAATTTCAAAATTACATTTTGTGTTTCTAAACCTGTTTTAGCTTATTTCCAACATTGTTATCTGTCATGATAAGTTCAATTTACAGAACTGACAGTTATTGGAAATCTATTATCTGTCAGAAATATTAATTCACAATTTATTTTGTTCTGAGTGTACGAACAAAAAGAAAAGATTCCGTTTCTTATATCGCTAACGTAATAATTGTCAAACGATTTGGTATGGCATATACCTTACAATCCACAACTCTGCTATTACCTCCCCAAAAATATTAAACATTCTCCATCCAATTCTGCGTTGATTAGGTGCAATTTGGCGTGATTATTCAGTTGTTGATTGTTCATTCCAGGCGGGATTATTGCTGACATTACAAGACGGCCGTCAGGCTTTCTGTGGAGGCTCGCTCATTGCGCCCACCTTCATCCTAACAGCAGCACATTGCGTGGATGGGTAGATCATTAAAAATTACATTAAACCAGCGATTTGACGAATGCTGTTTGTAGAATGAAGAGCATTGAGGTTGTCCTGGGAGCACACAAAATCCGAGAGAACGAAAACACGCAGATACGCATGAACAGCACGAGTTTCATCGTCCATGAAGGCTGGAACTCGCAGTGGATGCGAAATGACATTGCGTTGGTGAAGCTGCCGAAACCCGTTCAAGTTAATGGTAATGGCGAGAATAATACGCACTTTTAACTAAATAATTGACCAATAGAGCACGGGAATGTGCGTGTTTTCTTCTTACTCTTACCCTGTTATAAATGTAGAGGACAGATGTCGCCTACAGTGGAGTTAGGTTTCCAATCTATATATTTATTTAATATATGGTTACCGTATTTCGTACGACGTGTTTTATTTTTATTCGATTTATTATACATTTCAAAAATAAACATAAATAATTGATTTCGATTTTTGACAATACTAAAATAATAAGGGGGAATATTGTAATATTTTTATAGCAGTTGTAAAATAAAAATAAATAAATATATCATCACGCCTTCTACCCATTACTGGGTGTGGCACTCTGCCGAAGCAGATCTCGGTAAGTGATATATTTTTGAGCGTGAAGTGCGGTTACCAGCCGCCAAATCACGGCCCCCAAAGATGTTAGTGGAGGGGGAACTACAGAGATAATTTTAAATTGATGAAAATGTTTTGTTGGCTGTGGGGATCGAACCAGGGTTCTTAGGGTCCACAGGTCGACTTGATACCACTGAGCTATTACCCCATTATATCAGTTGTGTGGTGGTGAATACATGGTTGTACATAAAATTGTTTATACACAACCGGCCCGAAAAGTATGTTATTTAGCTCTAAAAACCGGGCTTAAACACAAATCATTCCTATGGATACATAAATAAAATGACAATTTTTGTTTATTGTGAATACTTGATTCTGCAAAATGTCATTTTGACATATTTACATATTTTAATCTTTTGAACGCGCTTTGCGCTTCTTGCTAATAATCATACCAGGGGTCAGAAACGCCTGTTCTCACCCTTGGTACATAAATAACTATTATTCGCTCTCAGAAGCAGACGCAATTTGGCTATTATAACCCTAGGGCGTATAAAGTTGCCAAGCAATTGTTTTTATCCTATCTTTCGCATTTATGTGCACACTTTGTATGCCTGTATAACATCATTATTAGATGTTATTTTAAATAAATCCATATAAAAATAGTGGTAGGTACAGTTTTTATTTTATTGTCTATACGATTTATTTTCATTTCATTCATAGTTGGAACAAAGTGTACTTCTTTTTGCACTTTGACGTGAAATAGAGTATAGACACTATAATTGAAAATAATTTCGTCTTGTAATAAAATAAATGAATCAATTATGGGTAATTCGATCGCGTAATAGACGAGTGTTATTAAATTGAAATCTAATTAATACTAATCAAATAAATTAATAATTTTGTCTTAGAAAATGTGCAAATAATCGAGTTACCACCGAAATCTAATAAAAAAGATTTCATAGGAGACAAAGCAATTGTTTCTGGATGGGGAAGGACTTCTGATAGTAAGTTTAATTTATTTTTATTCAACAATTCTTTTGTAATAAATACAATATTCTAGCTACACCTGGTACTAGCTCAGTACTAAGATTCACCAACGCTAAAATAATAGCAAATAAACAATGTTTTATGACGTATCCATTCATTATTCACTCGTCTCACATTTGCATGGACGGCAAAGATGGAAAATCGTCTTGTAATGTACGTAATCTTTGAAAATTAATTACTGACAATTAATATGAATAAATATTATGTATGTAGGGTGATAGTGGTGGGCCCTTAATTCTAAAAGAAGAGGAAAAAATACGGTTGATTGGACTAGTTTCATTTGGTCGCACAGATGGCTGCGAGCGAGGACATCCAGCGGTGTTCACGAGAACTACCAGCTTCTATGATTGGATTGAGAAAAATACGCGAAACTAATGTAATACTGATAGAATATTTAGTTGTGTGTTTGTTTATAGAATAAACTACTGATGTTAATTTATTTTATATAGTTTGTACTAATTATGTAGCTGTAGTTAATGGTTATTAAAGGTGTTTTTATTTGATTTAGTGTTGGTAATGTAGTTTCCTGTAATACTGTGACCTGCATTTGTTTTTCTGCGAATACCTTCAGTAGGTTATCTAATGTTTAACAAGTATTTTTAGTTATGTAATACTGACATAATTATTACAAATTAACATTTATAGGGCTACAGGAGTTATATTTAGAAGTATGCATGTCATATTATAATATATCTGTCATAATACTTGTTAAATTTAGCAGTAATAGTAGAGTGACATTTGATTTTATGAACGCATTCTAATGTTTATCAACAAACGACACTTGTTTGGTTAGTTTGAATTTGAATGCAATTAATTTGATTGGTGCATTTTATCAACTGCATTTCTGCATTGTCTAGAATTTGGCGGATAAAACTGCTAGTGTGAATAAGGTTATTAGTGACATTTTGTGAAGTTAATGTGACAATGGATTTGTTTCCATTTGAAAGTGATTATGCCAAATCAAATAGAGCTATTTGTCGAGGATGTCAGACACATATTATACAAGATACATTGAGGATTGCTATTAGGCTTCAGGTTACTACTATCTTATCAATATTGATGTATAATTTGTAACTGGATTGTGTTTGTTTAGTCAACAACTTTTGACCAGAAAGTACCAAACTGGTATCATTTCCAATGCTTCTTCGTAGAACACATGCCACAGTCTAGCCGGGAAATCGAATATTTCGATAAATTAAAATGGGAAGACCAACAAGAAATACAACAAATTATAGGTAAATGTTTATGATGCTATAACATCTGTTGTATTTAAATTTATATATTTTAGAAAGAGGAGAAAGTCCTTACGCATCTCAAGAGATGCGTGCACATTTGAAACGTGACATTTCCAAGGCAAATAGTAAAGCTACTCTTAAACATTATACAATTGAGTACACTAAAGCTGCAAGATCAAAATGCGAAGAATGCAAGATTGTTATTACCAAAGCAGAGATTCGAATTACTAAAAAAGTAGGACAAAAAAATAAAGTATATCATTTGACCTGTTTTGCTAAAGTTCATGAACAATTAGACTTTTTCGAATGTGGCAGCGAAATAAATAAATTCAATGATCTTGAACCAGACGACCAAGCTTTAGTTAAGCAAATGTTACCGTAAGTTGTACAAATATTTTTGTTTTCCCGATGTTTAATAATTTTATTCAGAGGTTTATGTGCGACACCACCAAAGAAAAAACGACCGAGCACTGACCACAAAACGGAAAAACTTTTGACGCAACAAGAAATTGTCTCCAGGGACTACAACTCTATCATGCATACTTATCGAGCTGACTTAAAAACGTATTTAGGGAAGAAAGAGTTGATTAAACTGTTGAAGAAAAATCGACAATCTGTTCCCGAAGGCATAGAAAATGTAAGTAATTATTAAACATTCCTATCCTCGCACACCACCTGCGTTTATAATTTCTCAAAAATTGCTATTTTTTGACCACATCAAGAATTTATTAAATAGTCTGCTTCCAAAAATAGTTCTAAATAAGTAATAAATAAGATCTTAATCATGGTGTCTACCGACCTAGAATTCCTGGAAAACCTGGAAAAAGCCTGGAATTTAAATACACCTTGAATTTTTATAAAATATCTGGAAAAAAATTATTTACCGACAAACAATATTTTTAATTTAAGTTTTCTTATATTTTGGAATAAAATTGATGTTTGAAAGTTCGTAGCTATTATTATTATTTTTTTTTGTTACACTTGCATCATAATGAGGGCTCTATTGATGGAAACTCGTGTTTATATTTGAATTTTGAATGTCATAGCGTTTGTGTTGCTGTACAAGAACTAGACAGCTTGTTTGCTGTTTTATTTTGGAAATTATTTTTCTATAAATTTTGTTAGTTTTTGTAATATGAAATTTAGGGTTGTTGATTTTTCGAATATTCGAGACTTCGATTGTTTGGATTAATTGAACCTTCGAATTTAGATTCGAATTTTTATACATTCCGAATTTTAGTATTTTGGAATACTTCGAATTGTCGAATTATTCGAATTGTGAATCTGGATCCTAACGTGAACACGGTTAATATGATTTATTTTCAGAATAAACTCATTTACAGAGTTTTGTATTAATTCGTAAGTAATAATTATTTGTCAAATTAATTCAATTTAGACTTAAAATTTCGCTACACTGTCAAAATTGTTTTAATTAAGACGTTTTTGTATCCGTTTTTTGTCATTTTAAAACGTTTTACTAAAAGTCCATAGTATTTAGATGGGCGGTAAGAGAATAGATTTGTTAATTAAGACCCCTAAACTTGCAGAGTTTTTACAAAGATACTTCGCCGAGTTTATTATTTAATTCGTGGCTGACTTTTCGCGAATTATGCGTGAGCGTGTTTGGAGATGACAGATGGCAAAATATTCGAAGCTTCGAAAAATTCGTAAATTCGAAGCTTCGAAGTTTTTTTGACGAAATTCAAAACATTCGAATGTTCGAACGTTCAGAAATTCAAACTTCGGTGGAAATCAACGACCCTAATGAAATCCTTGAATCTCCTGAAATTTTATAATTTGAAATTGGTCGACACAATGTTAATAAAAATACAAATAAATGATTTTATGTAAGATTCTGGACCGAGTTAGCGACATGCTAACTTACGGAGCCCTAACTCGCTGTATGAACTGCGGCCGAGGCCATCTTATCTTCTCAAATATCGGGTACAAATGTGATGGAGGCACCATAAACTCCTGGACCAAATGCAACTTCGTTACCGCAGATCCAATCCGAAACCATGTTCAAGTACCACAAGATTTAAGATTAAAACACGATTTTCTGTTTAAATACGAATACATTCCGCGCAAAAGAATCATTGTTCAACCTGAATTTAATAACAAAATCATTCTGGGCCCTTTGAGATACAAAAACATTCTTCTACACGGTTTTTCTAAAGAAGAAAATACTGCTTTATATCATAAAGTTCAAAGTTTAGCCGGAAGAGTAATCAGCGAAGTACGTAGATCTGTCTTCTGCGTGATTACTACCGAACAGAAAGTCAAAGAAGAAACTAAAATAATTCTAGAAGCCAAAGAATGCGAAGTTTATGTCGTCAGTAAAGACTTTTTGGATTGTTTAAAGATAGGGATATCTCTAGATAATCACGCCATAAAGCACAGTTTAGTTCCATGGGGAGCAGAACTCCACCAGAGAATTCCAGAGAAATTCAGAAAGACAGGACCTGGTGGTAATTATCGCCGTTATGGCGAAGAGGAAGAACAAGGAAAACGTAAGATGAAAGTCAAAAACGGTATTGCAATTGAGCCTGATTCCCTCCTCGATGACAAAGCTCATGTTTACCAATCAGCTGCTGTTACTTTCAACGCTGTTTTGACCAAAACTGACGTCACGACAAACACTAACTCTTACTATAAAATCCAATTATTAGAATCGGATAATTACGATGAATATTGGCTCTATACGGGTTGGGGTAGGACTGGAACGAAGTCTGGTAGTAGTACAGTTAAATCGATGGCTACTTTAGCTGAAGCGAAAAAACAGTTTAAAAATTTGTTTAAAATGCGGACTGGAAATGCTTGGGATAATCGGTTTTGTATGGAGAAAAAACCGAATAAGTATACTTATATTGAGGTTAATTATGAAGCTAGGAAAGAGGAAATTGGTGACTTGAATAATAGAGTTGCTGATTCGAATTTGAAACCAGCGGTGGCTCAACTTATGGCCATGATCTTTAATGTCACTGCTATGGAAAAGATGATGCTTGAGTATGAGGTAAATATATTTAAAATCGCCATTTTTCTACCCATTAATATCAATTTTAACAAAAATAATTGTTATGAAACAAAATATCTTCAATCTGAACGACCAGTTCACTCCGAATTCAATTCTCTTTATAAATCTTCTAAAAAAAAATGTTACAGTTGGATCTGCAGAAAATGCCGCTCGGAAAACTTAGCAGAACTCAAATCAGAGCTGCTTATAATATTCTAACGGAAGTTAGTTGGGCATTTCAACGAAAATGTAAAAAACAGGAAATCATTGCATATACTAACCAATTTTATTCAACTATGCCCCATTCTTCTTCCCTAGAATCGCCGCCACTGTTGGACAACAAAGATATTATTAAAGTAAGATAATATTTATTCATTATAATTATTAATTTCTACCAAATATGTCTCACTATTTACAATTCATCCACATACATAATTCCTTTCTTACAAGCTCTTCTCATCTTTCGTTCCTGCACCAAACTTTCAATTATATCCATCCATTTATTCCTAGCTCATTCATGCAATTTTTCACTGTCAAATTCATCAACTAAAATAAGTAATCTTCGCCCGATATTTTTCACTACTTTGGTTTTATTTACATTCATAATTCCACCAAATATAAATCATATTCATCCATTTCCTAGGTCATTTACACAAGTTTTCACTGTCAAAGTTATCAATTAAAATTATTAATCTTCATCAAACATTCCTCATTATATTAGTTATATCTACATTCATCATTACAAGCTCGTGTCATCTTTCGTTCCCGCACCAAACTTTCAATTATATCCATCCATTTATTCCTAGCTCATTCACGCAATTTTTTACTGTCAAATTCAGCAACTAAAATCATTAATCTTCGCCATATATTCCTCACTACTTTGGTTTTATTTACATTCATAATTCCACCAAAACATCAATCATATTCTTCCATTTCCTAGGTCATTTACGGAAGTTTTCACCGTCAAAGTCATCAATTAAAATGATTAATCGTCATCAAACATTCCTCACTACATTAGTCTTATCTACATTCATCATTCCAAGGTGGTCTCATCTTTCGTTCTCACAACAAACGTAAAATCATATCCAACCAGTTGTTGCTAGGTCATTCACACACTTTTTCACCGTTAAATTCATTATTTAAAATTATTTACCTTCGCCAAACACTCATTACTACTTTAGTTTCATCCACATTCATAATTCCTGTCATAAAAGCTCGTTCCATATTTTATTCCCGCAAAAAATCTTTATCCATTTATTCCTAGATCGTTCATGCAATCTTTCACCCTCAATTTCACCAATCTTTCATTCAAACAACATTCTTTTCAAACACATTTATTCCTCGTCAATTAACGCCCCAAACTTTCAATAATATTCATCAACATATTCCCCAATCATTTCGAAACAAGTCATCTCAACTGACTCATTCTGTATCTTCAGAAAAAATCTGAGATGTTGGCTAACCTGATGGAAATGGAGACCGCTTTCTCCATCATCCAACGTGGGGCGAACGGAGAGGGTGGTCATCCCCTCGATGCCTATTACCACCAATTAAAAACTAGTATCGAACCGTTGCAAGAATCTTGTGATGAATTTAAATACATAACTGATTATGTGAACAATACTCACGGTGATACGCATCGGAATTATGATCTTAAGATCTTAGAAATCTTCAAGGTTACCCGTGAGGGTGAATTTGAACGCTATCAAAAGTTTAACCACTTAGATAATCGAAGACTTTTGTGGCATGGATCGAGGACCACTAACTATGCTGGAATTCTGTCCCAGGTTAGTTGCATTATTATTTATATTATTTTTGTTATAGGATCTTTAATAGATGCTCGGTATGACCGAGGTAATAGTCATTTTGTCATAATTTTTTTATAAGATTTATTAATAGGACCTTGTTACAGCCGAGGTACTAACTGTGATATTTTTTCTGCTTATTTTGTCAATATTAATTAATATAAAAATATATTTTTTAAAAGGTGCTCGTTATAGGTACTAGCTGCTTATATTTTATTAATTAAACTTAAAACTAGACAAAGCTCGCAATAGCCGAGCTCGTTTTTCAAGTAAAGCATTGTTTTAATTTGAATATAATTTTTATAAATAATTTTTAATAGGTGCTTTGGTGCTCGTTGTATCCGAGATGACAGTTACGATATTTTTTCTGTATATTTTTTTAATTGTTTTTTTATATAGATGAGATATCTATAGATACTCGTTATAGCCGAGGTACTAACATGTTTTGCTCATATTTTATAAATTAAACTTAAAAGTAAAAAAAATATGCTCGTAATAACCGTGTTAATTATTCATGAAATTATTTATGTAAATATATATTTTTATAACAAATGTTTAATAGGTGCTCGTTGTATCCGAGGTACTAGTTATGATATATTTTATTAAATACTTTATATTGCTTGTTTTTTCACCCCTGTGGCTCCCCCACCACTAACATCTTTGGAGGCCGTGATTTGACGACTGGTAACCGCACTTTACGCGCATATATATACCGAGAATCTGCTCCAGCAGAATGCCACACCCAATAATGGGAAAAAAGCGTGATGATATATGTATTTATTTTATTTTTATTACTTGTTTTCATCCAATTTTGTGTGCCTTATATCTTTATTTTCTAATAACTATAAAATGCTCGTAATAGCCGAGCTCGTTACAGCAAAACCGATCGAAGATGATCCCCAAGTACCAAGTAACAAAAAAAAAAATTGTGATCATTTTCACTTGGTTTAACTGTTCTTTTCGCGCCCTTATCGATTTTCCTTTTAGGGGTTGCGCATCGCGCCACCAGAAGCGCCAGTAACCGGCTACATGTTCGGTAAAGGCATCTACTTCGCCGACATGGTCTCCAAGTCCGCGAACTACTGCGTCGCTACGCGAGAGGCCACCGAAGGTCTCCTTCTGCTTTGTGAAGTTGCTCTCGGCAACATTGACAACAAAATCAGAGGTGAAGATGTTAGACGATTGCCGAATAATGTTCATAGCGTCCGAGGAGTTGGCAAAACTGAACCAGATCCTAATCAGATGATTACGCTCGAAGATGGTGTGCAGGTACCACTTGGAAAGCCGGTTCAAAGAGCGCAGAATAATACTTCGTTGTTGTACAATGAGTATATTGTTTATGATGTGTCACAGGTGCAGATTAAATATCTGCTAAAAGTTGATTTTAAATTTTAATTGTTCGTAAATGCCATATCTTTTATATTTTTTATACCATTGTGTTTAAATAGAACGTAATTAATAATATAGTAATTATGTTCGAATTTATATTAATTAGTTATTACTATGGATTTAATAATCATATATATTTTATGCTATTTAGATTAAAAAAAAAAATTACCATGTTCTTAATAGGTATGTATATTTTATGTACCCAAAATTATGCCAAAATAAATATTTTAGATGATTCATTTATGTTGCATTTTGTTTCAAGATGGAAGACTACCTTATTTTTCAGTCAAATCAACAAAAGACCACTCAAAATGTCAGTAAAATCAGTCAAACTGTTTCTAAAATAAATTGTTGCAACGCCAACTTCTTTATTATTTTAAATGCCTCATTTATCTTCCTCACTTCTGCTTTGTTTCAAGATGGCGGACAAACCCATATTTCAAAAGGATGCAGGCACTCATGTGACACTGTGATGTTTTGTGACGTAAAAACAGCTGTTTGGGCATAGATCACTGCGCCACCTACAAAATGAACTATTTTTTTGGGACGAGATTTGAAAAGAACGGTTCTTTTCAAATCTTGTTGGGCTGCGATCACTGCGCTACCTATAAAATGAACTTTTTTTTTATGGCGAGATTTGAAAAGAACGGTTCTTTTCAAATCTGTTTTTACGTCACAGTGTCACGTAAGTGCCCGTATTGAGTTATTTTACTATTTATAACGTTATTTTTCCTACAACTGTGCGATTTCTTTGTTATTACGTAACTACTATTGCCTTGGTTACTTGTGGAAAGGCGACAAATACAGACCAAGTGCGTTTCTGTAAACGAAAAGCATTAATGCCGTAAGTAATTTGTGCTTTTCGCAAACTGTCAAAAGAAACTTTAACTGAGAGCGATTTAAATTTCGCGCCAAGCGCGGAATTTCATATTTCAGCCACAGACGCTTATAGAAAAAGAAGATATGCAGTGATATATTTTGAAGTTTATAAACATAACCTTTATAAATATTGCACATAATATCATCAGTATTTCTAATCTGCACATATCACAATGAGCAGAGAACTACTTCAAGGTGTATCATCTCTGCACGTAACAAGCCTTTTTCGGCAACTATTATCTGTTATAACGAATATAGTGTGATAATAATAAAATGTGAATTTAAAAATAAAACAAAATCATAGAGTGCTTTGGAAACAAATGAAACTGACAATTGTCATGAATTGTGATGTGATATTGTTTAGTGTGATGATTATAAACTTCTCAGAGACATAGAGGACTTCACCGAGGGGTAGCAAAAGACCATAGTTTATCTTTATCTTCAAAAGGTAGGAACTTGATTCAATAATAAAGTGATGGCGACCTAGGTAAATATTATATTCGGTAGGCGTATAAAAAATGCAGCATATAACAATTTGTCTCTTTTTTTATTTTCGTTGGCAACATGATAGACATATTACAACAGAAATATGTAAGTTTCATATTCCTTAGCAGCTTAAACTTGTTCCAGGAATTTGAATTGGTAATGCGCCTTATGGTAAAGAGAATACGTGTTACATTTCCATAAAATTTTCAGTCGTGTGTTTCTACCGTTTCGCTTCACTATACTCGGAAGTTTGGTTCTTCTTTATCACCTCTATGACTCTTTAATTAGGTACCAATCATGCCGCATAACTTTGTAAAGAGCGAAATTAGATTTGCATTGATTTCAATAGGAAATTTTTAGTAAAATACATTATAACAAAATTCATTGTTATACTTGCAAAAATATGCTTATAAAAGTCATATTTTACTGGCTTAACCTTTTAACTTAATGGTCCAATTAAATTACAGACATAAACAATTGCATATCGGGCTAAACAATTATATAAAGAACTGTCCAAATTAAACGAATTGTTTAGTTAACAGTAACGATTAATTAAATGATTGCAAAATAGTTATTTATACAAAACCAGGTCGAAAAGCATATGTTTTAGCCCTTAAAAGCGGGCTTAAACACTTCTTTTTGGCCCTAGGGCCATAAAAATATAATTCCTATGGATACATAAATAAAAAAACAATTTTTGTTTATTGTGAATACTTGATTTTACAAAATGTCATTTTGACATATAACCTACATACATATTTCAATCTTTTGAACATGTAATTCATAGTTATTAACTGTTATGTATCAAGGGTGAAAACAGGCGTCTCTGGCTCATGGCATAATTATTAGCACGAGGCGCAATGCGCCGAGGAATAATATGATAAGTCAGAAACACTAATTTCACCTATAGTACATACAATATTTTATGCACAACAAAATAACATTCAATTATATGATCAAAATATTAAAATATTTTAACAGGTTATATGTTAAAATGACATTTAGTAAAATCAAGTATTCACAATAAACAAATATTGTCATTTTATTTATGTATCCATAGGAATTATGTTTTTATGACCCTAGGGCCAAAAAGAAGTGTTTAAGGGCTAAAACATATGAATTTCGGTCCGGTTGTGCATAAATGAACTAATAATGAAGATTTATACTTTTTTGGCCTCTCAATTGAATAACAAATTAGTTTTTTTAAGATCTGCAATTACATATCTTAAAATATAAGAATATTATTAACGCCATTGACCTTAAGTATGAATACCAATTAAGGGTAACTAATAAATAGTTGATTAAATGAATATTTTTCAGTTGCCAAACATTGAAATTATTTTTTCACGGCCCTATTAGAAAATAAAATTGATATCGAGTCAGCCTGTAGTTTGAGAACACGAATTCGATTCGCACAGCCGACAATCAATTTTAACCACTTTAAAATTATCCCTGTTGCTTCCTAATATTTTTGAGGATCGTGATTTGACAGCTGGTAACTGCACTTCACGCACATAAATATGTCACTTATCGAGATCTGCTGTACGGCAGAGTGCCACATCCAATAATGGGTAAAATGCGTGACGATATATTTTTTTTACTTGCTCATTTATTTTTTCTAGAAACAATTTAATTCCTCCAATTCACATTCTGAATATTCCGCTTAAAAAGTAATTTAAATTGTTGGCAATTTAAATAAGCTGAATTTAATTTTATTCTGAAGTGTTTGCAGACATCTTGAAGAGCTCAGACTTGGCTCCATTTGACCCTCGGCTCGTATTTATCCCTCTTGTAATTCAGTACGTATTTAGATTTCAATAGACTGAATAAATCTGTGTGAAAGTATGTACACAGTTTGTTGACAGACAGAGTACATGTTTGAATGTTTCTCTGGCATGGACTTATTCCGATTGGCCTTTGCCCGCTTGAGTTTATGCATAATGCATGTGCTTGTAATTTCGGTCACTGTTCGCGGCTTCTGGCTACACCCTTAGACTCAATTTACTCTTCGAACTGTATTAACGCATGGCCGATCAAATCTATCAATAAATATTCATCGAATTTAAACGAAATGCACGGCCGCTGCTCCAATGATCGTGCTCTAATTGACACCCGAAGCGGGAATAATGAAAACGGGAATGAGGACAACACAGGACGATCGTTTCTTGTTGATGAATTTACATCAAACATGACTCAAATTTCAATAGGGTATTTCACAAAAATTTCATTATTTTATATGTTAATATACGTACAAAAAATATTGTTTACTTGTTTTTTTATTTTGTTGTAAATTTGCTACTAAGAGAGATAAAACAATAAAGATTTAAAAATAGCATTAATATTAAAAGAGAAAGCATAATAATGAGAAAGAAGACTTTCTTTTTTGAGAGAGATGAGTATACTTTGATAAAAGAGCGAAATTTATGAATAACTACATACATGTGTTCACGCTATATCCCATCAAATGGGGTAGCACGAACCCTAAAATTATTTATAAAATATTCACTCATTACATTCATCAAATAATCAGCCCTCGTCAAACATTCTCATCCAATACACCACCCTCACTTTAACCACATTCATAGATCACTCCATATAAACTCATTTATTTATTACATTCGAAATCATTTATCACACAACAAACCTTCAATCACATCTATCCAATCACTCCTATTCACTTATCATTCATCTTCTTTCTTCGAAGTACATAACATATGCGCAAAACATCTCAAATTATTCACGCTTACTCCTAACAATGAATCTACAAAGATTAGAAAAGATGAAAGCGATAGCCTGCACTTGTATTTGAAAGAAAAGTCCACACAATGCAGTAACTGAAAAGGAAACAAAAAGATAATAAATTAAGAGAGTGTCGTCCTGCGCTTGTTTTTGAAAGTGAATTCCACATAATTGTAGTTAAATACTCTATGTAAGAACTGAGTACGAATTAAAAGATAAGAAAGGAAGGGAGTGTTGCTCTACGCTTGTTTTAGAAAGTGAATTTCACACAATTGCAGTTAAACACTCTATGTAAGAACTGAGTACGAATTAAAAGATAAGAAAGGAAGGGAGTGTTGCTCTACACTTGTTTTAGAAAGTGAATTTCACACAATTGCAGTTAAACACTCTATGTAAGAACTGAGTACGAATTAAAAGATAAGAAAGGAAGGGAGTGTTGCTCTACGCTTGTTTTAGAAAGTGAATTTCACAAAATTGCAGTTAAACACTCTATGTAAGAACTGAAAACGAATTTAAAAATAAGAAAGAAAGGGAATGTCGCCCTGCGCTTGTTCTTGAAAGTGAATTCCACACAATTGCAGTTAAACACTATGTAAGAACTGAAAACGAATTAAAAGATAAGAAAGGAAGGGAGTGTCGCTCTACGCTTGTTTTAGAAAGTGAATTCCACACATTTGCAGTTTAAACACTCAATGTAAATATGAAGCACTTTATTATATTAATCACCTTCCAACTGTTAATATTCAGATAATAATAAAAATAGTTATTAAACATACTATAAAATATGATTGCGTCCAAGTGGTTCGTATTCCATTATAAGCTTCCTGTAATTGGGATTAAGTTCCTGTTGTGCAGACTAACAAATAAATAATGAAACAAGTAATTATGTTCATGCAATACTTTTTGTTATAAATCATTTGAATGTACGCGTACATACAGCTCGTAAAAATAAATGAATAAGGCCATTTTGTACTCGCTGCTTCACATATTATTTCCATGAAAATAAATATATTTTAATTCACTTTTATGATGTTTGCACCGAACATTAAAATGAATCATTTTTAAATATACGCATTCATATTGCTATAATTACTTGCGTTATATAACTAAATAAATATATTTTGTTTTAATCATGATATTTTTTATCATGAAAATTTTATAACAAATGTCAAACCCGGATCACCCGATATCTGCTTCACACCCAGTAATAGGTTCAAGGTATGATGATATATTTATTTATTTATTTTTATGGGGTGGCTAGCTCAGTGGTATGAAGTCCGCCTGTGGATCCTGAGAACCCTGGTTCGATTCCCACAGGCGACAAACAATTTTCATAATTTTAAAAAGCTACCCCTGTGGCTCCTCCACCACTAACATCTTTGGGGGCCGTGATATGACGACTGCTAACCGCACTTCACTCGCAAATATATCACTTACCGAGATCTGCTTCGATAGAGTGCCACACCCAGTAATAGGTTAAAGGTATGATGATATTTTTATGGGGTGGCTAGCTCAGTGGTATAAAGTCGGTTTGTGGATCCTGAAAACCCTGATTCGATTCCCACAGGTGACAAACAATTTTCATAATTTCAAAAAGCTACCCCTGTGGCTCCTCCACCACTAACATCTTTGGGAGTCGTGATATAACGACTGGTAACCGCACTTCACGCGCAAAATATAGCACTTACCGAGATATGTTTCGACAGAGTGCCACACCCAGTAATGGGTAGAAGGCGTGATGATATATTTATTTATTTATATTTGCATATATTTTTTTTTTAATTTGTTTTCTACAATATGATTGTCTGAGTGGTTTGGATTTCATTACAAGCTAGTGTAATTGGGATTAAGTTCCTGTTGTGCAGAGTAACAAATAAATAAATAAATGGCGACACTGATTGTCAAACTAACTGACATAGTGTATATATTCCTTTTTTGCTTAGAAATACACTAATTCTGTAATGAAAGCTATTCAGTGAAGAAGTTTACTAATTTGACGTTCTCAATTTGGAGATTTCCGTAGTTTGCCGGTCGATCTTACTTATCAGAAGTTAGAAATGTATTTAATATTTAGTAGATTGAGGTAACGAGTCCCTCAAGTTCAAAATACATATTTAAACAACCTCTGCAAGATGGCACAAAGTTACCTTCAGTTATAAAATCATGCATGCATATATAACATTCACTACCTTTGAATATTTTATAATGAACAAACATTTGTTGATGATTAATTAATATTTTTGCAGTATTTTTTAGATGAATTATCATTTCAATTTATCAATCATTCCTGTATACACTGACACAAAAAAATGTTTAAAAAATATGCTGCAGGTAAACAAAACCGAGCAAAAAATTAATGAAAAATGTCCTTTTTCAAAATGCACTGCAAAACAACAAAATGCTGTGTTTGTATTTACGCGTACAGTGAAACACCGAGGTTTTGCAAGCGTCCTTCTCTCAGTCAGCGACGCCTCGACACCGCGACGCACCGAGTAATTAAATTACAAAGTCTACCGGGCCAAACTCCGTTCAGAGAACCACCCCCCAAAACCCGCCGCCCCCGCGAACCGCAACCAAACATCGCTGGAATTATTCATCGCACGCAGCACTCACACAACATGTTAAATTTCTTTTTGGATTTTGACAAATCTAAATATTTCTAACTTTCAAATATTGAAGATGACTTCTTTATTTTTTACATTTTTAATTCAATGTAGCACGTTAGGGAATAAGAAGTGGCTAAAAATTCGGATGCAATACAAAAAAACTAAATTATATATTTTCCAGACGACCACTTACGAAAGTAACCATAAAAACATCATAAACTACTACAGAAAGTTGAACCTAACATACACCTCGTATGTTAGTATAACGTACACTTTTAACATATCAGGTGAAGTTCCGCTGATTGACAACAGATGGCGTTACGATGAAAGAAAATAGTAAAATAAATGAAAAGAATTTGTATTATTATTTAAATTGAAGTTTTGACAGATTTTTCAACACATTGCACAAATAAATTTTATTGTTTTAAATAATTAATTACTTATTTACTAATATTTTTACATGATTCAATATTTTGACATTATGGTTAGTACAGTTGGTATCACAATACCTAACCTCAAACGTGAATGCTTACCTACAAAAACGCATCAGCTGTCAAAGTGTAACAACATTGCTCTTGTAATTTTTTTTAGAAATATTTTGTGGTCTGAAAAATAGTGTACACAACTCGCTCGAAAATGTGATAACTGTGCTCGTGTGCTTAAAATACTTCATACCACTGAGCTAGCCAAATAATTACTTATTTACTAATATTTTAACATTATTTAATATTTTCACATTACGGTTAGTACAGTAGGTATCACAATACTTCACCTCAAACGTCAACGCTTACCTACAAAAACGCATCAGTTGTCAAAGTGTATCAGCATTGATCTTGTAAACTTTTTTAAATTTTGTGGTCGTCTGAAGAATAGTGTACCTACATAACTCGCTCGAAAGTGTGAGAACTGTACTCGTGTGCTTAAAACACTCGGCGCTGCTCGCCTCGTTTTTCAATTTGTTTACTCGCACGTTATCTTACACTTTCGATGCTTGTTATGTAATATAGGTACTATTTCGGTTCTGAAACGTTACTAAATTATTTTTTATAATATTTGTACTGTAAGTTACCTTTTAATGACAAAATTTAAACACAGTAAGTAGAACTTTTATTGTACAATGGTTTCCATGGTTATATCAAGACTTTAATATTTACTTACTATCCACCGTGGACAGTAAGTAAATATTTTAAATCAAGGTTCTTTTTATTTTGACAATTTGACAGCTGTCAATTTTGAAATATATTTTTCTTTTCCTTCTATTTGTGCAAATATTGTAAAAATAGCTTACTAACCTCAAACTGTAAGTTATTTTTTTAGATCGCGAATGTTTAAATCGAGACCCGAAATAAAGTGTACAACACATAAAGAAAGTATTTTTTTATCATTACTAGTTGTGGCAATAACTATTATATAACTTTTATTTTTCTTTTTAAACTAATTTAGAATTGTTTGACAGCGACGCTTTTATCAATAAACTTTTAATAAGCAATGCTGCTTAAAGTATATAAATATTGCATTCAAAATAATACTATCAATTTCAAAGAAATAATTTTTGTTTGTAAATTTATAAATATAATATAATATTTATTTTTCTTCTATTTGCAACACTGTTAAACAAAATAATATTGAATAAATTTATAGAAAAAATCGATACTAGCTTTACTTTATTTACTAAACTTGCAATATCTCGAATCTTTCTACACGGTAAATATTATTGGTTTGATCTTGTCTGTACGCAGCATTTCGTTAGTAATCGTCGGATCTCAATCCGTACAACACATTTTTATGTGAAAATATTGTGCTTTCCATGTCATTTTACCGTTTATCCGTTGTTTTATCGGTTATAACGAACACAGTGCGGTATACATTACCGGTAATAATAAATAAAGTGTTGAAGGGTAAAACAAAATCGTGGCGACATTAAAAATAAGTGCTAGTGGCATAAGAGTGTAGTAAATGTGATGTGATATTGTTTAGTGCGAGTGTGAAGTGTTAAGTGATGTGTGTGGTGAATAAACGACTTTCATCGACTTCGGGGACCTCATCAAGACCTACATCAGCAACTTGAGGCAGACGGAGACAATCTCTTCAAGCTTCAAAAAAGGTAGAACTCACTACTATATTCATAATAATAAATATTTAAGTTATACAAATTTCTATTATAATAAATAAGAAAATAGGATAAAAAATTTCAACTCTTGTCAAAGTTCCATAAAAATTACTGCACAATTGAATCAATTTATTAGATAATCAAACGACTGGTCAGTTCAGCTATGGTCAAAGCTTTTACCCATTACTGGATGTAGCACTGCCGAAGCAGATCTCGGTAATTGATATATTTATGAGCGCGAAGTGCGGTTGCCAGCCATCAAATCACGGTCCGCAAAGATGTTAGTGGTGGGAGAGCGACGAGGGTAATTTTAATTTGATGATAATGTTTCTCGGCTGCGGGGATTGAACCAGGGTTCTTTGGATCCACAGGCCGACTCGATACCACTGCGCCATTTAATAATGTAATTTTTTTTTTTATTCCTACAACGAATCATTTAATTAATGTTCGTCTGTCGCTTCATCCAAATTCTTCTTTCATCCAAACTCATTCAAGCACAAAATCTTCAATCACATCCATAGGATGCGTGCACTCACGTGACATTGTGACGTTTTGTGACGTAAAAACAGCTGTTCGGGCAAAGATCACTGCGCCATCTTCAAAATGAACTATTTTTTGGGACGAGATTTGAAAAGAACCGTTCTTTTCAAATCTCGCCATCTTCAAAAGAGTAGCGTTACGGAATTCGAATCCGGAGATCCCGAGTTCGATTCCCACTCAAGCTAGAAATTATAATTACTACCACTCTGCGGCTCGGTGAGTCCGGACCTTGTACTGTAATTGGGAATCAATTCCTGTTGTACAGAGCAACATAAATAAATAAATAAATAGCTAGAAATTTGTACTTGTATTCACAATAATAAATAATGAACTTATATCAAGCTACCACTAAACACCACAGCTTGAAATTAATTAACGGAATTTACCTTAATCTCCACAAATTCCGATTCCGCGGCGACATAAAAGCAAGTAGAGAATTCCTATTCAGCATAAATTTACAAGAGCCTCCAGTGCATCGCTGCAGGTGAAACTAATCGTATTTAGTGTCGCGTAGAAAACAGTGGCGGCGGTGGTGGGCCGTCACATGATAACAGCACGTCGCGACGTCGACGACGTGATGAAAAACTGCCACCACCAGGGATTAGAGGCAAAGACGTGAAGAGGACCGTCACGGCGTCACGGCGTCACACCGCCAGCAATAACTGTAAAGTGTGGCCCTGGGGAATGCCAGGCCCGGCTCGCGACAATTCCACCCTGATTGCTGACAATGCGATCCTGGACTCGGGAACTCGTAATCCGATTTGGCCAGGACTATGTTCGCGATTCGAGTTTAAGCTCTTCATAAATTATACCTTCTCTGAATATCGCCAACAGACTTACTGATTACTGTTAAATCTACTCAAATGCACAAGTGAATTTGTTTATATGCACTACTCGATTTTACTAACTAATAGTATCATTTTATGACGAACCATGATCATAATTGGATACCTGAACATTGATCTTTTTAAAATAAGATATTACTCGTATTATTTGATTTGACTACTGGTAACCGCACTTCACGCGCAATATATATCACTTACCGAGATCTGCTTCGGCAGAGTGCCGCACCCAGTAATGGGTAGAAGGCATGATGATATATTTATTTTATTATAAATTAAACATATTATTGGATCTATTCTGTAACAAAAACTAGGAAGGTTGCAATCAAAAGATCATGTTAGCAATATTTATACTTAGCAATGTTTGTTACAGAATAGGTCCAATTTTAGTACCACTGGTTCGATAAATGGCTATTAATAAAATGGAGTACTAGCACAGTGGTATCAAGTCTTGAGAACTCTGGTTCGATTTCCACAGGCGACAAACAATTTTCACTATTTAAAAATTACCCCTGTGGCATTCCCACCACTAACAGCTTTGGAGGCCGTAATTTGACGGCTGGTAACCGCACTTCAGGCGCAAAATATATCACTTACCGAAATCTGCTTTGGCAGAATGCCACACCCAGTATGGGTAGAAGGCGTGATGATTTATTTATTTTACTATTAGTAATGTTTATACACATAATTTAATTTTAAATATATTAAAAATAATTATCAAATCAGTGGTACTAAAAATGTTTATTTCAAATAACCTGCACTTTATTTTTCGAATTTAAACAATTTTTTGTTATCAGTAGATACACAGTATAATATATAACTGTAAAGTTTGATTATTAAGTACAAAAACATCTTGTAATAAATATTAGGATTTTTTATTTTTTTCCCAACCGTATTTCTGATATTAAATCAAACTTTTCTTTTATCATTTATTATTTTTACATAAAATTAATGTTTTCAAATTTATTATAATACCCATTTGAACCTGTAAGCTGAAAAATATTTACAGTACATAATATGTTTAATGAATAATAACAATAATATCTTGTTTACAAAAGATCAGGTGTCAGCTTCAGTTCCTTTTATCTTAAGTATAAAAATATCTTATTGCAATGCTATACAAAGTTGATTGAAATTTGAAGTATCTTTACAGACACTTTAATTCCATTTTCTCGTGATATCATTCATCATCATTATAAATTGTGTAATTAGAAAGGTTTTAATATAATGAAAGCTTTTATAATAAATTGAGTTTTCAATTAAAGCTCTTGTGATCAATAATAATAATGAAACAATGCTAGATAACAATTTTAATTAATCTCAAAATACATTACTGTAATCAACAGAAATTGATTGTTGTTGATTGAATATCTCCTAAATATTACAATCATCTATTTGTAATGCCGGCAGAGGGAAATACATAAATATATATATATAATGGGGTAGCTAGCTCAGTGGTATGGAGTCGGCCTGTGGATCCTGAGAACCCTGGTTTGATTCCACAGGTGACAAACAATTTTCACCATTTAAAAAAAAACTACCCCTGTGGCATTCTCCACCATTAACATCTTTGTGGGCCGTGATTTGACGACTGGTAACCGCACTTCACGCGCAAAATATATCACTTATCGAGATCTGCTTCGGTAGAGTGCCACACCCAGTAATGGGTAGAAGGCGTGATGATATATTTATTTAATTTATATATATTCGGACCCTGTACTGTAATTGGGATTAGGTTCGTGTTGTACATAGTAGAATAAATAATAGTATATGAACTCTGTAAGTGACAGTTATTCTTGACCTAAAAATCACTTACAGTTCGAGGTTAGTAAGATATTTTTTACTATCCTTGCACAAATAGAAGGAATGGAGAAATAGGTTTCAAAATTGACAGCTGTCATGACTTTCCATTTGCCGTTTGGATCAGATCTAGCTTACATTTATTGAACCAGATCACTTATTTATTTTGCTGGATTACTTCGCTAAAGTTATTTCCAGTACTAGAATTAATTATTCAAATTTTCTTTGAACTATTCACGTCAATAAAGGCATCATTTTGCTTAATTCAGTTCATTTAGTCATGTTGTCTAATTTATCTGAACTGATTTAAGTGAACCAAGTGGCAAATGTAATACAGCTCTTTGATATTTAATGCGTCCACCGTAATAGTAAGTAAATATTAAAGTCTTAATATAACTATGAAAACCACTGTACAATAAAAGTTGTACTGTGTTTAAATTTTCTCATTAATAGGTAACTTACAGTACAAGTATTGTAAAAATAAATAATCAACATTTAAAATAATTAGTTTGTAAGGGTCCGCTGGCTAAGTGAAAATCGTTAGCGATTGTTTGTGGGTGGAAGTTTGTTGGCGCTAATTGCTGACCAAGTCTTGGGGTGTTGAAAGAGCTTAGAGGCGAGCTACGACGATGATGTCGGAAGCGCACGGTGCTATATATCATAAATTTAAGTAACCATTTAGCAAACAAGCGACAAGATCTTAAGCCTCAGATTACAAGGGTAATTTGAAATAAATTTCTGACTGAGTTTATCTTGACAGAATCTTATTCCAATTTCCTGAATGGCCTCTTCTTCAAAGTGCGCCAGACCGCGAGCCGCGGCCACTGCACGCAACAAACGAAAGTCGCTCATAATAGCGCCGCGACGCCGAGTCATGCATGCCTGCACACCACCAACACCACCGTCACACTCTCGCCAAATTAACAACTTACATTATTATTTTATTTTATTACACTACAGGAAATTAATACAAATTATACTAGCGCAGAATGAAACAAAGTCAAACTTTTAATTACAAATTAAAGTCGATGAGGATGAGTTCAGAAACTCTCGCTTTTGAAGCGATTGAATCCTCGACTGTTACAGATCTCAATATTGTTGAACTGTAAAATAAATATAAAATAAATAAATATATCATCACGCCTTCTACCCACTACTGGGTGTGGCACTCTGCTGAAGCAGATCTCGGTAACTGATATATTTTGCGCGTGAAGTGCGGTTACCAGTCGTCAAAGATGTTAGTGGTGGAGGAGCCACAGGGGTAAAAATAAAAATAAATAATTATATCATCACGCCTTCTACTCATTACTGGGTGTGGCACTCTACCGAAGCAGATCTCGATAAGTGATATATTTTCGGTATCGTGTCGGCCTGTGGATCCTAAGAACCCTGGTTCGATCCCCATAGCCGACAAACATTTTCACCAATTTAAAAATTTTGCCCTGTGGCTCCTCCACCACTTACATCTTTGGGGGCCGTGATTTGACGACTGGTAACCGCACTTTACGCGCATAAATATATCACTTACCAAGATCTGCTTCGGCAGAGTGCCACATCCAGTCATGGGTAAAGACGTGATGATATATATTTTTTTACTTTCAACTGAGAGTTGGAAAAGTCTGTTTTCTGTTCGGTCGTAGAAAATAGTGTATTACGTACCATGAAGTATAAGTGACAGTTTTTAGGTTAAGAATGTAGTTTGAAAATCGAGACTCGTAGGGTCGAGATTTCCTAAATATTCGGGACCTAAAAAAATCACTTACTGTTCGAAGTTAGTAAGCTATTTTTTACAATACTTGCACAAATAGAAGGAAAAATAAAAAATAAATATATCATCACGCCATTTAACCATTACTTTATGTGGGCACTCTGCCGAAGCAGATCTCGGTAAGTGATATATTTATGTACATGAAGTGCGGTTACCAGCCATCAAATCACGACCCTTAAAGATGTTAGTGGTAGAGGAGCCACAGGGGTAATTTTAAATAGGTGAAAATGTTTTGGCGGCTGTGGGGTTCGAACCAGGGTTCATAGGATCCACAGGTCGACTTGATACCACTAGAAAAATAGCTTTCAAAATTGACAGCTGTCAAATTGTTGTCAAAATAAACTCGACCTTGATATGTATTATTTACTTACTGTTCACCGTGTATGGTAAGTAAATATTATAGTCCTGATGTAACCGTGGTAATCAACTGTGCAATATAAGTTCTACTTACCGTGTTTTTGTTATTAATAGGTAACTTACAGTACAAATACTGTAAAAAAGAATTTAAAATTATTTTTAACAGTTTTCCGGTTTTCGTTTCAAAATGTTAAGAATTTTTATATCTTCATGGATATACTCTTACTTTACTGCTCGGCGAATGATAAACGTTAACTTTCTACACTCAACTGACAGTTGGAAATGTCTATTTTCTGCTTGATCGTAGAAAAATTAATTTATAAAAACAATGAAATTCTTTGACGTATGCTGAGATTAAATTCAAGTATCTTCGGGCACAAAGCTTACCGAATATTTTATATACTTTGCAGAAATGATTCTTTATAATTGTAGAATCTAGGGCGCATTAGAATAATTTCTATAAAATTAATAATCGCAGATGAGAGATGAAAAGTCCGTAATTAAATTTTTTTCCAGAGCCAGTGTCATTTGCTGCCATCTTCCTCGCATTTGTATAATTTATTTCTTCTTAATTAAATACCACCCAACAAGATTTGTTTTCATTTTTCTTATTTCGCGTCTTTGATGTTTGCGCTATTCTTTTTCCGCTGCGTTTCGTACCTGGAAACAAAAGCGAAGCGTTCAATACGGAAGGAAATTAGTCTGAACGACGTTGGTTCGGATATGATTATTACGGGTAAAGAATTCATTATCTCTAAAGCCATTTCTAGATTTTTATCAGACGGTTATTACAAACAAACGACGAACGCCTCAGGATACACTCCGAGACACAAACCTGCGACTAAATGCGCCATTACGGAATTTTTAACATAATCTTGATTTTTCTTTGTTCTTTTGTTCAACTGTGTTACGTGAAAAAAGTGTTTTCCATTGAGGAAGAATGTTTTCCATTATTAGGACAATAAGAAACATGATTAACTTTTAAATTTCGGTGATCAATAAGAGTTAAGCCGATTATTTCCTTCAGGATTCTGTTGTTAGTGAATTGTTGGCATGGCAACGGAAATTTTACTAATAATAAAGTTGAGAAATTACCTATCTACTTAGAAAACGAACAATAATCTTCATGATTAAATATAAGAAATAAAATATTATAAAAACATCGAACATGGACGAAGGACAACTATCGGAAGTAATATAAAAGAGACATTTCAACGAACGACATTTTAACATTCTATTTACCGGTGTGTCAATAAAATAAATACATTGAGAAATGAGGCAGACTAACATGATCTATAGAAAACTATTTCGTCCTGTGCTGCTCCGACTTTCTTTATTAACTTTTTATCAATTTCTTACTTTAAAGCTATAAATAAATTAATATATCATTATGTCTTTACCCATTACTGAGTGTGGCACTCTGCCGAAGCAGATCTCGATAAGTGATATATGTACGCGCGTGAAGTGCGGTTACCAGCCGTCAAATCACGGCCCCCAAAGATGTTAGTGGTGCGGGAGCCACAGGGATAATTTTAAATTGGTGACAATGTTTGTCGGCTGTGGAGATCGAACCAGGGTTCTTAGGATCCACAGGCCGACTCGATACCACTGAGCCACTACCCCATAACTTACGATATATGAATAAGGACCAGTTATTATTTAATCATGATTAACGCTAATCAAGAGTAAACCGGTGATAGAAAAAATGGTCCTAACTAAATATCTAAAATTGTGCTGACGGTTGTTACGAAAACAATGATAAATAAGGGAGAAAAACAAGTACTTTTCTCCTTAAGGAGATACATTTTATTTCCTCCTGCTAGTAAAGAATTGCTTCGACCAACATATGAAGAAAGAAAACCCTACTTTCAGTTAAGGTGAAAGAAAAATACAATTATGATTGATTAATTAGAATGCCACTAAATATGCTATTACGAGCAATTGCACCACAATGGTAGCACTACCGTTGCACAGGTGAGAGTTGTCAGGTTCATCCAAATCCGCAAGACGCAAAATATCTTCCGATGCTCTTCTTCACGACATCACATTACAGTTGCACGTTCGACGTTCCACATTACACCGTTGTAACAGCATCCTGGCGTCTTTGGCATTTCCGGCGTTTTTAGCATCTCCGGTGTAACTATACCTCCAGTGCACCCTGTCGTGAACTATCACGTTCCTGGCGTCGTCACCAACGTAGCGACGTCACTCGCTATGCAGCTCAATTGAGCGCCGTGTCGCTTCTCACAGAACACATGGCGTCGGGATGCACCTCGCACACGGAGAATATGTGAATTATTTATTGTGTTAAGTCGATGGCTACTTCATGTTGAAGGCGTAGAACCAATGAGATTTGTTAATTATTCAACTCATTTGGCACTCTGTTTGATTTGAGTGAGAAAGATTGTTTAGGAGTCGATACTGTTTTGTTAAGATATATTTAAGGATAACTTTCAATTTGCTAACGTCTTTTAGTTCATTAAGGACCAGTTTTTCAATCACCGATTAATGTTAATCATGATTAAATAATAATAGAAACTATGGTTTCATTATTATTTAATCATGATTAACATTAATCGAGAGTAAACCGGCGATTGAAAAACTAGCCCTTAGATGGCTTTTATTTTAATTTTAATTGAAAGATTTTTAATCGTCATATATAAGATGATAGCATATTAATTTTAAAATAATTAAATAATTAATGGGGTGACTAGCTCAATGGTATGAAGTCGGCCTGTGGATCCTGAGAACTCTGATTCGATTCCCACAGGCGACAATTTTCATAATTTCAAATACTACCTCTGTGGCTCCTCCACCACTAACATCTTTGAGGGCCGTGATTTGACGACTGGTAACCGCACTTCACGCGCAAAATATATCATTTACCGAGATCTGCTTCAGTATAGTGCCACATCCAGTAATGGGTAGAAGGCGTGATGATATATTTATTTATTTTTATTTATTAAATAAATATATCATCATATCTTCTACCCATTATTGGGTGTGGAACTCTGCCATAGCAAAGCTATGAGGGTAATTTTAATGTGTCGGCCGTGGGAATCGAACCCAGGTTCTCAAATCTACAGGCCGACTCAATAGCCTCTGAATCATCTACCCCAAAGAATAGGAATATCTGATGATAAATAATTGCAGGTGAAACAAATTAATAAATGTTTAAAGGGTTCGTGTCACCCTATTCGATTGCTGATCTCGATAAGTGATATATTTTGCGCGTGAAGTGCAGTTACCAACTGTCAAATCACGGTCTCCAAAGATATTAGTGGAGAGGGAGTTTCAATCTCACTCAAGCTAAAAATATATAAATAAAAATAAATAAATATATCATCACGCCTTCTATCCATTATTGGCTGTGGCACTCTGTCGAAGCAGATCTCGGTAAGTGATATATTTTGCGCGGGAAATGCCAGTCGTCAAATCACGGCCCTCAAAGATGTTAGTGGTGGAGGAGCCACAGGGATAGTTTTTGAAATGATGAAAATTGTTTGTCGCCTGTGAGAATTGAACCAGGGTTCTCAGGATCCACAGGCCGACTTCATACCACTGAGCTAGCTACTACATTGCGACTCGATGAGTCCGGATCTTGTACTGTACCTGGGATTAAGTTCCTGTTGTACAGAGTGGTAGAAATAAATAAATAAATGAATTAAATATCAAATGAAATAAAAGTATTATTTTTTCTAGTATGATAAAGTCCAGTAGTTATACATACAAAATTAATGATAAAACTTGATTAAAAATATCAAAGCCTTCAGTGAATTTAATCAAAAATATTACCATTCAACAAACAAAAGAATAACCTCACAGCAAATATATCACATGTGTGACAACTAAAAAATAAAATATTCCCAGAGTATACGCGAGAGCAGAACTGCAGTCGACCGCACTAAAAAATAAATAGTCCATCTAAAAGATTGCACATAACACACACAGCGCAACCCACCGTAACAACATAACGAAGAGATGCCGCGTCGCACCACTGATGAAAATGATCGTTTTCATTTATCACACTTATCTACCGCGAGCTGTAAATCACTACGAGGGTGGCCGATGGGGTGGTCGAGGGGGTGGTCGAGGGAGAGGTCAGTCCGAGCGGATATCGGAAGTGCATCCACACATAAAGCACGCAACGAACGGGTTACGGCAATCGTTCCGAAAGCGCAATTTTCATTTCGATGGCGGATCACAAAACATTTTGCTGTTTTAAATCGGGATTGGTGATGGCGTTGGCGGGACGGTTTATTGCGGACGTAGTGCGCGTGACATGTCTGCGTCCGATGTCCGTCAAAGGACGGCAGATTCACTGGGTTCGTTCAGTTCCACGAGACGGAAGCGTGGTTTTATTGTCGGAGATGTAATTGGATTCCCACCAATTTTTCGTTGCAATCATCATTGTAGATTTATTTAACGATTAATTTAAATTATTACGCCCTGGTATGTTTTTACCCACATTGTATTTATTCGTCATTTATTCGCTGTTGGTGATTATGTGCATGAAAGAAAGTAAAGGCAGTAAGGGATGTATCGGTTTGCACTCTTCTTAAATTATTTGATAATAATTATTATCGAGATTTAAAACAAAATTTGATATTATATATTTTCCTTGATTATGATGGTCGTCATTTTTAATAAAAAATTATATTTTAAAAATCGTTAAAAAATAAACGTTCCTGATTATTCTGTAGAATGCAATTTCCTGACTGTATTTTTCCGGAATGACCGTTTTCCTTAATTGTAATTTTCTCGTATGATTATTTCCTGAATGCATATTTCTAGAATTTCCGTTTTCTCGAATAATAATTTTCCTGAATGTTTTTTCCCGTATGCTAGTTTCTTGTAGGTTGTTTTCCGATGGAAATTTTTCCGAATGACAATTTTGCACCTAAATAAGTTCGCGAAATAATTATTTATGTACCAAGGGTGAAAACAGGCGTTTCTGGCCCGTTCAAAAGATATAAATATGTAAATAGTTTATATGTCAAAATGACATTTTGCAGAATCAAGTATTCACATTAAATAAATATATCACTAGGTGTGGCACTCTGCCGAAGCAGATCTCTGTAAGTGAAATATTTTGCGCGTGAAGTGCAGTTACCAGCCGTCAAATCACGGCCCCCAAAGATGTTAGTAGTGGAGGAGCCGCAGGGGTTGTGAAAATTGTTGGTCGCCTGTGGAAATCGAACCAGGGTTCTTAGGATCCACAGGCCGACTTTATACCACTGAGCTAGCCACCCCATACAAAAATTAATTGTAATGTGTTGATTTAAATTTCCTAGCATTTTAATTTGATGGGAATATAGCCTGATGAAATGTATGTATGTATTGGTAAATGTATGATAAGCCGATAGGATATAATTGTTAAATAATTGGATAACTGGCTTTATTTAAAGTCTTTATTCAAAAGACGACGTTTCGGTTCTGATTAGAACCATTATCAAGTCTTAATTAAATGAAGTTAAATGACATTTTAAAATAAAAATTTGCAACCGTAAGGTTGAAGTACAAAAAAATTGAATTTTAAATATAACATTGCTGTTTGAAAGTGAAGCTTCACTTTCAAGAGTCAACAGAAGACTAAATTTTTATTTTAAAATGTCATTTAACTTCATTTAATTAAGACTTGATAATGGTTCTAATCAGAACCGAAATGTCGTCTTTTGAATAAAGACTTTAAATAAAGCCAGTTATCCAATTATTTAACAAATGTATGTATGTATGTTTAATTTGAAACAAGTTATAATTTTTGAAAATATTCTCTGTAATAAATTTGTCAGTCCTGATATCAATGAAAACACCATTTCCATGTATGAAAAAAGTCCTGCAAGCTGTTTGTTTACATGGGTCGAGTTCAGTTGTTTTTAAATAATCCTTGTCCGTAAGTACATCACCCCTTGCTATAACGAATGTGAAATTGGGGGGCTGTTTAAAATACATTAGAAACGTAACGGCCCGGAGCACAGCCGCCCCGGCGTCAGGACCGCCCGGAGTTAACCGGAATGGAAATTAGGAGTTAACATCTTTATAAATGGCTGCAGCCCTACCCGACCCTTCCACTTACGCACGCCCCTGCCTATAAACAAAACACTGAATTAAATGCAAGCGGCCCTGCGGCACTGCGGCTACCATCGCACTCCGTTAACGCATTAGATCCTATTCCACTCTCTAACGCTAACGTAACAACGTAACAATCTCGGCGCTAACGTAACGGATGTTGCTACAATTTACAAATAAATATGCATGGCTGCAGATTGTTACGGGGACACCACGTTTACATACCATTATTTATTCATTACGACCCGTACATAACTTTGATGCTTGTGCCGACTGCGAACGATGTTTGTTTCTTTGACAATGCAAAAACGGAATTTTCAATTAACTTTTTTGTTGTCATCACAACACCATCAGCCATGGAATATGTTCTTCATTTTCAAGCTGCATTCATATCATTTCTAATTTTCATTTATATTTTTAATTTGATATTTCCACTCTCAAATTCAAGCATTTACCAACACAAATCAAATGTGCGCAAAGAGTTTTCTTTTCGTATAAAGTTTTAATTAATTTATTTATTTGTTACTCCACACAAAAGGGAATTCATCCCTCTAGGGTTTGTACAAAAAAAAAACAATTATAAAATAATAAATTATGGTCGGTTGCACCAACAAAAACTTTGTTTAAATAAATGAAAGCAAATCAAAATTACATGTCAACTGGAATAATCAACATTACTGTCATACATTCGATTTACTTTGATTTATTTAAACTAAGTTTAATATTTAACTTTTTTTTGTACTGGTATTTGTTAGATATGGGGTAATAGCTTAATGGTATCAAGTCGGCCTGTGGATCCTGAGAACCCTGGTTCGATCCCCACAGCCGACCACCAAATTATCCCTGTGCCTCCCCCACCACCACTGAACAAGTAACCATAGAAGAAGGGACAGCTATAACAAAAGATTGTTACGCAGTTACTGGTGACATCTCTTGTTGCCCCAAGTAATTATTTAAAATGCCGATAATATAGGATACATATTTATCATTCTCGTGATCGTAATGACTAAAATATTTCAAAATAATAAAAATTAAAATATATTACAAAGCAACAAAAACAAACATTTAGCAAAAAACTAGTTTTATTGAATAATATTTAAAATATTAATTAAGCACTGTACTGGTATGCAATACAAATAAATATGAATAATGTATATTTTTCGCCATCTTATGCACACTCTCATGTATCATTTCGCTACTTTCTTCAGTATCCGTATTCTTGATGTTACTGTTGTTTTTGAAGAGATGTGATATTGTTGAAAATGAATTTATATTTACTTTAAAAGAATGTTCATAATTGTAGTTTTCAAATTTCACAATATTGTATTAATTACTTACATTGATCAATATGTGGAACAGCCCCAATGTTTAATTTGTTTGATGATGTGTATCGATACTGTCAATTTTGAAAATGAAGACTAAATACGACATTGGGCTTAAGAGTACTACTATAAGGTACATCAATTAAATCATTTCTATTAATGTTTTCCAGCAATGTTTTCCGTAATAAATTATTCCGTGGTAAAACATGGAAAAACACATTCCAACAATTTTTTCTACTACAATATGGTACCACACATACCTAAAATTATACAATGTTTAAAATTAAATATAAAATTATAAAAGATACCTACTCACCATTAAATATAGATTGCAATAATAACGACAGATATGTTTGTTATTTACAAATTTTACTTGTCAAAATATAAAACACCGTTTGTCAAACTTTTAAATATGTAATCTGTTTGTCAACCATTTAAATATTACCGACTATGATTCCTGTTATTAATTTTAAATTGATTTAGTTCATTTGGGGCAGCAAGAGATGGCATTAAAAATCGCGTAACAAGGTAACTAATGCAGCTGTCCAGGCCCTGCCCACCACTAACATCTTTACGAGCCGTAATTTGACGACTAGTAAACGCACTTAATGCGCATAAATATATCACTTACCGAGGTCTGCTTCGGCAGAGTGCCACACCCAGTAATGGGTAAAAGGCGTGATGATATATTTATATTTTATATTTATTTATATGAATGTCGTTTACTGTTTAATAATTTGCGTAGTTTCCAAGATAAAATAGTAGTGGCAAAATTATGTCAGACTCTTGCACATTTCTTTAAAGTTATTCATAGAAATTCTTGTGCTAACTGATTCGAGTTAAAAATAAAGCACAAGAAAGCTTAACAATAGTTAAATACAGTGGTGAGGTATTCGTTGAAAAAGCTTAATGTACTCGTAATAATAAAAGTCAATTACACTTGAGCAACGAACGAACGTTGTCGGTTCGTGTCTATTACGAATCACTAGTGTGGAATTCTGTTATCAGGCACACTTAGAGCAGAGAATAGCCGCGTGGTCCACTGCTCACTGCAAATAGTTATTCTTTTGTACCGGAAATAAAAGTACATCGCGCAGAAAATGGAAGCGAAATGGTTTGCTCTGCTCTCTCACTCTTTCTCTCGATCTCTCTTTCTCCCATCGTGGCCGGTACAACCAATGAACTACATGCAGGGAACTCTGATTTCATATAAGTGCTCTGCATGGAGTCCGCCATCTTGGTAGGCTCACAATCCTTGGAAACACACTTTAAGGCCCGGTTGTTAAAGATTCCAGGTTCGTAGCTAGGCTAGTTTTTGAGATACAAGGTAGTTAGGGGAAAATATGTAAAATAGGATAAAATTTGAATTAATTTTACTTTTCTTGAGCCTATATCTTAAAAACTAATCAAGATATGAAGATGCGCTTAACGGCATTAAATTTCTCGTGTCCGAATTGACTTATTAACAAATTTTCAGCCATTTTCAACGATTTTGAATTTTGAAAGTAAATTATATGATACAATACGTGAAATGTATTAAAATTTATGATAATTTTACGATTCCCGAGCCTATAACTCAAAAATTAAACAAGATACATAAATGTGCTTACCGGAATTGAATTCGTCAAGGTTTTTTACATAAGTATGAATATTTTTATTGATTTAAATGAACGGATACTTTTTTTATGACTTAAAATATGAAAATGAGTCAAAATTGGAGGAAAAAATATTTTTTCAGAAGGCTATATCTCAAAAACTAAACAAAATATGAAGATGCGCTCAACGGCATTGAAATCCACGTACTCGAATTGACTTGTAAACAAATTTTCAGCGATTTTCATTTTTTGAAATTTTCTTAAGGGGTACCCCTTAAGTTTTTTTCGATTTTAGGCCATTTCCAGACTTTTTGTTCTAAATACTTTTCTGGTACGAATTTTTTAATAAAAATTTACATACATATGTATTTCAATGTCCTGAATGCAATGGGGAGGCTTACAGATTCGTATGTCTTTTAGTTTCCGAGATATCGGCCAAGGAAATATTCGGAGGGTGGCACTTTTTGTCCAACATTGAAAAATTTAAAAATTGCTGAAAATTTGTTTATAAGTCAATTCGAACATGATAAATTCAATGCCGTTGAGCAACTTCATATCTTGATTAGTTTTTGAGATATAGGCTCAAGAAAAGTAAAATTCATTCAAATTTCATCCTATTTCACATATTTTCCCCTAACTACCTTGTATCTCAAAAACTAGCCTAAGTACGAACCTGGAACCTTTTACAACCGGGCCTTAAAGTATGTTTCCAACGATTGTGAGCCTACTAATATGGCGAACTTTACATTTTTCCCCTTGTATCTCAAAAACTAGCCTAGATACGGACCTCAAAACTTCACCATTCTATCCCTCAGTTCTCTGCATAAATACTGGTTTACTGGTTTAAATATAACGATAAAATGTAACATGATATTTAAAACTTTTCCTGTGGCTAACCTAATTGTTATTTATATATTAAAGAAAGAAAGTGGGACATTTTTTTCCACAGATGCGTTCGATAATTATCAATCAGCTTTCCCGTTATAGTATAATTCACTGGGTAGAACTTCTTCCAGCAGGAATGGTACACTGTCCGGAGATGAATAACATTCATATGAAGGAAATGCAAAATTGTGCGCTTTGAAGCTTCTTGTTGTGTTTTTTACCAGTGAAATATTTTTATGAAGTATTAAAAATGTTGGTGCTTTTTGCGTAAAGTGTGGTCTCTCAAGTGTTATGCATATTTCTATGTCTGTTTGTATGTTTACAAACAGGTAACTTTTATTTACCTTTGTTCTATCAAAACAACAATATTTTGCATATTGAGGATTTTTCTGCTTCTGTGAAAGTTTGCAGTTTGTTGTATTTACAAATGAAATATTTCTTAACTGAAAATAAAATAACAGTTTCTAAAAATAACATTAATATTCAGCCTTTATTACATAATTATTAAAATACAGGGTGACTATAATTGCGTAACAATTTTTTTTGGCAAAATTTCTGAAAAAGTTTTAGGATCACTGATAAGTAAATTTCATTATAGTGGTGGGAGTAATTTTAAAAATTGATTAGTGATACTGCAGTTTAGCCAATTTTTGATAATTTTTTTAGGTCAAAGTTTTTCCAATTTGGTGTATTACCACTTTACGGCTCGGTGAGTCTGGACCCTGTGCTGTAATACAGACTAGCATAATATTAGAATTTTAATTCGTCACTTGCTGCATTCTGCAATTTCCCTCATTATAAATAAAGAAAAAGGAAATATATAATTTTCTTTTTCAAAATTATGCTGAATTATAAAAACATAGAACCATCATTTCACCACTAATTCAATAACGAATACATCAGCGCCGTTCCACCAGAGCCGCAGGGTAGTGATTTCTACCCTGCACCCCTCATGCATAATTCACGTACTCGCGTAATGCCATCTCGTGTTTGAAAGAAGATTTACCTCCTATTTCTACCCCGACTCACGCGTCAACGGTCAGATGTATCAATGAATATTTAAATATTCGGCTTCACCCCTGACAAATGATCGATCGACTTTTAATTGGCGTTAACCCAACGCCAAATTAACGCCAGATTTTTATCACGAAACGCGATGTTCAACTTTCTACTTGGAACGAATTAAACTGTTGACTTTATACGCATATGAATATTTTTTTTATTTTGCAATTTTATAATTATAACATTAAAATAGAAATTCTAGTATTTTAATATTTTTACTATATCATCATTTATAGAGAATGAATAAAGCAGATATTAAGGTAACTGAAAATATTATAGGTATAAAATATACAGTCGATCACCACAACCGACAAACATTTTCACCAAATTAAAATTACCCCTGTGGGTCCTCCACCACTAGCATCTTTGGGGGTCGTTATTTGACGGCTGTTAACCGCACTTCACATGCATAAATATATCACTTACTGAGATCTGCTTTGGCAGACTGCCGCACCCAGTAATGGATAAAAGGTGTGATGATATAATTTTTTATTTATTATAAAATATATAGAAATAAAATAATTTTTACACCTTTTTTTGGACTAAACACCTAATATGTGAAACATTATTTAACCAAAAAAATTGTAAGTTATGCTAACAATTTTTTTTGTCATTCCTGCTGAAATCTTTGACGAGCCATATCTTCAAAACTACAAAAGATATTTTAATTTTGTTTATACCATTAAATTTAGCATAATTTGTTTATACTTACAAAATAAAAATGAGTACAAAATTTTGAGGCAAACGCCAGTAAAGAAAATATGAAAAATTCCTGCTCAAAATATTTGATTAACTATATCTCCAAAATATAAAAGATATTTAAATTCTGTTTTCAGTGCTGGATTTATACTTATTTACTTTATATTATAGTGAATTATCATTAATTTTTTAAAGGGGTAAATAGCTCAAGAATTGTCCCACTTTTTCAATTTGTACACTCGCACGTTATCTTACACTTTCGATGCTTGTTATGTAATATACTATTCACAGTGACGTGAATAAGTGAATTACTTTCCATTACCCCTTTTAGCATTCTCGCTTGACAACGACAGTTGTACTAGTAACTATTGATGACTTTGCATACTTGGCATTTTTTATTATGCATTTTTATTTCTAATTAAATTATTATTATTTTGTTCGGCAGTAACATTATGGCATTCGAATCCAAAGATTTCGAGTTCGAGTCCCACTATTGCACTGAATCTCTGTGTATTGGAATTAAGTTTCCGTTGTACAAAGTAGAAAAAAAAATAAATAATGAAAATCTCGTTGTGTTCTAAACCGTCTTCATGACATTTAATTTGTATCTTAGTGTTAATTGAAAGGAATTCTGAAGGGAGTGGCGTCTGAATAAGGCTGTAAAAAAGTCTAAGAGCCGAGAGGAATGTAGTGAATGTAGGTTGGAAATAAAGGCATGAAAAGGGAAAAGAATCGTTGTAAATTAACATGTAGTAGATAAGACAGGGGGTGGGTGTGGAGTTGTGAAGGGCGGTTCGCTCGCAGTGTCCCGCAGGATCCTACTTTATAGTTATTGCTTGGCGCTTTTATCCATTTCCGTTCCCCGGAGAGATCCCTTGTCACGTTCTCATCACGGCGGAAATGCCGGCGTGTCCTCGGAGACACGTTGTTATTGCATTATATCACGCGTTTCTACGCAATTGTCACCTTGCTGGAGTCGACGACAACTTGACGTTGAACGTTCTACGGAACACAACGCCAACTTGTGTAATAAACCGGTACAACTTGAAATATATAAAGTCACTCTTCTCTGACACGCGAGACGGGAGACGCGGACGTGTTACGTGTTTACCGACGACGTCGCGACGCTTCGACAGCGTCAACCTACAGTTAACTACATACCTGCAGGATACTAACGTCACGTGACTTCGAACATTTCATGCATGGGAATCCATAAACCTACACTGTAGACACTACTCAACACTTACTAAATTGTACACATCACACCATTTTTATAACGCTGTAAATGTTTTAAAACTATGTCAAATTACTTATATTTATTATTGAATAGAAAAGAAAATAAAATGTATAACCCAACAATACATAACATATGGAGGAGCAAAAAATGTTGTTCAATTTTAGTTACTTTGGATGTTCTATTTAATGTAATTTGTTGAGATCTGCAATTGCTGAACCTACTATTAATAGTGATAAAATATTTAAGTCTGTGTATTTGAAATATTTTTCTATTAACTAATTTAGGAACGTTTGACTGCAAGACAAGTATTTCCTTTATAACAGAATTATATTTATTAATATATTCTACTCTGTACAACAAAAACTTAATCCCAATTACAGTACAAGATCTGGAAGCACCGAGCCGTAGTAGTATTAAGTAGTTAGCTTGAGTGGAATTCGAATGTCGTAAGGCTTTTCACACCACCGTTCTGTCGTACATTTATAGATATAAATAGTAATTTTTGTATTAAGTGTTCGAAATGAGTATATTTTTGTTGCGCGTGAGAATGTTGAGACCGCTAGGTCGAAATAAAAAGTCATTCGAACTCTTCAGAACAAGAATTTTACTCCAATTTCTACAATTGTCAAAAAATAATTATACAATAATTAAATAATAATAACTGTTGCATAAAGAAAATTTATGGGGTGATGGTAAGTGATCCTAAGAACCCTGGTCCGATCCCCAAAGCTCACAAACATTTTCACCAATTTAAAAAATTATCCCTGTGGCTTCCCCACCACTAATATTTTTGAGGGCCGTGATTTGACAACTGGTAACCGCACTTCACGCGCATAAATATATCATTCGGCAGAGTGTCACACCCAGTAATGGGTAAAGGGCGTGGTGATATATTTATAATTTTCATTTTATAAAAAAATTGCCTCGGACCTCATAATTCCTAATAAATTTATCAGTCTAATAAACAAAAAACAGTACAATAAAAAATGACTGTTAATATAATTTTTATAATAAGCGTCGAGGATTAATAACATGCTCAAAGTCAGAAACTTTAATTTCACCCGTGCTACATACAATATTTTATGCACAACAGAATAACATTTAATTATACGTTCAAAAGATTAAAATATGTACATAGGTTATATGTCAAAATGACGTTTTCTATAATCAAATTTTCAGAATAACAAAAATTGTCATTATATTTATGTATCCATAGGACCAAAAAGAAATGTTTAAGCCCGCTTTTTAGGGCTAAAACACATGCTTTTCGGCCTGGTTGTGCATATATGTATTTATTTATTTATGTTACTTCGTACAACAAGAACTTAATCCCAATTACAGTACAGGGTTCGGACGCCCCGAACTATAGTGTGGTAGTTCATATATAATTATCTTGAGCGGGATTCGAACTCAGGATCTCTTTATTCGAATGCGGATTTAATTGAAGTAAAAATCACACTTGGTAAATTCTCTCTCACTCTAATCCACAGATAATTAACCTTTGTTGAGAATCCCCGATCCTAGTGTGAAAATTATCAGCTTTAGCCAGCGTTCCGCGCTGTAATAAGTGACATGACGTATTGACAGCCACGTGTTAAGGGAAGTTATATGTAGGCGGATTATATTTTCCACGTATAATCCATTTTAAAACTGGCCAGACATTAATTTCCTTTATATCGGAAGTAAAATGAAAAATAAACGGATTGGAAAAAATGAAAGACAATGTTCATCCCGACTATCTCGTTCTACGCCACTGGCCAAGAAGCCGCTTATGAATTAGTGCTCACGGCACCGCCATCAAATTTTATGTCAAATTTCTTACCTCATCCAAAACGCCGTTATGGCAGATAAGCGCTTAAGGCGCTGGAAATGGGACAAGGATGACCGCGTTCGACAAAATCCTGACCAGAAAAAACACTTTAGAGCTTCGATTTACCACAAATATTTTTAGGGTTAACTCCCTGCCACCTGTTCATTTGTTTTAGTAAACTATACGCTGGCATCAATAGTTAAATCATTATGCATTTAAAATAGTTTTTTTTTTAAATCCTGCCAGAATTTTTTTTTACCGCAATTAACAGAAGACAAAGGTATTTTTCATTCCTAAGTAGTGGAAAAAATTTGAATAAAAACTATATTATATGACAATGGATTAAAGTTCATAATTTAATACTGACAATGAAATTTCTGTCACGAACCGTAAGCGAAGGATATTATCAAATATCATTTTATTTTATATGAGGTTGATGGCTTAGTGGTATGAAGTCGGCCTGTGGATCCTGAGAATCTCGGTTCGATTCCCATAACCGACAAACAATTTTCACCACATTAAAATAACCCCTGTGTCGTCCCCTCCACTAACATCTTTGGGGGTCGTAATTTGATGGCTTCACGAGCATAAATATATCACTTACCGAGATCTGCTCCGGCAGAGTGCAACACCCAGTCGCGTGATGATATATTTATTTTATTTATTTCATTTTACTTATTGTATCATAAAAATTGTATCTGTAAATTTAAATCTATAAAAATATTCACACTTCTGCAGAATACTATGAGGAATTGAATGGTGAAGTTACTAGGTCTGTATCTAGGCTAGTTTTTGAAGTACAAGATAGTTAAAGGGAAAAGGTGCGAAACTGAATTAAATTTGAGACAAAATCAAGTTTTCCTAAGGCTATATCTCTAAAACTAAGCAAGATATGAAGATGCGCTCAACGGCATTGAATTTCTCATGTTCTAATTAACTTATAAACAAATTTTCAGGAATTTTTATTTTTTTCAATTTTTGACTAAAAGTGCCGCTCTTCAAATCTTCCTTTAGCCAATATCTTAAAAACTAAAAGACATACGGATCTGTAGGCTTCTTCATTAGATTCAGGACGTTGAAATACACATGTATGTAAATTTTCATTTCAAAATTCGGTCCAGAAAAAGTTTTAGAGCAAAAAGTCTGAAAATGGCGTAAAATCGAAAAAAACTTAAAATTTCAAAAAAATTAAAATGGCTGAAAATTTATTTATAAGTTAATTCAGACATGAGGAATTCAATGCCGTTGAGCACATTTTCATATTTTGCTTAGTTTTTGAGATATAGCCTTCGCAAAATATGATTTTTTTTCCAAATTTGACTCATATTTTATATCATAAAAAATTATTCACTAATTTAAATCCATAAAAATATCCATACTCATGTAAAAAACTACGGGGAATTCGATGCCGTTGAGTACACCTTTGTATCTTGCTTACTTTTTGAGATAGCGGCTCTGGAAATATAGAATTTTTCACAAATTTTAATTCATTTCACGTTTTACGTCATATACAATTTGTTCGTCATTTTAAAGTAATAAAAGTAGTCATAATTATATTGAATATTATGAGATATTGAACGGGAAAGTTTCTAAATTCATAAATAAATAAAAATAAATATATCATCACGCCTTCTACCCATTACTGGGTGTGGCACTCTGCTGAATCAGATCTCGGTAAGTGATATATTTTGCGCGTGAAGTGCGGTTACCAGTCGTCAAATCACGGCCCCCAAACATGTTAGTGGTGGAGGAGCCACAGGGATAGCTTTTTTCAAATTATGAAAATTTGTCGCCTGTGGGAATCAAACCAGGGACCTCAGGATCCACAGGCCGACTTCATACCACTGAGCTAGCCATCCCATAAATTCATATCTGGTATAATTGAAGAAAAATTAATAAACAAACTTGTAAGAATTTTGTTATAATGTCCAAGTCATATTTCTGTGAAGAAAAATTGCATGTAAACCATGTTGTAAAGAATGACACGTTCTTTAAGGGTGAAATAAGAGTAGGGGTAAAAGGGGTGTCGTGAAGAAATAATTGATATCTGTTGTGACGCTTATTGCTCGTAGGAAATTTGCATTTTTATGTTTTAATCGTCTCGAACGCGGACGGTTTAACTCCAGGTAATAAAAAACGCAATTTTGCGATATTGCGATTTCAGTGCGGCGAGCTTATTCCTGTTATTGCGCCGATTAATATTCCGATAAAAACAACGCCACGGTCACCGTCGCCGTCGCCATCAGTTAGCAAAGCACTACCGACGCCGTACAAACGACGCGAGTGACGTGAATGACGCTCGCAAGACCAGGTGACGCCCAAAACTTCAATCGAGATGGAATGCGATTAAAGAGTGCATACTGTTTTGCACCCTCATACTAATTGTATTATTATTTAATTAAATCATGAAAATGGATTAACCTGCTGAATTGAGATTTTAATTTCTATAATTTTATATGTTATTGGGATATTCAAATTGAGACAAATGTTTACTTTGATTTACGGCCACAAACTTACCATTGCTGTCACTTGTATTTCTTCGGTTTTTATTTTGTTTTTGCTAGTAGTGTTTTTTATTATTATTAATTTATATACAATATAACTCTGTGTTGTCGTTAATTGTAATTTTAGTATTAACATTTATTTTTTAAGTAGTTCATAGATTCTTTTAACAGTTTAGGTCGTTTCCGATCTTTTCCCAAATTCAATTTCCTTTACCTGACTGTTTTGGTGAAAATCTACTTTCCATACTAAAATTGGTCAAGAAAGTATGCACTTTCTTACCGGTCTTAGGAAAAATATATTTCCGTACTATTATTTCGACATTTTGTGCACAAATAATGCACATTGCAGATGACGTTTCGGATTTATAGTATCAAGTCGAAACAAAAGTGAAATAATACCTTGAACATGGTACATATATAACAGTTTTATAATTTAAATTTAAAATATATAATACATTTTTGTGACAATGAACTATATTCAAATTATTATTATTATTATTATTATTATTTATTTTGAATTGAAGATGAATCCAATCATATATTCGAAACATCGTCAGTAATTATTTAAACCAAAATTTAAATAAATATTAAGCCTAGTTTTACAAAGGAAATTAGTTTAATTTTCTTCATATATAATTTTTTTTTGTACTCGCATCATTCAAATAATGTTTACATTACCTAGGAAACCGATGCAAAGTTTGATTTTGCGCACAAGTGCGCAAAGTAATTGAAAATTTTTTTATGATTCTAAATTTTGACTATTAAAACTTCAGTTGTACTTACGTACATACATACATTTTAAGGAATTTATAAAAGAGATAGAGTCGTTATCTTATAACGCCATCAAACATATTTTAACAAGATTGACAAGAAAAATGAACAATTTGTTTTCAACTATCAAATGTCACTTCATAGCATACTTAATTGTCAATATAAATTCACGCTTCAAATTTAATAATTTTCCTCATTGTCGATTATATAATTTTACCTCGTTACAAAAAGCATTGTACAAAACTCGTGCATGAAGACGTTATTTGCACCATTCGCGCACTTGTTATGTAAATAGTTATTAACGTTTAAGTTAAATTATTATGTTTGCAAATATAGTCAATTTAAATAAAATTAATGTCTTGTTATTCTACGGGTGTTAATGGGCTAATTATAAAAATGAAGGTATTGTTAAAATGAATGGAATTTTAAATTAGTTATTGTATATTTATTTATTATTATAATATCTAGGTTATTTTCGTTGCATGTTGTTCGCCTGCCAAGCAACATCACCCCAAGTATAATTGGTATTAATTTCCTGTAGTGCGGCCAAATAAATAAATAAATAATATAAACCGTGTTATCTAACATGAAATCAAAGTCAGCTTTGGTGGAAAGCAGCGCGGGGCAGAGTGTTCATAATTTAAGGGTGACTTAATTAGAGTTTTTTAAGCATAGCTAGTAATTACAAAGTTGAAAACAAAACCATTTGCAGGCGTATCGAAAACAGTAGGTATATCCCTAGCAGTATGTAAAATATGTTAATCAGTGGAATTGGTTTCTCGCGTGCGTAGTGGAGCCGGCAAGGCTGCTGGCGGCGATGAACCTCGCAAGTATCAAGGTTGGAAAACTTTAAAACCGATCAGCGATTTGAATACGAATCTGTCGAACCTAAAACGTCACTCTCTCCGTATTGACTTGTAGAGCACGTGCGATATTTAAGATGAAAGGCTGTGGCGGCAGCACCTGCGACAGGTAATGAATAATTCGCCGAATCCGTGCCGGCCCCGCACTCCTGCCTCCAGAGCGCCGTTATTTAATTACACGGCCGCGCGGTGAATCCGTTATGAGGGTGCGGCGACGCTGCCGCCCCCGCTGGCTCCGCGGAACGCATTCCAGCGTCGCGGCGCATCTTCAGGCTAAGTCAACGTACCACAATAAATCAACGCTAATTTTAATATGAATATTTCATTCTACAAGCGATCATTTGTACTGCGGCGACGGCGACGGCGACCGCTTGTAATTTTCATTTACATACAAACTAGCCGGGATGGTTGCACGCATATCCTCGCTTTTTCATAACAATCTCGTTTAACAATTTCATTTCTATCTACGGCATATTCATCCAAGAAATAATCACAAAGCTGGTAAATATATTTTCTGAAATTGCAGAGCCCTATACATCACAATGTCCGTTAGTATAAAATCTGATTACGATGGGATACATATTTTAAAGAAACTGTACGTAATAATAGAATAAATACAGGGTGATCAAAAGGAATTGTTATAGTTGGCAATACAATTCCAGAGATCTTTTTATTCCACAGTTGGCACAACGTCAGATAAAGGCGGAAATGCTATTTGACATTTCTAATAAATACAAATAGGTTATGTCAGGAGTCTGACAGCTAATAGAATTTTGACTTTTTAAGAAATAGAAATATTTTAGAAATAAATGTAATAAGAAATGTACTCAAATTTAAATTTTAAATGTCACTGTCAACAACAGGAAATGAATTTATGTATCAGGCTTACCAATTTCAAGTAGTTTTTTTTATTGCCAACTGTAACAATTCCTTTTGATCACTCTGTAGTATATTACGTACCATGAACTGTAAGTGACAGTTTTTAGGTCAAGAATGTAGTTTGGAAAATCAAGGCCCGAAGGGTCGAGATTTTCTAAACATTCGCGACCTAAAAAAAATCACTTACAGTTCGAGGTTAGTAAGCTATTTTTTAAAATACTTGCATAAATAGAAGGAAAAGAAAAATAGGTTTCAAAATTGACAGCTGTCCAATTGTACTCAAGCTAAACAGGACCTTGATATGTAATATTTACTTACCGCTCACGGTGGACAGTAAGTAAATATTAAAGTCCTGATATAACCATGGAAATCACTGTGCAATAAAAATTCCACTTACTGTGTTTAAATTTTGTCATTAATAGGTAACAATACAAATAAATAAATAAATATATCATCACACCTTTTACCCATGACTGGGTGTGGCACTCTGCTGAAGCAGATCTCGGTAAGTGATATATTTATGCGCGTGAAGTGCGGTTACCAGTCGTCAAATCACGGCCCCCAAAGATGTTAGTGGTGGAGGACCCACAGGGGTAGCTTTTGAAATTATGAAAATTGTTTGTCGCCTGTGGGAACCGAACCAAGGTTCTCAGGATCCGCAGGCCGACTTCATACCACTGAGCTAGCCACCCCAAAAATAGTAGGTTCATATCCGGTTTGGGTTCAAATAGACATATGCTCGGAACGGTTTTAGATTCAAGTGCGGTTTAGTGTTCGGTCCCTGGTTGAAATACTAACTAAAAAACAATGGTGTTATCTTTGTTTTATTGGATGAAGTTGTATTAGTGATTTTTGCGGATGTGTATAATATAGAAATGGCGGAAATCAATAAAACAGAGATCAGACGAGTAATCGCTTGAGAATTACAAGATCATCACAAAGTGAAATTAGTTGATCCGGTACCTGACCTGATCGCCTCCAGCCTCGACTCAGCCACCAAATCGTCCTGAAACTTCACCCCTGCAAGACCAGGACCGTACTCTATCACACCACCGTAATAACTTACTGTCTTCATCATTCATAACTGATTAATTCAGCTAATTACTAAATAAATATATTATCAGCTCCTTTCTCTATTCCTAACTAGGTCATTCCAATAGTACGCCGTTTTAAAAAAAGATTTAACACATATCAATTTTAGTTTTAAATGTGTTACAATACTAAAAAAAATTATTAAAAGTAACGTATTAATATCTAAAATATTTAATTAAAAAATGAGTTATCCAAACGATCGCTATTGATGTCTTTGTGACATAGGTACACTTCATATTGTAAAACAATGGGCATGTGTATCGAAATGGTAATTCCGCAGAAAACAATATTTAATTACTATAAGAATTTGTTGATTGACAATTTGTCTGTTGGTAATTATTAGAAATAATTTTAGAAAAAGCAATGAGCGTTTGCCGAGATTTGAACCCAGAACCTTTCATTCGCATGATGACTGCTTTAACCAATTGAGCTACAAACACTCGGCGAATACTCATGCTTTTTCGTGCAATCTTTAGTTGAACAAATGTAAAGTGACATGGGTTGCGTCAATTCGTTACAAGTCAACAACCTAGTAAAAAAAGCATGAGTATTCGCCGAGTGTTTGTAGCTCAATTGGTTAGAGCAGTCATCATGCGAATGAAAGGTTCTGGGTTCAAATTCCGGCGAACGCTCATTGATTTTTCAAAATTTATTTCTAATATTTAATTACAACAATAATTAAAACAATAAGGGCCAGTTTTTCAATCGCCGATTAATGTTAACTATGATTAAATAATAATGGAAACTATAGTTATTATTTAATCATGATTAATTAATCGAGAGTAAACCGGCGATTAAGAAACTAGCCCTAAATGTTAGAGTAGCACAATAACTTAGTAAATCAAATACTTCCATTTTAATTGAACCTAAAAATGTACATAAATGTGTACTTCTTAAATTTGTAGAATAATAATGATTTTTATTATTACCTCTATACTAACAGTTGGAACGTGATTAATATAATATAGCCCTTCAAATATTTCGAATAAATAAAAACTGGCAAAATAATTGTTGACAAGCGTGAACTTAGTTCCGTGAGATGTTTCGCGCTCTTGTCAAAGTATACCCATCTCTCTTAAAAAAGAAAATCTTTTTCATTATTATGCTTTCTCTCTTAATATTAATGCTACCTACGTTACGATTAATTAATAAATCTTATTTATTTTTTCTCCATTAGTTGGAATTTTACTACAAAATAATAAAAAAACTGGTGAAAATTATGTTTGTACGTAGATTAACATATAAATAGTTATTTATTATACTAGTGTTTTATTAGGTATATAAAACACGCAAGAAAAGTTTAAACACGAGACCGAAGGTCGAGTGTTTAATATTCTTAAGTGTTTTATATACCAATAAAACACGAGTGTAATACAAAATTTTATCCACAACTCATAATTATAGGTGTCGAAGAAGATTCGTCGTAACGTTTAACGTTGATTCAATTATATAGTTTCTCAAAATACGGTAGATCATGAAGTGGTTGCTAAGTAAGTAACAAGCTGTTTACAGTGTTTTATGAGCCATATAATTCAACTGAAATCAGTGTAATCATGTCTTCATTATATATGATTTGTGGATAAATAATATTTTTTTATGGAATAGATTATTGCAGCATTTAAATGTATTATTTTTAGGCGGTACAATTCTCTACATGAGTATAGATTTGCATAATAAATAAATGAATAAATAAATGAATAAATAAAGAAATAAATTATGTCATTAAAGTTAAAGAAAATAGTAGAAGTAACAAATTGCGGGATGAATGATATTATTTGCTTATTATTCTTATTTGCAGAAAGCTCCTTAACAAAGTGTTTACGAGTTGACATGCAGCCCCATTTGCACCATCACATATGTATGCAAATGAAGAAAGCGTGTAATTAGTGCTAATAGTGCGTAGAGTAGAGTAAAGTAGAGTGGGTAATAGGTGTAAGCGGAAACGGAAACGAGCCAACGAGGTAAATGGATGCGTTGCCTCGTAGCTCGTGCGTCATGTAACATGTGTGTGGCCGCAGGCTAGAACCACCTCCACCCTCTAGTGTCGCTATGTGACGACATCACCACCACCAAACACTAAGAGGGTGAAAACTTAATATGCGACCATACGATTAATAATTGGTTTATTTCACGCGAATTTAACACGAACCAACATAACGTAGAAACTTTGCCGAACTACGGAACCGTTGTTGCATGATTGCGTGGGAGTCGGGACTCTCATTCCTCTTGGACTTTTATTAATCCATAACGAGCTGAATTTGAACGAATCCAGACAAATATAAAGTTAATACTTCACTACTAGTTAGTGCATGATGAGAGTCAGATTAAAAAGAATTTTATAAAACTCGTTTTAAATTATACAAATGAATCATTCAGTGAATGTTTCTAAGGTTCGTGCTACCCCATTTGAAGGGACATAGCGTGATTTTATTATATGTTTAAATTTAAGGAGTCTTTCTTTTTTTGGGGGTAAAAAAGGAGCTTTTTAATAAATCAAAACCATGTATGTAATAGCAATTTTTTTATAGACATTAATATATACTTTAAGGAATATAAAAAAAATCTTTTTAATTTCCTTTGATATTAGGCCCTACGTGACTGCACAAAAATAATCTAAAAGAAAAAAAAGCGCTCTGCGGTGCCTACGATTGCTCCTCATTGGTACACCTTAAATAAAAAAAAACCAAACGGCATTTGAAAATATATACTTCATCTACTTACAACTTGCTATGGGATAATGGCTCAGTTGTATCGAGTTGGCCTGTGGATCCTAAGAACCCTGGTTCGATCCCCACAGCCGTCAAAACAGCCCAGTAATGGGTAGAAGGCGTGATTATATATATATTTTTTTTAAACTTGCTATTTAATAAATAGTTTTGATTTAAATATAACAAATAATTTAAAAGCTCCTTTTTTACCCCAAAGAAAACCGAGAGACCCCTTAAGAATAGCTTTCGTATATTTGAGAAAATTGGAGAAAATTCCTTGAGTCCGTGACTGGAACTAAGATTTTATCCAAGAATATAAAAGTAAAGAGACGCGGTCGAATTGCTGAGATTTGTTGACTGATGATTGTAATTTAGAAATGAATTCCGCGATACCACGAGTTCAGAACGAGAACGATTCACTCATAATTGTGTTTCGAATCACAAAGGAACTTCATGCTTAAATGACGGAGAAAAAATCGACATTTCAGAAGAAATATTTTTTCAAAGGAATATCAACATTAAACTCAAGATAGCATGGCCGTTAGCAGATTCAAACATCACTAATATCTATTTAGAATCATAATTAAAAACAAACAATTACATTAGTAGTTAGAATAAATAAATAAATATATCATCACATCTTTTACCTATTACTGGGTATGGTACTCTGCCCTAGCAGATCTCGGTAAGTGATATATTTATTTGCCGCTATTATTTGCACATAAATTCCTGTTTTCTAATTATCTTTGACTTAAAAATGAGTACAATATAATGTTCGATTTACAGTGATCAGAAGTTTTCAGTTGGCAATACAATTCTGGGGATCTTTTTATTCCACAGTTGGTACATCATCAGTTAGGCGAAAATTCTATTTGACATATTATCATTTTTATAATAAATACAAACAGAGTGAGTGATAGAAATACTTTAGATTATTGCTCTGTGAGTAATGTAAAAGGAAGTATGTAGGTAAAGTAAAACAACGATTTTTATTAATTTAAATTTCCAAATGTCACTGTCAACAACAGGAAATAAATTTATGTCTCAGTCGTACCAATTTCAAGTAGTTTTTTATTGTCAACTGAAACACTCACTTTTGATCAACCTGTATAATAACTATAACATTTGTTTAAAAAAAAAATTCAGCCTCTATTATCCGTAAGATTTACCTTCCTGTTCCTGTTGTGCAGTAGCAAAATAAATAATGAAATATGTAAGTAGACACTTATGGGGTAAAGGCTCAGTGGTATCAAGTCGGCCTGTGGATCCTAAGAATCCTGGTTCGATCCCCACAGCTGACAAAACATTTTCACAAATTTAAAATTACCCCTGCGGCTCCCCACTACTAACATCTTTGAGGGCAGTGATTTGACGGCTGGTAACTGCACTTCACGTACATAAATATATCACTTACCGAGATTTGCTTCGGCAGAGTGCCACACCCAGTAATGAGTAAAAGGCGTGATGATATATTTATTTTATTTTATTTACACTTAATAAAAATATAAAATATATATCATCACGCCTTCTACCCATTACTGGGTGTGGCACTCTGCCGAAGCAGATCTCGATAAGTAATATATTTTGCGCGTGAAGTGCGGTTACCAGTCATGAAATCACGGCCTCCAAAGATGTTAGTGGTGGAGGAGCCACAGGGGTAGCTTTTTGAAATTATGAAAATTGTTTGTCGCCTGTAGAAATCGAACCAGGGTTCTCAGGATCCACAGGCCGACTTCATACCACTGAGTTAGCCACCCCATTTTACACTTAATAATTCGGTCAATTTGTAGTGTGAACTGTTCGATGAAATTGCACGGTGTTTAGCATGTGAAAGGGTTGATTCTAGCATCGAATACATCCAACATCGTAGTTTGACGTCGTGACGTCACAGCGTCGGGGAATGAAACGCGCTGAGCTCTCTGACCAAACTCCCCGCGAGTCAAAGTTAGAAATTTCAACACTCACATTCGCTTGAGAAAGTTCTGAAATGTGAGCCCGTGTTTTGTACTTGTTTCTGCTTTTATATTTTTCATCAAGCATGAGTTAAAAGAATGAAGAAACTTCGCTAAGAAAAAAATGATAAAGTAAAACCGGCAATCTCTTTCCTTCCCGACTGTGGCTAACGCAAACGCAAACGCTTCAATTTTCTGCGTGAGGTATATTTATTTTTTGGTCCCACAGTGGAACAACTTGCATTAGATATTCCCTACCTTATTATTTTTACTTATATTTGTTTTGTTTTGTTCAACGCACTGTGTACATATAAACAACAATGTATTCTGTTATTATTCTTTATAGTATTGATCAAGAAAATTGAGTTAAAATATATGAAGGAAATATGAATTTAGCGGCGCATATAACAAAAATTACTTTCTTTTATTTATTTCTTTATTCACTCTTCTGCACTATAGAAACAATATGTTATAGATATTCGAAATTTGTAGATGTTTTTATTGTAATAGGATAATGGCTCAATGGTATTGTATCGGCCTGTAGATTCTGAGAACCCTGGTTCGATTCTTACAGCCGGCAAACATTTTCACCAAATTAAAAATACCACTGTGGCTCCTCCTCCACTAACATCTTTAAGGGCCGTGATTTGGCCGTTGGTAACCGCACTTCAGGCGCATAAATATATCACTTACCGAGATCTGCTTCGGCAGAGTGCCACACCCAGTAATGGATAATAGGCGTGATGATATATTTATTTATTTATTTTATATTTATTGAAATTGTGATAATAATATGAATCTATTTTATTTATTTATTTAAAAGTTTACCAATTTACAATAGTTTATTACGTAGCATGTAAGTGACAGTTTTTAGGTCAAGAATGTAGTTTGGAAAATCGAGGCTCGAAGGGTCGAGATCTCCTAAACATTCACGACCTAAAAAAAACCACTTACAGTTCGAGGTTAGTAAGCTATTATTTACAATACTTGCACAAATGGAAGGAGAAGAAAAATAGGTTTCAAAATTGACAGCTGTCAAATTACTGACAAGATAAAGAGGACCTTGATATGTAATATTTACTTAGAGTTCACGATGGATAGTAAGTAAATATTCCTGATGGATCCTGAAAACCCTGGTTCGATTCTCACAGTTGACAAACATTTGCACCAAATTAAAATTACCCCTGTGGCTCCCCCACCACTAACATCTTTGGAAACCGTGATTTAACGGCAGGTAACCGCACTTCCCTCGCATAAATATATCACTTACCAAGATCTGCTTCGGCAGAGTGCCACGCCCAGTAATGGCTAAAAGGCGTGATGATATATTTTTATATTTTTTGTTTGTTTTATGAATTATTTTAGGGTTCATGTTACCCCATTTGATGGGGTATAATGTAATGTTATGTATGTATGAACTAGGTATATATGTTTGTAAATGTTTACCGGGTACTTTTGATTTCCAAGAAACTGATTTTCCATGCTAAAAATTGTCATTGAAATATAAGATAAAATCAACAATATATGAATAAATAAATATATCATCTCGCCTTTTACCGAAGCAGATCTCACTTCAATCATGAGGAAATTTAAATAATCAAAACAAATGGCAGTTCATAAATAAAAGCAAAAGATCATTCAAAACTATACCAAAGATCTTAATGATAAATTAATCCTTCAGTAATTTCTGAAATCGTGGTTTTACGTATGTAATGTACATTATTGAATCAGCCTTTAACTAATTCCAATTTTGATCACATTAAAAGTAATGGGATCGCGAAATATTTGTGATTTTTGCTTTCAAAGGCTCGAAAAAGTTTGAAAACCACTGCACTACTATCATTACGTAGCTTTCATGTTCGTAGAAATATTTCTAATAAAAAAATAATTTCATTATCAAGTTCCTTGTAGAGTTTTATTAAAAGTTTTCAAACAACGAAACGGATAAATAACAAATTAAACCATGGTGATAAATTCCCATAAGTGTCTCATTTTATAACTAAATTTAAATTGGATGATTCAAAACATCAGATCTGAGACGTAAAATTTAACGCAATAAATGTTTATGAGTTCTTTTACGAGTCATTTTAACTGCAGTTCGCCTTTGATAGACGCAAATAATAATACAATAAATTTTAGTATGCGGGGGCGACGTTTGACGCCGGGACGCCACGAAGAAGAAGACGACGACACTGGGATGCGGCACGCACACAGCTGATAACGTTTTCTCTGCGAGGTTACGTCGCTCGCTTTTTCCGACTTTATTTCGCTCAAAAGGATTTTAATAGCTTTGTCTGTTTTCTTTGCCAGTAACTACTTTTTTATTCTGGTTATATACGCCCTTAAAAACATATTTCCTACAAATACTTTAATTCAATTTTCTTTATCTATTTCAACTATCATTTATTCACACCATATGGGGTAGGTGGCTCAGTGGTATCAAGTCCTAAGAACCCTGGTTCAATACCCAACAGCCGACAAACATTTTCACCAATTTAAAATTACCTCTGTGGCTCCCACACCACTAACATCTTTGGGAGTCATGATTTAACAGCTAGTAACCGCACTTCACGCGCATAAATATATCTCTTACCAAGATCTGCTTCGGCAGAGTGCCACACCCAGTAATGGGTAAAAGGTGTGATACAATATATTTATTTATAATCAAAAATTGGGTATAATAAGTGAATGTAAGATAAGTGCAATGGCGTGTACTATAAGGTGGATGAATCAATACGATGGAATGATTGGAATGTTGGTCGTATGTTGTCAGCTGTTCCGCGAAGGGTGTCTGGAAGGGGTGGTAGAATTCAGCACATTCCTGCCGACTGGTGTTCTAGTGCGATATGTGTCCAACAGAGGCGCTCGCTCCGCGAATCTGACTTGGTAATGTGGTGCAGCACATTTCCATAAAATTTGTAATCGGCGTCGACGTCAGTGGTGGCAAGGGTAGCACAGACGCTCGCCGTCGTTCCGGTAGTTGAGGTGGTCCAGTACACCGCATTCAACTTTAAAAATCGATAGCGACGGGTTCCCATTCGGATATTAGAATTTCTTTTCATTGCACTTTGCTACTTGCTGACCCCTACCCCCTACCCTTACCCCCTCTTCAACTTGGACCAGGGCATACAACGTCAACCTGTGCGTGACGTACATAAATGTATGTTTGTACTGTTACATTCTGTTGAATTTATATCGAAATTTTATTCACATTCTGAATCACAAATTTGAAATTTCCTTCTCGCCCCTCTGCACCTGCTGCACCCTAAATACAATCACTTTAATCTATGCACAATGCACCAAACTACGGAAAAATTATTTACAAGAAACTTTAACCTGATAACAAATTGAATCTTTTGTTTTTTGTTTTTTAGAAGCTACGTCAAACTTTTCTGCTTATACTTCGGCGAACAGTCGAACCACAAAACTTTAATACGAAATCGAGAAATTGTGCAGCACGTTAAAATTTTACGGGGGATGCAAAAGATGCACATTTGTTTAGATAAAGTAAAATTTACAAAAAATACTCCTCAGGCTAATATTCAATTAATTTTAAATATGATATATTTAGAAAATATGTAAAATTGAAAAATTGACAATTAAGTAATCTAAGTAACACAATAAACAATCAAATGTTAACAGATTTTGTTTTGCCTTAACTTTACGGCATTTGAATCCAAAGAACCTGAGTTCAAATCCCATTAAAGCTATAACTATATGAACTAGCACATTTGGGATCGGTGAGTCCAGACCCTGAATTTTAATTGGGATTAAGTTCCTGTTGTGCAGAGTAGCATAAATCACTTACCGAGGTCAGTTACGATAGAATGACACACCTAGCAGTAGAAAATAAATAAATAAATAAATATATCATCACGCCTTCTACCCATTACTGGGTGTGGCACTCTGCTGAAGCAGATCTCGGTAAGTGATATATTTTGCGCGTGAAGTGCGGTTACCAGCCGTCAAATCACGGCCCCCAAACATGTTAGTGGTGGAGGAGCCACAGGGATAGCTTTTTTCAAATTATGAAAATTTGTCGCATGTGGGAATCGAACCAGGGACCTCAGGATCCACAGACCGACTTCATACCACTGAGCTAGCAGTAGAAAAAGTGTGATATTTAGAATTTAGGAATTGGGGAAAGAAATTAGGAATTCACATAAGTACATCTTCGAATAGTATACTACTAATGACATCTGCAGTTTGTAAATTGAATTGTTTGACTTTTAGACATTTAGATATTAAATACAGTATGATTTTCCATTTTCCTGGACGTAGTTTGATTTTGTAATTAGATGAACTACTTGGTGGCGTTTGAACGTTAAACAGACTCATTAATTCATTGTTTGCAGTGAAATTCCACTGCTGACGCAGGAATTAAATTATATTTTAAATTTGTTCATCATACTCAAACTCATTACTAATTAAAACAAATTAATATTTGAAGTAATTAATTTTCCCTGTTAATTAATCGACTTGTAGATTGAAATATAAATATTTACCAGATAAAAAAAAAATTAAAAAGCAACTTTATTTCTAATAAAAATAAAGAGAAAAATGTAAATACAGATTTGAACCCATCGTGGCGTAGATAGTTAACGCATACGACCGGAATTCGTAAGGTCTCAGGTTCAAATTCTGGCGATAACCCAATTTTTATCTTTACAATTATATGGGGTAGTGACTCAGTGATATCAAGCCTGCATGCGGATCCTAAGAACCCTGGTTCGATCCCCACAGCTCACAAACAACTTTTATCATATTAAAATAACCCCTGTGTCTCCTCTCCACTAACATCTTTGGGGGCCGTGATTTGACGGCTGGTAACCGCACTTTACGCGCATAAATATATCACTTACCGAGATCTGTTCCGGCAGAGTGCCACACCCAGTCATGGGTAAAAGCGTGATGATATATATATATATATATTTATTTATTTTATTATTATAATTTAACTTTATTTATAGTTTTATTTAAAGTTATTAATCTAATCAGCATGTTTTATATATCACATGATAGCTGTATTTCATTTGCCATTTGGTTCAGGTAAATCAGTTCAGATAAATTAGACATCATGTCAAACTGAACTGAACTACGGAAACTGATGGATTATTTTAAAATGAATCAGCCGAATAAATAAGTGATCTGGTTCAGTAAATGTAAGTAAATAAATATGTCTGATGTATGCGTTACTATGACAACCCTCGGAAAAAATTATACGAAATGATTTTATTATGAACCATATTTTTGTTCTGTTTTTACTTTACTTATTCAATCATAAAACTTAACGAGGCTTTCAGTACGCAATGATAATAATTTTTATTTTTAAATAAATGTATTCAACTGTTACATCAACTTCTTTTGACGCATTCATATTATGATGATTATATACACAGAATGCAAATGTTTAATGGATTAATGTATCTATCAGTAACATCATAATAAAATGAATAAATGAGCTTATAAAGGAAGTACACGGCATTAGGAAAATGGAGATCCGATATTCGATGATCTTTATCTTGATGAATAAAAAAGAAAACACGCATTCAACCTGTAGGCATTGTACGTTTTCATATTAAAATAATTGTCGAATTTATGGAACCGTCCGATATCGATTATACGATCACATATTACACATATTTTTATTTATTTTTATAAATGTTGACACAGAATATTGTATTATATTATAGGTACAGTCGATTCAAAAATATAGCAAAGCCCATATGATGTGTTGCTTGTGTTCTGAGCATACAAATTGTTTCTTTTTCAAAATTAAAATACAGTTATGATGAATGTGGTAGGTAGACTGTGAATTTGAGAATCTGGGTTGAATTCCCATGGATTAACAGAAAATATTGTATTTCAAAATTAAAATACACTTTTGGTGAATGGGGTAGGTGGACTATAGATTAAAAAAAAAAATATATATCATCATGTCTTCTACCCATTACTGGGTGTGGCACTCTGCCGAAGCAGATCTCGGTAAGTGATATATTTTGCGCGTGAAGTGCGGTTACCAGTCGTCAAATCACGGCCCCCAAAGATGTTAGTGGTGGGGAGCCACAGGGGTAGCTTTTTTTGAAATTATGAAAATTGTTTGTCACCTGTGGGAATCGAACCAGGGTTCTCAGGATCCACAGGCCGACTTCATACCACTGAGCTAGCCACCCCATTGACTATAGATTTGAAAATCTGAATTGGATTCCCATGGATTTACAGAGAATATTGTATTTTATTATAGGTAAAGTCGAGTCAAAAGTATAGCAAAGTCCCCATTATATATTCCTTGTATTCTAAGGGCGCAAATTGTTTCATTTTCAAATTTAAAATACACTTTTAGTGAATGGGGTAGATAGATCGTGGATTTCCAGACCTAGGTTCGATTTCCACAGCCGACAAACAATTACAACAACATTTAAATTACCCCTGTGTTCCTTCCACTAATATAATTGGGGGCCATGATTTGACAACTGGTAACCGCATTTCATGCGCATAAATAATAATAACAGAGCTCTGCTACGGCAGTATTCCACACTCAGTAATGAGTAGAAGGCGTGATGATATATTTATTTAATTTTGCTTATTAACATTTTCTGTATCCCCTAAAAAACGAAGTAATCTTGATGCCAGACTTTCGGTTTTTCGGTTTATTAAACCTTCGTCACAACAGGAAACATAAATAAACAAATAACCAAAAAAAATTGGTTGTGTATTTATTTTTTAATTATAATCGCTTTCCTAATTATTGTGGTATCCATAAACAGTCTCCATTTATTTGAAACACGCGGTAATAACCTAACAATGTAACGAAAATGAAATATGCTTTATTTGTTCAAAACAAATGAAAGTCTAGATAAAACAACAAAATAGTAGTTACTATGATTGTTTTAGGAAACAGTCCACCATCAACATAAAGGCAGCGGTAAACAAATTAGTCCCGCCATGTTTTTTCGGTCCACGCAGTGCAATCGCAATCGCGTGCTGCTCGTAATTTCAAATGTAAACACGGTGAAAGCTGGCAGTGCTCTGGTAATTGCACCCTCGCCACGAGCCGCCACTGGCGTACACCCGCTACTGATGACATCTGCTAACATGTCGCCAGTGTCGCTAACACACAACGCGCTTAATAATTTAAATGTCAGCGTCAATTTCTGCTCGAGGTTTTTTTGTTTTTGCCCCAACCGACTGTGATTAGTTTTGATATGACTTTGTAAGCTTTTTTCGGCTTTTTGATTGGTTCATTTTGTTGGGTAATGCAAATAAAGTTTGTAATGGCAGACAGAAATTTTTAATTAATTTCAGAATTACTTCGTTCGTGGTACCGAAAATACACACGTGTAAAATTGCAATATAGTAAGATTCAGTTACATATATTATGATATTAATTTAATTCACGTTTTTAATAGATACCATTCATGCATTTTTATTAAAAATATTTACCGTCCAGTGGGGTAATGCCTGTTTTCCACTGAGCAAGCGCAAGCTGCAATTGCAACTTGCAAGTTTAACGTTCAACTAGTTGCACCAAAATGTTGCAGAGTAATTTTTTTCACTTTGCATTCAGCAACTTGCAAACTGCAATATAATATTAATTTGTTTACAAATTTTTGTCGTTACTAACTTCATATTATATCAGTTTAACCTCTTATATCACTTGTATTATTGACATTCGTTTCATATGTTACTTTGCATTGATATAAAAATTTATTCTTATAAGTATTTGCACAATGATTTGCTATGCAGTAAATCATTTTAATGTCCTTAACCCAACTTTATCGTTTTTGACATTTGTAATAAGTTGGTAGCATTCTAACAAACTTAAAATTACTAGAAATAACTAACAATGGCCTTGCAAGTCTTGCAAAAATTAGAACATGTTCTAATTCGTGCAAGAGGTTGATGCAAGATTGCTTCTTGCACTTGCACTTGCAATTTCTGTATTACACTCGTTCAAGATTGCTTCAACTTGTTGAAAATGCACTTGCAATATTGCTCAGTGTAAAACAGGCATAACACGAACCATCTAAACACTAACTACGCATAAACAATCCCATTCTTAAACAAGATTTAGCTAATTTTAATTTTTGGTTTAGTCAATTAAGCTCAACCATATTGTCAAATAACCCTAATACAATTAGTTTTTAATGTAAGTAGCATAATCTTTAATTTTTTTATGGGGTGGCTAGCTCAGTGGTATGAAGTCGGCCTATGGATCCTAAAAACCCTAGTTCGATTCCCACACGCGACAAACAATTTTCATAATTTCAAAAGCTACCCCTGAGGCCCCTCCACCACTAACATCTTTGGGGGCCGTGATTTGACGACTGGCAACCGCACTTCACTCGTAAAATATATCACTTACCGAGATCTGCTATGGCAGAGTGCCATAGCAAAATGAAAATTGTTTGTCAGCTGTGAGAATCGTACCAGGGTTCTCAGGATCCACAGGCCGACTCGATACCACTGAGCCACCTACCCCATAATATGTATGTATGTAGTAAAATCGAAGTTAGGTTCCCATTTCCGTCCAATCCGATATTTTTGTTGTAATGCGCAATGTAATATCTCGTGTCTGGTATGAGTGGCCAGTGTACGAGTCCTCTCCTCACAGAAAGTGAGAACAATTTAATGAGTTCGTGTCGACAGGCCGAGAATTTCGTTTGTGCTGGCCGGCGTGAAGCGTCGGCGTCGGTAGCGTCGACAGCGGCAGCGCGTGAAATTGAAGAAATTACTAAGTTATTGGTACAGAAAACAAAGTTAATCTTCGAAATTGTGCGCCCAAGTACCGAAAGTAATTTATCCGGAGGGGGCGCACGCACGTCACTGCGACGGAATCCAGGGAATCGAATTACTAGGGGGCCCTGCGGCCCTTGCCTTCGCCCTTCGTGACATTACTACACACGCTAAGAGCACGAGTCCTACGTGATGATGGTGCCATATACACATTAGGCTTGTTACATTTTTTTTTTTATAAATGGAAGGAAATAAAAATGGCGTAATACCTTTTTTAAGTAACATCATGATAATGTAATAACTATCTATTATATTAGATTCGTTGTTAGGAATAAGTGTGAGTAATTTGAGATGTTTTACACATATGTTATGTACGTCGAAGAAAGTTGAATGATACGCGAATAGGAGTGATTGGATAGATGTGATTGAAGGTTTGTTGTGTGACAAATGATTTTGAGTGTAATAAATAAATGAGTTTATATGGAGTGATATATGAATGTGGTTAAAGTGAGGGTGGTGTGTTTGGATGAGAATGTTTGACGAGGACTGATTATTTGATGAATGTAATGAGTGAATATTTTATGAATGATTTTAGGGTTCGTGCTACGTCATTTGATGGGATATAGCGGGACGATATGTATATATGTATGTACGTATATGGTTTTTTAATAACTTAAGATGAAATGGTAGAAAAAAATATGTATGTATCACGAGCGCAAAGAGTCTTTGTTTCTTTTACATTATTGTAGCTCGAGTAAGAGAGTTGTTCATATTTTACCCACCCAAAAAACCCAAATAAACCCATTAAAAAACCCATTTGGATGAATGGTTGAAAATTCACCCAGGGTAAATTTTAAGATAGAGTCAAATATCGGAACATAAATATCTTTTTTTTATTTTACAGTGTAAAAATACGTAATCTCTATACAAAATAAAACGTTTAACTTAAATGATCATTTATTACATCACATCGTAGTATCACATTGCATCACTTTAGCAAATGTCAAACTGGATTAAGATCAAATATTATTTGTTTTATATTATATTAGTATTACAAAAACTGATTGATTTCTAATCTTTTTACCGACAAATTTGAAATATAGTTTTAAATTAAATAAGTATGACAATACATAATAGAGCGTATTATGTTTTTAATTCACAATAAAATAAATATATTTTTGGAATTGTTACATAATAGTACATAAATTTTGTTTTAATGTTTAGTAGTATATAATATACATTTCAAACATTATATACAAAAATAATCTATAATTAAATAACTTGAATTACAAAGGGTATTTGTCAATATTTCAATAAACCCAATAATGTCCAAATAAACCCAATAAAACCCAAAAAAACCCAGTGGATCCGGGTTTTTTTAAAAACCCCGGTTTTTTCAACCCTGTCGAGTAACAAAGAATTACTTTATGTTATTAATACCCAAATAGCTATTTTGTATCCCATAGTAAATGCATTGTTTTAAAACAAGAATTAGTAATTTTTGTTGAGTAAACAATTCCAAACTAGTAAAAATATTATCGTGTTTACCTATTGGTATGTTCGTTTAGCTAGGAAGTGGATGCATGCAAAATGAAGTATATTTGTGTAACTAGTAATGAAGTAAATGAATGTTTGTGTAACTTTTGCAATTAATGTCCCCGACTGACGAGTTGCCAATGTGAGCACAAACGTCAGCCGCTTCTGATATTTATTTTGACGATTCCATACGGCGTCGCAGGAAGGAAGTACTTGCACGGGGGTGTAGCGGAAGGGGGCGGTGACGGTGGTAGGCCGATGTTTTGGTGAAATTTGCAATTCCATGTTTTCATTAGCCCGGTACGGCGAAGCGACGTGAGCATAAATCACTGTTTTGCGATATTGCAGATTTGGAGGTGACCGTAACCACGAGACTACGTTATTATTCTGATTAAAATGCGCGCAAAAACAATCGCACGGAGGTTTTTTGCCCCCTGAGCACGGACGCTACTGCCGCGGGCGGTCGACGCGGTCAGCTGGTAAATTACATTTTGCTGTGATCCTTTCTTCCGGACCAAACTTTGCCCTTAATGTAATACAAGATATAGAGCTCCAACTTCGTAAAAAATGCTTTTAAAAGTGACAAATAAAATTGCTTCAAATGAAAACGTGATTACATTACATTTTGTCTTCGGGGGCCATGCAAACGAACCTGTTAAAAATCTCACGTGCAGAAAAAAATTGCAATCGTTTTTCTCAGCAAGAAGTTGTACTGACTTCTGCTTACGAATATATCCAAAAAATACTATTGTTTCAAAGTGGTTCAGATTTTACTACGAGCTATGGGATGGCTAGCACAGTGGTATGAAGTCGGCCTGTGAATCCTGAGGTCCCTGGTTCGATTCCCACAGGCGACAAATTTTCATAATTTGAAAAAGCTATCCCTGTGACTCCTCTACCACTAACATGTTTGGGGGCCGTGATTTGACGACTGGTAACCGCACTTCACGCGCAAAATATATCACTTACCGAGCTTTAGCAGAGTGCCACACCCAGTAATGGATAGAAGGCGTGATGATATATTTATTTTTATTTTTTCTTACGTCACGTAACAAATTATTAAATAATAACAATTTATAAATCATTTAATTCACTTTCAAAAACAAGAGCAGAGCGACACTCCCTTCATTTCTTATCTTTTTGTTTAATTTTCAGTTACTGCATTATGTAGTAGTAATTTGTAGACACATGAGTTTACATATTTTCTTTAAATTTAAAATATTTATGTGTATTATAAATCCGGCCAGTAATACATCCTAAAGTAAAATTTTATATTTGGTTTAAATAAATTTGCTTTTACTTATTTACTTAATTTTTAGCAGTGCAATTAAACATAAATGATTTATCAAATTAATTACGTTTGTCTTTTGTTACAGGTAAGCATCTTATTAATTATGCGGTACAATCAACGTCTTCTGCCTTTTACCTTCGAAGTACAGTTCTTGCAAAAAACGGAAGTAAGTGACTTTTTAATATAAATAATGTATAAATATACCATTATTAATTTAATTATTTATAAGGAACGCGTGGCTAGCTCAGTGGTATGAAGTCGGCCTGTGGATCCTGAGAAACCTGGTTCGGTTCTCACAGGCGACAAACAATTTTCATAATTTCAAAAATTACCCCTATCGCTCCTCTATCACTAACATGTTTGGGGGCCGTGATTTGACGGCTGGTAACCGCACTTCACGCGCAAAATATATCACTTACCGATATCTGCTTCGTCAGAGTGCGACACCCAGTAATGGGTAGAAGGCGTTATGATATATTTAATTATATTTATATAAGAAACGGAATCAAACATTTTTATGGGTACATTCCAATATTTTTCCTGCTATCCTGCTCTGTTTACTACCCTTAATATAAAGTCACCCCACCCTTAAAGTCTGTAAACCTCACAAAAAATCGTGCAAACTTTTCACGGCGTTTGAGCTAAGTGCGAGGGTTAATCAATTTAGCGAATTTCGATTGAACAATTTCCGACTACATTCCATTTAGTTCCGACTCCAACTATCGTAAGAATTAAACTGAAAGTGAAATCTATGATAAATGACGATCAAAACAAAATAAATGACTGTGCAATGTTCGTGATTTCCCGTAATAACATTCTAAATTGTTTTACTTTGACTAACAATAGCAGTCGGATTCAATAATTCATGTGCGCTCATTTAATAACAAACGAAATGTGATGCAAGTGCATGTAGCAGTGCGCTGTGACGTGAGGGAATATTGCGAATTGCAAACTAGACCACAAAGCACACTTTATATGCATCTTTTTGATTTATTTTCAAATGGATTTCATGCGATATTACTTCATAAATTATTACAATATTTTATGTTTCAAATATTTTATCTGATACTCTTTGAACACTAAATTTACTTTAGCTATTTTCGTGAATCGCTTTTATTGAGTGAAATATTTTATAGAATGGGGTATGTTGCTCAGTGGTATCGAGTCGGACTGTGGGTTTGAGATCTTCGGTTCGATTCCCACAGCCGACAAACAGTTTTCACGACATAAAAATTACTCTTGTGGCTCTTCCCTCCCCCCATACATTTTAATGAGAAGGAGCAATAAGGGTAATTTTAATGTGGTGAAAATTGTTTGTCGGATGTGAAAATCGAACCCGGATTAACAAATCCACACTCTGACTAGATACTATATATGATGAATAATTTAATTTTTATATGGCGTAGTATCATTCGGCCTGTGGAGCTTGAGAACCTCGGTGAGGGCCGTGATTTGACGGCTGATAACTGCATTTTACGCGCATAAATATATCACTTATCGAGATCTGCTTCGGCAGAGTGCCCCGCCCAGTAATGGATAAAAGGCGTGATGATATATTCATTTATTTATATATTTATATATCAAAATTAAAAATTGGTAATTAATAAAAATAAGTTTAATAAACTGTTAAAAATAAAAATATGTACGGGTGTTAATTATTTTCTTTATTCCGTCAAAGAGTGGCTAGCTCAGTGGTATGAAGTCGGCCTGTGGATCCTGAGAACCCTTGTTCGATTCCCACAGGCGACAAACAATTTTCATAATTTCAAGAGCTACCCCTGTGGCTCCTCCACCACTAACATCTTTGGAGGCCGTGATTTGACGACTGGTAACCGCACTTCACGCGCAAAATATGTCACTTACCGAGATCTGCTTCGGCAGAGTGCTACACCCAGTAATGGGTAGAGAGGCGTGATGATATATTTATTTATTTTATTTTATTTGTCATAAAGAAAATTCTGAAAGAGAATTCAACAAAAATGTCAAAAGTAAAACGTCTAAATTGAAATATGCCATCTTTATTTCTGTTAAAGAAGTTTCCATTTTAAATAAGTGAGCGAATAAAGAACTGATTAAAATCATTAGGAATTTACAGATAACTGTTCCTGGAGCTTCCTCGATACGAGATCATTTATTTAGAAATTTCGGTCCGGTTTGGACGCCGTAAATTGAAGTTGCGCTCAGTGGCTGGAAAGGCGATATGATAGCGGGAGCGACGGTGGGGCCGAGAGATCACAAGTTCGTTATATTTCGGGATTACGGTCCTGGTGTCCGCGATATTTATTAAATCCTGCCGAGAGACCAGAAAATACATTCCGCTAGGAACGATAACTTGGCGGTAAGCCCCTCTATACTGCACCGTGTTGTAATATTAAACATAATAAAATTTTCTTTTTCCTTTTTGTAAATATATATATCTTACGTTCTAAAAGGGACCGTTGTTCGACTGACTATTCCACGTAAAATGTTGCACAGATTCGCAACAAATTTCTACTTTCGTCAACTTTATTTTCTGTCATTGTTATTTGCAATAGTTCTCTCTTTTTAAGGGAAAATTAAGTACATGTATACCGTGTGTCCCACGGAAATGTTGGCATAGGGGATTAAAATGTCAAATCAGTTTTTTATAAATAAAAAGTGTCCGGCGAGCAATCATGAGACCAAATCTTATATCAAAATACTCAGTGGCGTATCTGGGGTGGGGGGGGGGGGCGGTGCGCACCGGGCGGCACATATTTTAGGGCGGCATTTTTTATATTTAGTTTTAGTTGTAAAAAAACAACTTGTTCACTTCATAAGTTTACTATTCGATTTCTACGAATTATGAATTACCTACTATATAATTTCGAATATTTTTCTTCATCGTCAAGTCAATGTAGAGTTGAAAATATTATCTCAAAAATTCCTTTATTACTACCTAATTTAAATATGGCATCCAATGGTAAAAAAGTTCCCCACCTATAGTTTGTCTCAATTACAATTTTTTATTTATGTTTTTTAATTTAATGGAGTAATGGCTCAGTGGTTTCAAGTGGCCTGTGGATCCTGAGGATCCCGGTTTGATTCCCACAACCGACAAACAATTTTCACCAAATTCGATACCACTGAAATTTTTACTTATGTTTTTTTAATGTTTTTTATAAATTTAATATTTCACTCATTCATTTATTGTGCTGATAATTGTAATTCGGATTGCAAGTTTTAAAATTCTTTCATTAATTGATAATTGTAATAGCTAATTGTAATTACGAATTTGAGGTTCAGATTTTGCTCAATTTAAATTTACAAAATCATTTTAGCTAATTAAAACTAACAACATACGTGTATATATTCAATAAAACATTTCAAATAAGACCATAGATTAGAATTTAAATGAAATTTTCCGAAGTAAAAGTGACCTGAAATAATTACTAAAATGTATAAATAAAAAATAGCATAACAAGAGGGAGAATGTAGTGATTGTTCAATTACATCGCTGTAGAGTCGCCAGGGTGCAGGGCGCTAGCAAGGGAGGTTAATACCTCGTGTCACGCGACGCTACCGACGCCGCCGACGCCACGCTGCACATCGATAACGTATGGCGCTGTCCGCTAATGAAGATTCATTCCTCCTTGCAGTGCAGCCAACCTAATCTACTTGATTATTTACATTGGATTACATTATTCCCTTTCCCGCCGACCGATTAAACTGCATATATTTTTGTCAAAAACTGACGGTGCTGCCACATAAATTCCCGCGGCGGCATTCGTTTTCATTACAGCGCGGTATTTGCATGAAAGTCGATGATTACTTAGTATACTATGCATATTAATTAACTACGAGAACTTATGGTCTAGTAGAAGTTTCATTATTTGTAGAGCTAACTCTGATAAAAATGATTTACAGCATTTAATTAAAAATTATTACCGTATGTAAACCTGATATGTTTTATAAAATTAATTATATGATCGTATCTAAAACTTTATGGGGTAGGTGGCTTAGTGGTATCGAGCCGGCCTGTGGATTTGATAACTTGGGTTCGATTTCTATAGTCGACAAACAATTTTCACAACATTAAAATTACCCCTTAATGGCTCAGTGGTATCGAGTCGGCCTGTGGATGCTGAGAATCCTGGTTCGATTCCCACAGATGACACACAATTTTCACCATTTTATAAATTACTCCTGTGGCTTCCCCACCGCTAACATCTTTGGAGGCCGTGATTTGACGGCTGGTAACCGCACTTCACGCGCACTCTGCCGAAACAGATCTCTTCAAGTGATATATATATATATATATATATATATCACTTGCAGAGATCTGTTTCGGCAGAGTGCCACATCCAGTAATGAGTAAAAGGCGTGATGATATATTTATAAAATTATCTCTGTGACTCCCTCTCCACTAACATATTTGGAGGTCGTGATTTGTCAGCTGGTAACCGCACTTTACGCGCATAAATATATCACTTACCAAGATCTGTTACGGCAGAGTGCCACGCCCAATAATGGGTAAAGACATGATGATATATTTATTTATTAAAACTTTACAGGGATTATATAATGTGTATTCATGTGAAAGTTGGCGAAACTGTAACCGAAACTGGTATCTTTTTGTATTAGTTCAATATTGAAACCCAAATAAACAATACTTTTGTTAAAAGTTTTGAAACGTATGTGCTTAGTTCTATTTACAACTGAATTAACACATTCGTGGCAAAAACCTGCAGTTGCTATGGCAACGTGTACATGTCGTGTGTGAAGAGAGACATCAAAGTGTGCGTCGGCGACTAGAGTTATTAGGCGCTAATGTGAATGTCATTAACACTGCGCCGATCTTGCGATTGTTTTAATTAAAGCGTTCATTATTCGTGTTTGATGGTGTACTTGTGACTCTATTATCTCGTAATGAAATTATTTTCCATATTCCACTCTACCTTTGAATCTCATTTGTTACAATTAACCCTGCACGAAGTTCCACCGCGATTATAAGACACTATACCCTCAGTGAAAACTGCTAATTAAGTACTTTAAATAGTCAATTTATAATTCTTGTCTAAGGTATAGTAGATCTGCAGTTGCAAATCCCGGTAGATGGCAGCATACGTACATTAATCTAGATCAATGGTTTTCAAAGTAGGGGTCGCGAAGATATTGGAAGGGTGTCGTCGGATGCTATTTACAAATTTAAAAATACATGCCTCCAAAGATTCATCCCGTTGCAAACTTTTGTTTAAATTTTAAGAATTAATGAAATTAAATATATAATATATACTATTTATTTAGATGTTTGTATTCACGTTTGTTTCTATTTACGGTTAATTTAAAAAAAATATGAAACTAGATATGAAATTGTGAATTTCACCATTTAATTCCTTATATATTATTACTTAATGATGCATATTTTGATCCCCAATATATATTTTTTAATTGCCGGAGTCGTGATGGCAAAAATGTCTGTTAATGAAAATGCCAATTTTTTTTGTTGGTCCTATTTAAAAACCGAAAAAAAATTAAATTTGGGTCTATATAAGTCAGACTACGAGAAATTGAATCCCGTTGAGCGCATTTTCATATCTGTTTTAGTTTTTAAGCTACAGCGATTTTTGTCTTTTTGAAAAGTTCAACTTTGCAGGTCAATATCTCGAAAACTAAAAGAGATATTGAAATGCGGTTTGAACGAGAGTATTTCTCGTGCTTCAACAAACTTATACCGAAATTTTGAAAATTTTGAAAATTTTAGCAATTTTTTCAAAATTTTCATTTATCAATATTTTAAAAAATTGAACAGATAATAAAAATTTTAGACTTTTAAAACATCTCAAATTTGAAAGCCATTATTTCGAAAACTAAAAGAGATATTGAAATGCGGTTTGAACGAGTGTATTTCTTGTGCTCCAATTAACTTATACAGAAATTGAGAAAATTTTGAAAATTTATCATATTTTTTTCAAAATTTTCATTTTTCAATATTTCAAAAAAAATACAAGATAATAAAAATCTGTGAACACCAATGAATTCCTCTCGTAAAAGTACATAGGTATGCAAAATTTCAGGCAAAAATTCGCACTGATAATGTTTTTATTAAAAAAAAACGAAAAATCACTGTTTTTTGAAGATTTTTGAAGGGGTACCCTTAAGTTTTTTACGAATTTTGGCCATTTTTAGTTTTTTTACTCTAAAAGTTGTATCCGTAGAGCAAAAATTCTGAAATTTTACATACATATGTATTTTTTTACGAGGAAACTACTGATGTTTACAGATTTTCATTATCTTGTCAAGTTTTTGAAATATGGGCAAAAGAAAATTTTGAAAAAATTTGAATATTTTCAAAATTTTCAAAATTTCAGTATAAGTTAATTAGAGCACGAGAAATACACTCGTTCAAACCGAATTTCAATATCTCTTTTAGTTTTCGAGATATGGGCCTTCAAAGTTGAGCTTGTCAAAAAGTCAAAAATCGCTATAACTTAAAAACTAAAAAAGATATGAAGATGCGCTCAACGGCATTCGATTTCCCATCGTCTGAATGATATAGAACCATATTTTGAAATTTTTCTATTTTTAATTGGTTCAACAAAAAAATTGCATTTTCATTAAACGAATTTTTGCGATCATGTCTCCGGCGATTAAAAAAAAATATTTTTGAGTATCAAAAAAAAAATATATATATATATATATATATATATATCTACGCAGAAATATATGTGGAATCGAATGGTGAAATCCTGAATTTCATAACTAGTGTTATATTATTTTAAATTAATCTTTAAAGTGGTACCATCAATTACAACAGATTGAAATTTAAATATGTTATTTTTCATAAGTTTCTACATTAGCATGAAAATTTGTTGTTATACATATAATTAACTACTTGGAACAGATTCCACTGATAAGGTACTGTAATTAGGATGAAGTTCCTGTTATGCAGCGAATATTTCTGTTCCCTCCGTGAAAGAATCAGCGATTTAAGTTTGTTGGAAATGTATAGAGGCGTATAGAGACGCCTATAGAGACCGTAGAGCAAACGGAAATTTTTCATGCGTACAGGAAACAAATTGTGACGTGAACCCAAAATTGAAGCAGAGGTCGTACAGGAAATTGGACCGCGATCCTGTCAAGATAAACTCACTCACGAATTTATTTCAAATTACCCTCGGCAATCTTACAGCCGCAAGCCGGATTCGGACCCGGATCTGTGATCTTGTCTAACTGAGAGTGACGTGCATATTCCTAGTGACCGCTATTATTGAACTAAGTTTGTTCCAAGTTTTCAATTTCGCCGACATCGCGTGCCGTCAGTAATTTCAAATGTAAACCTTGTGAAAGGTTGATACGGTAACGGTAACGGTAATTACTGCTATGTTACCGCGACTGCTACCGAACACCGGATAATTTAACTGTCATCGTTAATTCCTGTGCTTTTTGTTCTACGTTTTATAAATGAAAAAATCTTATTTTTAGACCGGCTGTCCGAATGTCATTCGTCTCTGCACGAGAAATAATCTTTTTCAGACCTAATTAATTTTTCTCATTTCATTTTCAGAATTTTACCAAATAACATCTGCCGTTTATATTTTCCGTTGTGCAAATGTTTCCAAATTATTTCATACCCAAATGTTTCACGTGAAAATAATAAATATTATTGATTTATTTATGTACTGGCAGATTTTTATTCCGAATTGAAATAAAAGTTATTTTTCTGAAACCGGGCAAGAAAGTGCCTACTATCCTGACCAATTTTAGTATGGAAAGTAGATTTTTATAAAAACAGTTAAGTGAAGTACGTATCCAAGGCTACAACAAAAACAACAGTCTGGTAAAGTACAAAACAGTCTGGTAAAGATTTTACCTGCCTGTTTTGTATTTTATCTGAATGTTTTTTATTTGTTGTAACCTTGGATACATAGTCTGCTGTGAATACAATTCATATCACGAAATTTCAATATTTTGAGTTATTTATGATTAATTATTGATTAAATTAAACGGTTTCAGTAAAAATAGTATACATAACACGTCAGAAAAGTGTTTTTTTCTGAAAAGCGGCAAGAAAGTGCTCACTTTTCTCACTAATTTTAGTCTGGAAAGAAGATTTTTACAAAAACAGTCTTGTAAAGTACGTATGTGGGATGGCTAGCTCAGTGGTATGAAGTCGGCCTGTGGATCCTAAGAACCCTGGTTCGATTCCCACAGACGACAAACAATTTTCATAATTTCAAAAGCTACTCCTGTGGCTCTTCCACCATTAACATCTTTGGGGGGCCGTGATTTGACGATTGATAACCGCACTTGACGCGCAAAATATATCACTTACCGAGATCTGCTTCGGCAGAGTGCCACACCCAGTAATGGTTAGAAGGCGTGATGATATATTTATTTATTTATATTTTAAAGTAAGTATCCAAGGCTACAACAAAAATAACAGTCTGCTAAAGTACAAAACAGTCTGGTAAAGATTTTACCTGACTGTTATTTTTGTTGTAACTTTGGATACGTAGTCAGTCAGACTAGATTGTAAGACACCAGTAATATCTATGTTGGTGTTCTCTGTCTTCTCCCTTGTGTCAGTTTGGTGGTTGCTGCACTCTTGGCGATGGCGCCAGCGTCGTGTGACACTATAAGCCATTACCCCGCATGTGTTACGACGCCGCGAAAAACTTTATACTGCCTCTAATAGAGCGGAACCGCTCCACGGTACCACGGCGTCTTCACTCACTCACAATCTAATTCTACTAGCGGCGTCGCGACGCCAGCACATCACAAGATGCATTCTCCGACAATATCATCTTCCTGTAGACGACATTTTACATCAAGCACTACTCTCTGTCGAGAGAGCTTTCATACTTCTTAATTAAATAATATTGAGGGGAAGGAGACATTTAATTAATTATTATTTAATTATTTTTTAAAAAAGAAACATACAGTTTGATGTATTTGTTACCCTATTATATAATCCATAATTTATTATAAATAAAAATAAATAACGAAATAAATATACGAGGTTTGTACCAGCTGTCGAGTCATGGTCCCCAAAGATTTTAGTGGAGGTGGAGCCACAGGGGTAATTTTAATGTGGTGAAAATAGTTTGTCATCTGTGGAACTCGAACCGAGGTTCAAAAATCCGTAAGCCGACTCGATATCACTGACCTACCTATTCTATAAACTACTGTTACTGGAATTAATTTCCTATTATGTAGAGTAACAAATAAAAATGTAATTTCTTACGTGAAATGGGGTATATATAGAAAACATCAGACGCTCTTAACTTTAGCACAAAAGGGGTAAAATATGTTTGTGGCATTTTAGCAAGTAGCAAATGATAAATAAATATAAGCAGTTGGGGTTGAAAGTCAAAAGCATATTTCTAGGGGATAATTACGGTGTGGTGTTGGTGGTGGTGTATTAAGAACGCGTTAGTGCTGAGTTTTCCCGCGGCGTGTCGTTCGCATCGTGTTAATAAATTTCCCGGCATCATCTCCTTGCCTTGGAAATGAATTCCGCTCTTAATGCGCCAATACTTTCTTGAATTTATCACTAATATATAACGAGGGCGCATAATAAAGGATAAAAGCGATTCCTTTTATCCATAAATTCACACAAGTGTCTCATTTTATAACTAAATTTAAATGGGGTTTGCTAAAATATGGGCCGAGCGCGCCCCGCAAACCATTGCCTCACCGCCGTCGTAGACATGTATTCACCGCCGCCGAATGTGTTTACGCAAAACTATCAATTCCCTTCGTGTTGGGGGCGGGTCCCACCTCCGTGACGCCGTTCCCGACGCGGTCTTCGTCGCATGAATAATTATACAGGGTGAGGTTTTTTGTTTTTTTTTTGTTTGGACCCTCATTGTTACCAGTGTTACGCCTTCGGTTAAATTAGCGAAGTAGTGCCACTCTTGTGGAGACACTAATGATGTCTTTGTTTTTCCAAAAAAAATGCACAGGTGACTAGATTTGAGAAAAAATGTGAAATTTGCGATTTTCAGTCAATTACTTTAATTCCAAAATAAAGACAAAAGTTTTAAATAGAAGTTGTAAAATAAATAAATAAATCATCACACCCTTTACCCATTACTGGGTGCAGCACTCTGCCGAAGCAGACCTCGGTAAGTGCTTTATTTATGCGCGTGAAGTGCAGTTACCAGACGTCAAACCACGGCCCTCAAAGCTGTTTGTGGTGGGGAAACCACAAGGGTAGTTTTAATGTGGTGAAAATGTTTGTCGGTTGTGGGAATCGAACCAAGGCTTTTAGGACCCACAGGCCGACTCGATACCACTGAGCCACCTGCCCCAATAGATGTTCTTTATAATAATATTAATTTAATAGTATATTAAAGTATATTAGGGTAGCTAGCTTAGTGGTTTCAAGTCGGCCTGTGGATCTTGAGAACTCTGGTTCGATTCCCGCGGGCGACAAACAATTTTCACCACTTTAAAACTACCCCTGTAGCTCCCTCACCACTAACATCTATGGGGGCAGTGATTTGACAGCTGGTAACTGCACTTCACGTGCAAAATATATGTTTTTATGTTCAAATAAAGGAAATGAAATAAATTAATTAAAAAATTCTCTCTTTGCAATGGAATAAAAAAATATAGGTGTTTCCATTTGTATTATATTTCTAAAACTATGAAGTAAGGAAAATCTTTTTATTTCCAAGTGATATCTACAACTTCTATTTAAAACTTTTGTTTCTATCTACCACCATTTTGGAATTAAAATGATTGACTGAAAATCGTAAATTTTCCATTTTTCCTGATCTTGTCACCTGTGCATTTATTTTTTTAAACATTAGAATCACCGCAAAAAAATGACACTACTTTACTAATTTAACCGAATTCGTAGAACTTACAGTTCTTAAGAACTCAATAGTTACCGAAAAAAAAATTCACCCTGTATAGAAAATTTCTTTCACGACGGCGTCCCATGAAAAAATTCCTTAATCAGCGGCAGTGAGAACGGTCGGTGGGCGGAGTGGAGTTTCGGTGCCGTCCCCCAGGACCGGACTTTGTAGTTTTTGCTGTGAGTCTCAGCGGATTCAACCCATTCGCAACTCGGAACTCATCATCCTAGAAGCTTCTCGCTTTCACCGACCATTTTCCTCAATAATTAGTTTTAAACTTATTGCTCTGGTATTTCGTCTCGCACTAATCATAAATGCGGCTGCAAGAGCATGCAAAAGTTGCTAAAACGTAAGCTTTTCGGGCCGGTTGTGCATAAATAATAGTTATTTTTATAACAAGTTCCGAAAAAGGCTCGGCAAGCCTCGTGCGTTAAATTCTGCACGAGCACGTAACCTTTTTCGGCACGTGTTATAAACAATATTTTTCCTACAATTGTGCGATTTAGTAAATCACTAAAATATTATCCAAATTTATAAAATTTTAATGATATTACACGAGAACGATGTTTTACGGCGTTGCTATGGTTTGTTTGTTGATTGCTTGCACATTGTTCTACATTATTTAAAAATATTTTACTAACGACAAGATAATTTTTTCATAATCGTCTAGATTGGAATAGTACAGTGAGTGATTCTTCTTTATCATAAATACCTCCAAAGATAATTGAAGTCCCAGGTCATGCTATGTTGCATCTATTTTCGACAATGACAATCAACCTGCTGCTGGTACTTCTAAAGCCTCCGAAATTGTTGTCAATAATATTACTGTTAATAATTTGAACAGGTACGGAAGAAATCAATGTTTCTTTAGACAATAAAAAATTTTCCACTTTACATTATGTCAATATAAGCACCTGTAACAATTATGTTAATAATATACACACACAATAAATATTATGTATTTCACTTACTTAAAACCATTTATCGATATATTTTACTTTGTTCGGTTCTTTTTATTAATTGTTACTGCAATTTAAGGTTATGTTTATAAACGCCAAAATATACTACTGCATATTTACTAGCGCTGGCTCACTGCATCTTCTTCTTCCATAAGCGTCTGTGGCCAAAATATGAATTACGCGCTTGGCGCGAAATTTAAATCGCTCTCAAAAAAACTTTTTTTTACAGTTGCGTAATGAAGCACTTTCCGCACTAGTGTTTCTTTGCTTTCAGAAACGCACTTGGCCTGCATTCATCTACTTTCCATACGTAACCAAGGCAATAATAGTTACGTAATAACAAAGAAATCGCACAGTTGTAGGAAAATAAATAAATGTATATAGCTAGGCGTATAAAATCGATGGGTTGTTGTCATACCAGAGCGTATGGTATTTCTGTAGAACAGGAATCTTGAGTGCAACCACCATCAGTATAGTATGCAAGTCGTCCTAAGCTTATCGATTCACGACTACAAATTTTATGGAAATTCTTGTGGTGGCCGCGGGCGCCACATAAACACATTACCAATTCAAATGTACGGGAACAAGTTTATAACAGCCGTAAGGATATGATATAACAGTCACGTGTTATTGCAAATGAAAGAGCGAGGAGGTACCGAGATGTCGCCATCGTTGCTACTGCTTAATAAACGTTGTTTATTTTGTGCTGAAACTTGTGACATCGAAATATAATTCTTGGCCGAGAATTTAATGCGTGACACACCGCAAGACGCCGGCTGCTGCCACTGCTGCCACCTTGGGGACCCAAAATAAATATACATCACGGAGAAAATTGAAGCGGCCTGAGAGCTCAGCAAACGTGCAGTTATGGTGACCTACTGCGTTTACACAAACACCAAAACCAGATACACACAAAATTGCACAAAATTATTCACTATTTCACACGCATTTTTACTCACATATATTTTAAGATGGCCACCTTGACTGTTCTTTCTTTTATTGTCACCAATATTTAACAATTTTACTGATTATATATTATTATATATTATGGGGTAATGGTTCAGTGGTACCCTAAGAACCCTGGTTCGATCCCCACAGCCGACAAACATTTTCACCAATTTAAAAATTACCCCTGTGGCTCCCCCACCACTAGCATCTTTGGGGGTCGTGGCTTGACGGCTGATAATCGCACTTCATGTGCATAAATATATCGCTTACCGAGATCTGCTTTGGTAGAGTGCCACACCCAGCAATGGATAAAAGGCATGATGATATATTCATATTTATTTTATATAAATAAATAAATATATCATCACGCCTTCTACCCATTGCTGGGTGTGGCACTTTGCCGCAGCAGATCTCGGTAAGTGATATATTTTTGCGCGTGAAGTGCGGTTACCAGTTGTTAAATTACGGCCCCCAAAGATGTTAGTGGTGGAGGAGCCACAGGGGTAGCTTTTGAAATTATGAAAATTGTTTGTCGCCTGTGGGAATCGAATATAGGGTACCAGGGTTCTCAGGATCCACAGGCCGACTTCATACCACTGAGCTAACCACCCCATATATAAAAATATGTTGTAGAGATTCATGTCTTTTCATTTGCTTTGTGTTGTGTAGCGAGGTAGTGTTTGTAAATATGCGTGGCGGCGCTGCGCGTTTCATATTACTATGTGACCGCAGAGAACATTGCCTGGGTACCGTTACTTTATCATTGTGTTTTTCCTTGGAGAACTCACAAGTATCTACTTAAGCTCACATGACTTATGTTTGTCGAAAAATAAAAATTCTTGCAAAATATTTATCAAGTCATTTCATTTCTGCAGTTCCGCTATTCTTTTCTATTTGTTTTGCGCTGTTTCTGCGTTGTTTTCAACGTTTTCAATGTTTTCGTTCCACATATGAGACTTGTGTTCTCAGTTGTAATTCAAATATTCAAATATTGTGCGTGGCGATTTCATTTTCGCAAAACTGCCTGTCCTCGGAATTTTTACATAATTTATAGTTTATCGTCTTTGTCGAGAAAACCACCCTCACGACTTTCGGTAAATACTGTCACAGTCATATTTATTTCATCTCATTAATTTTATTAGTTAGCTCGTCTTTGCTTATGTCATCTCCTTTTATTAACGCAACTAGGTAATTATGTAATGTTTGATTGAATATTTATTAACCGAATCGTCGGATGGCTTACGTTAGTTACAGTTCATCGTTTGACAAGTAAAGTAGTATTGAGATGGTTAGATATTGTGTTAAGTGCCTGATAGAGTTTCGAGGATATTTATTACAGGTTTAGACGTGAGTCCTCCTTGCGTATGTGAGTTGAGTTGGTTGATGGTATTGTTGAGTTAGCGCAAGTGTGAGCGCATGTTACGGCTGTGGCTGAGTGTGGTCATATGGAGATCCGTGGTTGGTTCCCAATGTCAGCGAGCAGCTTTGGGCTGTAGCGGAACCGTGACTGGCCGCCAACGTGCAGCAAGCAGCTTTGGCTGTAGCGGAACTCTAGTCAGGCCGCCAACGTGCAGCGAGCAGCCTTGTGAGCTGTAGTAACCCTAACCCGGTTACCAACGAGATACGAAAGGTTAGCGAATGTTGTGTGACTTGGCCAAGTATGTGAATGTTATATGACCTGGTCAGTTTGACCTGTGGAGTACTTGATGTGGAGTAGTTGAGATGAATGATTGGAGGTGTGTTCTCACTAAGCTTTAATGCTTATTTAGTATATTCTTTCCAGATGCTAAACCGTGAATAGATATCTTAGGGCTTTCTTAGGACAGGTATTCTCTCAGTATATTTGGGCTGCATATATATATATATATATATATATATATATATATATATATATATATATATATATATATATCGCCGCTACGTTTCATTCGCTTGTAATCACCTATCGTAATAATACTAACCTGAACTGGCGTAGGAAAACAATAGTTATAGACACCTTTCATTAGTTCTTACTTTCATGTTCGGTTAATGTCTTCAATCAATTTATGATCAAAATTCTTTATATTACAGGAGATATTATTTTTTTGAAGTTTTGTGTTGGGGTTGTGATGTCTGAAGTTCGGTTCAGTGGTACTTAACTTGTTTCGTTCAAAGAGTGCAAATAATATACGATTGAATTCTTGAAAAATAATCTTACTATGTTGAAAATCATATTTTATAGAAGTTGCAAACCCAAGAAAATGAAATTAAATTATAATAATAAATATACAACATGTTGAACACGTACATACCAGCAAACGGAGAACAGTTTGAAAAACCAGTGCTAAGATGTCATATTTAGTTACGTTCTACTCCGCATATGTCTCTTATTTACCGCACGAAAATATTTGTGGCCAATGAGAACCTTCGGACATGTGATGTCACTATTTATTTATTTATTTATTTATTTATTTATTTATTTACAGGAGAACCAACAGCAATTGCCAATGGTAGGTTCTCGCAAAATCACATTTATAGTATATTAACGTAAATGAACTGATAATACATATGTTCATATGATAAATAGCGCATATTAAATATATTTTTACATATTACATATAACGGCAAATAATACTTACATCAAATTTGAATTTAAATATTGTATTACTAAATAAATCTACATCAAGAAAAAATTTATTATAGCACAGCATCATGCGACTAAGAGGAGCATTTATGTAACAGTTCGTGTTGTGCTGCGGCAGATAGAATAGACATTGTAATCTTGTGCATTTATGTGGTATGTGGAATCTTATATAAGGCATCAACATACAAGCTTCCAATTTGTTATTCAGAATTTTAAATAGAAATAATTGATCTGCTACCATTCTATGCTTAACTAGTGGAATCATATCTAAAACTATATTTATAATGGCTTATATCTCTGATGTAAAACATAATTTTGAACTATGTTTTTTCAATAGCTATTAAGCTATTATTCAATACATATTTTATGTTTTTATCCTTAAAAAAAAAATATATATATCATCACGCCTTCTATCCATTACCGGATGTGGCACTCTGTCGAAGCAGATCTTGGTAAGTGATATATTTTGCGCGTGAAGTGCGTTATCAAAGATGTTAGTGATGGGGGAGCCACAGTGGTAGTTTTTGAAATGGTGAAAATTGTTTGTCGCCTGTGGGAATCGAAGCAGAGTTCTCAGGATCCACAGGCCGACTTTATACCACTGAGCTAGCTGTCCCATCATCCTTCATTCTTGTTATTTCGATTATGGTACAGGAGCCCATTGCAGAGCCATCAACTTCAATTTCAACTTAAACTACATTTGAGTGGCTCGAATTCCACTATAAGCTTTGATCTTCTGTACTGCAGATTAGCAAATAAATTTAATTCATATTCTTTCCCAAATTAAAGATATCAAAGTAAAAAAATTGAATCGCAAATGTATCAATTTTATTTATTTGTAGAACTTTTAAAATTTCTGTTACGTGCTGACAATTTAAAAGTGAAAACCTGAGAAAGAAATACTCGTACTTCAAACTTTCATTTTAAAACTTTTGAGAAAATTAAATATTTATCTCTTCAGCAAGGATATAAGCAATATCTTGCCCGTGCCACAAATTTCAGGAAGTTTACGTCCTTGCAGGAACAGTGTTATTCTCAACAACAAGCAAGTCATAGTAGGCCTCTCGCTATATATCCTGTCCTCAGGGAGTTATTTCATCCTTGGTGATGGATGTTGGTAGCCCTGCACGTATAAATTCCTCTAAATATTTCCATTGTATGCATGGAGAGAGAAAGAAATCTCTTCTGCGTGTTATTCGGCCATTAATGCTTCTCATTATGCGATAAGTGGATTGAAAAGGATAATTTTCCTCAAGTTTATTTCACTCATAAAACGGAAATAAAAAATTCACTAAAGTGCAAGTAACTTGACTCTTTCAATTAGGCTGGGTAAATTGAATTCAGGGCGAACGTGGCTTAATTGATTAGGAATTCATAAGGTCTCAGGTTCAAACCCTGGCGATATCCCAATTTTTCTCTTTATAATTTAATTTTATTTACTTTATTTTATTTTTATGGGGTGGCTAGCTTAGTGGTATGAAGTCGGCCTGTGGATCCTAAGTTCAATTCCCACAGGCGACAAACATAATTTCAAAAACTACCTCCTCCACCATTAACATCTTTGGGAGCCGTGATTTGACGACTGGTAACCGCACTTCAAGCGCAAAATATATCACTTACCAAGATGTGCTTCGGCAGAGTGCTTCACCCAGTAATGGGTAGAAGGCGTGATGATGTATTTATTTATTTTTATTTATAATTTAATTTGGATGGGGTAGATGGCTCAGTGGTATTGAGTCAACCTGTGGATAAACTATTTTCACATTTTAAAACTATTCCTATGATCCTCCCTCTACTAACACCTTTGGGGTGATTTTACTGCTGGTAACCACATTTTACACGCAAAATATTTCACTTACTGAAATCTGCTTCGGCAGTGTGCCACACCCAGTAATGGGTAAAAGGCGTGATGATATATTACCAAATAAGTAAAATACAGTTGTGTATAGAGGGTCACGTTTTGCAAAGGTCATTGACCTAGTAAATAATTGTAAAATAATTCTTATCTGACTCTGTTTAGTTAAAATGTACCATTTATTTATAGCATAATTAGTGAAAGACAAAAAAAAATGCAGTAGTATTTTTGTAGTTTCTGTACAATTACAAACGAGGAGTTAGAGAAAATGAGGCTATTAGGAAAACATTGGTTGTCGAAGTGCTCGACTCCAGCACTGCTGTACTCTACTGAATCAGCTTTCAGCGTTTCAGCTTTCAGGTTCAGTTCGTTCGGTTATTAATTCGCGCCGGGATGCAATGTTTCTGAATGGAGGTATTTACATTTTTATCGAAGTGATTAAGCTGCTGCAACAAGGAAGCGCGGTGGCTTTGGCTGCGCGAGCAAATGTTTGTTAATGAGATTGAATTTGTAATGAGCGTTGGCGGCGGCGGCGGTGGCGGCGGTGGCATATACAGCACACGGCGAACGTTGAACAGTGCACACACTGTGTTCGTGTTATTTACTTTGCGCAACTTCTCGCAGGAAATTAGTTCAATTGTGTACCAACTTTGGTTAAAAATCATCGCGTATTACCAACATTACAGCTTGTTACATGATCGTTTACTTTTATGCTCTTTTGTTTTCAATTTACTCACTTTTACAACTACACTCAAATATAAAACTTAACTGTTTTTTGAAGTGAAAACTTCTTTTGGCGCACCACATACACATTTTTTCGTAGGTAGTAAGTTAGGCTGATCCGTCACGCTCTGAGGTGAAAGGCTCGATCAGGTGAACTCGGGACCGCCGAGTGTACCCGAGCGAGAAAGATACAGTCAGCTGCTCTTCGCTGCTGTGTCGCTGTGTTTAGTATATTCAATTAATACGTAATAATTGTTATTATTAATTATTATAAATTATTTAATAGTTATTATTGATACGTAATAATAATTATTCTAGATATATAAGTAAAATTCAATCAAAAGTATTTATTTCTTATTTTAGTTATCACAAACCCATTGTATCCTTTGTAGAATACGAAAACGAAAATAAATAATTTGGAGCTACAGGAGTAATTATAATTTGGTGAAAATGTTTGTCGGCTGTGGGGATCAAACCAGGATTCTAATGATCCATAGGCCGACTCGATACCACTGAGCCACTACCCCATAATAATATAATATAATTGATAATATTTAAAAGCCACTGTGACTAAAAAGTTACCTCTATATAACTGCAGTTAAATTCGCTATACATGCATGCATCACGGCGCCATTCTTGCACAATGTACACTAGTTCATATGCTCCACGTGTGATTGAAATTATTACTTTCATTTATCATTCTTATCTATCAATTGCGATAAATAACAACCAGCACCAGTGGCCACAGCACACATGCTCCACTTGCCGATGCGTCCCCTGGCATGTAATTCCCACTGCACATCGCACATGTGTGTGAAATATGCAGCATCGATCACAGTTGGCTATTGCGTGCTAAATCCATTTCATTGGGTAAAATGGTAAATCGCGGGTCGTTGTTGGAGATGGACTGGAGTCCGGGGAGTTACCGGAGCGAGGGTAATGGCGGGTGAACGAAAGATTCATTGCCAAATGAATATGTGGGTCTCTTTATGCCTAACAAACAAATGATTGATTTTTCTTTCACTGGAAAAAATGTCTAGGCTTTATATTATTATAAAGCCTAGACGACGAATCTCTTATCTCATTTTGATATAATATATTATTATTATTATTTATTTTTAGTAGTATCTAGTCGGATTGTGAATTTGAGAACCAGGGTTCGATTCTCACAGCCGACAAATAATTTTCAGCACATTAAAACTACCCTTGTGGCTCCCTTTCCCCTAACATCTTTGAAGGCCGTTATTAGACAGCTGGTAACCGCACTTCATGGGCAAAATATATTGCGTACCAAGATTTGCTACGGCAGAGTGCCACAGGCGTGATAATATATTTATTTTATTTTTATATTAAAAATTATTTCCTGACTAACATCTCTGGGAACCATGATTTGACGACTCGTTACTGCATTTTAAGCGCATAAATATATCACTTAAAGAGATCTGCTAGGGCAAAGTGTCACACCTAGTAATGGAAAAAACGCTTGATTTTCACCTTTTTAAAAATTACTCCCACCGCTAACATCTTTGGGGACCGTAATTTGTCGGCTGGTAACCGCATTTCACGCCTAAAATATATCACTTGTCGAGATCTGTTTCGGCAGAGTGCCACACCCAGTAATGGGTAGAAAGCGTGATAATATATTTATTTGTATTTTCTTTTGTTTGTTATAATTTAGATTTTAGAAAAACTTATTTTAGAAGTTTTTTAGATTAAAGCTGTGTTTTCAGGTATGTAATTAGTAATTACAATTAGCAATTATAATTAGTAGTTCGTGCTTATAAATAAATAAAATATAAATAAATATATCATCATGCCCTTTACCCACTATTGGGTGTGGCAATCTGCCGAAACAGATCTCGGCAAGTTATATATGTATTTTGCGCGTGAAGTGCGGTTTTTAATAGTGCCAATTTAAATGTCAATTATAATTTGATAATACTACAGTAGGTATGTATATATGAATGTATTTTCCTGTGTTAGAGAATAATAATAAATGTTTTTATTTTAGAAATAGTGGATGTAGTAGACGAACGTAAATCATAGGTTTCATATTTAGGTGTCCTGTTTTTATAGAATTCTCATTTTGGTTTTAATAGCCGAAAATATTTCAGCAAGCTCGGTTCTGCAATATTGCAATTTTCTGAGCGCGTACGTGAGTGTTCTTGATTATTAGTCCGATAAAAACGTTGTGGCCAGCTCGGGTCGAAGCGGGGCGGTTTATGTTGGCTCCGGGGAGTCGAGTCCGGAGCAAGGGTCGCACACTCCGGGCACTCCGAGCGCGGTCAGCTGGCAAATTAAATTTTGTTTTGATGCCATCTCGACCGTTCACGCGTTGCGACACTCTGATTAAACTCACTCAAATACATATGCCCAGCAAATTAAAATATAACTACAACCAACCAACTGCACTTCAAACTCTGCCGCTAGCCGACCCCACAGAAAAAAACAAAACAGTGCCTACATATCTCATGTACGTTTAATCACAAATTTATTTCATAACACTATGTTATGTCCCATCAAATGAGTATAGAATCTATAGAGACCGCGGGGCGAAATGAAACGAGAATATATTGTTGAAATTAATAAATCAATTTTTATATTTTGCATTTAATAAAGCTATTACAGCATCCAAAGGAATTTGTTAATAGCTCTTTCAAGTGCTGTTTAGTGGAGTACAATTCATATTTTTAAGGTTGGTGACTGTGTTGAAATATCAGAATATTAAAAAAAGTTGCTAAGAAATAAATTCTTGGCGGTATTTTCAACAATATGAGGTAGGTGGCTCAGTAGTATCGAATCGGCTTGTGGACTTGAGAACCTCGGTTCGATTTCCACAACCGACAAACAATTTTTACCATATTATAATTACCCCTCCCTCCTCTTGTGGCTCCTCCTCACTAACATCTTTGAAGGCCGTGATCTGACGACAGGTAACCGCACTTCACGTGCATAAATGTATTCTCGCCTTCTACCCAATATTGGGTGTGACACTCTGCCATAGCAGATCTCGGGTAGTGATATATTTTTCGCGTGAAGTGCGATTACCAGCCGTCAAATCCCGCTCCCCAAGGATGTTAGTGGAGAGGGAGCCACAGAGGTAGTTTTAACGTGGTGAAAATTGTTTGTCGGCCATGAGAATCGAACCCTGGTTCTCGAATCCATAAACCGACTCAAAATAGAAAAAAATTGTATAAAGAACTTAATTCATAACTAGCGATTATTTTGTTCCAAGAAAAAAACAACATAAAATGACAATTATGAAACTCGTTCTTTGATATACTAAATTCATGTATTTTAGCCGTAAAAAAGTGGGCTTCTTTTTGGCCAAAATAATTCCTATGGATACATAAATAAAATGACAATTTTTGTTTATTGTGAATACTTGATTCTGCAAAATGTTATTTTGACTTATAACCTATGTACATATTTTAATCTTTTGAATATATAATTAAATGTTATTTTGTTGTGCATAAAATAGTGTATGTACCACCGATGAAATTAGCGTTTCTGACCCTGAGCATGTTATTAGCCCTCGACGTTTTGCGCCTCTTGCTAATAATCATGCCACGGGCCAGAAACGCCTGTTTTTGCCCTGGTACATAAATAACTATTTTTTGCATATAAATTGCATTCTTTCTTCTTAATTTTATTTACTATTTTTATAATTAATATAGCTATTATTGCAATCAACAAACAAATATTCCAAGATGTCTGAATTAAAATTGTTCCGATTTCAGCATATGTCTGAAATATAAACTGAAATGGCGTGATAGTGGTGTGATGGGTGGTTGGAGTTAGTGTCCTTGAAGTGTCAGTGTGAAGAGTTTAGGGCGGTGCTGGCTGACACTTTCGCCAACGTCGCAGCAGAGGGCGTATTCGCGTTGTGGAGCCTGGCGGCTACAAATGACGTCATTTATAAAGATGTTAACTCCTAATTTCTGCTCCGGTTAATTCGTGTACTATGGTAATGCGCGCTACATAAAACCCTAGTTCCGTTTCCGGTTTCTAATGTATTTTAAACAAACCCGCCTCTCTGTACCCCCGCGCCCCTCGCCCCACGCTCACTACTAACACAGACACTACACTTGGTTAGTATTCACTGCAGCCTCTTCACTCTACATTTACCTAAGATGCTACGATGTAATAGATGCACGGTTTATTCATTCGGAGATGTTCTTGAGAGGGCGCAGTACTGCTTCAACGAGGGTTCAACATTGTTGACGAACTCAATATCAGACCATGCATCCATTAAAATACAAGACTTTATTTATTCAGCTTCTCAACAAACATAAGATGATAAGACTTAAATTAAAACAATCTGAGAATACCCAACAATATTCATCCACTTACCAAGTAATTAAAAACAAGAATTCATGAATATTTTTGTCTGATTAATTAAATTATTACGTTTTAAGAAATTGTCTAAAGAATTATATATATTTAAGGTGTGCACAGAAATGCGAATTTTTAAAATGTGCGGAAATAGTCTCTCTTGCAAAGTACAGGAATGAAATAGTTATTTATGTACCATGTGTGAAAACAGGCTTTCCTGGCCCGTGACATCATTATTAGCCCTCGGTGCTAATAACATACTGAGGGTCAGAAACGCTAATTTCACCCGTGGTACATACAATATTTTATGCACAACAAAATAACATTTAATTATATGTTCAAAAGATTAAAATATGTAAATAGATTGTATAACAAAATGACATTTTACAGAATCAAGTATTCACAATCAACAAAAATTGTCATTTTATTTATGTATCCATAGGAATTATTTCTTTTTGGCCCATGGGCCAAAATGAAGTGTTTAAGTCCGGTTTTTAGGACTAAAACAGATGCTTTTCGGCCCGGTTGGGCATAAAATTATTTAGAATTAAAATTTACGTTTAAAAAGTTTAAATTTGTTATACTGCCATGTCTGTAGTACTATATATTTGAAAATAAAATGTGACATTTATGTCAAAAATCAAAACTATAAAATTAAAAAACTAAGTAAATTTTGAGCTTAACTATCAGAATGAGATTTTGATAATTAGCTTTTTTTTATTAATTTCATAGCTATCTGATTTTTGTCATATTCTGATATTGACCAAAAAATATACTCAATACCTGTTGAGATTGAAACTTCATCATTTTAATAATATTTATTTTAACACAAATTTAAATCATAACTGAAAATGGGTTTTTGTTACAATTTAAGAGAGATTTTTAAATTTAGTTTTAAAATTGCGGTGAAACAAGACACGTAATTAAAAATGTAATACATAATATGTACCATGAACTGTAAGTGAAAGTTTGTAGGTCAAGAATGTAGTTTGGAAAATCGAGACCGGAAGGGTCGAGATTTCCTAAACATTTGCGATCTTAGAAAAATCACTTACAGTTCGAGGTTAGTCAGTTATTTTTTACAATACTTGCACAAATAGAAGAAAAAGAAAAATAGGTTTCAAAATTGACAGCTGTTAAATTGTTGTCAATATAAACAGGACCTTGATATGTAATATTTACTTACTGTACACGGTGGACAGTAAGTAACTATTAAAGTCCTGATAGAACCATAGAAACCACTGTGCAATAAAAGTTCCTCTTACTGTGTTTAAATTTTGTCATTAATAGGTAACTTACAGTACAAGTATTAAAAAAATACAGTTTTGTATATACCTTTTATTTATTTATTTAGTTACTCTGTACAACAGGAACTTAATCCTAATTACAGTACAGGAGACCTACAGCTTATAGTGGAATCCAAACCACTCAGACACAATCGCATTTTTTTTAAATAAGTAGAAGTCAGTGAGATTTGAACGCACGACCTCTTGCTTGCTAATTAAGAACATCTTTTGCAATCTACAGTTTTTTATATAAAATGAACACGAGATCAGGAAATTTCATAAAACTAATAACCTATGTTAAACCACCTGATATTTCGGGTTTTAAGGGTATTCGGATATTGAGTCCAATTAATTATAAATACATTTATTTCATTTTTTTTTTTTGTGACATGACAAGCTTATAATATAAAATAATATTTATTCCAAATAATAAATTGTTAAAGTATTAAATGAACATTCATCATAAAAATAGTACACGAACAATACTAGGCCGAATTCAAAGTGGAATAATTCGTTGGTCGTTTTTGTCAACTAACTGATCGTCCGCACAGGACTATAATAATCCTGGTCCAGGCCATCACCGGTGCAGGGTAATAAATCGGCGAATTATCCGAGCCGACGTTCATTTGTCAATGTGTCTGGTGCAGCACCACGCATGCACCTGCACGTGACCTCGCGCAGGGTGCTGGTCACCACCACCACCACCACGCCGGGATTATCACCCGGCTGGGTGATTAATTAACCGGCGCGACGAGCCGCTCTAGTGAGCAGGGGCTAAGCACTTGGCCGGCGAGATATCCGATAGCGAGTAGTGGATAGCGAAGCGCGGATACCGTACTCGTGTTCAACATGTGGAATTGATATGCGGAAACTCTACCGATTACACAAAGCGAATATTGTATGAAATTCACAAAAAAATGTTACTAATTTTAACCATAGTCATGTAATGTTCTTTGGAGACTAAACATGTGACACGGCCTTCGTAAATTTAAACATTTTCAATAGTTCATTTGGTGAAAACTACAGTATGGTTGCATAGGATGTCAACATGAAGACTTGTTTACTTAGGACAGTGGTTTTCAAACTTTTCGCCAAAAATCACAAATAAATTCTACCGCGACCTCCTTACTTTCTATATTATCAAAATTTCACTTTGTAAAAGGCATAATAATTTACTTACTCATATAATTTTATGGGGTAGCTAGCTCAGTGGTCTCAAGTCGGCCTGTGGATCCTGAAAACCCTGGTTCGATTCCCACAGCCGACAAACAATTTTCACCATTTTAAAAACTACCTCTGTGGCTCCTCCACCACTAACATCTATGGGGGCCGTGATTTGACGGCTGGTAACTGCATTTCACGCGCATAAATATATTACTTACCGAGATCTGCTTCAGCAGAGTGCCACACCCATGAATGGGTAAAAGACATGATGATATATTAATTTATATTTATATATATTTTTACGTACTTATTTTTTGACGTTTCTCAAAACCAATAAAATGCTTCATTGTATGTCACGAGTCTGCATCTTAACCAATCCTGTCAGTATTATACTGAGAATAAAGCTCTTGTGATTATTCCTGGGAATAATCTCTGTAGCTTTTGTATTTGTTGACAAATGATATGTAGTTGTCAAATAATTATTTAAAACTGTCGATGCGTCAAGTAAAATGTGAAAAAATCGATTTAGTTCTATTTTAGATACAGAAATACACCAACAAATTTTGGAAATAACTTCCAAGAATACATTAATAAGTAATCAATCGATATTGATCCAGTTCAAAATCTTTTAAGTTGGATGAATCGACCTCAACAGCTAAATCAAAAAATAATCTAATTAAATATAACTCGAGAGTTGAATAAATTAAAAAATAATTCTCCAGTATCTTTCTCAAATTTGTTGCTATTTGGCAATAGCCACTCAAGCCCTATGGGCTTTCGTGACTATTGTCTGGCAACAAGTTTTCGAAAGATCTGTCAAATTTATTCTCACTCTCTTGTTATATTATTACTGAGTAATACACTACTTTAAACCGCATTGTTAGATATACTGCTTCTTACATTTATAATTTTAAGAACACTAAACATGAACAACTTACTGAAAGAATACAAAATTTTAATTTTTTTTTAGTTTTTTGAATTACAGCGATTTTTGATATTTTTCAAATCGCAATACCTCGACAACTAAAAAAGATATCGAAATGCGGTTTTAACAAGTTCCCTTGTGATAAAATATCAAAATCCCTGAATAAACCCTTGATAATCTATCACCGAATAGACTTTAAAATTACTGCCACGTACTTTTAAAACCCAGAACAATACAATACAATTAACACAGATATACTATGTAAACATAACAGCATATTCGTCATTTATTTATATTTTTCCCAAAAATAATTTCAAAACGGTCGACAGGATCTGTAGCACATATTGTTATACAATATTAAATAAAAGATGTGTACATTAACATTTTGCAATGAATATTTAACGCATTGTGAGTTGCGCAACAATGGCAACACCGGTGCACAGCACACCTGGATCAAATATTAACGACGAGCGTCTTGTGGACCTGACTGACTGAAATATTTGTGATTTGTCGTCGACGCTGGCGTCGCCTGATCTGGTTTTGTTCGACGCGATGTCCCTCGAGACCGCCAGGATTCCTTTCTCCTGCTTTATTTATTTGCAAGTTTGTCTACGTTGAAATACAGTCAGAGATATTCGAATCATTTAAATTAATACTCCAACACTTCATATTTCTATTTTAGACGAATGCAACGGGAGTTTACACTTTGTTTATGGTACCTAAGTTACCTAAAATTTATATAATGTTGTCATTGTTAATTATATGTGAAGATAATATAAAAATTAATTATTAATTCAAAATGTATTGTTGGAAGTGTGGAAAATAGTGTATATACCACAGAACTAGAGTGCATATAATCCCTCAGGTGAATGTTTTCCTCATCTACGGCTCATGAAATAAACTTCACCCTCAGGATTTAATTACAAACTTTAGTTTCTTAGTACATAATGTACTATTTTTTCACCCGCCTGAATTTGACACTATTATTTCAACTTTTTCAATAGTAAAAAAATGCTATTTCAGAAATTTTTGTGTCCTAGCTGTTTTGGTCTTAGGATCAAAATTCATATGTTTTAGCCCTAAAAAGCGGGCTTACACACTTCTTTTTGGCCCACAATTTTTGTTTATTGTGAATACTTGATTTTACAAAATGTCATTTTGATATATGACCTATGTACCTAGTTTAATCTTTTGAACATATAATTAAATGTTATTTTGTTGTGCATAAAATATTGTATGTACCACGGGTGAAATTAGCGTTTCTGACTCGCATGTTATTAGCACTCGACGCTTTGCGCCTTGTGTTAATAATCATGCCGCGGGTCAGAAACGCCTTTAATACAATTGTCATGGTACCGTAAATATTTTTTTTTAAACCGGCAAAAAAGTGCCTACTTTTCTGACCAATTTTAGTATGGAAAGTAGGTTTATACAAAAACAGTCAAGTAAAGTACGTATCCAAGGCTACATAAAAAATAACAGTCTGATAAAGTACAAAATAGTCTGGTAAAGATTTTACCTGACTGTTATTTTTGTTGTAACATAAGATATGTAGTCTGCTATCAATACAATTCGTATCAAAAAATTTAAACATTTTAAATTATTTATGATTAAATTAAACAGTTTCAGAAAATATAGTAGGTATACATAATACGGCAGAATAATACTTGACTCAGCGGATTCAAATACTCGGCCTGTAAAATATCCCCTACCTGACTTATTATGTAATATACTATTATTAAATTGTATCATTTTAATTTGAATAAATTTACAATATTTTCTAAATAGGTAAAAAATTATAATATGTTTCAATTGGACTAAAAATACTACTTCGAATCTCGTAATATTACCAGACTCCATCACGCGTCGATCAACCTTTTTTACTCTACCCGAAAACTTGTATTTTTAGTCCTAATGAAACAAATAACTATAGTGACAATGTTCTCTACAAGTATAGTAAATATTTAATACATAAGTAACGATTAAACAAGAAGAACAAGTAGAGAAATTGTTTTATTTCATCAGGTTGTAGTTTGTAAAGGGTAAGCCAGCGGCAGCACCAAGTTTTATAGTTATTGCTTACAGTCAACGAGTCTCCGGGTCGCTTGCGTTCCGTGCGTGTTACGTAACGTTACGTGTGTGCGTGTCCCCCGGGGCGACGGGGGCGGAGCTCTCCTTTGTTTCCACTGCTAAGCCTACTAGATCAGCTGAATTTTACACTTGCACATGTGGATACGACGGACGACATGGGAGTCAACAAGAAAGGACAATATGAAAAAACACGCGCTTTAGAAATATTATTCTGTTGAAAAGCTTGACAGCAGTCAGATTCACTTGAAATTTAAATGGATATAGCCATATCACAGACACATATTCTACTGTCCGGAATACGCTAGTGTATGAGTGGGAAATTGAGAAGAATGTTGTTGGAAATGTGGGTCTCTGTCGGATGAGATAGCTGGCTATGTGGAATGTATGTCGAATGTAATTAATCAAATAAAATATAAATAAATATATCATCACGCAGTTTACCCATTACTAGGTGTGGCACTCTGCTGTAGCAGATCTCGGTAAGTGATATATTATGCGCGTGAAGTGCGGTTACCAGCCGTTAAATCACGGCTCCCAAAGGTGCTAGTGGAGGGGGAGACATAGGGATAATTTTAATATAGTGAGAATTGTTTGTCGGTTGTATGATTCGAATCGAGGTTCTAAAAATTTTTATTTATTGTATTAAAAAATATTTTTGAATATTAAACATATTTTCTATATCTAAATAAAATATAAATATATCATCACTCCTTCTACCCATTACTAGGTGTGGCACTCTGCCGTAGCAGATCTCGGTAAGTGATATATTATGCGCGTGAAGTGCGGTTACCAACCGTCAAATCACGGCCTCCAAAAATGTTAGTGGAGGAAGAGCCACAGAAGTAATTTTAATTTGATGAAAATGTTTGTCGGCTGTGGGGATCGAACCAGGGTTCTCAGGATCCACAGACCGACTCGATACCACTGAGCCATTACCCCATTACAAATACTTTTTCTGACATTAAAATCAAGGTGTTTCATTGGTTCACAGGCGACATGAAAATATTTAATTGTTTAAATATTTGGGCGTGGAGCGAAAATGACTTTTTGTGCCTTATCTGCAGATTCGCCACAAAAAGTATCACTTTAGGTTCTTATAAAATGATATATTATTTCCATATAAGGGTTATTTAAAATTTGCAGTTTTTAAATTTGTTAGTCTAATAACAGAATCTAGAAATTGCAAACGACAATCTAAATAAATGTACAAAATAAATATAAAACTATAATATGCAATCTTTTCCTACTACAGCTATGTTATACTGGTTGCAATTGCACCACTATCTTATCCATGAAATTATGCTAATAAAAACATTTACTAACATTTGTAGATAGTACGAGACAAAACTCCAAGCAATAAAAATAAATCAGTGATAAATAAATTATGCAGAATTCATTACTGCGCTCATAACAGAGGAACACATCGCAGCTATTTACATAAACAGCGCACGCGGAGATGTTACGGGGGTGGTTTGTACAACCCCCTGATAACCGAAACACGCGCATGTTATTGTTATTTTTCCAGGGGAGAGATGCCTCACGTTCCCGGCATGCACTGCGCTATGCGTTCGCCGCAGCTATTTTATTTTAAATAATTTAAGTAACTGTGAGATTTATTATGCGTAGGTGTATGCATATATACAGGGCCGGCTTCAGAATAATTCCGTATAAAATTATGAAGGGGTATTTGTTGTGGACGTGTGGAATCGATGGATTTGAATGTTTGTTGAGTGAACGAAAGATGAGATGAGCTTGTATGGAAAGGACTAAATAAAAAATTTAATCCCTCCAAGATTAAATGTGACTCTTCACTCCTTGAAGAGGAAGAATAAAGTAGGTCATTTATTCCCGAAAGTGCGAAAATTTACTTTATATATTTTTCTATTAATCTATACCTATATATATATCGCATCACGCCTTCTATCCATTACTGGGTATGGCACTCTGCCGATGCAGATCTCGGTAAGTGTTATATTTTGCGCGTGAAGTGCGGTTACCAGTCGTCAAATCACGGCCCCGAAAGATGTTAGTGGTGTGGGAGCCACAGGGGTAGTATTTTTTTGAAATTATGAAAATTGTTTGTCGGCTGTGGGAATCGAACCAGGGTTCTCAGGATCCACAGGCCGACTTCATACCACTGAGCTAGCTACCCCATTTTATATTAATCAGTTGCAGTAAAATTAAATTAAGCAAATCAAAGGTGATAAGTAAATTCGCTTTTTTATTATTTATTTAAATCAAATGTTGGCAGTGCAACAGGCGATTAGTGTTAGTACATAATTTTACTAAATTTTAGGTACTGCTACTTTTATGTTTAAAAGCTTTGAAAGTTAATTTTATAATTTTATTTGTAACATGTTTGGTATTGATGTCAGAGCCAGAGTTCGGCCCTGTTTCATGCAGAGCCGCCTGCGTTTCTTGGTTCTTGCTAATCTGTGATCGACATATGCGCGAAGTGTGTATGAATATTTCAAGTAGAAAGTAAAGAGAATTCTGTACAAAAGCTATGAAGGTTGCTGCACGATATTTTTGTTTATTTTATGCACTTCAAAGAAATTTGATTTTTTGTCTATAAATTTTATATTTTTCGTTTAACTTTAATGTGTTTTGCAATCGTGATTTTGCTGCGCTTTTATTCGAAATCGCAATCTGCGTTTTTTGAAAAACTTCAAACTTAAAATTACCTTTAAAATTTACATGCTTACTAAAATAACCATATTACATTCACAACACGTATTTTCTACTTTTTAATTCGACAATAGACATTGAGTCCACACTCACCAAATCGTAGTGTGCTAGTACATATTTATATAGGGATGTAATATAAATAAAGAATATTGATATTATCTTCTGAAATAATAATTTAACCTAAATAATTTTTTAAAAATATTACGCAGATTTATAAATAAAATAAATAAATATATCATCACGCCTTCTACCCATTACTGGGTGTGGCACTCTGCCGAAGCAGAAAATCACAAAAAAAAACAATAAATAAATCTTATTTTGGCAATATTTAGTTCTTATCATCCTGTTTCAAAACTGAAAAGAATTAGAAGTCTCCGTGAATAATTACCAACATAGCGCTATAACATTCCCCCAGAAATGAAAAACCTCCCCTATCAAAGCTCATCTGAAGCTTGTCTCTGCATGTAATTAGCAGCGTCGCTCTAATTTGCTTTGAGGCCGTCTCCAGCGCCGACACCGTCGTCTCCAGCTCCAGGTCCTCACCAAGTCGGCCTTTGAAGTCTTGAGCCAATTTTTATAATAACCAGGCGACGGTTTCAATTAGTCGGCGACGCTGTGAAGCTGTAGATGTGTCTAGTGCTATTCAAACCTCTGCACGGGTTCACTTTTATCTCCTTTGCGTTGTTTACAGCAGCCGCCGCCGACGTCGCCACCATAGAACTCATTCAAGTTTTTGTTGAGATTTTTCTTTACGTCTTGCTGTGTTTGTAATCATGAAAGCTGTCGTTGACAAACGGATCAAAGTGGGTTTTGAAATGCAAACTGAAAGATGATGCCAATACTACCTAACTACAGGACTGTCATATGTTTTGTCTTCCATTTATTTGTCTCACAGTCTTCGAATAAGTTCGCTGAAACAGAAAATGAACGATGTTTTGCTATAACAAATGAAAAGTGAAAGGTATTAATTTCAAATTTTATGATTATGTCAAAAAATTTCTTGGTATAAATATAATCATGGGGTGGGTGGAAAAGTGATATTAAGTCGGACTGTGGATTTGAGAACTCAAGTTCGATTCCTACAGTTCACAATCAATTTTTACTACATTCAAATTACCCTGAGACTTTTTCTCTACTAACATCTTTGTGGGCCATAATTTGCCGGCTGGTAACGGTACTTTACACGCATAATTATATCACTTACCGAGATTTGCTACGACATAATGCCACATCCAGTGATTGGTAAAAGGCGTGATGATATATTTATTTATTTATTTATATAAATCATTTAATTCACTTTCAAAAACAAAAGCATTGTGTGGACTTTTCTTTCATATACAAGTGCAGGCTATCGCTTTTATCTTTTCTAATCTTTGTAGATTCGTTGTTAGATTCGTTATTAGATTCGCTGTTAGGAGTAAACGTGAGTAATTTGAGATGTTTGTATGCATATGTTATGTACGTCGAAGAAAGAAGATGAATGATAAATGGTGAATAGGAGTGATTGGATAAATGTGATTCAAGTTTGTTGTGTGATAAATTTCGAGTGTAATAACTAAATGATTTTATATGGAGTGATCTATGAATGTGGTTAAAGTGAGGGTGGTGTATTTGGATGAGAATGTTTGACGAGGACTGATTATTTGATGAGTGTGATGGGTGAATATTTTATGAGTGATTTGAGGGTTCGTGCTACCCCATTTATTGGGTTATAGCGTGAAAATATGTATGTATGTATGTATAATTGTCTATTTTTTTATAGTTGAAAGTAATAATGGAAATCATGTGTGAATAGGAGTGATTGGATAGATGTGATTGAAGGTTTGTTGTGTGATAAATGATTTCTAGTGTAATAGTTGAATGAGTTTATATGGATGAGGATGTTTGATGAGGGCTGATGATTTGGTGAATGTAATGAGCAAATATTTTATGAGTGATTTTAGGGTTCGTGCTACCCCATTTGTTGGAATATGGCATGAAAATATGTATGTATGTATGTATGTATATACTTACTTAGAAAATTATAATTAAGCCAATAAAAAAGGTTATAATGCCAATATAAAATAAAAACAGAGTAAATTAAGCAGTAAATAGAAGAATTGAGAAGGGTTGAAATGGGTGAATTGTTCGATGTATTGCCTTTAGAACGAAGTATGGGGGTTGTAAATCAGTAGTTTATAATTCTAACAATAGTAACTGTTCGACAAATAATCGTATAAAAGAATCAAACTGCTGATTCAAACAGATAGAAAATCTATTTAACAGTCCTTTAAAACAGATTTATATGAAAATAAATTTGTCTTTTACAACCAAGTTCATAAATCATGACCTTTATAACAATCTAATCTAATAAACAAACTAAATGTCTCCGCAGTTAGGGATGAAACATCCCCAACTTCATATTAATGATATAATGATGAGATAACTGCACAATCTGGTGGTAGTTTTCGTTGGTGGGGTTGTGTGTAACATTATTAAATTGATGCGAATCTCAGCGCGACGTTGACTGAGCATCGGAGTTGTATTATTGATGGGTCGGGCGTCGCGACGCGATCGTAACGTATGTCCGAGCTACCGAGATGCGAGGCGAGATCTCCAGTCCGAGTGCGTCGCCGATAAAACGGTTGTTTCTTGATTATTTGCTGGCCGGGGTAATAAGTCGAACAAGAAACAAGATCACGTATCTGGTACAATATACTACCGTGGCCAACACAATTTATTTAGAGAAATATAACTAAGAAATACGAAGATTATTATTTCTTCAAAAAACAAAGTTATAGATATGAAGAATGAATACAGATAAAACGAACGAAAGCGTTTTCTCAATTAGGATAAAGAGTCCTGGGTTCAGATATTGTCGTCGAGCTAATTTTATCTTTAAAATAGTCATTGATTTATTATTTAGATTCATTCTGCAATTAATCTTTGCCAAACATTCCATTCCATTTATTAAAAAATGGAATCAGTTACGAAAAAAAGTTTCAAATAAAAGATGTTAGCAAAAATATTTGGAACATAAAATTATATTTGCAATTTTCCTATATATGCGTCTAATTTTGAGAAAAACTAATTTTTATATTTAATAATATATTTCAATAATCATAGTAGCAATAGAAACAAAAAACAAATTTGAATTTTTGCTTTATCTAGTTATCTATGTCTTCTTTCGGAAAGAAATTAAATTACATGTTTAATAACATATATTCTAAATATTATATATGTTGTGTATAAGAAAGTCGTGTGGTGACCACACTAGATTTTTTTCTATTTATTTTCTCAACTTCACGAACTTATTTTGCAAATCATTTTTGATAAACATTCTTATCCTGACACATTCATAATTCCTTTCGTATTCAAGCTCATCATATCTTTCGTTGAAGCAGCAAACCTTCATTCATATTCATCCATTTATTCCCAGATCGTCTAAGCAATTTCTCACCCTGAATTTCACCAACATACGCTTGTTTCACTTGTCTATAATTCGACAAAGGTTTCATATGCTTCAACTATTTTCTAACAAAAAATTGTAATTCATGCTCTGTATAATAATTAACACTTACGGCATTTAGTTCAAGCAAATATTAATCACTTAAACATGCACATGTATACATCGCTAGTTTAGATCTAATTAGAGAAGGGTTCCATGAAGATAAATATTTATGTTTTGTTAGTATTTGGGTCAGGGCTGTTAAAGAGCAAAGGGCGTGGAACGTGCACTTTCATCTCATCTCGCGCTGTGTCGCAGAATTCAATTTTTTATTTGATACCCTTTCAAAACATAATCGTCTCTTATCTTATTCGGTTCATTCTTCACATAATAACTTATAGAGCGAACAGTGCGATATCAGCAACGGTTGAAGAGGGGTGGTGGTGGGTGCCAACCGCCCCCGGATCACAATAGGGCCGCGGTGAGTTCCGGCCTGCGAAACCCTGATACAAACCGCCACCGCGCTGCTGCCGCCAAACTGCTGAGAAGTGGGGTTGTTCGCTCCCGCTACGGGGGTGTATTGAAGTATTTGTAAGTTTCGCATGTGTTATCGGAACTAACTACAACACTTCAACCCCAACAATAAAGATTTGACGGGTTCTTTGCCGCACTTTTATCCATAGATACCCTGCGTTTTACAGCAAACTTTGCACAACAAAATAATACAAATGAACTTCGCTATAAAGAGGAGTTAATAATTTTTGTTTTATATTTAGGGGTAGTTGTTCGTACAACTGCTATTAAAGTAGATAAATGATGATAAAAGATTAGTACGTATTTAACTATAGTCTTTCGAGATTTATTTATCGTGTTTTCCGCTATTATAATTTCTAAATTATTTTGAAATATAATACGGAGAACAATAGTATATTATACGAGTATAATAAGTCAGGAAAGTGATGTTTTACTTGATGAAGCGGTTGTTTGAAATACAAAGCCCCTGTACTGTAATTGGGATTAAGTTCATATTGTACGAAGTTACAAATATATAGTAAATTAATACATATATATTTAATTTGAAAATGCTCATAAATAATGTATTAATTAATACTTCAATTGAAATATTTTAACGATTTTTACTTTTCTAGCTCAGAAATCAATATTTCAATATTTAAACTTTATTTTTAATGCGAAATTTGGCACACGGCTTTTCTTTATTACAGCTTAATTGTTCTAACTGGTTTTATATAATCTGCCATCTTAGTTTAGCGTGCGCGTCGGTGTCCAGTTTCAGATTATTTTGTTTTTTCTGTTTTGTGACGTAAATACTTGAGTTTCAATCGAGTAAATATTTAAAATCACGAATTAAAATCTTAGTGGACTTTTTAATGATAGTATGATAGTGGTAGTATCCCTGTGAAGTGCAGGGTCCTATCTTGTTCCTGAGGGAAAGTCATTCATGGTGTCAATTTCAGTGAGTCACATAGATATTATTTATTGAGGGTATTTTGAGTGTCATTACCACAGGCGGACTTTGGCCTAGGCTAAAGAGGCAATAGCCTAGGGCCCAAAAATTTTAGGGCCCGGATTCAAGCTTTAAGTTTAAATAATAGAAATATATATACAGGCTGGTGACCGCGACTCTCGAACATGGGTATATAATATGTAAAATCATAATTTTATAATTTCCTGCTTCCCTAATTATTTTAAAGACAGCTTCAAATAAAAGTTTTAGGACACAAAATTTTGCATCTAATCCAATAAACAAAATTAATTGTGCATGCTTCGTAACGGCACAAATTAGATCTGAATATAACGAAAATAGCCTCAAAACTATCGATAGTCATGGAATTGAAACAAAATTAAACAAATGTTTGACGTTTAATCTGTCAAAATAATTTCTTTATAGACCACGGGCCAGAAACGCCTGTTTTCATCCTTGACGCATAAATAACTATTAAATAGAAAAAAAAATGCTTCAAATCAAATTCATTAAAAATTAAGTTTTCTGTAGGTACCTTTTATTTCAAATATTTCAAACTGTGTAAGACTATGACAACTAACAAAAACTATGATTTTGTTAACTAGTGGGAATGAGCCTTTACCTCACCTACACTTCAAACTAAAACATGGCGACTTCCTAACTATAAAATATAATAGATGGCGAGGTTCAAATGAAAAATACCCCCATTAGTGCAGTGAAATCCGCGCTAAATATGCAAAGAAATTAATCAAGAACAAATATTTGCCGGAACACCTCGTCGCCTTCGCCATCACTAAACAAATATAATCTAAATGTAATTAAATTCATTTAACGTCTCGACTTATAAAATACACCGCAAACAGACTGCTCCCAGTTCCGCAAAACTCACACTCTAAGTACTCGAGCACTAACAGTGTCCGTGCCACGTGCGATCAGATTGCTCGTTCGTGTTCGTGTTCGCGTTCACTCCCTCCGTATAGGGGCGAAGGAAAAATAGCGATTTTGAAATTTTCGATATTAGTTCAAGTCTAGCAGGCGGGAAGCTAAAAGCTGTGAGATGAACCATGTAAGCGGAAGAGTGAGGCGGGGGGTAGGAAGTAATGTGAGGGGTGCTATTGTTCTCCGGCCAAATTGCTGCCACCAGTGGCGTGACACTTCCGGATAACCACTTTCCTCTAGAAAATTCAGTAAAGAACTCTTTATTTATTTGTTACTCTGCACAACAGGAACTTCATTCCAATTACATTAGCTCAGTGGTTTTCAAAGTGTGGGTCGCGACCCTTTGGGGGGAAGCGAAGATATTGGAGGGAGGTCGTCGAATGGTATTTACAAATTTTAAAATACATGTTTCCAAAGATACATCCCGTTGCAAACATTCGTTTAAGTTTTAAGGATTAATGAAATTAAAAATATAATGTAATGGGGTGGCTAGCTCAGTGGTATGAAGTCGGCCTGTGGATTCTGAGAACCCTGGTTCGATTCCCACAGGCGACAAACAATTTTCATAATTTCAAAAACTACCCCTGTGGCTCCTCCACCACTAACATCTTTGGGGGCCGTGATTTGATGCCTGGTAACGGCACTTCACGCGCAAAATGTATCACTTACCGAGATCTGCTTTATTTATTTTATTTTACGTTTATTTTTTTTTAACCGCCGGAGTCGAGATCGCAAAAATGTCTGTTAATAAAAATACCAATTTTTTTTGTTGAACCAGTTCAAAAACAGAAAAATTTTAAAATATGATTCTATATAATTCAGACTACGAGAAATCGAATGCCGTTGAGCGCATCTTCATATCTTTTTTAGTTTTTGAGTTACAGGGATTTTTGACTTTTTGAAAAGCTCAACTTTGAAGGCCCGTATCTCAAAAACTAGAAGAGATATTGAAATGCGGTTTGAACGAGTGTATTTCTCGTGATCCAATTAACTTATACTGAAATTTTGATAATTTTGAAAATTTTGCATTTTTTTCAAAAATTTTATTTCTCAATATTTCAAAAAATGTAAAAGATAATGAAAATCTGTGAACACCAATGAATTCCTCTCGTAAAAGTACATAGGTATGCAAAATTTGAGGTAAAAATTCGCACAGATACAGTTTTTATTATAAAAAAACGAAAAATCACTGTTTTTTAATTATTCTTGAAGGGGTACCCCTTAAGAATTTTACGAATTTAGGCCATTTTTAGTTTTTTTGCTCTAAAAATTGTATCCGTGGAGCAAAAATTCTGAATTTTTACATACATATGTATTTTTTTACGTGGAATCCACTGGTGTTTACAGATTTTCATGATCTTGTCAAGTTTATGAAATATGGGTATAAGAAAATTTTTTTAAAAAATTCCAAATTTTCAAAATTTTCAAAATTTCAGTATAACTTAATTAGAGCACGAGAAATACATTCGTTTAAACCGCATTTCAATATCTCTTTTAGTTTTCGAGATACGGGCTTTCAAAGTTGAGCTTTTCAAAAAGTCAAAAATCGCTGTATTTTAAAAACTAAAAAGATATGAAGATGCGCTCAACGACATTAGATTTCTTGTAGTTTGAATAATATAGAACCATATTTTAACATTTTTCAATTTTCAACTGCTTCAACAAAAAAAAACACATTTTCATTAGACGAATTTGATAAGATAATGACTCCAGCGATTATTCTACGGGCTATGAACGCCCACAGAGGGGGTTCTATGGGTTGATGAACCCTCCCTTTGATACTTACTGTTTTGTAACTTTATATTTTGCAATTTAATTTATCAAAAAGAAAAACTATTAAAAAAAATAATAATAAGAAAATTTGAACAACGAAAATGCCCAAATAAAAAAATATTCCATGTAATATGGAGTATATAAACTGAATAGGTTTTATTAGCAAAACTTTTCTCTTACATTATTAGTTTATGAAAAACCGCGTGGCCATTGGAAACCAATCCCTCATGCATAAGTTGAAATCAGAAAGATTTGAGTATGACTACGACTGTATAATGCAGTATTTGCAACATAAAAGAATTGCAAAGTAACGTATGCACACAAATAAATCTTTGACTATTTTTATTTTGCATACAGTGCAAAACTTTCCATAGGTACACTTACCTGATTAAAATAACTCCATTTTAATCTTACATGTAACATACATACACATAAAGGATCTGAAAGCATCCTTCTACAGAATACCAAACTCAATTACACATTTTAAAATAGACAAAATGTATGATTTCATATATGAGCAAGTTTATATCAGATCTTACGAGGGCAGGGTGAAAAGTCCCTGAAAAATAAAACAGATGGCGCCATAATCGCAAATCTCATGTGACATTTTCAGACTGATATGTCATTCAGTTCTGTTTTGACACCCATCGAAAGCAAGCAATCTTGAAGATTTTTGAAAACATGGAAAAAAGTGAATTTCGCGTCTTGCATGGAAAAAACATAACGCAAACCAAAGCATTGCTTGTTAAAAATTATGGGGACTCCTCACCATCGATTGGAACGATTCACAAGTGGTTTACTGATTTTCGTTGTGGTAGTATGACCACAAAGGACGCCGAACGTTCGGGTCGTCCAATTGAGGTTACATGGGCCGTATTTGTTTGGGAAATTTTGATCCAACCCTGAACTGACCTAGAACTAACTCGTGTTACTTCCAAATAAATGATGCATCTCAAGTGTCAGTTGTAAATATTAGCGGTAAATTTAAAATCTGAATGCATGTTCGAAGCGACATCTGCTTAGTTTTGTTTGTGTGTTAAATTGCGCTTTTAATTGGATGTTTTGAGTCATCTTTATATTTTTTATATGTAGTCAAAAAGCAAATAACGTCAGGGTCTGTTTTTTTTTATAATTTTGTCATCAGCACTATCAAAATAATGAATTTCGGAGTCGCAATAATGTGTCGTAAGATTATCCTCTGTGACTTATATTGCAAGAAACACATAATGCATATTGCTCTTCCATCATCTGCATAAATAATAGTTTAGTATATTTTTTCAAAATATTATTATAAAATTACTTACGTTTTTCATAAAAATAACTCCTAACCTCTCTATACTATTACAAATCGCGATACCGCCACGAATAACAAGGAACACAAGTTGATTAGATAGAGATAGTAAACGGGTTGAATCTACCAACCCGCTAAAATAGCTGGGGCAGTAGGGTCAGTTTAAGGTTAGTTCCAGGTTACTTAAAGTGTGCCAAGTAACCTGCAGGTTACTTTAAAAATCCCAAATAAATACGGCCATGGTATGATATTGGGCGATTGGCGAGTTAAAGTGCACGAGAACATTTTGCATAAATTTTTGGATATGAGAAAGCTATCTGCCAGATTTGCTCTCTGTTGACAACAAGCGCGACCGTGTGACAAGTTCAAAGGAGTGTTTGACGATGTTCAAGCGCAATAAGAAGGACTTTTTTCTCCAGATTTGGCTCACTGCGATTTTTATCTATTTCCAAACTTGAAGAAATGGCTCGGCGGAAAGAGATTTGGCTCCAGCGATGAAGTCATCGCTGAGACAAACGTTTATTTTGAAGGATTGCCAAAATCGTATTATTTGGAATGGAACGAAAAATTAGAAAAACGTTGGACGAAGTGTATCGATCTATAAGGAGTTTATGTTGAGAAATAAAATATGTTTTGACCAAATAAATCATTTCTTGTTTCATTTTTCAGGGACTTTTCACCCTGCCCTCGTAAACCTGGTGGTAATGTGATATGCAGTTTGAGTTATATTAAATATTAATTATTAATAACTATTACTTGACAATATAAATTATTAGAAATATGAATCTTCTTCCCAGTTCAAACTGTAACTCATGAGAGACATAATCTTGAAATCTTCCAAATTTTGTTTTGCGTCCTTAATGGTTGGAGAATTGCCGATCTCTGATTTCAAGTATAAAAAATTTGTGGTGGCGCTCATGCCGAGCTGTTCTGTGCAGAAGTGCGTTTTGTCACTGGCGGCCGTTATAAAGCGCTTGCATCGATTAAGGCATAAAAATGTAAATTTCCCTTTGGAAAAAATGTAAATGCATTTTTATTTTATACGCCAACTATTAATTATATAAAAAACTACAATGTATGAAGTTGATATCTGCCGTATTTCAAAAGCACTCATTGAGCGTGTGTGTGTGTGTGTGTGTGTGTGTCGGGGGTTGGTTGAACAAGGGCCTCGAGTAAGTAATTATGTCCGAGGCAAGACAATTACCTGGTAAGAGTCAAGTGGCAAATGCCTACCTTGGCGACAGTGACGGCGCGGCGCGACGCTCATATTTCACTAGTAATTAAGGGTCAATAATTACTTAACATGTGATACAGGGAAGAAAAATCCGACAGACTATTAACTGCGAGGATTCGCCGCTAATCCTTGGGAGACAAATTGGAGTGACCCCGGCCATTACTCACCGATGGATCTTGACAGCGGCTCGTCCACTTAATCTCCTCTCGTCCGCTCTCTGCCTCTGTCTCTATCGCCCTGACACTCCCTCGACGACACGTGCTGTTTCATCCCTTAACTATACACTTCAATTTTCTAGAATACAGGCGATATATTTCATACCGCCAAATTAGTAATAAGTTTGAAATAATTCTGCATTAGAAATACATACAAAATATATATATATATATAAATAAAATAAATATATCATCACGCCTTCTACCCATTACTGGGTGTGGCACTCTGCCGAAGCAGATCTCGATAAGTGATATATTTTACGCGTGAAGTGCGATTACCAGTCGTCAAATCACGGCCCCCAAAGATGTTAGTGGTGGAGGAGCCACAGGAGTCGCTTTTGAAATTATGAAAATTGTTTATTGCCTGTGGGAATCGAACCGGGGTTCTCAGAATTCACAAGCCGACTTCATACCACTGAGCTAGCCACCCCATTATATATATATATATATATATATATATATATATATATATATATATATATATATATATATATATATATATTGTATCTACCTGAGGGGGCGCTAAATACCTAAGGGTGGAGGGAGGACATTTATTGCAATTATTTATTGGAACAGAAGACAATATAAAATATATTCTAAAAATAAAAGAACAAAAATTAAACAATTATTTTCAAGTAAAAGTAGCTAATTAATTGAAATAAAATAAACATAAATATATCATCACGCCTTATACCAATTATTGGGTGTGGCACTATACCAAAGCAGATCTCAGTAAGCGATATATTTATGCGAGTGAAGTGCGGTTATCAATCGCGACTGCCAAAGATGTTAGTGGAGGGGGAGCCACAGGGGTAATTTTAATATGGTGAAAATTGTTTGTCAGCCGTCGGAATCGAACCGAGGTTCTCAGAATCCACAAGCCAACTTGATACCACTGAGCCAGCAATCCCATTAATTTAATTCGAATTAAACCTAAAAACTGTGAGTCTAAACATTAATAGCTTCCTTGGCCTTGATCCTGTCTTGTGGATCAAAACTTTTCACTTTTTTGAGAATATAGCTCAGTTTAATATGACTAATCTAAAATTCAGGAATAACAAAAACTCTAAAAGAGAATTTAGCTCTGAACTCTCAAAAATTAAGAAAAAGCTTATTTCTCATTTTAAAATTCTTAACGTGATAGAATCTTCAGAGGTTGAACTAGCAAATTAAAGCACCCCCTACCCTCCCCCCGCCCTTTTTGAGGCTTCTTGATATAATATAAACACACTCATGGTGAATGTAGCGCAAAAGATATTCAGAAGATAGTTCTCGCTCGAAGGTGAATTGATTTTTTTCTGGCTTGACAAAAACGGCTTTGTTGTCGGAAGAATGTAAGATTTGAGTCAGCAGGTCATAGATGGAATCCGGACACAAAGCGTGTTTTTTCCTTGGTGGCTGTGGGAAGGAGTTAATGACGAGAAGTGTCACTTTTTCCTAACCGAACCTCACTTGCTGATCGAATCCGAATTCAGAATGTCCACACACGAGCAGAAAGACGAGATGACACATAATGGATGATCATGTTGATCAAGCTACGCTTTATTTCACACTGTTTTATTTAAACGATGTCGGAAAAGGTTTGGATAACCCTCAATATTAGTTTAGCTATCCTCGTTTCAATCTGCTTGAAAAGAATTAAGCTCAATTCGTAGTCTAAAAATAAAATAGTAATTTGATGAAATTAAAATTTGATATACAGGGTGGTGACTTGCTAAGGGTGAATATAGGGATTTAATATGAGATATTAGTGTTATGCTATTTCCTGCTCTCTTGTTCATTTTTAGAAATTGTTTTTACTTTTTTATAATAGCTAATTATAGCAAATTGTATACTATACTTTATCTGCGACTAATATATTATATGCAAGATTTTTTATAATTTAAAATAAATAAATAAATATATCATCACGCCTTTTACCCATAACTGGGCGTGGCACTCTGCCGAAGTAGATCTCGGTAAGTGATATATTTATGCGTGAGAAGTGCAATTACCAGGCGTCAAATCACGGCCCCCGAAGATGTTAGTGGTGAGGGAGCCACATGGGTAATTTTAAATTGGTGAAAATGTTTGTCGGCTCTGGGGATTGAACCAGGGTTCTTAGGATCCACAGGCCGACTCGATACCACTGAGCCACTACCTCATAAATAATTATAATTATTTTATAATTTCATAATTTTGTTTTATAATATTCCCAAACTAAATAAAATTACTTTAACATTGCAATATTTTGTGATGTAACTATGGTGATAGAGAAATGTCAAAATTTTTGCATATTTATTTGTTTTTATTTGGTTTTTCATATTTACTTACCAGTCTTTACGCTTTTTTTATTTGCACAAACAAACTGATTCAGGCATAATAATTTTCTGATTGGTACAGAAGAACCAAAAACTTGTTTTAGAAAATTTCAAAATATCTTGACAATGCAGTTATTCATTCTTTCCTGCTGTCAAACATTCTTAAACTATTTTAAAGAAACATCCTTCATCGCATTACCTCTACAAACATTTTTGAGGGCCTTAATTTGACAGTTAGTAATTCTAATACAGCTGGGTACCACACTTATTAATGGGTAATAAGCGTGATGATATATTTATTTTATTTATTTTCATCGTCCACATATGAAGCGAGCTTAGTTGGACTTCCCGTTGTTGTATTGATTTGTAAAAAAACGCTCCAAGAATAAATTTAAATCGGTGCTTTCCAAATGACGCTTCACAAATGAAGAAATATAGCTACATGTGAAGGTTCGAATTCTACATTAAGCTGTGGCTCCCTTGGAATGTAATTGTAATTAACTACTTAAATAAACCTTCATGAGTATTATCTAGTGCAAAAGATCTGCAATTTCAGATCTAGTATAAATAAATAAAACACTGAAGAAAATGAAATAACTAGGGTTTATAATAAAATATTTGCGATTCCCAATAAAATTTGAGATGAGTGATTTGAAATAATTTTTAAGTCAGCGGAAAATTCCTCGTAGCATTCTGTCAGTATATCTCGCCATCAATGTTTATCGAGCACAATTTGACAGGGGGCGGCGTCGCGGCGCTGCGGCGTCGGGTCGTTTCACGTGCGCGGCGATATTTTCAAAACTCATATGTCCGCCTGACCGCGCGTTCAACGCGCCTCCATTTGCAAGCGGCCATCCGTGAAAGCTCTATTCATCTCGAGAAAATCTACCCCATACCTTCGCCTTCGGTCTCTTCCATCGACGCCACCCTTGTCTGTTTTCATCCACTCTACGGGATAAGAACAAGAACACTGTCTTAGGAACCTACGTAGACCAATATCGAACCAATGATTTTACTCAAGACAATTTACTACCGAGATAGATATTTACGCTTTTAGAAAAATTCCTTCAACTGCAAGTTATTTGTTAAATCATCCTCCAATTAATCTTCGCCAAACATTCCTGTCCTACAACCCTACTTACGCATAATCCACATTTATAATTCCTTTCGTATAAACTCGTTTCATCTTTTATCCACGCAACAATCCTTCAACCATCCATTTATTCCTAGAAATCCTATGTCGTCCATATTCCACTCTCAATTTGTTTATTGATTTAATTTTGTTTATTTTATGTACAACATAAACTTAATCCTTATTATAATACAGGAGGCTCACAGCTTATAGTGGAATCCGAACTATTCACACACAATTATCCTTTTATATATTAATATTTGGGGTAATGGCTCAGTGGTAGATCATGAGAACCCTAGTTCGATCTCCACAGCCGACAAACATTTTCACCAAAATAAAATTACTCCTGTGGCTCCTCCACAACTAACATCTTTGGGGAGCCGTGATTTGACGGCTGGTAACCGCACTTCACGCGCATAAATATATTACTTACCGAGATCTGCTTCGGCAGAGTGCCACACACAGTAATGGGTAAAAAGCAAGATGATATATTTATTTATTTAATTTAAAATTACCCCTGTGGCTCCCCTCCACTAACATCTTTGCGGGCCGTGATTTGACGGCTAGTAACCGCACTTCACGCGCATAAATATATATCACTTACTGAGATCTACTTCGGCAGAGTGCCATATGGGTAATGGGTAAAAGGCCGGATGATATATATATATATATATATATATATATATATATATATATATATATATATATATATATATATATATATATATATATATATATATATATATATATTAATATTTTAATCCGACAGTAAGGTGGTGTGAGTAGCGTTACGGAAACCGAATCTGGAGATCTCGAGTTCGAAACCCACTCAAGCTAAAAATATAAGAACTTGTACTCTGCGACTCGGTGAGTTCGATATATATTGGAGTTTAAGTTAGCGAAATTTGAACGCACGACCTCTTGCTTGTTAATTATTAAACGAAAGTTTAACTTCGGTTTTATCCACTAAGCTACTATAAATTTATAATTAATTGCATTGAAATGTATCATAGAATTCATATTATTTGAAATACTAACATATCTCTAGGGCGATTGAATTAAAAGTGAAGATGTGTATTCAGAATATACAGTTAGCAATTCTCATATAGGTCAAGCGAGAAATGAACACGGGACTTGTTGCTCTTTGTGCACATTGCTGCACCGCACTACTACTATTATTGCTTGGTAATTAAGCCAGTTATGGAATTAGTTATTATAATGAACCTGAAATTGCAAATGAAGCTGTTTGACCGCTTCTACAGTACAACAACATACATAAAGAAACTAACATTGCATTCAAACATTCATACATTTACTTTGAATATTTTAGTGACAGTTTAAACTTTAAGTACATAATGATGATGATTATTATTGTAGAGTTAAAGTGAAAGTTTATGTTTAAATCCTCGTTATAATATTGGTTATTAAAGTCGTCATTCTGAAGCACTTATCAAATGTTGAAATGTTTGTTAGTTCCATATTTGAAACTATAAATAAAACAATTAAATATTAATATATTTTTGCTATTAATAATTGATTAGTAATGTACCGGTGAGTCTACAGCTAATAAAATAATTAATTTACATTCTATGGTGCATAAAATATGTATGGTAGCTATGTTGGAAATTGTAACAGCGAGATAATTCTATAATATTCCCTAATATGCTTTACTAGCTTTCATTAAATTTTTATTATGCAATTAATAATTAGTGTTTGTGCTATGTTTAGCTAAAGTTCACACCGACAAAATTAAGACGTTAATTGTATTTATTAAATTAAATGAAATTAAACTTCAAACTTTTTAAATTAAATAAATAAATATAAATATATCATCACGCCTTCTACCCATTACTGGGTGTGGCACTCTGCCGAAGCAGATCTTGGTAAATGATATATTTATGCGCGTGAAGTGCGGTTACCAGCCGTCAATTCACGGCCCCCAAAGATGTTAGTGATGAGGGAGTCACAGTGGTTATTTTAAATTGGTGAAACTGTTTTGTCGGCTGTGGGGATCGAACCAGAGTTCTTAGGATCCACAGGCCGACACGATAGCACTTGATAAGTGAGTCATATCTACTCACTGTTACATGAGCCCACCCCTGAGTAGAAGGTGGTACTTAAAGTAAAGACATGTCCATGGCAACTGGAAAGCAACGACATAATTTGACTTTGATAACAGTGTCATTTTTCCGAAATGTGCTTCATATCACTCGTCTTCATCTCAGGAAATAAAACGGCACCTTCAAGAAGAAATATCTCACTGTCTTCTCTTATTAAACAAGTAATATTTATTGAAATTTCTATGGCAATTGATAAGATATTAATGAAAAACTTTGTGTTTGATTCGGTTATGAAGACACGCGTGATGGAGGAAGGGTGTGGAAGGGTTGAATACTTTTGAGAGTTTTATATCTCCGGTTGGTGTTCTTGGAGATTTTTACCGACGCGCAGTCATTTATTTCGGAATTTAGCTCCATCGGCGCTGTCGTAAATTGGAGTCGCGTGCAGCGAGCGTAAAGGCGATATCGGCCGCCTGCCACCCCCGGATCAAGGGTTCGTTACATCGCGGGATTACGCGAACGCCGTCGCCGATTTTTATTAAATCCCTTCAAGAAAGCTGGGAATACACTTGTCCAAATTCAACCGAACCAGTATAAAACTCAATGAGTTATTTTTATTTGTTCTCGGTGGGTTCTACACACGGTACGAGACGGTACACGGATCTGTTTCAAGAACTATAAACGAAATAAGCTAGCTTATGATTTTGAAATATTGCACATCGCCGACGAGAATGTTATTAACTTTGACTATTCTACTAAATTATGGACATTGTATTTTCTAACGGCTTACAGGGACTTTTTCAAATTGCAACTTGCATTGACGTTCAACGGAGATGCACCCAATAGTACTTGCATTTTATAAATTTATAAAGAGAATAATAAAAAATATCATCACACATTTTACCCATTACTGGGTATTACACTCTGCCGCAGAAGATCTTGGTAAGTGATATATTTATGCGCGTAAAATGCTGCTACCAGCCGCGAAATCACGGCCCCCAAAGATATTAGTGGAGGAGAAGCCACAGCGGTAATTTTAATGTGGTGAAAATTGTTTGTTAGCTGTGGAAATCGAACCCAGGTTTTCAAATCCACAGGCCGACTCGATACCACTGCGCCACCTACTACTTTTATGAATGAAAAGTGAAAAAACAGGAAAGAAGAATAAATTTGGAGTATCTACTTCCATTCCTGTGACTGATTTATTTTTTTCGATGTCAACTTCGAAGAAATCTTTCCTTTATCATTGCTTCTTTCTTTCGTCATGGTTGCACTAGGGATGTTTGACCGCAGGGTGAGTATTCATCGTCCGCATTAAACTAATTTCGCTTGGCGTTGTTCTGATAGCGTAAGTTTTTGCCGGCGGCAGCACACGGCATACATCGCAAGCTCACTTCTCGTGCTAAGTACGAAGTTGCGTTGTCGCGCCTGAACGAGTGTCTGGGGACTCTGCCCAGATTGCAGAATCCCTGCAACTTTGTCATAACTTTACACATTAAAATGTGCACCCCAAATTTTAATACTTACTTCGCTTGTAAAGCTCCCGAGGAGATATGTAGCGTCGCGACGGCAACGCAGACGTCTGTGATTGTTGCAGGTAAACACAAGAGCAAGAGCAGCAAGTTTATTTTCAGGAGTTTCGTAAGACAACAACAGTACATAACTTTTGAGTTCTCTTAATTAATATTTCAACCGCTGTGCTTTATTCATGCAATTGCAGCTCAAGTTATACTTGGCATTCATTTGTTTAATCTTCATAAATTATTGAGAGTTATCATTGTTTATTTCCTTAAACATTTTAATCACTAACAAGCAGATTCATAAAATAGATTAACTGCTTAAACTATTTTTAATTACAATTTTATTTCCGTACCTAATTTAAAATAATTAGTAATTATAGTACAGATCCATTAGAGTATGAAAGCTGAAGTTTCAATTTTTATATTGTGGTGATTTATTTTTATAGGTTTGCATATAAAACAAGTTTGAAGTAAATATGTTCTATATGTATTTTGCTGTGTAGAACTAGACTTGTAAAAAACCCTAAGTACTTAAGTAATGTCCGTCCCTGCTAAATATCATTTATTTATTTTACAATATCGTTTTCATATTTATATGATCCCACTCCTGAATTAAGAAAAGAAAATTGGACTTTCTGACAGGTCGTGAAAAATGTATTTCTCCGTTAATTTTAACTTATACTTAAGCAGAAAATTATGCAGAATTCAATGGCAAAGTTTCCAGGTCCGTATCTTGTATGTTTTTTTTTTAATATAGAGTATTATGGGGAAAAATATAAAACGACAAAATTTAAGATAATTTTTATCTTTTCTTAAGGCTTTATCTCTAAAACTGAGCAAGATATGACGATGCGCTTAGCGGCATTGAATTCCTTGGTTATGAATTGACTTATAAACAAATTTTGAGCAATTTGTATATTTTTCCATTTTTGAACAAAAGTGCCGCCCTCCAAATATTTTCTTGGACGATATCTCGAAAATTAAAAGAGATACGGATCTGTACACTTTACCATTGTATTCAGGGTGATGAAATACATATGTATGTACATTTTCAATTGAATATTCGTATTAGATTTGTTTTTAGAGCAAAATATCTGAATATGGTCTAAAATCGGAAAAAACTTAAGGGGTACCCCTTAAGAAATTTTCAAAAAATAAAAATCTTTGGAAATGGCTTAGAATTTTCTTTTAACTCATTTTAGATACAAGAAACTCAATGCCGTTGAAAGCATCTTCGTATCTTGTTCAGTTTTTGAGATATAGCCACCGAAAAAGTATTTTATATAATTTCATATTTTGTACCACATAAAATTTTACTATCAATTAAATAATTTCACCTGGATGTAACTAATGTCATATTATTCCGTTATTTTCCAGTTGCCATGTACATGACATTATTTTCTAAAAAAAAGTAAATTTATCTTGCCTAGGGTTGAAAGGTATCACTTTCGTCCCTCATTTGAATGAATAAATAAAAATAACTGTTTGAATTTTCGACCCTTAGATTTTCTTTTCTACTGTACGATTATTTTCTCGTTTAAATTTAGCTGCTAAATGGTTTATATGAAAGTTAAGGAATGCCTTTCACCCCCTTTAATAAGAGGATCAACCCTCTGCGCTGACAAATTTCTTCGTTAACGTGTTATCAATCGCAGTTTGCAACAGAAAGCGTCGTTGAATCTTTTCAATCAATAACTAATTTTATGAACGCGCCCTCCCGAACTCTCGAGTACTTTACACCGATATTTTATTAACCCTAAAGGGTTACATCCCTTTTAAATTGTACCCTGGTAGAACATAAAACCGTTTTGTAAACCTCGATGTATTTCCAACCCGGGTGTTTTCTGTTTTATCTTTCTGCAATTAATATTTCACGCAGATAAAACTGTAAAAATACTATTAAAAATCCATTTCTCAGAATGCTAAATGAAGATATGAAATGTATTAAATTATTACTGCGGTTTTATTTTAAATTTCTTTTCAATTTTCATTAATAAGTTAATTGCAGTCTTTAAAATTTAAAGTACCTATTAAAGCATTAAAGCAATTTTCTACTAGTTAGAACTAATTAAATACCAACTTTAAGTATCTACTGTTTTAACCTTATGTCTAGATAATTTGATTAAGAAAATATAATTTTATCTATTATATTTTTGTTATTTAAGTAAGTAAATATATTTTTCTACGACTGCTATGAAAAGTTGATATTTATGCTTTCAGTTGTCATCGTAAAGTTGATGGTTACTGAGTAACGAACAATAAAATAGTTTACCGCGCGTCTCCTATAGCAACAAGCGGTAAAATACTTTACCGCTCGCTTAGAAAAATATAAATTGTTGCTGAAATCTTGAAGCAATACTTACAAAATCTAAAATATAAGTTAGAATCATTTTTACACTTTTACACATATTATACATGAAGTTTGCTGCGCTATGATTTGAAGTTGATGTTAAAATTGAAAGTGCAGTTTTGACAGTTTTGTATATTTATTCCGGAACTTGAAATTGTGTTTTATAAATTATTATTATTATTTTTATTTTGCTGGGATGGCTAGCTCAGTGGTATGTAGTCGGCCTGTGGATCCTGAGGTCCCTGGTTCGATTCCCACAGGCGACAAATTTTCATAATTTGAAAAAGCTATCCCTGTGGCTCCTCCACCACTAACATATTATGTGATATTCTCATTAGAATTTTCAGTTAGTACGCCAATCACTATTTTATGAGATTTTTGAGCACATTTGTCATTTATGTGTGAAAATTTATCACAAACAATGATTGTTGATAACAGGATTTTAAAATTATTTACTTGGATACTGATATCGTCATGGTTACATACAAGACAGAAATTGGTAGAACGCGAATTGAACTAGCCCCATATTATTTAAAAAAAATATTTAGTAAGTAAAGTCGTAGAAAAAATTATGTGTGTGCCTCAAGCGTAAAGTATCTTTATTGCTCTCGCTTCAATTACCGAGCACGAGCAATAAAGATTCACTTTACGCTCTTAATACACAAATAACTATTGTGGTCGTATGCTCGGTTATCAGCAGTCAAATCATGTTCCTCAAAGATGTTAGTGAATGGGGAGCCACAGGGGTAATTTAAATAAGAAATTTAGTTTGTGGCTGTGGGAATCGAACTCGGCTTCTCAGCTTAATAATCCGATGCGTTGCCACTGAGCTATTTACCTCATATGGGGTGTACTAGAGCCACAGGGGTAATTTGAATAAAAAATTTAATTTGTCAGCTGTGAGAATCGAACTCAGGTTCTCATGTCTATAGGCCGACGCATTGCCACTTAGCTATCTATCCTATATGGGGTGTATTATTTTTAATATGTTATGAATAGCTAGCTAAAATTGAACAGCAAATGACAAGCATTGAAACTGTGACCGTGGCGTTATATTTTTGTTCCATTTGCAAGTTAGGGTATTACGATGAAATGATGAAAAAGCTATATTTATTGGAAGTTAAGATCTTATTTTAGTAGGGCTGCGTCGTTGACTGACATTTCACAAACCCATCAAGATAATATCATATTACAGATCATCCCGCGTCCCAATTTCCAAATATAATATTTGCTCGGGCGCCTTTTCCAAAATCGAATCATTACTTAGGTCTGGCGTCGCGCCATGCTGTTGACTCCTCTCCGCAGCGTGTATAGAGTCGAGTTCACATGTAACATTATCCGCGTAACGAGCACCGAGCAGCCTTAATTGAATCCGAAACTGAATATGTTTCGTTTTCGGTGAACTACGAACTTGCCGGGCGGCGCGGCGGGCGCAGCTAATGACTCGAGTTGCTGCAAACTGATAACAACTGCCGTATCGAGGCGGCGGCGGTGGAAGCGTCGCGACGGAGGATTTCTCCCAATGCACAGATGCGAGCGATTATTAGCGCATTATGCTAATACAACGCCGAGTGAGTATCCTCTTTACGCTGTGATATCGCACATGTTTTGCGATTACTATTCCTCATTCTATCCAGGATTACTACTGATGCCATTAGCGCACGGAGAATATTTACCAGGGGGGCAAAACACACAATATTTAAATCGTAAATAAATAAATAAATATATCTTCATGCCTTTAGGGATAGGTGGCTCAGTGATATCGAATCGGCCTGTACACATTGAGAACCCTGGTTCGATTTCCACTAACATCTTTGGGGACCGTGATTTGATAGCTGATAACCGCACTTCTTGCGCATAAATATATCACTTACCGAGATCTGCTAGTCAGAGTAATGGGTAAAAGGCGTAATGATATATTATTATTATCACCACTACCCCATTTACAATTTTCACAATTTTAAAGCTACCCCTGTGGCTCCCTCACCATTAACATCTTTGGGGCCGTGATTTGACTGCTGGTAACCGCACTTCACGCGCAAAATATATCACTTACCGAGATCTGCCTCGGCAGAGTGCCACGCTCAGTAATAGGTAGAGGGCGTGATGATATATTTATATATTATTATCACGCCATTATCCATTACTGTGGCATTCTACCATTTCACTTGATTTGATAGCTGATAACCGCACTTCACGCGCATAAATATATCACTTACAGAGATCTGCCACACGCAGAAATGGGTAAAGGCGGGATGATATATTTATTCATTTATTTATTTTATTTATTTTATTACATATACTAATCTAATCAAAAATATCTTATTTCCAAAAATTCATGTGTCAACTTCAACCACTTAATTATGCTCCTAATTTACTATAAACTAAAAAACCACTAAGGTAGAGTCCAAAAAGAGGCAAATGACTGCCCCTTTGGACGCCTATGTCTCTGCCAATAGAATTCATCCCTTAAATAAGCATTATTTCTCAAGCTCCGTAGCAGATATTGCCGGTAGTGGCATTGGTATGGTTCGTGTGTATTGTATCTAATGCTACTATTTGTTTGGTATGCGCGGGTTTTTTGCTCGTTCCATTAAATTAATGCGCCTTTTGAATATTCCTGGCCCAGATGTACCTTTCAATATTTTAGGTGAAACAAAATAAAACGATTGAGCACTAGCGCAGGAGACGTACCAGCTGCTCTGTGGTACTAACGTCGTCAAATATATATCTGCACCCCTCGCACCCTATACGTTATACCAGGGGGAGAAAGATGGTGATATGTGTCATGTGACGTTGGTATTATACAATCTCTTCAATCGAAAACTAAACGTTATGCGCAATATATCTTTCATATCACTCTTTGTATATCTTTTATAGCAGGCCTAGATCGTAAACTATATTTTATTTCCAGAAACAAATGTCAGTGCATTTCTCGCCATTTTAATTTTGTAATCATAGTTACATTAAAACAACAAATATAAATGCCTTTAGTATTAATTCTTGTTTGTTTGTACATTCATAGCAACATAAATATATATAAAATATAAATATATCATTACGCCTTCTACCCATTACTGGGTGTGGCACTCTCGGTAAGTGATAAATTTTGCGCGTAAAGTGCGGTTACAGTCGTCAAATCACGGCCCCCAAAGATGTTAGTGGTGGAGGAGCCACAGAGGTAGCTTTTGAAATTATGAAAATTGTTTGTCGCCTGTGGGAATCGAATCTAGGGTACCAGGGTTCTCAGGATCCACAGGTCGACTTAATACCACTGAACTAGCCACCCCATACATAAATATATAAATTAATATTTTTTTATGTGGTATTCAGTTGTATCAAGTCAGCCTGTGGATCCTGAGAACCTCGGTTCGATTCTCACAGTCGACAAACAATTTTCATTACATTAAAATTATCCCTGTGGTTTCCCCTCCACTCACATATTTGGGTATTGTGATTTGACGGCTGGTAACTGCACTTCACGCGCATAAATATATCACTTACCGAGATCTGCTTCGGCTGAGTGCCACACCCAGTCATGGGTAAAAGGCGTGATGATATATTTATTTATTTATTTTATTTTAATATTTTTGAAAAATAATTAATTTTACGTATTTTCTAGAACAGTAGTTTTCAAACTGTGGATCACGAAGACATTAAACGGTGGTCGTCGCATGCTTTTTACAAATTTAAAAAAAAACATGTAATCAAAGATACATCTGAAGTTGCTTTTATTTAAATTTTAAGGTTTAAATAACTGAAAATATCATTTAAAATATTTGACAGCAATGTTAAATAACTCATTTAATAATTCCTCTCGACAAGATCTTGTTCATTTAAGGAAAAATTTTAATAAAGGTAGTGCAAAAATTTTTCTTTTATTAATTTCTGAAATCGTGGTTCTATGTTGGTAATGTATATTTTTAAATCAGCCTTTTACAAACTGCAATTTTAATCACATAAAATGTAAGGGTGTCGTAAAAGAATTTAGTTGCGATTTTTGTCTCCAAGGGGGTTATCCCTCCAAAGTTTAAAAACAACTATTCTACACGTAATTAAATTTAAAATTAGTTCATTTTTACCTCTGTTTGGTTTTGGTTTACTTTGTTTATTTTCTATTGAAATGTTTCATATTAATAGAAAGCATATTTTGTCTAAAATTTGAATAGTATCTTTTTATTAAAATCGGACGTTTTAGTATAATATATGTATACCTTCGTCAGAACTTTTACAAATAAACAAATACATTGTTATGATGAAGGGACACGTATCCTGTTCAAAACTAAACTTTTAGAATAAATTGTATTGTTTGTAAATAGAATTATCTACTTTTAGCAAATTAAAAAAGCAAAAATTGTTTCCTGAATGCGATACGCTGTAGTAAAGTTGTAAGGAAATGGAACGAAAAGGAGGGATGAACGTCATAGGGGATGTTAGTGTTTATATTTAACGAAGCTGTCACCTGATCGCTTTATCCCTGCGTCACCAATATTGCGGCGCTATGATCGATGTTTATTTCCTGGTGGTGTCTTTCCACCGGTCGCCATAGTCACCTAAGGTGCTCCTTCACCCTCCCACACCCTGTGCCACCCTTCTCGCGGGCCTAATTAAATCTCGTCAAGTCAAGGGAAGGAACAAAGCGGTCATTGTCGAGAATTGATAAATTAAAGCGCTCATAATGAGAGCTTTTGTGCGCGCGCGGTGAGAAATAAAGAGCTCACCCCGGCGAGACCCCGTCACCCCCGAAGGCCTATCTGTAATTATTCTTTTAATTACCGCGCCGTAATTACGGCACGCGTACAATTTAATGCCAGCAAAAACGAAATAAATTGAAAACATAAGGAATTTAAATGAGCTAAGATAATAAGTCGAGGTTGGCAGTCTCTTCACGTCTGTGATTGGTTTCGTCCGTCACACGGGGTTGGAATTTATGTGGATTTCTCCCGCATATCAAAACTTTTCTCTCCATGACGACGGCAACACCGCAGTTTTTATTTATCCTTGCATCTGTTTAATATGTATTACTTACACAACCTCGACGAAAAAGCAGAATCTCGAACTGTCTCTATATAAAATTTATATCTCTTGCCACCTCATTTATTTTTTACCAGCTTACACTTTCATACTTCTGCTGAATCTAATATTTATTTTTCTGTTTGTTTCAGGTTGGTACAACTTTTAATCCACGGCTTACTTACTTGAAAGGTAGATACAAGGTAATTACTTTATTATATGTTTTGAATCGCAAAAATAATCCCAAGGAATTATTTACTTTTTACGAGTAGTATTTTAACAAAATAAACTGAAATCGAATTAATCTTTAAACTGGATACGAGATAACAGAAAGTTCTTTGAAAATAAGCAACAAAAACTTCATTTAAGCTAGTTATATTTATGAAAAGTGTCCCAAAACTGTTTTTAGACAACATTTGTCCCAAAATGTTTTTCACAATCTCCTTAATAGCTGATATCACCGCCAAAAATTTAATTTTAAACTTGGTTCAAATAAATAAAAGGTAGTAAAGTTATACGTCATACAAAATAATTAATTTAAATCAAGTTTAAAATAAATTCTTAGCGGTATAATGACCTTAAAATCGAGCATCTTTCAAAGTAGTCTGTCTAAATGTGTTTAAGATATTCTTCAAAAGGTCACCGAAATGTCTTTAAAATTCTAATATAAATGTTTTAATTATTCCGATACAGTATGTTACAATAAATTATTTTTTTACAATATCTATACTGTAAGTTATTCATTAATGACAAAATTGAAACACAGTAAGTGAAACTTTTGTTTTCTATGGTATAATATTTACTTACCATCCACCGTGGACAGTAAATAAATATTATAGATCAAGGCCCTGTTTATTTTGACAATAATTTTACATCTGTTAATTTTGAAAGCTATTTTGCTATCCCATCTATTTGTGCAGGTATTGTAAAAAAAAAGCTTACTAACCTCGAACAGTAAGTGATTTCTTAGGTCACGTATGTTTAGGAAAAAAATTGTCACTTACAGTTTATGATACGTAATATACTATATATTCGTTTATAAATTGATAACAGTTAATTATTTTTGTTGTTGATTCAGGTGAGTTTGAAATTTGAAATTTTTTTCTGAAGAAAAATCGCCATTGAAATGTTACTAAACTGATAACTGTTCTTATCATCCAAATTTATTTTTAAAATGTAATTTATCATAAAAAACGTGATATCACTACTTGTACCTTAACATTGCTGTCAAAATATAAAATGCATTTATTGAGATATAAACCTGTTAAAAAGATAAACTGAAACTGAAACAAACTGAAAAATGTTGAACTGAATCGTGTATACGATGAACTAGATTCGAACCGTGTTTTTGAACCGTTGTAGAGACATAAAATGAATAGAGGAAAATTCAATTACATAGTTTTAAAAATCTAATTATATTTATTTACTAGAGCATGAAATATTTACATTAATAATTCCGTTGCATTTGAATTTATATTAGTAGGGGATTTACCCTTTACGGTGCATTTTATTCATTACTGAATAGTCTTATCTCTGCTACAGTTGCCAGTGGCGTACTAATAAAAATACAAAGTAGGTAAATATCACATAATTGTTCTTCTTACGGCCCTCTCAAGAATAAAATTTTCTACCCTCAAGAGAGGAAATGAAAGCCATATTCATGACAACTGGAATTTCTTATAGTTTTCTGCACTATTATTAATATTTTTTTTATTTAAATTAGAAAATAATTTTTTTAAATGTGAACTAGTCTAAAATTGGAGAAGAAATCAACTTTCCGGACGCTTATCTTAACAATAAGACTAAATACGGATCTGTCGATGATACTATTATATGTATATTTTTATTAATTTAAATTAATGGACAAATTATACAGGATACCAATTGTGAACCAAAATAAAATTTTTTCAAAAATTTTACTTTTCAGGAGGCTATATCTCAAAAACTAAATGAGATACGACGATGCGCTCAACGGCATTGATTTTCTCGTATTCGAATTGACTTATTTATAAATCTTCAGCGATTTTTATTTTTTGTAAATTTCTTAAGGGATACCCCTTAAGTTTTTTTCGATTTTAGGCCAATTTCAGGTTATTAGTTCTAAAGTTCTTTCTCGTACGAATTTTATAATAAAAATGTGCATACATATGTATTCTAGCCCACTCAATCCAATAGCGAAGTCGCCAAATACATATGTCTTCTAGTTTTTGAGATATTGTGGAAAAACTATTTTATGAGAAAATGTTGGTGAAAATTTTTTGAAAAATAAAAATTGCTAAAAATTTATATATAAGTTAATTAAAGTACGAGAAATTGAATGCCGTTGAGCACATCTTCATATCTCATTTAGTTTTCGAGATATAGCCTCAGGAAAATAAGAATTAATCTTTAATTTTTATCCAGTTTTATATTTTTGCCAAATAGCTTATATCTTAATAAATAAATTAAATACGGGTTAGAAGTTGGTATTTGAGTTGACTTGTCTATTTGAAAACCCGGGTTCGGTTCCCACAACTGGCAAACAATTTTTATCTTATTAAAACTACCCCTGTGGCTTCCCTTCAACTAACATCTTTGGTGGTCGTAATTTGACAGCTGGTAATCGTACTTTACGCGCAAAATATATCACTTACCGTGATCTGCTACGGCAGAGTGCCACACCCAGTAATGGGTAAAAGGCGTGATGATATATTTATTTATTATCATTTTATCTTCAGCAGTATGTCTCACTTTCTTTCCTATTAAGTTTAAATCAGTCAGAAATCTTGTGAAATAAATCATAGACACGTCCGGATTTAGGGTCTACCCTCCTCTTTCCGGTGTTAGTTTCCGGGTTGTAGGTCCGGGGTTCAAACGTTCAAAGTGCTTAGTAAACAAGACATTGTATGTACTCTCCTTGTAGTATCGGTGTAGCATTAAGCTACGAGTGCGAGAACAAATCTACTCAATTATCCGCATTACGCGACGCTGCTTCCCTCTAGCAGAGTAAGGTGAAAGGTATTTGATTAGGCTAGGGCAGCTAGGGTAGCTAAGGCATCTAGGGCAGCTAGGGCGTAGAGAGGTGGCAACAAATACACTAGCAGCCAGATAACAATTCTATACCGGCAAGTTGAAATGCTTAGTAAGTGAATCGATAGCAGGATTAGTTGCGTGACCAAATAATAGGATTATTTGAGGAACCAATGAACCAATGAATTGGATTATCAGTATAGCAAATAACCCCTCTACGTGCTAGCCTAATACAGCTCCCACGCAAATTTAAATTTAAATCAGCAACAATCCGAAAAACTCATTTGTTGTTGAAACTAATTGCTGGCACGTTGGACTATGGATTTTAGTACCCAAGTTCGAGTTCCACCTTTTCACCTCATCAAAATTACCCCTGTGGCTTCAATGACGGCTGAGAACCGCACTTTATGTCCTAAGTAGATCACTTATCGAGATCTACTACAAGAAAGAACTACATCCAATAATGAGTAATAGGCGTGATGATATGTTTATTTATTTATTCAAGATGGTTTGGATCAGGCAGCAGAAAGTTATATAGGTTACCATGGGACTGTGTTTATAGTTAGACTTCCACCTAAGGAATGGCGCTACTAGCCTTTATGTGAAGACATCCATTTTAGATAACTGCAATATCGGCAATCAGTGGTTACTAGATTGTTCCTGTAGTTGTCATTTGTATATATTTCAAATTTTTTCAATCTGTCAAATATACAATTAATTTTTATTTGTGAAATAATTTCATATAAATAATGTCATCAACTAATATGAATTGTTGTGTAAAAAACTGCACTGCTACTGGTAAGTAAGTGATCATATAATAAATAATATTTAGATGAGGAAGTCATAATATATTTTCAAGTTTACAAGGATTAGATAAAACTGTGTAAAACAGTTCAAATTATAAATAAATTGTATACACGAGGATATTTTAATAAATGTTTATATAATATTTATGAATTTTTATTTTATATAGTTTAAATAAATATAAAATAATAATAAAAATTACAAGCTGCCTAAATATGCATACCGGGTTTAGTTAGACTTCCACTACTCAGATGGCGCAAAATACAGTCCCAGTGCATAACATGGCAGTTTCTTATCTATAGAAGTATATTATGATCTGTGGTTTGGATGTAATGAATCATTGAAAAATATAGTTTTATCTACAAATAAAGAAAGAAAAAAGAAAGTTTTATTACGTCATTTAACCGCCAAATTTAATGGAGTAAAATTCATAAGAATTGTAGATCAAATAAACAAACAAAGTTATAGTAAAAAATAATTAACGTCAAAAACATGTAACGCGCATAAATATATCACTTACCGAGATCTGCTTCGGCAGAGTGCCACACACAGTAATGGGTAAAAGGCGTGATGATATAATTATTTATTTCCTTCATACTAAATTCCATCAATCTTTCATTCAACATACATTCCACATTAAAAATCGTATTTATATTAATATGAAATATATCACTTACCGATATTTGCTACACATATAACAGAATGCGTACTACACTGAATGAAATATTTATTTATTTAGTAACCTCCGTCGGTTGTAATGTAGGGTTGCACTGAAACAGATTACAAACGTATGTCAACTTTAGCAACATGAGCAGGATGAACCTTGCTGCATTGGTGTCATGTACGTACAAGTAGAGAAACATAGAATATGTACGTATGTGTGTACAGTGTGGTCTAGGTATAACTATGCACATGTCAACAGCGGTTTTGTGAAAATAAACGGTCGGATTTGTAACAAACATAAATTTATTTCACATATGTCACAGATTATTTTATAAAGGTTCTGTCAGTACCTGCGTTTGTTTGTACACAGTACACTCACAGTCACATATTTATACACGTTATGGAATTATTCCAAAGCAACATTAGTGACAAGTATTATATAGAGTATTTTTTACATAATATACAAATATATCATCTCGGTTCCAATCTGATAAAAATAATGTTCGATGGCTGACAATTAAGTTCGCGAACTCGTTCACCATTTATTTTTAAATTTTTTTTATTTTTATTTTAGTTTTATTGACAACGTAAGATAAAGGGTGAGATTCAGCTGAGCGCTGTTCTTTCACCTAACCCATACTTTTCTCTGACATACGTTCCTAAATTTTTCTCATAAATAAAAATACAAGACCTCCTAATTTTGTCGATAAATTTATATTTAATACAATAACAATTACTAGAGTAAACTGCATGAAAAATGAGTCCGCAGAATGTCAGTTAACTATAAGCAAAAAGTTGATCCTTAAAAATAAAAATTTATTTAAAGAAAATCTGAGAAATTGCATGCTGTTTGGTAAAATAATTTCCCAAATAAAATAAAATAATATTGTGTCCAACTGAGAAAATGAAACAAAAATATATACACATATAATTGAAGGGATTTTACCCCAGTTACAGGATTTTATAAGTAATGGAATGAGAATAAATCGAAAATAATTTAGTAGATAATCGAAAACTATTTCCATCAAATGACAAGGTTACTTTACCTAATTTCATAACATAATATCATATCGTAATGAGTTCTATTACAATACAAGTGCTGTAATGAATTTTGATGGTAAAATGACAGTCTGACATAATCTAACAAAAAAACCAGGATATTATTGATAATTTAATCAAGCTACCCACGCCTCAAATAAGAATAAAAAAGAAATTAAATTATAAAGAGAAAATTGTAATACCGCCAGGATTTGAACAATTGGAATAAAATCAGATTTGAATCGAGGGCGACCGTTGTTTAGCTGGTTAAAGCAAATGACTGGAGTTCATAAGATACCCAGGTTCAAATCCAGGCGGTATCCCAATTTTTCTCATTATAATTTAATTTGATTAATTACTTAGTATTTACTTAGAAAATAATAATTATATAACAAAAAAGAAAATTGTCTAATTAAAAAAATGCCAATTTTGCAATAATTTTTCTCATATCATAAAATTAGATAAAACGTATTGTAATATATTGTACAATACTCGATGGATTATCAAAATCCGCCTACGGTTTCATTCGAAAATTTTACCCATCTCGTATTGTAACACGATACATTACAATACATATATCATAAATAATTATTACGCGTTGACAATATTAAATAATTATTTGACAATTACCTATCTAACATTTGTCAAACAAACAAAAGCACAATGATTATTGTCGGGAATCCTCACAAGGCTTTATTCTCATTATAATGATGACAGAACTGGTTAAAATACACACGTGCTTATTGGTTGAATTTTCGAATGCTTTGCATTATGATTGGTTGAAAACAGGTCAAGGGAAATTACCTAAAATAATTTAGGAACGTATGAAGTTAGTGAACTACTAGTATAATTGTAGCTAGTTTAATTATGTCTAATAATATTCAAAGCAGTTCGCGAAGCGAATTGTCAGGCCTTACAATTTACTCGAATGAAAACACATGTATCCAACGATGTACACAAATAATTCTAGCCCTAGCAACGGAATGGGTAAGGGGTAAGGGGTTAGTCTATGTTAGTATACACGAGATGTACATGTACGTGATGTTTGACTAATGCTCTCAAAACAACAGACGAACGAACGACACTGGAGTAGAAAATACACGGAGGAAACAGTACTCTTGTTAGGCTGAGGGGGATATAGAGGTCACAGAGTTCACGCCGGGCCCAGCAACGCACCAGGAAGCAGCAGCGACGCTAGCGACATCCACACATGCGGCAGCAGCGCAAACACGCCTGCAGTCGTTCCTAAGATCAATTCAATCCATACAATCAAAATTCCAATAGTCTTCCTCTTTCTCACCTGGATACCACACAGATTCCCTCCTCACGGTATAGTTCGCTTGAGGGACCTTCAACTCACACGCAAACTCAGCTGGCGCGTCCAGCGCACCACTAGGAAGTGTAGCGACGGCGGAGATGTCGAACAAACCGTCGTGTTCGCGGCGTACCACCGTCGTGGATTCCACTTCTCTGAAACACGTACAACCACAAAGCACTCGGTGTAGATACCTGGAGAACGTGAACTTGAGAAGACTTACTCATTTGCTAAACGCACTGACATCTCGGGTTGGGGGTATACGCCCTCGGCGGTACAGGCTACGGTTGGGGCACCCTCTTCGGTTACTCCGTGTCGTAGGCGGAGGTTTCGTTCTGGAACTGAAAACGACGACATTAAATTTACTGTTTTTATGTTATATTGTCTGAAGGTAGTAGTGTCTGAATGGTTAGTGCGCTCAATTTTTAAGAGTTATATTTTGCGTAAAGTTAACGAGATTACTATCGCTTGTAAATAAGAATAGACAAAAAAATAAAAATGTTTTGGGCCTAAAATTCAAAAGGGCTTCATTTGATCACCCACTTCAATATAACACTATTATTGCAACTTTTTCAATAGTACAAGAATGCTATTTCAGGAATGTTTACATTTCATGGATACGTCATCGTTTTTTGGTCTTAGGATAGTTGTCCTGGTGGTATATCATAAGTTTGTATTTTTAGTCCTAATGAAACAAATAACTATTATGAAATGATACATTTATTATTGATTTTCATTATTATAATTTATTGCATTTATTATATTTGTATATAAATGAAAAGTTTTAAATCTATTTTTCTTTCATTTCTAACAAACTGTTGTCTGAATTTGTAAACATCCTGTATAAATAGGGCCCAAATACTAAATTTTGTCTAGGGTCCGCCAATGGCTTAATCTGGCCCTGTTTGTAAAACTAAGTGCAACTTTAGTATTAAGACTATTCTTAACAAAATAATCAACTGCCACCATTTTTCGCTCTTCTTAAAACCTAAATTAAATTGTATTTGGCGTATTTAAACTTTAAACTTCTTAACTCTAGTTTGTAAAGTAATAGTGCACTCATAGAGCTACCACTGAATAATTGTAGCTCAATGGTTAGAACGATCACCTCAAAAGCGAGAGTTTGTAATAGCAAATCTGCAAAATATAACCAAATATACAACTGTAAATACAGATCGTGATTTCTCGATGAAATATATATCATCTACAAAGATCTGCAATTGCAGATTCGCCCACCAGGAAAAAAATAAGAAGGCGTGATAAAATAAAAATAAATAAAATAAATATATACGCATTTTACCCATCACTGGATGTGGCACTTTGCCGAAGGAGATCTCGGTAAGTGATATATTTATGCGGTTACCAGCCGTCAAATCACGGCCTCCATGGATGTTAGTGGAAGGGAGCCACAGGAGTAATTTTTAATGTGGTGCAAATGTTTTTCGGCTGTGGGACTCGAACCAGGGTTCTCAGGATCCACAGGCCGACTCGATATCACTGAGCTACCTACCCCATTATAATTACTTGAAATTTAAATAAAATCAATAATACGAACACAACATCTTTTGTTGTTGGTAGTTATATATAAAATTATTGATCAACAATTACCGCGCTTGATACCATCTCGCTGTAATTGCGGCCGGTAATTAATGAACATTAAAGAATCGTGGAACAAAAGAAATTTGTCCAATTAGTAAAAATTATCACAATTATAATTTGTTCAATCTACAATCTACAGATACAATTTAAAACGAAGTCTATCTCGGTTGAATCGGGACATCGACTCGGCTCGGCTCGGCTGAGGCTGCTCGACTGCTAATTAAGTGGCCGATATTTAGTAGATACCTTTGTATTCCACTCCAGTCGATATCAGATCGAACGGGGTTGAACGCCAACCACTGATCTGTAAATTGGTGTTTACAACAGTGGCGTAGGAAGAGACTAGGGCTTTTGAAAATAACCATTTATTTATTTATTTGGTACTCTGTGCTTTCAAATCTCGCTGACTTCAACTATACGAGTATATCCTTAAAATACAATTGTGTTTGAGTGGTTTGAATCCTACTATATGCTACTGTAATTATAATTGTACTTTTGCCAGTGAGTGTGCGAGTTGGTCTGTGGATTCGAGAACTCAGGATCAATTCCCACAGTCGACAATCTTCACCTCATTAAAACTAACCTTGTTGGTCCTCCTATACTAACATCCTTGAGGGCCGTAATTTGACGGTTAGTAATCACACTTTACGCGTATAAATATATGACTTATTGAGATCTACTTTGGCAGAGTACCACACCCAGTTATGGGTAGAAGGCGTTATGATATATTTTTTATTGGTTGTAAAGAGTAACTGCAAATTGAATTATAATTACTCATATTCGAGTTTACAATGACAAATTAGATCTAAAATTAGTAAAAATTTCTAACTTACAATCCCTCGCTGATACTAACAGCTAGTGATACCAATGCTAACATTACAAAAGTCTCCAGTTTTTACCGTTAAACACATGGTTTCTGAACAATTTTGAAATATGTACAACTGTCAATATCGAACGGAGGTGCGCAAATAACTACATATTACGATATTATAGATTATAAATTTGAGCATATGAAACCGGTCGAGTACACAGTGCCATCTACTCCATTCTAAACTGGAATAGAGTATAGTTTCCGAACGATTTTGAGATATGTACTCATAATATTGTTAATGTCAAACGAAGGCGCGAAATAGCTATTTACATAACTAGTGCGCGAAGACATACTTTGCACATGAGCGAAATTTAAAGCACGAGCGAAGCGAGTGCTTTAATTTGCGCGAATAGTGCAAATAGCGTCTTTGCGCACGAGTTTTGTACAATGCTTTTTATAACGAGCAAAAATTATAAGATGGATAATGAGGAAATTTATTAAATTTGAAGCGCGTATTTGTATTGACAGTTAAGTATGCCATGAATTGACATTTGTTATTTGAAAACAAATTGATCATTTTTCTCGTGAAGTTTGTTAAAATATATCTGTTTGCTGGCGTTATAAGCTAATGTCTCTACTTCTTATATAAATTCCTTAAAATGTGTGTGTATAAATAAGTACAAATAGTGTTTTAATAGTCAACATTTAGAATCATATAAAATGGGTCTTTATTTCAATTACTTTGCGCACTAGTACACAAAATCAAACTTTCCATCGGTTTCCAAGGTTATGTAAACATTATTTTGAATGCAGCGAGTAATAAAACATCTTTTCCCGTAACGGTCTGAAAAACGACGGTATCGACGGCACTGTACATCGACTCATTACACTCGTTCATTTCGCGTCTATCGACTTGTAGGACAAAAAGCTCTAAAGTCCGGTTTCCACGAGAAAGTAGATCCGCTGCACATTTTGTTGTTACAAACTGTTAAACAGCGAACACCAAACTATACCTACTGCTGATGATTGAGTGGCGTGAAAGAAATGGCGACTGTGAAATATAGAAAGTCGTTCATCATCCCTTAATGTATGAAGTGTCGAACAACCACCCCAGATAATGTATTACTCTACAATTTATTGAAAACAATGGCGATTATTTGTGTCAACACGGAATATTCATGTTTGTTTTTTGCCATTTGAAACTTGGTTGTTACAACGGATTAAATGAAAAATTCGATAATGTCTTTGTTCTGTTATTTATTGATATTTATGCTTTTGGCGAATGGCGATTATACGGACTCGGCGACCATAAGCTTCAGTATTTTGAATTTAATACATGATATACGGCTACAAGCGCAGCACATCATGTTTTTTGACAATGTTGTAATCTGTGTACTCTATGTTCATTTGTTTCTACACCATTTGTACATATATTCAACAGCGAAATGACGTGACAAGTGACAAGTGACAAGTATTCTTTTTGTCATAACAATTCACTATTGTATTTTATTCCATGAATACATCATGCCATTTTGTCCTACATCAGACAAGCTACAGTTCGTGTGTTGAAATCTCACTAACTTCAGCTTATATAAAAAATAATAATAATGTCATTTGGATTACGTTCCTGTTATGTGCTGTAACAAACAAATAAAATAAATAAATAAATATATCATCACGCCTTTTACCCATTACTGGATGTGGCACTCTGCCGAAGCAGATCTCGGTAAGTGATATATTTAAGCGCGTAAAGTGCGGTTACCAGTCGTCAAATCACGGCCCGCAAAGATGTTAGTGGTGGACGAGCCACAGGAGTAGTTTTTGAAATTATGAAAATTGTTTGTCGCCTATGGGAATCGAACCAGGGTTCTCAAGATCCACAGGCCGATTTCATAAAATAAATAAAACTTCATTTAATCCTGTAACTAATGGCTCAGTAGTATCAAGTCGGCCTGTGGATCCTAAGAACCCTGGTTCGATCCCCAAAGCCGACCCACATATTCATCAATTTAAAATTACCCCTGTGGCTTCCCCACACCAACATCCTTAAGGGCCGTGATTTTACGGCTGATAACCGAACTTCACGCGCATAAATATATCACTTACCGATATTTGCTTCGGCAGAGTGCCACACCCAGTAATGGTTAAAAAGCGTGATGATATATTTATATTTATTTTATTTTATTAATAGGGTAGATAGCTCAATGGTATCGTGCCGATCTGTTAGTCCGAGAACCCAAGTTCGATTCCCATAGCCAACAAATATTATTTCACATGAGAATTACCCACCTTCGGGGACCACACTCAATAATGAATAAAAGGTTTGATGATATATTTATTTATGTTTTATAATTCTCTTATAAATTGTATATAAAATTGAAATTAACTTTTTTAATATCGGGGAAAGATTAGCTAAAACTTTTTTTCAGAATCGGGATATTATAGAAAATCAATAAATCAAGAATTAGTGGTTAATTGTCTTTTAAATCAAAAATATAATTTTGTTCTATTGATTTGTGTTCCACTATAAGCTGTAGGTCCCCTGTAGTGTAATTGAGATAAATTTCCTGTTGTGCAGAGTAACAAATAAATAAATAATTGAATAATGGTGGTATAGCTGACGTAAAGGAATAAAAATTAATCGTAAATTAAACAAATAGGCAGAACTTCCTGCATCAACACAAAAGAAAATAACAAAAAAACTTGAACATAAATACCGAATGAGCAAAAAACATAAACATATCAGAACAGCCATTAAAAAACAACCGCGAAGCACGAGCCTTAAGATGGTTTATTTGCAGAAAGAAAGAAAATAAAATAAAGCGGCAAACCGACAATAGGTTGGCAGCAGCAGCAGCTGGCAGTTGGCTGCAGTGGCAGAGCCATGGACTCACCCCGAAACGTTTGAAATTCCGTTAATGAATGTCAGTAGCTCGCTAAATTGAGTTTCGTGAAAAATACGTGTATAGGTCTCTGTACACTAATTACTGAATTCATTCCTCTATCGAGACTGCACGATCGCAGTTGGCGAGGTCACGTGATGGATGGTGGTGGTAGTAAAGCTACTGTTCCGACCGGCAATTGTTGCTGATGGAAAGTCGCGAAATTAAAGAGCAAACATGGTCAATACGAGTACATTTTGTGTTTTTATTTTCAAAACGACTCGCTCTCTGTAAAGGAAACTTTATGTATCGCAGTTTAAAATAAAAAGATTTTAAAATGCTATTAATACGAAATATACGAGTATATCCCGGAAATGGAACGTATACGTATGAAGGCTGTTAAAAATTCATATACAATAAAAGTCGAAAGCTTCAAAAGCTGCTAATAAAATTTTAATAATTGATAACAACTTTTATATCGCAGTTTATTACTAAAATAATTCTATATTTATAAAACACAGGTAATACTTGCGTTCACTATTTAACAAACAAAATGTCACAAGTTCAAATCTCCATGACTTCGAATACTTATATCCAACGAAATACATTTAATTATAAAATAAAATAAATAAATATATCATCACGCCTTCCATCTGGATGTGGCACTCTGCCGAAGCAGATCTCGGTAAGTGATATATTTTGCGCATGAAGTGCAGTTACCAGCCGTCATATCGCACCCCCAAAGATGTCAGTGGTGGGGAAGCCATAGGGTTACTTTTAGAAATGGTGCAAATCGTTTGTCGCGTGTGGGAATCGAACCTGGGTTCTGAGAATCCACAGGCCGACTTGATACCACTGAGCTATCTACCCCATACATTTCCCTATAAGTTACTATAATTTGGATGAAGTTTATGTTGAATAACAAATAATAGTTATTTATGTATCAAGGGTGAAATCAGGCGTTTCTGGCCCGTGGCATGATTATTAGCATGAACCACAAAGCACCGAGGGCTAATAACATTGCTCAGGGTCAGAAACGCTAATTTCACCCGTGGTACGTATAATATTTTATGAACAACAAATAACATTTAATTATATGTGCAAAGGAATCAAATATGTAAATAGGTTATATGTCAAAATGACATTTTGTAGAATCAAGTATTCACAATAAACAAAAATTATCATTTTATTTATGTATCCATAGGAATTATTTTTATGACTCTAGGGCTAAAAAGAAATGTTTAAGCCCGCTTTTTAGGGCTAAAATACATGCTTATCGGCCCGGTTGTGCATAAAATATATTATGATACTATTGTATAAGTAACTCTTTAAAGCATGTGTGAGGATTTTAAAAGCACGGCGCGAAGCGAAATACTTTTAACGGCACTAGTGTTTTAAATGCACTTATACACATGTATCATACGCTAATTTTTATTATATAGTTCAAAAGCAGCATTTTCATTTTGATTCATTTCATAATTTTATGTGTATTTTGACTAATTAGCAAAAAAAAAAAATGTATGAACTATCACACTGCAGCTCAGAGAATCAGAACCATGTATGTACTGTAATCCGTATTCTACGATGCGATATTTTTTATTTGTTTAATTAGGAACTAAGTTAGACAATTGAAATTTCGACCCTATCTTGTGTCATACACCAGTGACCTGTAGCAATATTCTGACGGTTAATCAAAACCACAAACCCAGTAACCTAATTTACCCTATCTTAACCTTCCAACTATGAGCCCAGAGATGAACTCTAACCTATTAAAACCTTTAGAGAGATACTCGAAATAGAATCATGATACCAAAATGACGAGAACCATAAATGCAATAGTTACTTCTATATCAAAGGAAGAAAGTGAAACATATCTTCCAGAAGGTGCTGTTTCATTTCAATCTCGAACAGCGGCGCGACAAATTTATAAACTAAGTCTGTTTATCTGTTCTTCACCGTAATCATCATGCTTTTTACCCATTGCTGGGTGTGGCACTCTACCGTACCAGATCTTAGTAAGTGTTATATTTATGAGCGTGAAATGCTGTCAAATCATTGCCCCTAAAAATGTTATTGGAGGAGGTACCACAGGGCTAACTTTAATATGTACTAAATTAGGAAATTATAAAATAAATAAATAATTATATCATCACGCCTTAATAATAGCTCAGTGGTATCAAGTCAGCCTGTGGATCCAAAGAACCATGGTTCGATCCCCACAGCCGACAAACTTTTTCACCAATTTAAAAATTACCCCTGTGGTTTCCCCACTACTAACAGCTTTGGGGGCCGATATTTGACGACTGGTAACCGCACTTCACGCGCATAAATATATCACTTACCGAGATCTGCATCGGCAGAGTGTCACCCGGTAAAAGGCGTGATGATATATTTATTTATTTATTTTATTTTATCACGCCTTTGACCCATTACTAGTTGTGGCACTCTGTTGAAGTAGATCTCGAAGTGATATATTTATGCGCGTAAAGTGCGGTTACCAGCTGCCAAATAACGCCCCCGCCCCCTCTACAGATGGTAGTGGTGAAGGAGCCACAGGAGTAATTTTTGTCGGCTGTGGAGATCGAACCAGGGTTTTTAGGATCCACAGGCCGACTCAAAACCACTGAGCCACTATCCCATAATATTTGCTAATTATATTTGTATTTTAGTTAGATACCAGTTGTATACTCTCGCTTGTAAAAGGAGAGCGCACCCAGTCTGCTACAACCACACAGAAATCTTAATTAAAAATATATAAAGTGTCTTTTCATCTTGCGAATTTTGCGAATCTTCCAAATAATAGAGTAGAAGAGCAGTTGAAATAGACGTAATAATTTATAGTAAGAAGAGATAAAACAGCTGTAAGTACTTCCCAGAGAAAAGCCCACACCACTCTGTCCCACTTCGCAATTCGCAGTTCCAGTAATCCAGTTTAAAAGCGTATGCTTGTCTGTGTTGAATTAACAACTACAGTTTTACAGATTACCCGGAAACAGTTGTAAATCTATATCGAAACTTCGGGACAACAGACAAATCCTTTGTTCATATTCTCAACCCGAACAAATCACACCTATAAATCTATCCCCGTTATATCTATATATATTCTTGATTTCACAGCACACTAAGAGAAATACATCCTCTATCACATATTCGCTCGTGTGTGAAACACCGGTCTTATAATTCAAATTTAATATGAGTTTTAAAACTTCAGACACGGGTACATTAAAGTGTCGTTTTAATTATGAATCTGTTTTAATTAATTTATGATTATTTAAATTTTATACCGCGGTTGGTTCAATTTTAATTTAATAAAATTATTGATGAAGTTGTGCTCCTAATTGGGTTTCAAATGGGTACCTGAACATTGATTGATCTTTTTGAAATAATTTATTATTGTTATTATAAATGAAACATATTTTGTATTGTATATATTTTTTATGTTAAGGGATGAAAATACCACTAACATCTTTGGGGGCCTGATTTTACGGGTATAAATATATCACTTCTCGAGATCTGCTACGGTAGAGTGCCACACTCAGTAATGTGTTTAAAAGTGCGACGATTTTTTTTTTTAACTACAATAGTTATTTGTATATAAAGGAAAGAAAGTGAGAAATTTCTTCCCAAAGGTGCCATTTCATTTTTCGAACTGAAGACGAGGGATATAAAGCACCTGAAGGAATAATGACACTTTATTCACGAAATACGAGTATCATATGATTTTTTTCACTACCCTATCAAAAAGTAAAGTTTTCAGAAATAAAATAGAAATTTAAATTAGATTAATTATTTTCTTGACAGATGTCATTTAAATATCACTAATATTAGCATATTTTATTTGTCATTTGGATCAGATCTAACTTACACTAATTGAACCAGATCACTTATTTATTTGGCTAGATTACTTCGCCCACTTTGTTTCCAGTACTAGATGTTCTAATTTTGGATATGGATGAAATTAATTCATTCCAATAAGTGGATCAGTTTGCTTAATTTAGTTGATTTAATCATGGTGTTTATTTCATCTGAACTGATTTAATTAATGGTTGGAAAAGATCACTTTCTTCTCTCAATTGAGGCAAGAAAATTTTACTTTCTAAAGGACAGCATACAATACGTAAATTTTATAATTTAAAATAACAATCTTGTTCAAGTATCAGACCCAATTAAGAGCATATTTAATTTCAAGCTACTGCTAATTAAACCCATTAAATGGGTAATGGCTCAGTGGTATCGAGTCGGCCTTTGTATCCTAAGAACCCTGGTTCAATCCCCACAGCCGACAAACATTTTCACCAATTTAAAATTACCCCTGTGGCTTCTCCACCACTAACATTTTGAGGGTGGTAATTTGACAACAGGTAACCGCACTTTACGCGCATAAATATATCACTTACCAAGATCTGCTCCAGTAGAGTGCCACACCCAGTAATGGGTAAAAGGCGTGATGATATATGTATATTTATTTATTCTTTTTAATTAAAATTAACAAAATATTGCCCTCACCGAAGACGATCATCCTTTTAGACTGCCGATCCTCATTCTCAAACGTCGACACCACACAAGTATACTCCCCAGACATATCCGCTTGCGGCTGAGGTATATGCAGAGCCCGATGCCACGTCCTGGCGTCCTGCGAAGCTCTGTACCCCAGGTTGAGTTTGCCCCGAAGAGGGCCGAGCCCTTGAGGCCCCTTGGCACCAGGTATCCATTGGTACACGGGCCGTGATTGGTCGTTGAAGAACCATTTCACCACCAGGCCGTTGTGGTCGACACCTTCGAGGGTGTAGTCGCAGTCTAACAAGGCGGCGGAACCTCGGCGGATGACCTCGGGGACACGGAGTTCTTGAATGCGGACGCTTTGGCCTGCGGGAGTTGCCACTGCCACTGGAAAAGACAAAGATGGAATCAGTATTTTTTCAATATTATTTTTTTCAATTACAGTACAGTGGTATACAATTTATAGTGAATCATTCGAACATAATCGCATAATTTTTAATATAAATTGTAGACAGCAAGATTTGAACACACAACTTATTGCTTGAATCAAAAGTTTTATAAATATAATACCTAAAGATTTCATAATTTAGGATATTTTAACAGCGAGAAATATATTTACAGTTTTTTTGACAGTCTTGTTAAGTAGTTTCACATTATGTCCCAACATTTAATTAATATTCTTTTTTTCATCCAGTTCAACATTTTAATAGTAAAATAACGCTATTTCAGGAATGTTTGCGTTACCGTAGATATGTCATCGTTTAGCATTTTTATTGCAGTTGTCATTATGATAAAAATAATTTTGTCAATTTGTTTCATTTTAATTTAAATCTGTTAAATATTTCAAGTCTCGTAACATTATCAGACTCCGCTATGCGTCGTCCGATTACCTTTATTAATCGACTCGAAAACTTGTATTTTTAGTCCTAATGAAACAAATAACTATTTTTAAATAAATATTTAACATAAAATAAAATAAATAAATCACACCTTTTACCCATTACTGGGTGTGGCACTCTGTCGAAGCAGATCTCGGTAAGTGATATATTTCTAAACGTGAAGTGCAGTTACCAGTCGTCAAGTCACGGCCCCCAAAGATGTTGGTGGTGGGGAAACCACAGAGGTAATTTTAAATTAGTGTTTGTCGGCTGTGGGGATCGAACCAGATTCTTAGGATCCACAGGCCGACTCGATACCACTGAGCCATTACCCCGTTTAAATATTTAACAAATGATATTATTAACATAAAAAAAATAGAGAAAAGAATTGAATCTAAGTTCAATTTGTTTAGAGCATATGATCTGATTTCATAAGTGCCAGGTTCAAATCCTGGCGGTATTTCAATGTTTGTCTCTATAATTAATTCAGTTTGACATTCACTGATCATTCATTTGTAATTAATCTTCGACAAACATTCCTATCCTGGTCGACTATACATATTCATACATCCTTTCATTCAAGCTTATCTCATCTTTCATTTAAGCATCAAACCTTATCATAGAATAAACCGAACAATGCACTCTGTATCAGATTCAACCCTTCAAAATTCCTTCTGCTATTAACTGTTTAGTTTTGAGGACATTGCTCCCTTTTTGCTTTTAGTAGCACTAGCAGTTTTGTCCTTGGTTCTAGCAAAAATATGAAATTCTTGAAAATAGAATAGTTGCAGTTTACGATCCCGTGGTAAGAAATAAGCAATTTAAAAGCAAAAGGGTGAACAAAGACGGGGTAGCTTACACTGTTTCAGTAGCGCTACTTCAGATTTTTACCATGGCGGACAAAACTTTCATATCTAATAGAACAAGTGATATGATAGTTGCTAATAATATTTTGGCATGAATTATGAATTGTTTTTTCTGTTTTCGTAACAACGAATATAAATTCATGTCAAATTATTTATTATTATTATTACTGAAGAATTATCACTTATGGGGTAATAGCTCAGTGGTATCAAGTCGGCCTGTGGATCCAAAGAACCCTGGTGCGATCCCACAGCAGACAAACATTTTCACTAATTTAAAAAATAACCCTGTGGCTCCCCCATCACTAACATCTTTGGGGGCCGTATTTAGACGGCTGGTAACCGCACTTCACGCGCATAAATATATCACTTACCGAGATCTGCTTCGGCAGAGTGCCACACCCAGCAATGGGTAAAAAGGCGTGATGATATATTTATATTTAATTATTTTAATTATCACTTTTTAATTTCACTAGTGGAAAATTATTAAAATAACTTGCTTTTATTTCATTGGTTCATTTTCAAACAATTTCGTGATTGTATTGGTTTTCACATATACGTGGTAAATCCTCAATCTAAATTCAATTATATGGGTTAAATGACTCAGTGGTATCGAGTCGGTCGGTGGATGTGAAAACCCGGGTTTGTTTCTTCCAGCCGATATAGTTATTTGTATCATTAGGCCGGAAACAGAGCTTTTACTCGTAATTTGCAATATTACAAAAATCCCTAGTTCTTATCGAGATATGTAAAACTGTCAATTTCGGACGGAGGTGCAAAAAACAATTTTCACCACATTATAGTTACCACTGTGGCTCCCCCTGCAATCTCAACTTTACGGCCGAGTGCCACACCTAGTAATAGGTAAAAGGCGTGATGATATATTTATTTTGTAATTGAACTTTGGTTTTTATGTAAAAATCTTAGCGGCGCCTCTGTTTCAGGGCTCGTTGCATGGTGTGTTTACGTGTTCGGCGGCAACAGCGACGACGACGCCGGGCGCCAGGCGCTAGCTAGTTGCGATTCGCGATCCGCGATTGAGGAAGAGAAATGGAATGAACGCAAACAATGCACGCCGTGAATACTTGGAAATGCTTTCAATGGACTTGATCTGTATTCATGGAAATTCGTGTCGAGTGGGAGCGTTTTGAATGATGATATCGCGGCTCTTCATTCCGCCAGAAATCATTTGTAGAACTTACCTTCTGCACTTACTTTCTTGCAATCCTGCTGCACTCTATCGAGCTGCACTTCTCTAACCAGGTAACCAGAGTTAGCTCTTGCTAAGATTTCCGTTTCCTTCTCTGCGAATTCCAAGATTGGAAACTCTTGGAGATTTCTTTCTTGTACGTGTTTTATTAAATCTCGGATTTTTGCTTTCGTGTACATCAATCATGTACTTTAATAAATTAAAATATAATTTAAGGATACGTTCTTCATTTATTCAACGTTTAATGAATTATGCTTGACGCGTAACTTTTTAATTAATTCTTGAAATTTCAATACAGCTAATTTTTTATTTAAAGAAGATATCTTAGATACTTCTGCAGAATTTAACAACGCTCAGTACTGGAAGATATTGTTTATGATGTTGTTTTCAAGATAACTATTGTATATGTGGCTTCCCTTCCACTAATATCTGGGGAGTCGTGATATGACGGCTGGTAACCGTACTTCACGCGTATAAATATTATTATTGAGCGTGTGCTAAATAGCTATAAATAATTATATAAATAAAAAACCAATACTGTAAACAAGTATCTTAGTACAAACAATAATAAATAATAAAGTAAACAAATAACTAAGTAATAGTAAGTAACGAAGCAAACAAGTATTAGTTACTTACAATTGTTTACTTAATTCGTTATTAGAAACTTGTTTTATTTATTTACTAAAATAGTAGCTAATTCTCTAATATACAGTATATTTTCTAATTCAATAATAAATTTATTTTTTATGGAGAAGGTGGATTTAAGAACCCGAGTTCAGTTGCTACAGCCGGCAAACCATTTTCACCACATTTAAATGACTCCTGTGGCTCCCACTCCACTAACATCTTTGGGGGGTCGTGATTTGACGGCTGGATACCGCACTTCATACGCATATCCGGCAGTACAGTGGGGTGGGTAGCGTTACGGAATTCGAATCCGAATTCCGAGTTCGATTCCCACTCAAGCTAGAAATTATAATTACAACTACTCTGCGGCTCTGTGAGTCCGGATCCTGTACTGTAATTGGGAATCAATTCCTGCTGTACAGAATAACATAATAAATAAATAAATAAATAAATAAGGGCCAGTTTTTCAATCGCCGGTTTAGTCTCGTTAATCATGATAAAATAATAATGGAAACCATAGTTTCCATTATTATTTAATCATGATTAACATTAATCGGTGACTAAAAAACTGGCTCTTAATATATCACTTTACGAGATCTGCTACGTCAGACTGCCACACCCAGCAATGGGTAAAAGGCAGGATGATATATTATTATGTGTGATGAATTTTTACGAATGTAACATTCAAAGTTTTTTTTTTGTGGTTGTCGAAAGTGAGTTTTTGTAAAAGGTCCGCTTTGTTTTTTCTGTCTGAATCAGCCGATTAAAGTTCAACTTCAAAGTATATTATCCCAAACAAGTGTAAAACAAATCTAGTTTAATTCAGTTCAGAATCCATCAAAAAGTTTCAGCCACAAAACTGCAGATTACCTCTGATAGACGCCGACGGACGCTTACATCGGTGTTCGGCATCTACAAAATGTGTGTAACAAAAGGCGCTTTTTGTGCCGCCGCCGGATGAAAGGATCTGTCAGGATCAGAGCAGCCGATGCGCTAGTTCGCTTTACCTTCGATTAATTTCATGAAGCAAGCGTCACTCGGTACAGCCCGAACACTCGTTAATTATTAACCGAATGATTACCAGAGCGCAAGAGCTCCAGTAAAGCTTTTTACTTCTCTACTACCGACGCCGACGTCGACGTGACGGGAATTCTGACCGCCCCGGCGCCGCAGAGAATTCCTAATCATTCTTTAGGAAATACCTCATAAAATACTGATTTACAAAACGCATCAACTTCCAATTGCTCATTTTACAAGCTCATACATACAGAACATCACGATGTGTACCATAAAATGAGGTAGCACGAACCCGCGAAACTAAATTCCTTTCATACAAGCTCTCATCTTTCGTTTACACAACAAACCTACAATCATATACATTCATGTATTATTACCGACAGAATATATAATTCAAACAATACACCGGCTGTAAAATCAGAATGTTGTAATTTCCTGCTTTCCTAATTATTTTAAGCAAAAAAGCTTCAAATAAAACTTTTAAAGCATGAATTTCTGCAGCTAAATCAATACACAAAATTAATATTGCATACTGTGTAACTTCAGATCTAAAAATGACGAAAATTGTCTCAGAACTATCGATAGTCATGGAATTGAAACAAAATTAAACAAATGACGTTTTATCAGTCAAAACTGTCAAAATAAATGAAGATAATAGCTGTATTCCATTTGCCACTTGGTTCACTTAAATCAGTTCAGATGAATTAGACATGACTAAATGAACTGAATTAAGCAAACTGATGCACTTATTGGGGTGAATTACTTTAAAGTAAATTAGAACCAGTAATTCTAGTACTGGAAATAAAGTGAGCGAAGTAATCCAGCGAAATAAATAAGTGATCTGGTTCAGTAAATGTAAATTAGATCTGATCCAAATGGCAAATGGAATACACCTAATAATATAAAGAAATTATGACAGTTTTGACAGATAAAACGTCAAACATTTGTTTAATTTTGTTTCAATTCCTTGGCTGTCTATAGTTTTGAGGCAATTTTCGACATTTTCATATCTGATTTGTGCCGTTACACAGCATGTAAAATTAATTTGATTTATTAATTTAACTACAGAATTTTATGCTCTAACAGCCCAATTATCAAAAAAATTTGAGCTAGAATCTAACTAATCCTAAATTTTTGATTTGCCAAATTAAGCTAAACCATATTCTCGAAAAAGTTTAATCAAACTTTAATATAATCTTCTTACCATGTAATTTACGGAAAACGAATTGAATTAACTTTTTTAAGTCGGACTAGCATAGTTAATCCAAAATTCAGGATTAGCTAAAACTTTTTTGAAAATCTGACAGTAAATGTTTTATTTAAAGCCTTTTGCTTAAAATAATTAGGGAAGCAAAGATTTGGTTCATTATTGATTCAGACACAGAATTTTAAGCTCTAAAATTTTTATTTGAAGTATTTATAACTAAAATAATTTGGAAAGCAATGCTCACTGAAAAACTATTTTCCATGACCCACTTTTCATAATACATCCTGCAGTTCGATTTAATTGTTATTTATTATTGTTTATTTATTCGCTAATGGGGTAGCTAGCTCAGTAGTATCAAGTCGGAGTGTGTATCCTAAGAACCCTGGTTCGATCCCCACAGCCGACAAAACATTTTCACCAATTTAAAATTACCTCTGTGGCTCCTCCACCACTAACATCTTCAGGCGCATAAATATATCACTTACCGAGATCTGCTTCGGCAGAGTGCCACACCCAGTAATGGGTAGAAAGCGTGATGATATATTTATTTATTTATTCTCTATCTCTCACCTCACGTTCCTTAATCAAACCATTTCAATTCGTCTTTCATCATTCTACATTCATCCTACATTCATCCTACATTCATCATACAATAAAGTATTACTGATTGAATTTCATCTCGTAAAATAATTATTGTTATAATCTTAAAACGACTTCAGTTAAGATAACAAGATAAATGATGAGATGAGAGCAAAATGGTACTATTTACTGTGCATTAGTAAATTGAAATGTCAACAATTTTAATCAAATTTAAAACAAGAGAGAGAGAGAGAGTCCAGTTTTCCACGCTATTACTTTTTTAATAAAACGGCAAAACTTTTATGTACGCAACAAAATAACACTTCTACATAAAAAAATCTAGTTCTAGATTCCTTATCTGCCAAAAAACATAAAACGAAATTATTCTAGAATATCACAATACTTTATCTCTTTTTTATGTCAAAACATATCAGCTCGCAATCAAAAACAAGGAATACCAACATCCATAAAACGCGCATTAAACTCCACTAAAAAGCAACTATGAAAAACATAATTTCTCAATTAAACAGGAATGTTTACCATCCCGCTTTTAATCCAATATTCCCAATTAGTTAATAGACGCACTAAATTTTTCGCTAACCGAATGAAAAGTTACAAGGAAGGGTTAGAGGGGAGCAGGGAGTGAAGTTAATAATTACATTGGCTCGTAAACGTAAAATCAGAGCATGGGGTATGTCTCTAGGGGATGATGATATCGTGCGGTCGTCCGCTTAAGAAGCAAGAGCTCTGAGGGAGCTTTTCAGGTAAATGAGCAGATGCAACGTTTAACGATATTATCATCTCCAAACACGACTTTTTGTAATTATCTAAAGGATTATATAATCAGGAACACGACAGATGACTTTTTATTAAATTAGTTTTTATCCTTAAAAGCTTTCTTTTACTTATTTTTAATTGCCCTTCATTCTAATAGATTAATAATTACATGTGAGGCAAATAACATTCTAAAATAAAATAAACAAATATATCATCACGCCTTTTATCCATTACTGGGTGTGGCACTCTGCCGAAGCAGATTTCGGTAAGTGATATATTTATGCGGTTACCAGCCGTCAGCTCACGGCCCCCAAAGATGTTAGTGGTGGGGAAGCCATAGGGGTAATTTTTAAATTGGTGAAAATGTTTGTTGGCTGTGGAAATCGAACCAGGGTTCTTAGAATCCACAGGTCGACTTTATACCACTGAGCTATTACTCTTTAAACAACATTCTAAAATAAATAAATAAATATATCACCACGCCGTCTATCCATTACTGGGTGTGGCACTCTGCCGAAGCAAATCTAGGTAAGTGATATATTTATGCGCGTCAGTACGGTTACCAGCCGTCAAATCACGGCCCCCTCAAAGAAGTTAGTGGTGAGAGAGCCACAGGGGTTGTTTTAAAATGATGAAAATAGTTTGTCGCCTGTGGGAATCGAACCAGGGTTCTTAGAATCCACAGGTCGACTCGATACCACTGAGCTATTACACCTTAAACAATATTCTAAATAAATAAATAAATATATCATCACGCCTCTTATCCATTACTGGGCGTGGCACTCTGCTAAAGCAAATCTCGGTAAGTGATATATTTATGCGCGTGAAGTGCGGTTACAAGCCGTCAAATCACGGCCCCCAAAGATGTTAGTGGTGAGGGAGCCACAGGGGTAATTTTAAAATGGTGAAAATTGTTTGTCGCCTGTGGGAATCGAACCAGGGTTCGTAGAATCCACAGGTCGACTCGATACCATTGAGCTAATACACCTTAAACAACATTTTAAGAATGCCAAATACATTTTACGTATCAGTTATATACAATTATTTTCTTCTATAATCGAGCAGAAAATAGACTTTTCCATCTGTCAGTTAAAAACAGAGAGTTGGCATTTTCCACTTACCGTATAGTAATGTAAGAGTATATCATCGTATCAATGGATACATGAAAACTGTCGCCAGAATTTCCGATCAGAAAAACTGTCAAAAATTATTCTAAATTCTTTTTGAAGCGTTTCCAAATGGTCGTAGAAAAATATTGTGTACACCATGAGCAGAAACTGTCTTTGTCACATATATGATTGTTGCTCTAAGATGCACCTCAATCAACAACCTCCAGGCGCGAGCGATAATAGACTACTTTCTGATCTAGGTACACAAATAACTATTATTCAATTACATTATGTAGGCATATTTAAAAACTGCAGAATTTATTTCATTTTTGTATTTATGTTTAGCTAAAAGTGAAAATCTAAATCTGGTTTAAATAAATTAGGGAAATTTGTACGTTTGTCACGACAGCAGCGCCAATTATTTCATATGACATCTACTTCGCTTTCCTTTTATGTATTTAAATCAAATTAAAATGAACTTTTGATTGTACAAATATGATTTTGTAACCAAGGCAACGGTGCCTTTGTTTGATATTTATTTCCAACAAGTATTTAGGGCTGGTATTTCAATCTTTTAACAAGGTTCCAAATAAATTAATTTGTTAAACAAACAAAATATATTGATTGAATCATTTTATTAACTGTCATTTTTTGCTGCACTATTTCTTTTATTTGTCAGATAGATAAATTTATTAGGAACTTGGTTAAATATTGAAATATCGGCCCTTAGTATTTTAGCAGTTTTAGCAGACGTTGCTAATAGCAGAGGTCCATAAAAACGTTTTAACGGTGTTTGCTAACAATAACTTAAATTAAAGTAGTATTGTAACTTGGTGGACAGAATCACGTACGTAAATGTTAACTTTTTTGACAGTTAAATAAAATAGTTATTTATGTACCAAGGGTGAAAACAGGCGTTTCTGACCCGTGGCATGATTATAAGCACGAAGAGCAAAGCGCCGAGGGCTAATAACATGCTCAGGGTCAGAAATGCTAATTTCACCCGTGCTACATACAATATTTTATGCACAACAAAATAACATTTAATTATATGTTCAAAAGATTAAAATATGTAAATAGGTTATATGTCAAAATGACATATTGTAAAATCAAGTATTCACAATAAACAAAAATTGTCATTTTATTTATGTATCCATAGGAATTATTTTTTTATAGTCCTAGGGCCAAAAACAAGTGTTTAAGCCCGCTTTTTAGTGCTAAAACACTTGAATTTTGGCCCGGTTGTGCATAAAATAAATTAATCATGACGATTTGACGATTTTATACATTCTGGTTTGTAAAGAGTTCTTAAAGATATTCGGTTTCATTGTTTGGCTAAGTTACGGTTCTAGCCACACCGTATCTCGAGAGACAACGTACCACTAAGAGCGTTTGGTAGCATGAATTCTTAAATACTATACTATCATTAAAAAGTGTGTATCTATTCAGCTCTGAAATATTCATAAATTATTGTAGTATGAATGCACGAAGAACTAAATGTTCTACTTTGTTATTTGAAGCATTTTATTGTAAAGTAATTTAGCATCGTTTGACAGGAGGAAATATACGAATAAGTATAGCAATAAAATACCCGTCTACTTCATCCATTGCTATTATATGGTAATAAATATTGGCGTGTAAAATTTTTAGAAGAGGTATAATATTTGCATTTTACATACCGGTAATAATAATATAATATTTATTGCGAAAAATGTGCAACTTTGTAGCAAAATGTAACTTTTTTACTGGCTGTACGCTTCCATATAAAACTTTATTCGAGCATTAGCTAATGGAATGATGAGAGACTTTTAATTTTAATAACTTAAATTTGCAAAGATTTCCAGATTACGTGCAACTACTCTTTTGTTAATTAAGTAGATTAAAAGTTTGAATTTAATTTTCTTTAATTGAATTTTACTTCAAATAAATCATAGATATTAACTTTGTCTTCATACTAATATCTTTTCAATATAAGTACCTAATGCAGGCATTAAATATAATTTATGAACTATTCAAATCAAGCAAAAACTAATTATAGGTACTGCAACTTCATAACTAACAAAAATATATATTACCGATATCTGCAACTGCAGAATTTGAATCATATTTGTTGCACTTCACAATATTATTTATTTGTTTATACGAGTCTTGCGTTATATCAGTTGGCTCGAAACTTATTTTTCGTTTGATGTTTTACTTGGCAGTGTTATTTCTCGTGTAGTAAGGCTAAAAAATTAAATTAAATTTGAATGAGACATACAATAGTATGTTGTTAATACACAGATAAAATTTGAAGTTAATCTATATGAATGACAGCCATTGAAAGTGGAAGCACACATTTCTGTATTAACTAAAACTTTTTCGTTTTATTCAAAAACTGTATAATATTTAAATTTGTTTTAAGTAATAATTAACTTTAATTTCTTTCGTTAAACTGCCTATAAGATAATAATCATGATAGTCCATTAGTGTGCTGAATTAATTTTATGTAGAAAAAAATGCTTGTAATACTGTGCTATATATGTATTTGGTGACAAAGGTATATTTTATGTGAAATTTAATTGAAAATGTTACAATTTAATTACAGAATTTAATAAATGTAAGATGTGCGTATTGTATTCTTTAAATTTTTAACGAAAAAAAAAATTATCGCCTCGTAAATCGAAAAATAAACCTTTAAATATGATTCTATAATTTTGTTTAAAATTTATGTCCAAAAAATACTTGTTATTTTAGCAGTTTTAATAAACGTTTTAACAACCGTCGCTACTAGCAATTTAAAATAAAGTAATATTGTAAAAAAATGAACATGTACGTAAATGTTTACAATTTTAACAGTAACAAAAAAAATTATTACAAACAATTATTTTGTATATTAGTAGTTTTAACAGCCTGTATCAAAAGCAGCGCCAGATAAACTCGTGTTAACGCCCGTCGCTAATAGCAACATAAAATAAAATAGTATTGTACAATAAAGTTGAACTTTACGTAGGTAAATATTAATTTTATGATAGTTGCATAAAATAGTGTATAACGTACCATGAACTGTAAGTGATAGTTTTTAGGTTAAGAATGTAGGCCCTTAAACAATCGCGACTTAAAAAAAATACTTACAGTTCGAGGTTAGTAAACAATTTTTTACAATACCTGTGCAAATAGAAAGTACAGAAAAATCGGTTTCAAAATTAACAGCTGTCAAAATAAACAGGACCTTGATCTATAATATTTACTTACTGTCCACATTGATGGTAAATAAATATTAGTCGTATTCCATTTGCCATTTGGACCAGATCTAACTTACATTTACTGAACCAAATCACTTATTTATTTCGCTGGATTACTTCGCTGACTTTATTTCCAGTACTAGAATTACTTATATTAATATATTTTGAAGTAATTCACCCCAATAAATGCATCAATTTGCTTAATTCAGTTCATTTCGTCATGTTGTCTAATTTATCTGAACTAATTTAAATGAACCAAGTGGCAAATGGAATACAGTTAGATAGTCCCGATTAACCATGGAAACCAAATGTGCAATAAAAGTACCACTTACTCTGTTTAAATATTGTCATTAATGGATAACTTACAGTACAGATATTGTAAAAAATAAATTAATTTCCGCTGGTGTATAATTTTAAGTTCTTCAAAAATCTGCTTACTCCAGTTTTTTCCGTTCGTTACCATAATCTCAATTAACCCCCTTAATACAGAAAAATAATCCCTTAAATGAAGCAACATTGCAAGTTTTTGCCTGAAGTAAATATATTTAATTATGCACCCTTTCAAGATAAGAAGTGGTACCGTACTCGCAAACCTGCTTACTGCTACAAGAACTTAACATAACCAAATCTACAATTTACACACAACCACAAGAAACAAGGCACACTTACACAGCAACAAAAAGCATATCGCATGGGTGACAGTATCAGCACACATGATCCTAGAATTCCACGAGACCGCACCAACAATTACACTACACTCGACGTCGGGACGCCGGTTAGCAGCGCTCGGCGTCACCCCGCGCGCATCGCGTCGCTTCTGCACGTGCACTGACGTCACGACGCGCGAAGCTATCCTTATATCATGCCCTACGAGCATGCGCAAACAGGGATTGTTTAATATCTTGTTTTGCTATTGAGAAGTTTTATTTTAATTTGGTGCGATTTTAATCGGTTTATTGGTACGAATTAAATTGATTTATAATTTTAAATATCTTACAGATCTGTAAAATATAGTTTCATCGTCATTTGGCGACAGAAATTACAGACCAACGAGGCTCTTTGCAGACTACAAATGTCATTTATTTATATTTTTGTTTTGTTTGTATTATTTTCCTAATTACCAAAATTGATTTCTTTTTTATTAATTACAATAATTGAAAATCGTTTAATCATAATATCAGATCGTAGAAAAATGTTGTGTACTTTTCTTGTTGAAAGTATTTTCTACGACCGAGCATTAATTGAATTTTCCAACTGTCAGTTGAAAGCAGAATCTTGACTTCTCTATTATTCTCTCATTAAGGGACTAAAGGTGGACATTATTTATTTCAAATAACTATAATAAAACAAATTTTTTTTCCTTAAAGACGAAACGCATGGCAACTGGAAAACAACGATATAATTTAACAATAGAGACATATAGGTGATATCTGTCAAGAGAATAATAAATCACATCTATATATATATATATATATATATATATATATATATATATATATATATATATATATATCATCATGCCTTCTACCCATTACTGGGTGTGGCACTCTGCCGAAGCAGATCTCGGTAAGTGATATATTTTGCGCGTGAAGTGCGGTTACCTGCCGTCGAATCACGGCCCTCAAAGCTGTTAGTGGTGAGGGAGCCACAAGAGTAATTTTAAAATGGTGAAAATTGTTTGTCGCCTGTGGGAATCGAACCAGGGTTCTTAGGATCCACAGGCAGACTTGATACCACTGAGCTAGCTGAAAATTTTACTTTCTGGTAGTGAAAAAATGATATTTATACCTCGAGAAGAAAATGAACGGCTCATTCGAGAAGAAATGTCTCACTTTCTTGCCTTGTTATACAAATCACTATTGGAAATTACAGTGCCAGTAACAGACATTATCAAATTGTAACATCCAAAATTTATGAGGTAGGTGGCTCAGTGATATCGAATCGGATTGTGGATTTATAAACCCTGGTTGGATTCCCACAACCGAAAAACAATTTTTACCCCCTTCACTAACATCTTTGGGGGCCGTGATTTGATGGCTGATAACCGAACATCACTAACATAAATATATCACTTACCGAGATCTGCTATCGCAGAGTGCCACACCCAATATTAGGTGAAAGGCATGATGATATATTTATATTTTTTTATTTATGAAAATACAAATATTGAAATTTATATTTATTTTAATGGGTTGGCTAGCTCAGTGGTATGAAGTCGGCCTGTGGATCCTGAGAACCCTGGTTCGATTCCCACAGGCGACAAACAATTTTCATAATTTCAAAAACTACCTCTGTGGCTTCTCCACCACTAACATCTTTGGGAGCCGTGATTTGACAACTGGTAACCGCACTCACGCGTAAAATATATCACTTACCGAGATCTGCTTCGGCAGAGTGCCACACCCAGTAATGGGTAGAAGGCGTGATGGTATATTTATTTTCACTTCAAATTACAGTATAAAAAATTATTATAGTTTGAAATCTGCACAGCAAGATGTTTTATATTATATACAATGTTTCGCTACCAAACTTAAAATATAAAATATCTCAATTTATTTGGAATATACAGTTTAGGTCAATTGTTTTTTTAATTGTATTTATAACGTTTTCATTTTGTTTCTAGAAACAAATACATAACACAGCAACACATTAACTTACAAATACTGTGAAACAATTTTATTGCGGGTTCCGGCAAACCAAAATTCATCAACAGATTTAGCGAAGCAAAAAATGTAATTCCCTGAGTCATTTTAGTATAATCACAGTACAGAGCCGAGGGCAAGACAGCAGATTCTCAAATATTATTACACCGGCGCGCAGCGGTAAGGGTAGATACGATTCCTCGCTGAAAATCCTTCAGCGAGATTCCAAGTTTACTTTTGCTGAAAACTTTTCCAATCGCGGTGACCCCTGACCCGTGCGTGACCGCTGCCGCCCCCTGCCACCCCCGCCTTCATACACCCCTGACGGATTAGCAAGTTTCAATGTATTATATGAATATTTATCAATGGATTTTTGGCGCACAAATGCAGCCTCAACTTGACCGATATCGATTTCATGTGAAAATGAAATTTCAAACAAATGCAAATCGTGAAAAGCTAACCAGAATATTAAAAAATACCCATAGGGGCAGACGAAAAGCTTTCAGAACTTTATTAGAATCATGACACAAAAATCGGATACCGGGTGCAGCTTGGTAAAAGTGAACATAGCGATTTAACACGTAAAATCATAATGTTGTAATTTCCTGCTGCACTTGTTATTTTAAACAAAAAAACGTCAAATTCTGCAGCTAAATCAATTAATTTTGCATGCTTTGTAACGACACAAATTAGATCTGAAAACGATGAAAATTGTCTCAAAACTATCAATAGCTTTGGAATTTAAACAAAATTATACAAATGTGTCACGTTTTATTTGTCAATGTTGTCAGTAATAATATAAAAAGAGAGTAAGAATAAATTGAAAATAATTTGATAGATCTTTCGAAAACTTGTTGCCAGACAATAGTCACGAAAGCCCGTAGGCTAATGCCAAATGGCAACAAATTTAAGAAAGATACTGGAGAATTATTTTCTAATTTATCCAACTCTCGAGTTATATTTAATTAGATTATTTTTTAACGTAACTGTTGAGATCGGTTCATCCAACTTAAAAGATTTTGAACTGGGTTCATATCGATTGATTACTTATTAATGTATTCATGGAAGTTGTCTTCAAAATTTGTTGGTGTGTTTCTGTATCTGAAATGGAACTAAATCGATTTTTTCACACATTTTACTTGACTCGTTGATAGTTCTAAATAATTATTTGACAACTACCTATCATTTGTCATAAACAAAAAAGCACCTACAGAAATTATTGCCGGGAATAATCACTAGAGCTTTATTCTCCGTATAATAATGACAAAATTGGTTAAAACGCAGACACATGACATGCAATAAAGCATTTCATTGGTTTTGAGAAAAGTCAAAAAATAATCAAAATAAAATGGTATGAAGTCGGCCTGTGGATCCTAAGAACCCTGTTTCGATTCCCACAGACGACAAACAATTTTCACTATTTTAAACACTACCCTTGTGGCTCCTTTACCAGTAACATCTTTAGGGGCCGTGATTTGACGACTGCTAACCGCACTTCACGCACAAAATATATCACTTACCGAGATCTGCTTTCGCAGAGTGCCACACCTAGTAATGGGTAGAAGGCGTGAAGTTATATTTATTTATTTTATTTTTATTTTATCATATTTACTTACGTCTTAATTTGTTGTATTATTAATTAATTAATTAATTATATAATTTTTTTTCTAATCAGATTTTTTATCTATATTTCCTGTCTTATTGGACAGTGCGTTTTAAAATAAAATAAAAATAATCAAAAGTAAAGTTAAACGAAATTTATAAAATTCTGTGCGTAAAGTTGAACAACCTCGTATTTATATCTGAAAAGCTCTTGGCGCTGGTTGTTGGCAAGAGGGTAAAATGAGCGTGGAGCTGAAATGAAATTAATTTAAGATGTATTGTTAGGTAATTATGCCGTAATGAAATCCGGTATAAAAGAGAGTTTTAATTCGAGTTTAATATTGTATGTCGAGTAAAAATGCCGAGCGTATAAAATGAAATTAGATCTGTTGTAAGTTTGCTTCCGTCCAAATTGAAGAGAATTTTTTGTTGTCCCCGGAAGAAGAAAGTTAAATAGATTGGCGGGTGCGTAGCGATCAGATAACAGAAAACACATTCGCGGGGTGAAGTTTCGTTGTCATCATATTAATTAATTTAGCGACATGTGCACGTGTCGAAAGTCCAAGTTGGAAACTTTTACTTTAAGCTAATGAATTTGAAAATGAAGAATTACGAGACCCACGTCGCTAGTTCGTTAAGACGTTGGTTGGCGTCAGAGGACGGAAAACCCTTCACGCCTCATTTCGACCCGGAATTATTATGAATAATGGGGGTGGCGTCACGCGCACGGCGACCGCAGACTCGAGACTCCCTCAGTGTTCATTTACCCCCGCCAAATTACGAGCTCTGTTTTAACCAAGGATTTTATACAAACACTGGATAGCTAACTTGCTTGATATCTGTGAGGCAAACAAGTTGACGGCGGCCATTTGCAGAGCAGGCAAAAATAGCGCTATATTTAAATGTATCACAAACATTAATGTTTTAAAAACCACATGGCGTAATGGCTCAGTGGTATCGAGTCGGCCTGTGGCTCCTACGAACCCTGGTTTGATCCCCACAGCCGACAAACATTTTTACCAATTTAAAATTACCCATGTGGCTTCCCCACCACTAACATCTCTAGGAGCCGTGATTTGACGACTGGTAACCGCACTTCACGCGCATAAATATATCATTTACCAAGATCTGCTACGGCAAAATGCCATATCCAGTAATGGGTAAAAGGCGTAATGATATATATATATATATATATATATTTATTTATATTTATACATTTTAACACCAAAGTGCACTTATTTGCAACAAAAAGACTGCATTTTTTTTTAAGTCGGTGTTATATGTCCAATAATCTATTTTACCCAACCTATAATTTCACACTTGATAGTATTTATTAAATACAAACATACGAATAAAAGTGTCATATAATACAATAAAACAATGGATGCTTTGCCTATCTTGCAAATGGCGGCTTATCCCCACCGCTTGCCTCACTTGTACGCGTAGTCAGCTATCCAGTGTTAATATAAAATCGTTGGTTTGAAGGTTTTCTCTCTCGGGTAAATGAACATTTTGTCGTCTTTGCCGACTTGCCTCTCGACTCGTGTCTCTTAAGGAACTTTCCTGAATCTTGTGCTGATGAATGTGCTAATGTTAACAATAATCTACGGAATTTCTAATTGCTGCTTGCTGATCACGCACTACTTCTGACTCTCTGCACTATTGAGTGTGAGTATTTTCAAAAGCCTTTGATATTTAGTTTTCACTATCGATCATTCTTTAATTATGTTACAGAAAAATGTTGTTATATACATCATGTTATATCCCATGAGACATGGTAGCATGAACACTTGAAACATTATTTAAATATTTACAGCCCAATTCCCAAAAGATTTTTTGGTAATCCTGAATTTTAGATTAGTCATATTAAATATTTAAAAGTTTACAATAAATATATCATCACGCCTTCTACCCATTACTGCATGTGGCACTCTGCCGAAGCAGATCTCGGTAAGTGATATATTTTGCGCGTGAAGTGAGGTTACGTAAAATCACGGCCCCCCCAAAGATGTTAGTGGTGGGGGAGCCATAGGGTTACTTTTAGAAATGGTGCAAATTGTTTGTCGCGTGTGGGAATCGAACCTGGGTTCTCAGGATCCACAGGCCACTTTTAACGGCACTAGTGTTTTAAATGCACTTAAAGATGTTAGTAAAGGGAGAGCCACAGGGGTAACTTTAATGTGGTGAAAACAGGTCGACTCGATACCACTGAGTCACCTATCTTACATATGATGATATTTTGGTAAAAAACAGCACCCCTGCATTGTAATACTCTTGCGTTCCCTCAGAGGGATGCGCCCCACAGGTTGGAAAACACTGGGTTAGACACTGATTTTTAACCAATTAAGCCAATCATCTGAAATTATATTTAAAAAAAATAAATATATCATTACGCCTTCTACCCATTACTAGGTGTGGCACTCTGCCGAAGCAGATCTCGGTAAGTGATATATTTTGCGCGTGAAGTGCGGTTACCAGTCGTCAAATCACGGCTCCCAAATATGTTAATGGTGGAGGAGGGGTAGTTTTTGAAATTATGAAAATTTGTCGGCTGTGGGAATCGAACCAGGGTTCTCAGGATCCACAGGCCGACTTCATACCACTGAGCTAGCCACCCCATTAAAATAATATTAGATTTCAGAAAAAATAGTCCCTATTTGATCTGATATATTTTGCGCATGAAATGCGGTTACCAGCCGTCATATCTTCGCCTCCAAAGATTTTTGTGAAGAGCGAAACATAGGGGCAGATTTATTGTGGTGAAAATTGTTTGTCGGTTGTAGGAATCGGACCAGGATTCTTAAATCCACAGGCCAAATCAATAAATAAATGAATTCTAATTCTTGTCCATCCTTATAACATTTTATTTCAATTTTTCTGTCTTTTTTTTGTTATTTTAACACAGAGCGACTGCGGCTTAATTATGAGTAGTTAAAGCTTATGACCGGAGTTCATAGGTTCCAGGTTTAAATCCTAGCGGTATTCTAAATTTTTCTCTTTATAATTTACTTTATTCATGAACTTAATTGTTTGGTTTAAATGAAGTAATACATATCGAAGTTCATATTATATGAAATAATTAATATTTCTATTGAACTTTCGATATTCTATTATTTATTTAAACTAAGTTTAAAATTTAATCGTACAATTATATGATAAGTACAAACATCAAATGTACATCTGTGCCCTCACAGTACTATAGAGAACAAACTTGAATCATCTGAAGCTTAAATATATTCATGACATTTAAAATTGGATGAAAACTGCAATATACAATCTGTTTTCTAAACAAATAACGACATTTGTCGAGATCTGTGATGTAGTTGTGAGTGTAAACCGAGCTGTAGGTGTATCTGTGCGCCGGCCGCTACCATCACGTTGTAGTGATTGCAAAGTAAAGGAAGAGGATGAAGTATGAAGTTGAAGGCAATAAATTCCGCAATGAATCTGCGCTGTTATTTCGCATGACATTATTCCTCCATTGTTAAATTTATAATATTCAAGTAGACGTTCCGCTTTCAACCTTACTGATTTATAAGGTTCGCGCACTTGCTCTCACATCAGACCCATAACCTTATAAAATATGAATACCTGCAAAAGTTTCACTTTTTAAAAGTTTGACAAAAGTAAGACCGATAGAAGAAGGACTTTTCCTTGTGGTTGTTCTGTTTGTAGTGTAGAAGAGGGTTGAAGATTGTAGGCAGTGGTGGTTGGCACGTGCGCAGACACGTGCTTATCCAATCAGCGACGTGACGTTGATGTATCGCCGTTGCGGTTTCGTTAGCCCGCTTGTAATTTTCACAAAGTGTCTCTTCATAAATATTGAAATGCCTACAGCGCAGCGCGTCAGTCCATTATATATTCTCTACATTATTTCCTTCGTTTCATCTCTTCACTGACATTTAAATAAACAAATGCTCTTTCATATTTACGCAATATTTTCAACTTTAAATACTAAAATATCACACTGTTTATATAGTTCTAGTTGCGTTCGCTAGCAAACATGCCCCATTTTATAATAATTATATAAATAAATAAATAAAATAAATATATCATCACGCCTTCTACCCATTACTGGATGTGGCACTCTGCCGAAGCAGAGCTCGGTAAGTGATATATTTTGCGCGTGAAGTGCGTATACCAGTCGTCAAATCACAGTCTCCAAAGATGTTAGTCGTGGAGGAGCCACAGGGGTAGTTTTTGAAATTATGAAAATTGTTTGTCGCCTGTGGGCATCGAACCAGGGTTCTCAGGATCCACAGGCTGACTTGATAATATGTTTATTTAATTTTTTATAGTATTATTTAAAAATTAATTTATTTATCAAATAAAAATCACATTAACAACTTATCTAAATATAAAAATACAAGTTGATTTGAATATTACGATTTAACATTAACATTCACATAAATATGATAAATACACGCTCTTTATAACAACCACTCCCTGCTGTATAGGTCACTGATTACCCGATCACTGCACTTTCCCCTTTCTCCTTGCACTATTCCACTGCCGTGAACCCAGCCCATCCTCCAGGCATCGTGCTGAAACATCTACACCGACAGAGAATGGTGTATCCAATCCATGTAGTAGGCAACGTCGGTGAACACTACGTAGAGTTTCACGTCGCACATGTTGGAGTCGCGGTCGTAGGGAGCGAGAGACACGACGCCTCGGAGACGCCAGATGTCCGTGCCAGGACGGGAGAAGACCATACCTCCGCCTGAGTCGCCGTTGCAAGCTTGAATTGCTAGAAAGATAATTAGTATGTTATATGAGCAAATAAGATAAATAAATAAATATATCATCACGCCTTTTACCCATTACTGGGTGTGGCACTCTATCGAAGCAGATCTCAGTAAGTGATATATTTATGCGCGTGATGTGCGGTTACCAGCCGTTAAATCACGGCCCCCAAAGATATTAGTGCTGGGGGAGCTATAGGGGTAATTTTAATGTGGTGAAAATGTTTTGTTGGCTATAGGAATCGAACCAGGGTTCTCAGGATCCACAGGTCGACTCGATACCATTAAGCCACCTATCCCATATGGCCGTCTTTACCTGCAGTTGTGCCAACTATGAAATAAAAAGATTCCCAGAGTTTTATTGCCAACTGAAACAATTAGTTCTGATTAATCTGTATTTGGTACTTTTTGTGACTTCTCTATTATTTTGTCACTGAGTGACTAATGATGGACATTATATATTTGAAATATCTATAGTAACAAACTTATATATGAAATATACATACATGCAATTTTTTCACAATCCTTTCAGAAATTAAAATTTTTAGTAATTAATAATTAAAAATTTAGATAAGTAAGATTTATTATACTCTTGACAGATATCACCGCAATGTCATTAATGTCAAATCCAACTATTCTTTTCCAGCAATAATGGATACGATTTCACTTTTCCTAAAATTTTGATCTAAAAACCCGGGTTCAATTTTTACAGCCGACAAACAGTTTTCATCATATTAAAATTAACCCTGTGACTTCCCCGCCACTAACTTCTTTGGGGGCAGTGATTTAACGGCTGGTAACTGCACTTTATCCGCATAAATATACCGAGAACTACTACGGCAGAATGCCACACCCAGTAATCGGTAAAAGGCGTAGTAACATATTCATTTTTATTTATTTATTTTATTTAAGTTAGGGTAATGGATCAGTGGTATTGAGTCGACCTGTGGATCCTAAGAACCATAGTTCGATCCCCACAGCCGACAAACATTTTCACCAATTTAAAAATTACCCCTGTGGCTCCTCCACCTCTAATATCTTTGGAGGCCGTGATTTGATGGCTGGTAACCACACTTCACGCGCATAAATGTATCACTTATCGAGATCTGCTTCGGTAAAGTGCCACACTCAGTAATGGGTAAAAAGCGTGATGATATATTTATTTATTTTATTTATTTAAGTTGAATTCAACGCGTAAACATTTATTTAATTTTTATGTATTTTGTCCTAAAATTTAGATTTTTTCTTCGGAATGAAATATATTACTTTCTTCCTTCAATTAAGGGAATAAATTTTATTTTAAATGTATAGATGTCATAACTTCTATGCAACTGCACGTCTAGCTAAAATGAAAAGTCTCCGCATTAATAAAAAATTCCCTCATCGTTCGATTTGCAGCAAATGCATTTGGTTGAGGATATAAGTTGCATCATTAGAGTTGAAATTCAGTATTTAGGAATCAATTATCCGTCGATTGAAATTAATGAAATTCTCGGGTCTTGCACGACGCGCTCAGAATATTAATGAGTCGGCCGCTGGTTGGTTGAAGAGCGCGAATGCGAACGCGAGTGGCGAGCGATTAACGAACACTTCATAACCTCGTGAACCACGCCGAAAAGGGAAACACACGTGAACTGTATCAAGGACACTGACATAAACTACGCATATTTTACATTCGTTTTATACAGACATAAACTGCTGCAACCGGGTTTCTGGTCTGCGTCAGCCAATCATACCGGACCGCTGCACTTTTGCATTTTGCATTTTGCATTTATTCCTTCTAGGATATTTGCATACTATTCATAGATTCTTGCCATTTGTCAACAATAAACTGTTGTACTCTCATTATCATAATTGTTAGTCTTTAGCGATTGCAATCATAAGAGCTTTCAGCATTTTTATTACTTAAAATTAATGGCAACGCGTTGGGCTGTGGAGTTCCCAAAACCGACGAACTGACTTTTACCACATCAAAATGAAATTTTTTTTATGGGGTGGCTAGCTCAGTGGTATGAAGTCGGCCTGTGGATCCTGAGAACCCTGGTTCGATTCCCACAGACGACAAACAATTTTCATAATTTCAAAAGCTACCCCTGTGGGTCCTCCATCACTAACATCTTTGTGGACCGTGTTTTGACGGCTGGTAACCGCATTTCACGCGCAAAATATATCACTTACCGAGATCTGATTTGGCAGAGTGCCACACCCAGTAATGGGTAGAAGGCGTGATGATATATTTATTTATTTATTTATTTAAAATGAAATTTATGGAATAGGTAGTTCGATGGTTTCGAGTCGGCCTGTGGATCCTGAGAACCCTGGTTTGATTCCCACAGCCGACAAACATTTTCACCACATTAAAATTACCCCTGTGGTTGCTCCACCACTAATATATTTGGGGACCGTGATTTGATGACTGGTAACTGCACTTCATGCGCATAAATATATCAGTTATCGAGATCTGCTTCGGTAGAGTGCCACACCCAGTACAGGGTAAAAGGCGCGATGATATATTTATTTTATTTTATTTTATTTCAAAATTAGAATTTATATAATAGTATATTATGTACCAAGGGACTAAAATGCATAATTTAGTCCTGAGGGTAAAGTTAATTTCATGAGCCGCAAGCGAAGGAAATAATCACATGAGGGATTAAATTTATTTTATTACTGGCCACGATAATCGAGTGATTAGCATAGTAGTATACCGCCATTTGCAGGAAAGGCAAAGCATACATTGTTCTGTTGTTTTATATTGCATTTTTCTTATGTTTATATTGAATTATAATGGCCTTCTACCCATTACTGGGTGTGGCACTCTGCAGTAGCAGTTCTCGGTAAATCACGCCACAGAGGAAATTTTAATATGGTGAAAATTGGTTGTCGGCTATGGAAGTCGAATCCGGGTTCCATTTATTTACTAACGAAAATATACTTTTGGAATGGTCGGTGGCAATAGACCCAGCACAAAAACTCTTCTCCGTAAGGAATTTCAGGTAAAAATTGGAGTTAGCAGCAACACAGTCGTACGACGAGATGACAGGGATTTCAGCGTGCCGCAAGATCTCGGAAATCTTCCCCTGGGCGGTAAACCCCCAGCCCACCACCGTGCCCTTCCTCTGCACGAGGAGGTTGAAGTCCGTGCTCTCTGTAATTGGCCAGAGACAGACTGGCCGGACGTAAGATGTTATTTCTACCGGTTCTTCCAATCTGAAATTAAAAAAAAGACTGATATACGCAGAACAACTAAAAATGATTGTTTTATGGAATATAAAATACTAGTGTTTTATGAGCCATATAATTCAACTGTAATCAGTGTAATAATGTCTTTATTATATATGAGTTGTGGATAAAAATAATAATTATTCTACAAATTTAAGAAGTAAACATTTATGTACATTTTTTAGGTTCAATTAAACTGGACGAATTTTATGTCTTACGTTACTGTGCTACCCCTGTGGCTCCTCTAGCACTAACATCTTTGGGGGCCGTGATTTGACGACTGGTAACTGCACTTCACGCGCAAAATATATCACTTACCGAGTGCCACACCCAGTAATGGGTAGAAGGCGTGATGATATATTTATATTTATATTTATGTACGTTACTGTGCTATTCTTACATTTATTATTTTAATTATTGTTGTAATTAAATATTGTTTTGTTCCGAATTTCGGTGCGCATGCGCATTGTCTCACAATGTGAAGTTGCAGTTTACTTGAGCCACCTACGTCACAAGGACATCAATGGCGATCGTTTTGAATAATTAAATATTTTAGATATGAATACGTTACTGTTGATCATTTTATGCTAAAGATTTTCTAGAATTTTCAAATGAAACATTTGACTGGGTATCTGGAAACAAACCCTTGTTCCTAGGAAAAGACACCAAAACCATATAAAAATTTAAACGTCACCTTTCATACTCTAGTGGTACTATACAGTAACAGCGCAACCAATGATGCCCCAACTTCTCGAATAGCAAACATATAAAAGATTCTTGTCTCCTACCTGATCACAGCGAGATCATTCCTGAAAACAGAGCTATTATACTCTGGATGCACAATAATCTTCTTGATATTTTTACTCTGAGAATCAGGATCAGCCCAGTTAAACAACGCCATCCTTCCAAACACCAGGAACAGCTGGTCAGGATCCAGAGGCTCTTCGCTACGCTGGTGTAGACAGACGCAATGCGCTGCTGTGACGACGTGGCGTCGTGACACGAGGGATGCTCCACAACGGTATTTGGTTTCCTGTTTCTCCAACGAGAATAAAGCTGCATGCCAAGGCCATTCACCTCGACTGGATTCTACTCCGCCGACGATGAGCGGTGTCGGGGCTTGAACACGGGTGCCACATGCTAACAAGAAGAAGACAAGTCATTGATAAAGCAGAAAGTACAATGAATGTATTGCCAAAAGTTATAATTTAAACTTTTGCGTAGTAAATAAGGCATTCTAACGAAAATGGAGAAAGCGCTTTTCATTCGCATTAGACACAAAGTTTTTTTCACGACATGCTTCAAAAAATATTTATTCGAACTTTAAATACACTCAGAAAAAATCCTGTACAATAAAGGTAATATTTTATTTTAATATGGGATAGGTAGCTCAGTTGTATTAAGTCGGCCTGTGGATTTGAGAACTCGGGTTCGATTCTCACAACCGACATAAAATTTTCACGACATTAAAATTACTCCTATTGCTTCTCCTCCACTAACATCTTTGGGGACCGTAAATTAACGGCTCGTAACCACAAAAATATATCACTACCGAGATCTACTACAGTAGAGTGCCACACCCAGTAATGGATAGAAGGCGTGAGGATATATTTATTTTATTTATTTCATTTCAATCAAAATATTTTATATTGCAATTGTTTCATGTAATATTTTCAGTATTTTTAGTCGTTATACTACTGCAAAAGTTATTAGTTTTTATAGAGTTTTCAGTTTAGCTATCTAGAAAGGAAAACTAAGATTCCTCATTATGTAGAAAGTTGGATTTTCTGCATATAAAATAAATAAATAAATATATCATCACGCCTTCTTCCCATTACTGGGTGTGGCACTCTGCCGAAGCAGATATCGGTAAGTGACATATTTTTGCGCGTGAAGTGCGGTTACCAGTCGTCAAATCACGGCCTCCAAAAATGTTAGTGGTGGAGGAGCCACAGGGGTAGTTTTTTTGAAATTATGAAACTTGTTTGTCGCCTGTGGGAATCGAACCAGGGCTCTCAGGATCCACAGGCCGACTTCATACCACTGAGCTAGCCACCCCATATGTCGTGAAAAAATTAAATACATATTTATTTCAAACAATTTTCTCTAAAACTATTAGAATCATGTGACAAGAGAAAATATACAATGTCAAATGTTATAAACAAATTCAATATTTTTATTAATCTAGAAGATATAAATCTTTTAAAATAGCATACTTATCTAAACAAATAAACCACTTAAATCAAATAATTGACGCTATTATATTTTGGCAATGAATTATCAATGATTATTGTAGGTAGGCTACAATAACAGCAAACTTAAAACCAGCAAATTAACAAACATAACTTCCGAAACATCTCGACTGCTGGTGATTCAATCCTACATTAACATTTTAATGGATTATTTTTATTGATTTTCATGACCTTAACAAACAAAAGAGCCTCGATTTAACCTTAAATCTCCCTCAAAACCAAACACAACAACATGCAAACTTCCTCACAAAAACCAAACAATGATTCTATCTTCATCTTCGCCTTACTCAATCAATTTGCTGTTGCATGTCGCTTGACGCAGCGTTGAAGTCTCCGAAGTTTGTAGTACATAAGTGTAAGTGTAACACAGTTATAGAGGGAGTGAACTTGAACGGTAAATTCTTTGTCACAAGAATAAGAGTGTGGACAAGCTGGAGAGTAGTCCGGGGCAAGGGAAGGGCGTTTTGAAGGACAAAGTCGCCTCAAGGCGATTTCGTATTGTATGCATGAAGCACGAAATGTTGCTGGCCAAAACATTAAATAAGTTACTTAGCAACCGTATCAACTCTTTAAATAGATTTTGCCAGTTCAAAGATCATATTTTTTAACTAATTTCATTTACGATTGTATATAGAATGTACCAAAAAAAAATTGCCATAGGCGAGTAAGATGGAAAATAAATTTTTCGTTAATATTACCTCCATGATTATTTTACAAAAAAATGTTTAAAATAAAAGTTGTAAAAAATAAATCAATTAACAGAACTCATTTTATATATTTCATTACTTGCTAAAATTAATATTAAAAGTTGTAAAAAATTAATATTATCTATATAGTTAGTCATGGGATGGCTAGCTCAGTGGTATGAAGTCGGCCTGTGAATCCTGAGAATCCTGATTCGATTCCCACAGGCGACAAACAATTTTCATAATTTCAAAAGCTACCCCTGTGGCTCCTCCACCACCAACATCTTTGGGGGCCGTGATCTAACGACTGGTAACCGCACTTCACGCGCAAAATATATCACTTACCGAGATCTGCATCGGCAGAGTGCCACACCCAGTAATGGATAGAAGATGTGATGATATATTTATTTATTTATTTTTTTAGTTAGTCATATGGGGTAATGGCTCAGTGGTATTTAAAAATAAATGTAGTTGATAATACCGGCCATTTACTTTTGTTTTTGTTGTTTTTATTTGCAGTCGTAGAAAAAATATAATATGTGACTCATTTTTTAAACTCTTTAGATATTTAGAACATTTATAAAACTTATTACTTAATATACTATTTTAATTATTTCTTAAAAGTTTCTAAATGGTCGTATAAAATTAACATATGCATCTCGAGCAGAAATTGTGTTTTCCGCTCTTCAAGGTTACTACTCTTTGCTGCGTCTCCATAAACGAACGGCAATAGACCATTTTTAAAATGTCCGCGACCCCTAGGTGTTTATTTTTTTAACTAACAACTTAGTGTCGCCAAATGGCGGCGAACGAGATATCTAAAAATGAATTTAAGTACAAAGTAAGTAAAATCTTTATATTGAAAATGAAAACTTATTGTAGTACAAAATAAATGAAGTATATTCATCAGTTATTTATGTTAATATGATAGATTTCGTATAATAACATATCCATTCTTTTCTTCTGTTCACGTTTTGAGGAAAAGAGTGAAATGAAATGTTTCTTGTTTTTTTTTTGAATTATTATAACAACCCTGTACACACCATATAGTACCCGTCATAATTACTATTATTAATTACTTTTCAATGAAGAAACAAATACTAAGCAACAAAAATAATCGAACTGTCACTTGTCAAATCATAGACAAAGATGAGTATACGGCACTAACTTTTTTTATCTCCGTCTAACGTTTGCACATGCGCAATGAATTTTTAAAATGGTCTATACTTTCTACTGTAGGTACATAAATAACTATACTCATGTTATTCGCCTAAGGCACAGTTTTCGTGAAACACCTTGTATACATTTCAAATAATAAAAAATGTAATTCAATTCCTGCAATATACGTTTTATGGACAAACAAGCCAATAAATTATGAATAGTATAAAATATATATTTGCAACAAAAAATTTTATAGTAAATTAAAATAAATAAAAAGCTTCCAGGTAAAAAATTAATATTTATACAATCACATATGCATTGAAATAAATAATTAACCTCTTCCGTCATGGTACTTAAATACCAAAATATTAATTATTCTATCTACTCAATTAAACATTTGATATATACTTACTGTCAGTGGAAAAAAAGAAAGCAATAAATAAAAACCGTAAGCAGTCAATATTAACTATATGCAAACATTTACATAAAGAATTAACTCAGTCACACGAACATTCACCCACACCCGCTTACCTTCACCCATAGGCGGCGGCACTGGGGTTTGTTGGTTAATCCACGTCGGACGTGACGTCCATGGTGAGTGGACATTCGCTGCGGTGGGACGCGTAGTTGCTGGCCTAAAACAATACAAATTAATAATAAATAAATGTCAAGAATACGTTGGTTTGAACTTGAACCCGTGAACTTTCGCTTGTAATACGGTAGCGTAACCATGGTGCTATAACAGCTCTGAGTTTATATTAAGCGTATTCCATTTGCCATTTGTAACAGATATAACTTATATTTACTGAATCAGATCACTTATTTATTTCGCTGGATTAGAAAACTATAATTAATTAAATTAAATAAATATATCATCACGCCTTTTTACCCATTACTGAGTGTGGCATTCAGCCGAAACAGATCTCGGTAAGTGATATATTTATGCGCGTGAAATGCGTTTACCAGCAGTCAAATAACGGCCCCTCAAAGATGTTAGTGATGAGGGCGCCATAGGGGTAATTTTAATTTGGTGAAAATTGTTTGTCGACTGTGGGAATCGGATCGGGGTTCTTAGGATCCACAGGCCGACTCGATACCACTAAGCCATTACCTCATCTTTAATTAATTATAACTGCTAATTGTAATTACTGTTAATGCATTTTTATTGAATAAATATTTATAATATAATAAAATAAAATAAATATAAATAAATATTTCAAGGATTCGTGTTACCCTAATTTGATTGAACATACCATAACTATTAAATTAAATAAATAAATATATCATCACGCTTTTTTACCCATTATTGGGTGTGGCACTCTGCCGAAGCAGATCTCGGTAAGTGATATATTTATGCGGGTGAAGTGCGTTTACGAGGCATCAAATTACGGCCCTCTAAGATGTTTGGGGGGGTGGGGCCATAGGGGTAATTTTAATTTGGTGAAAATTGTTTGTCGGCTGTGGGAATCAAACCGGGGTTCTTAGGAACCACAGACCGACTCGATACCACTAAACCATTAACCCATCTTTAATTAATTATAACTGCTAATTGTAATTAGTATTTACATAGCTGTTAATGCATCTGTAATGTAATTTGATTGAACATACCATAACTATTCTTAAATGGTATTAATTAATTTTGTTGTTCTTATTTCGTTCTATGCGTAACCACATTTGGTATGACGCTGAGAATATACTTCTCAAATTACTAAGAAATGTTAAGTTATTAGTGGTTTTTCCCTTGCGGTCAAATACATAAAGAAATTCCCTACCTGAAAGTAGAAGTGCCAGGATTCTGAACATGAAAATTTCCATCATTGCCTATGGAAGCAGTATAAGAACAAGTTGTTACTTCATTGACTCTGTACGCTGTAAGCCTTGGAATTGGTCCCCCTGGTCTATACTTCAAAGCGATCGTCAGCGACCATCTATTATTTTTCCGAATTTTCTGCTCTAACCCTTCAATTAAGAACTCTGTGTTATCTAAAGTATCCACTGTAGCTTGTGAGTTTTTCTAGAAATAATAATAATCTGTTAACTGTATGTAAGCTAACGTCAAGTTTATGTTACGAACGTGATCATAGAGTTGTAAAGATTCTGCTTGTGAGTCTAGTAAGATTCGAATTGTGTCAACTAAATAAGAATCGCTCTCTCCAGTAATTAAAAGTGTTCCATACCAGGTATAACGAGCTACATCTTGAAACCGGTAAATGAATACACTAGGGCAGGGTGAAACCAGGGACGGATCCAGCCCAACTACCCCTATTGCAATCCCGAGAAACAGCCACACAAAGAATGTACTCTAAAAAGAAATTTAAATAAATATTTCATCACTCCATTTTTTTACTCTTTCTTTATTACAGATAGTATAGTTCCTCTAGAGCAGTGGTTTTCAAAACGTGGGTCCCTGGAGGGGTCGTCGAATGCTATTTACAAATTTTAAAATACATGTTTCCAAAGATTCATCGCGTTGTAAACTTTTGTTTAAATTTTAAGAATTAATGAAATGAAAAATATAATATATATTTATTTATTTAGATGTTTATATTCACGTTTGTTTCTGTTTATGGTTAATTTTAAAAAATATGAAACTAGATATGAAATTGAGGAGTTCACCATTTAATTTCTCATATATTTTTACATAATTATGCGTATTTTGATCCTCAGTATAGATTTTTTTAATCGTGGGAGTCGTGATCGCAAAAATGTCTGTTAATGTAAATGCCCATTTTTTGGTTGAACCAGTTGAAAATTGAAAAAGTTTAAAATATGGTTCTATATAATTTAGACTATAAGAAATCGAATGCCGTTGAGCGCATCTGCATATCTGTTTTAGTTTTCAAGTTACAGCGATTTTTGACTTTTTGAAAAGCTCAACTTTGAAGGCCCATATCTCGAAAACTATAAGAGATATTGAAATGCGATTTGAACGAGTGTATTTCCCGTGCTCCAGTTAACTTATACCGAAATTTTGAAAATTTTGAAAATTTGACAATTTATTTTAAAATTTTCATTTCTCAATATTTCAAAAAATTTAAAAGATAATGAAAATCTGTGAACACCAATGAATTCCTCTCGTAAAAGTGCATAGGTATTCAAAATTTCAAGCAAAAATTCGCACAGATAAAGTTTGTATTACAAAAAAACCAAAAATCACTGTTTTTTAATTATTTTTGAAGGGGTACCTCTTAAGATTTTTACGAATTTAGGCCATTTTTAGTTTTTTTACTCTAAAAATTTTATCCGTACAGCAAAAATTCTGAAATTTTACATACATATGTACTTTTACGAGAGGAATTCACTGATTTTTACAGATTTTCATTATCACGTCAAGTTTTTGAAATATGGGCAAAAAAAATTTGGAAGAAAATAATAAAATTTTCAAAATTTTCAAAATTTCAGTATAAGTTAATTGGAGCACGAGAAATACACTCGTTCAAACCGCATTTCAATATCTCATTTAGTTTTCGAGATATACACCTTCAAAGTTGAGGTTTTTTAAAAGACAATAATCGCTGTTACTCAATAACTAAAAAAATATGAAGATGCACTCAACGGCATTCGATTTCTCGTAAAATATTGATTCAATTTATCAAAAACAATTAAAAGAAAAGTAATAAAAAAATTAATACTTTTTTAATATAGTTGTCTATATGTACACTTTAGTAAATTTTTATTTCATTTATACTCAACTCAATAGGAAAAAAATGCCAGTCGACAGGATATAAACCAGATACTTGTTCTCTGAGTCATGACATACACTATAGAATTTTCAGAAGAACTTGATTTCTTCGTCACTGTCAATGCTTCTAAACTATTTTATGGAAAATTCTTCAAGTATAAACTTTCTACAATTTTCAAATCGTTTTCGAAAAATGAAAAACATTTGACTGTAGGAAAATATAAACAAATTTATAATGACGTCATTGTCAAGTACTTCCACACATTCTATAATCTCATAATACGCGAAACAAATACGCAAAATATAGTAATAAATCTGTATTGTTCTTGTAAACAAAAACTTTTATCTGCATAAAATTATCATGTTTAAGTATAATTGCAATTTTATGGATATTACGAAAACCAGTTTCACGGTTAATAATGAATAATCAAGAAAATGCCAGAGGAAATGATATTTTTTACAACCGTCCTTTGTTTAACATTGACTTAACATTATTGATTTTAATCTCAATTGAAATAAAATTACTCATATACAAAACAAAATCTACATTTCAAAAGAACTCATTTTGTACCTTCAAAGCCAACATGTTTCTGTCAAATAAACAAATAAATAAATAAATAAACAATAACAATTTCAAATCATTGGCAATTACTCAATTTCTCACACATATATGGAGCAACCAGTTTACCTAATTCTATACATTATTCATGAATGATTACAACAGTCAGGATCTATATAAAATAAAGTTCAACTTGCCTCAGTCATAATATATCCCATGTTGAAAGCTTACTCTTTCTCACACATATCTGATCACTCAACAAAAATCACTCATGTTAAGGTCACTCAAAGATTTCCACACGATGAAAATTCTTCTCTTTACGCATGATGCGGCCTTGTTGAACTACACCTCGCGGTAGACTGCTGAAGAAATAAGAAGCGATGTTCAACTCACTTATGCTGGGAATCCCAATAATACTCTTGCCTAAAATGAAACAAGTTTTGCCATTTTGTGATGTCAAGACACTCCTTTTCATGTTTTGGATAATCCTAAATCTTCTTCCTCTGTAATTATTAACAGTTTTTGTTTTATTTTTCTCAAATGACGAATGGAATGAATTTTAAATGAGTTTTTTTATGTTAGAATCACTTTCTAGTGTTACAACGAAGGAGAATATGTTTTGGCAATGTCACTAAAAGATCTTGACATGAAAATGATGAAATTAAACTATTATTTATTAATTATAATTTTTCATTATTGATTGAATATTTTTATGTCTTTATTAATATATATGAAGCTAATTTTGTTTCGCAAAGTAAATAAAACATTTAGTAATAATTAAAAGCAGTAAAATATTTTATAGTTTTAAAAATTGTAAGTTTCACAGACTGTAAATCAAAAACCAAACGAGATATTGAAATGCTGTTTTAGACAGTGTATTTATTACAGTTTAATTTATTAATATATTTATCTTTTCAACCAATTAGTCTAAAACTAGAAAAGATAAAAATTCGGAAACGGAAATAGAAGCTGCAATTTTCGTAAAGTTACAAGTATTTGTAAATAAAGGGAAAAAAGTGCGACATTTCTTTCCAAAGATGGCGCTTCTCGAGCGGTGGATATAAAGTACCTGAGGGAAGAATAACACTTTCTTCACGAGGTATACTTATAAATTTTTTGACTCACCTTTCAGAAAATAAAATTTTCGGAAATAAATTACAGGTTTAAATAAGATTTTTTATTTTCTTAATATATCGTATATTAATTATATATCGTAGTTTTCCAGTTGCTTTTAATATGACTACTTTCTTCGCTAGGAATGAAAAGTATCACTTTCGGCTCTGAATTGAGGAAAGAAAATGTAACATTCTTAATTTAATACTAATGAAGAAAATTATATAGAACTCAAGGGCGAAGTTAACTGATTCGTATCTAATTTATTTATTAAGATTAAAGGTAGTATATGGAAAAGTATAAAACTGGAGATAAATTTTTGTTTTCTTGAGGCTGTATCTTAAAAACTAAACGAGATATGAAAATGCGCTCAATGGTATTGAATTTCTCGTGGTTCCGTTAACTTATATGTAAATTTTTAGCAATTTTTATTTTTTCATAAATGTTCATCAAAATTTTGTCATACAACAGTTTTTTAACAATATCTCAAAAACTAGAAGACATATGCATTTGGGGATTTTACTATTGGATTCAGCGGGTCTAGATACATATGTATGTAAATTTTCGTTACAATATTCGTACGAGAAAAAATTTGAAACCATCAGTCTGAAATTGGCCTAAAATCGAATAAAATTTAAGGGGTACCCCTTAAGAAATTTTCAAAAAATAAAAATCGATGAAAATTTCTAAATAAGTCAATTCGAATACGAGGAATTCCATACCGTTGAGCGCATTGTCATATTTTAATTAGTTTTTGAGATATAGCCTTCTGAAAAGAAAAATTTTACATCTCAGATTTTCGACTTTCCCGAGGCCATATCTTAAAAACTAAACAAGATATGAAGATGCACTCAACGACATTGAATTTCTCGTGCTTCAATTAATTTATAAAGAAATTTTCAGCAATTTTTACAATCAACAAAATTTCACCAACATTTTCTTAGATAACAATTTTTGAACAATATCGTAAAAACTAGAAGACATATGCACTTGGGGATTTTACCATTGAAGCTGGTTAAATGCATATGTATATTACTTAGTTACTTAAAAATTTGTATAATGTTGTCATGGAGAATTACATGTCAAATCATAAATAAATAAAAAAAATAAATATATCATCATACCTTTCACCCATTACTGGGTGTGGCACTCTGCCGAAGCAGATCTCGGTAAGTGATATATTTATGCGCGTGAAGTGCGATTATCAGCCGTCAAATCACGGCCCCCAAAGATGTTAGTTGTGGAGGAGCCACAGGGGTAATTTTAAATTGGTGAAAATGTTTTGTCGGCTGTGCGGATCGATTCAGAGTTCTTAGATCCACAGGCCGACTCGGATACCACTGAGCCATTACCCCATCATTATCAAAATTAATCGTTATTTCAAAAATGTATGGCTTGAAGTTCGAATTGTATATACCACAGGACTAAAATGCATTTTATCCCTCAGGTGAATATTTCCCTTCCCTGCGGCAAATGAAATAAATTTCATCCTTACAATTAAATTATGTACTTTAGTATCTCGGTATATAATATGCAATTACTTTCAAGCTTGTAATTAATTCTTTAAAATCACTTTCTTTTTCTAAGTAGCATCCAGTACCTCTTCTCTAATGTCCTCACAATCCACACTCTAAAAACAACTAATTTAAATAATTTCTTCAAGTGGTTATCTCTATTTAGCCGAAAAATATTGTCACTGAAATTATTCCAAAGACCTATTCTAAAACTAATTGCAATCTGTCTCATTATCTCTACATCTATGTCAACGTAGGAGTTCAAGACATCATGTTCCAGTTCTTATCTTGCGACAGGTGTCTCTGTCCGAGTTTCGGCCCCAAACCTTCCGATAACCATGACCGTGTATCACTTGTACCCAGCAACACTTGCTCGATGGTCTTGAACTTGTGTTCGCTATGAGTGCCAAGTGCTAACGCCGCGGGCGCCGAAAGTAAAAGTGGATGGCAGCTGTTAATGTCACTAATGTTTATGTGTTACTTTTATGCGTGGTTACGGCGACGTAAACGTAAAGATTAGGTTTATAGCCAAATGTTATGTTATGTTTAGAGGATAGTGGATGTTGCTGATATGAGACTAGGAGTTAATAATCGCTTGATGATGTTGCTTTTTATGTTGTTAATTGGATTGGAGTTAATGGAAAGCTGTAAGTAATTATTTAACTCGGTAGGGGGTCGAGTGTCATCCGTAGGTTATTAACTATGAAAAAATGTTGATTGATAGAAATAAATAGAGAACTATACAAATTATTTTAATTATTTAATTAGTTTTGTAACTTTCCGTCCAAATTTTTGGTATACTAATTATTTTTTATTTTGTTATAGGTAAGTCCATTTTTATTTCCGGAGACCACCTATTTAACACTAACTACTGGTATTTGAGTAAGTACTATTTTAATTTTAATAAAAGTTTCTTTCTTTAATCACAGACAAAATATATACAGACGTCGAACTAATTATAATATATGTACTCAAATTTATATTTTAAATCTCACTGTCAACAACAGGAAATAAATTTATGTATCAGGCTTACCAATTTCAAGTAGTTTTTTTATTGCCACCTGTAACAATTCCTTTTGATCACTCTGTATTTAAGTTTAGTAGAAACAACATGTATAGTTACCAGATAAAAAAAACACTGTAACAGAAAAATATAGAATAAATTAACAGGATTTTGCGATAATGTGTACATTTATGTACCTGTTATTAGTTCATATAAGTAGGTATTTATCTAATAATGATATTTCTCAAAGTAAATCATAGGTACATTTTTTATGTTTAATAAATTGCATATTTTATGCAAATCATGTAAACTTGAATGTTACTTGTACATTAAGTTAAAAATAAATAATGCAACATAACTTTTTTATTAATTGAACGTTACAGAGAAAAGTAGCTTTATTAACTTGTAAAACAACTTATAAATTATAATAAAACTGCACTCAAATTTTATTAGCTAAATTTATAAAGCGAGGTCATTATAAAAATGTGACATTAATATTCGCGTGAAAGAAATTCAAAGACAATTATATTGAACAGGTCTCATTTAAAGAATTTGATCAAGTGAACAAAAAGTGTGTACGTTTGGCATTTAGCTGCTCTACATTTCCGCTAGAATAATTTCAATATTTAATAATACGCTTAAATTATTTAGACTAGAATGTAACCTTGATTTTGGTTTAAATTCGTCATTATTTCACGACAGGTTACGTTTACAATCACTCAAAAACTACATCGTCATCTTGTATCCATTCCTAATAAAATTCCAGAAATTATATTCAATTTTTGAACAATTTCTTCACTAAATCATTCTTCCAAAATGACAGTGAGGTTAATAACACATTCGTCTTTAGTTTATACAGTGTTTAGGATGGAAGAAGTGTTTTTTTTTTCATGATGGGGAGAAAATAAATAAATAAATATATCATCACACCTTTTACTCATTACTGGGTGTGGCACTCTGCCGTAGCAGATCGTGGTAATTGATATATTTATGCGCGGCAACTGCGGTTACCAGCCGTTAAATCACTGCTTCCAAAGATGATAGTGAGAGGAGGGCCACAGAGGTAATTTCGTCGGCTGTGGGAATCGAACCTGGGTTCTTAAATCAACAGTCTGACTATTGTTCGTTTTAAAATCGGTACAGAAATAGTACTTTTAGCCTGCTGTGCCGTTGCTAAGAGCGACAGGACTAAAATATGTCTTTCCTCCCGTTACTAATAACAACGGTCGAAAATGTGTTTGTTAATCCCGGTGCTAAGAATATTTTACTCCCCTCGTTAAGGGGAAAAAAGTAAAATAAATTTTAATTGTTCATTTTATGGGGTAATGACTAAGTGGTATAGGACTTGAGAACCTACGTTCGATTCCCACAGCCGACAAATAATTTTCTCCAAATTAAAATTACCACTGTGGCTCCACCTCCACTAACATCTTTGGGGTATGTGATTTTACGGCTGGTAACCACACTTCACGCGCATAAATATGTTACTTACCGTGATCTGCTTCGGCAGAGTGTCACACCCAGTAATGGGTAAAAGGCGTGATGATATATTTATTTATTTTATTTTTATTTATTTATGGGATGGATTTGAGAACCCGGGTTCGATTCCTATAGTTGACAAACAATTTTCACCATATTAAAATTACCCCTGTGGCTCTCCCTCCACTAACATCTTTGTGGTTTGGCGGCTAGTAGCCGCATTTTTAGTGCATGAAAATATCAGTTACCGATATTTGCAACAACAGAAGGTCACACCCACTAACGGGTAAACTTTTCAAAGAAAAGTGTTCGTTTTAAATACAGGGTTCGTGCAAAAACTTCTCTGCCTTGCCATATGATATACTATTTCAACCCCCTTTACTTAAATAATTTTAAAGAAGCTTCTTTAAAAGGGAACTAAATTTAGCCAATATGTTTATTTATATGACTAAACCTTCTAAATTAAATTCAATGTTTCTAATCAATATATATATTTCACTTTTCCTTGTGGAATGTCGAAGTAAAAAAAGTGTCTCAAGTCATAGTGCCCTTGTACGCTTGTTCTATGGTGTTCGCGGTGTGAAGTGGAGTCAGGGGATGTATGTATGTACAGTTATGTGTACAATGTACAGTGAGTGTCGAAGTCCTTGCAGGGAGGAAAGTATTATACTCCACCCAATGCGAGGGCGCGTGTTACCACGTACCTGGAGCACGCGCCCGTGAACTACACGCCTATATAATGCTGGCGACAGATCTAGTGCACCAGTCATCTGGCTGTATCTTTCTCGACAGTCCCAACAGGAGGTCGCAACATGAAATTCCTTGTAAGTGAAGTGATAACACGACAAATAATAAGTGATTATAATTATTCTATTATTACGAAATTACAAGATGTTGATAACAAAGTGGTATAGCAATTTGGTTGAATTTTTGGAAATTTGTGAATTACTTCCGGGATATTTTTCATCGTTTTTTCACCTATTAAGCTACCTGCTAAATTGGATTTATTTCAACCACATATTTAAATTAAACTATTACGACGGAAGATTGCATATACTCAGGTTTTATGATCCTTCTGGGTCCTAGGAAAATAATTATTGCTAAGCCGTTCTTAAAATGTTTCTAAATAACTTTAGAGAAAAGTACTTCAAATAAAACTTATAGAAAATTAAATTTTCTATCACTTTTATTGGAAACATTTTCTTCTAAATAAATTTTTAAATGCTTTATAGCTAAATATATACAATGTCAAATGTTAAAGATAAAAGGCTACTATTAATATCTTTTTAATCTCGGCTTCTTTAAATAACCTCCTCAACTTTTGTTTATATTGCCTTGACTTAGGGCCAAATTCACAGTCGTCACTCACACTCATCTCATCCTCACCTCTCTCTCAAAATCGAAGTAACTAAGGCAACTAACTCAAAAATTTGCACAATTTGAGCTAGTTGCTTAGTTACTTAGATTTTAAGTGTGAGGTGAGAATGAGGTGAGGATGAGTCACGACTATGAATTTGGCCCCTAAAGATGGTCCTGTACATTCAGAGCTGTACTACTCATAATTCACAAATGTTCAAAATTAATTAACAAGCAAGAATTACAATTGTGTCTGAATAGTTCGGAAGCTACTATAAACTCCTATAATTGGAATCAATTTCCTGTTGTACAGAGTAACAATCGTTATTTGTGCAACTAGTAATGATGGTAATACTTTTTTTTTCATGTATTTGAAATTTGATGCATGGTAACGAAACCGAAGTATATCAATCAAATGAGTGAAAAATAAATGCATTACTTACTTTTATGTATATTGATATTAAATTAATTTTACAAAGATAAAACAAATGTCAAAATTTTGATAGCGTATTATTAAATATTAAATTATCATTAAGGAGATAAATAAATAAAAATAATAAAAAAAGTAAAATCAATAAAATTGTAATATTTGCTTTTTCTATACCGTTTGAAATATGTTTAATTTCAATATTCATAAAAGTTAGGAAAAGTTTTATTTTTCACACTAGTGCGGCAATGTAAATTAATTATATTTCTAATAGAGTGTATTATCGTATCCATGGTTACAAGAAAACTTTTAACAGTTTTGAATTAATTTCAAAACATACAAGTTATCAAATATTAAATTCTTTTTCAAGAGACTTTTGCTGGGTTGCATGAAAATTTTATCGGTTCATTAGCAACTAACGGTTCAATAAGTTTCAGAAAAACGTGATTGATACTGTTGCTAGATAAACTATTCTTTAATTAAAGAGCTCTTTATTTTTTCTTGCAACTCAGCATTAACCAGCAGAAGAAATTTTGTGTGTTCATAGGAAAAGCATAATTTACCGCACTCGGCGTATTAAAAATTTCGGCTATGCCTCGATTAAAAATTTCACTCCTAATACGAAAAAAAATTTTACCTTTTTCTTACTTATTACACAAATAGCTATTTTCACGATTTTAAAAATAATTTAAAAATATCTTACTTTCTTCACAACTTTCCGATAAATAAAATGACTATAATGATCAATAAACATAGAATAAAACTATATCTGAGTGGTTCAGATTCCACTACAAGCTACAATAATTGAACTTGATTTCCTGTTGTGCAGAATAGCTAACAAATAAATAAAATCTTGTATTTTGTAATAATACCTACTAAAACTGAGTTAAATCACTTATTACATTCTTCTTGCTCATCCATTTTCTCCTAGATCGTAGTCTCTTGCCTGGTGGTTGCGGCTTGCGCTCAACGTTACAACGGCCCCTACCACGTACCAGTCATCGGCCCTAATGGCGTCCCACAAGAACCTCCAGAGGTAGTTGCTGCCCGTCAGAAGCACCTCTCCGCCTTCCAAGGTCTTCCTCAACCTCAAGCTCAATACAATCCTCCCCAGCAACAATGGGGCCAGCCTCCTCAACAACAATGGAACCAACAACAACAACAGCCCCAACAACAGTGGCAACAACCCCAAGCTCAATACGCGCCACCCCAGCCTCGTTACACTGGCCCTCTGGCTCGTATTGGTGCTGATGGTATGCCACAATATGATGGCGCTGTCCAAGCTGCTAGGGCTGCGCACCAGGCTGCCTACGCTGAAGTGAACTCTCGTAATGCTGCTCTGCATTCACAGGTGGCGCCTGCCAACCACTGGCAAGGATAAGAAGGGGATGATGTTCATTTTTCTCTATTTCTATTTGTTTCTTTCTTGTCTTTCTTGTCTTTTTCTTCTTCTGGGTGCAGGACGCCGCAGGGAACATTGCTACTTGTCTGTGATTGGTGGAAAGTGTTCCGTGTGGTGGAAACTGCGCTTTACCTTGCTCACTGCTCGCATTCCAACCTTGGCGAGATATTAATGCAGTCATTTGTCTTGTAACATATGTACATTTGTGTTTCATTTCACTGTGTGATCTATGTGTTCATATTATTTTTAATAAATTGTAAATAATCATAACTTTGACCTGTAGTTTATTTACCCCCAAGGTCCATCATGACATTTTTACATTTTTCACAATTTAACAGTTATTATTATTTATAAGTTTGCAAGAAGTAAATCATCGGCAGATGAATAAAATGCTCTAAATTTTACGTTGTATAGAATTTTACTGAAAAATTTAGTAATAACAACAACATAAATATTATGGGGTGGCTAGCTCAGTGGTATGAAGTCGGCTTGTGGATCCTGAGAACCCTGGTTCGATTCCCACAAGCGACAAACAATTTTCATAATTTCAAAAACTACCCCTGTGTATCCTCCACCACTAACAACTTTAGGAGTCGTGATTTGACGACTGGTAACCGCATTTCACGCGCAAAATATATCACTTACCGAGATCTGCTTCGGCAGAATGCCACACCCAGTAATGGGTAGAAGGCGTGATGATATATTTATTTATTTATTTATTTTATAAATATACCGACTCACTTATAATAAATTGTACATATTTGATACCGATATTTAGTACCAAATTGTATCACTAGATGCCATATTACAACGTGTCAAATTCGGATACCATTTTATTTATAAATAACCAAAATATGGGGAGATGGCTCAGTGGTATCGAATCGGCCTGTGGATTTGAATCCCATAGCAGACAAATTATTCTCACCACATTAAAATTACCCCTGTGGCTTCTCCTCGTCTAATATCTTTGGGGGCAGTGATTTGAGGACTAGTAACTGCACTTCACGCTCAAAAATATCACTTACCAAAATCTACGACAGAGTGTCGCACTTAGTAATGGTTAGAAGGCGTGATGATATATTTCTTTATTTTTATTTATAACCAAAATTATTTATAAATATTTAAGCTTGGTTTTTGAGTTTATTTTATAGCAACCTTAAACTACTTACATCAAATTCGTAGTACCAACCTTAGTAATTATATTTGTATATACATCTTTTGTTACATATCTAATTATACTAATTAATCAATTTAAAATCATATTAATTATGAATAAACATAAAATAATGTAAATATGCTGATACCGTTATGCTAGAGTAAAAACTGCCATATTACAACAATTCGTAAATGTTACGTCATCTTATATACCTAATAAATTAACCAAATATTTTACCAAATTTAAGTAATAAATATAAGTATATTCATAATTAAATAAATATTAAATAGTGAAGTACTTTCTTGTCACGCATTGTAACAAATCGACAGGACGGTAGTGTGGATGGCGTCACGGCATTCGAATCCGGAGATCCCGGTTCGAATCTTACTCAAGCTACATATATACCAGGTGGTGGTTGGTAAGGGTGAATATAGGGATTTAACATGTAAAATCATAATGTTGCAATTTCCTGCTTGCCTAATTGTTTTAAACAAAAAAGCTTCAAATAAAACTTGTAAGACATAAAATTATTGAGCTAAATCAAGAAACAAAATTAATTTTTCATGCTGTGTGACGAAACAAATTAGATCTGAAAATGATGAAAATTGCCTCAAAACTAGCCATGGAATTGGAACAAAATTAAACAAATGTTGAACGTTTTATCTGTCAAAACTGTCATTTATGTACCAAGGATGAAAACAGGCGTTTCTGGCCCATTGCATAATTATTAGCAGGAGGCGCAAAGCGCCGAGAGCTAATAACAGGTTCAGGGTCAGAAACGCTAATTTTACCCGTGGTACATACAATATATTTTGCACAACAAAATAACATTTAATTATATGTTTAAAATACAGAGTGATCCAAAGGAATTGTTACAGTTGGCAATTAAAAAAAACTACTTGAAATTGGTGAGCCTGATACATAAATTCATTTCATGTTGTTGACAGTGACATTTAAAATTTAAATTTGAGTACATTTATTATTACATTTATTTCTAAAGTATTTCTATTACTTAAAAAGTCAAAATTCTATTAGCTGTCAGATTCCTGACATAACCTATTTGTATTTATTAGAAATGTCAAATTGCATTTCCGCCTTTATCTGACGTTGTGCCAACTGTGGAATAAAAATATCTCTGGAATTGTATTGCCAACTATAACAATTCCTTTTGATCACCCTGTATTAAAATATGTATATAGGTTATATGTCAAAATGACATTTTGCAGAATCAAGTATTCCAATAAACAATTGTCATTTTATTTATGTATCCATAGAAGTTATTTCTTTTTGGCCTATAGGCCAAAAATAAGTGTATAAGCCCGCTTTTTAGAACTAAAACATATGCTTTTCGGCCCGGTTGTGCATAAATTTATTTATATTATTATCTTCTTTTATTTTGACAGTTTTGACAGATAAAACGTCAAACATTCCTTTAATTTAGTTCCATAGCATAAACACAGAGTAGAATAAATAATTAAACATCGTCTCAAAATATCATCTGCATTCCTTAATAACATATGGGTGTAGCTAAGATCGAAATAAAAACCCTATTCGTGATACAATTATCTTTTTCAACTTTACCTTTTCCTGCGGAACAAAAAACCATCGTTTAGACAAAAGCCAACTCAGCACAAAGCCAAGCCAGTCATGATACAATCACCAACTCAGTAAAGTGCCAAGAACACGATTCGATATCATAACTCGTTTATTACAATTCCTAGGTGTGGTTCTTGACTGCTAATTGAACTCACTTCTCATTGGTTTCTTCTCTTTGAGCCTCGATGTCTCTTAAACGTTTCCGTAAACAAATCCATGATTATTTATTTATTCTTTCAATTTAACTTGTCAAAAATCGTTTATGTTGTGATTTAATTTAGATATCATAAGTTCAAAGTTTTCTAGATGGCCTTGATAATAGAAAACGCATAAAAAATAAAATTCTATTCTTTGCTACACCCTTCACTTGGAACCCTGAGCGTTGTGCAAATTTTATTGGCGGACCTAGATTATTAATTTGCTAATTTGTAGATTACAGGGCTATTTCGTGTGTGTTCTAATTATTACATCATTTGATTGTTTATGCCCTGTTGGTTAGAAAACAGTGGAATGTCTACGCATTTGCTAACTTTTATTTCGTAAAATCTACACAAATATTTCACTTTCTTAGCGACATTACATTTTTTCATAAATTAATGAAAAATGTAACCAAATAAATAAAACACATTAATAAACATATCATCCCGCCATTTACCCATTACTGGGCGTGGCACTCTGCCGTAGCAGATCTGGGTAAGTGATATATTTATGAACGGGAAGTGCGGTTACCAGCTATCAAATCATGGTCTACAAAGATGCTAATGGAAGGAGAGCCACAGGGGTAATTTTAATGTAGTACGACTCGATACAAATGAGCCAGCTACCCCATAAAATAATAATTAATATTTACATTAAGTCGGACTGTGGATTTAAGAACTCAGGTTCGATTCCCACAGCCGACAAACAATTTTTGCCACATCCAAATTATCCTTGTGGCTCTTCCTCCACTAATATCTTTGGAGATTGTGATTTGATGTCTGGTAATCGCATTTCACTCGCTTAAATATATCACTTACCGAGATCTGCTGCAGCAGAATGCCACTTCTAGTAATGGGTAAAAGTCGTGAAAATATATATTTTTTTATTTTATTTATTATCATCAATATTTGGTACTGCATATTTTCCGTTGTCAAACGTTTATTAATTATTTTACTGAGAAATATATGAAATAAAATTAATAGAAAATTTATTTCTCCGTACCTTTTATTTGAAGCATTTTTTTCTCCTGACGCAACATCCTGTATAACGTCATAATCCATAAAATTTGAAGATTTTGTTGTAATGCCTTAGTTGCTATGCTGTATTATTAACTTTACAGGTTAATAAATAAATAATTTTCCGTGGTATTCAAGTATTATAATTATGTTTTTATTAACAATAAGTTAGCGGAGTATTGTTCTACTAATGTCAGTTAATTCCAATCTAGTAAATGTCACTTGCTTTAAGAAAAAATGTTGTCTACTAAAAACGGAATTATGCGAATTTGGTTCACATTTCTAACCAAATTCTTCACGAACTTATAATTTATCTTACAAAAAATCTCATTCTTTAGTTAGACCAGTGGTTTCCAACCTTTCTGTATCTCCACCCCTCCGTTTCCGTAAAAAAAAATGTTGGGCTTATCTCAATTTTCGTTACAATATAATTTCATAAATACTATTTTTATATTATACCATATTTTGTATCGATATTGTTCTTGTACATTAAAAGATATTTTAATAAAAATATTTTGGTAAAGGTAGCACGCCCGCATTACAATAGTCTTATGTTCTCTCAGGGGGGCGCGCCCCACAGATTGGAAACACTGGGTTAGACAATGATTTTTAACAAATTGAGCCAATCATCTGAAATGTCATTTGATTTAAAAAAAAATAGACCACATTTTTCATGGCATTCTTATTTAATTTTGCCATAAAAACTTACATTCTTTTTAGTGGATTCATCAGCAATGCTTATGTTTTTGTTTCACAATTAAACCAAATATTTCAAATGTCATTCAGGGCCGTATTAAGATCCTCTTGGGCTCTAGGCATGCCCCAATATAATTTTTTTAAACATTTTTTTATGGCGTAATTTCTAATAGTTTTAAATATTTGGCATCAGATATTATCGGCTGTCAAATGTTTCTCAAGAACTGTAGAGGAAATTACTTCAAATAAAAGCTATGGCAAATTAAATTTACTATCACTTTTATTTCAAGAATTTTTCTCTTAAATAATTTTTATACGTTTTAAAGCAAAAAAAAATGCGTTAGGCGATGTATTTATATTATAACTTGTTTATTTCTTTACCCAACTGAAAGTCTTGCAGTTTATAGTTAAATATAATTCACTAGCAGCTGTATTATAAATAAATGTGAATAAAGTCTATTATTGAGTTGCTAAGGAATTAAATCAGAAATTGAAATTTTAGTACGTACCGTTTTTTTGCACAACATTCACAATATGACATTTCTTTATACTAACTTGAACTATCACATTTATTTACAATAAAAATATTATTCTCATTTATACTCAATAATTATGCTTATTTTTATACTATTTATAGTACAATAAAATTTTTGGGAGCCGTGATTTGACGGCTGATAACTGCACTTTACGCGCATAAATGTTTTACTTATCAAGATCTGCTACTGCAGAGTGCCACATTTACTAATGGGTAAAAGGCGTGATGATATATTGATTTATTTATTTATTCATACGAAAGAAGTCGAAAATATGTTCTAAAATAAATAAATTATATTTTTATGGATACACCATCATGTTTAAAAGTTTGACGTTTATATAAAATTAAGAAATTAAACTAAAAAATAATCGACTTCTTAGTATAATTTTCTAATTTACTTTGATAAACACATATATTAAAAACAATTATTTCTATATTTTAAATTTACTTTAATAATCTGACTAGCATTAGTCGTCAATAATATAAACTTTTTATTAAAGTAAACCAATCATCTGAAATGTCAGTTGTTTCAAGAAAAAACGACCAGAATATAGATCACGCATTAACCAAACTCTTCACAGATTTACTCCAAAAATGTGATTAATGAAATAGGCCCAGTGTACAAATTAGGTATTTTCGAGTTTCTTGTTTCTTGTCCATTGTATGTTGTTCTTGTGCTTCTTGTGCTCTATGGTGTATTTCGGGTTCCTTGTATTTTCGGCGGAGTGAAAGAGACCTTGCCTCGGAGGCGGTGGCCCGCTCGCGCGGTATAAAAGCACCACCGCCGCCTTTTGGCAGCAGTCCGCTCCGCAGTCCCCGCTAGAGGAGGTAGAGCTACAGGCACAAGCACAACCATCCCCAACAACAAATAAATCAACAACATGCAGACTTTCGTAAGTTTCCATTTTATCGTGATGATGATTATCATTTTATTTTCGTATTATTGAAGTTTATTTGTTATCAAATCATTTCTTCAAAAAGTTATTTATTATCTCAGCTAGTGATATATTTTTGCGGTTACTAGTTGTCAAATAACGACCCCCTAAAGTATTATAACCCTTGTAAAAATGCAGTGATTTTAAATTTGTTATTGTAACTAATGTAATAAGTGATACGATAATTATCGATATCAACTAGATTCCATTTGCCATTTGTTTCACTTAAATTAGTTTACATAAATTAAATAACAAGACTAAATGAACTGAATTAAGCAAACTGGTGCACTTATTAGGGTGAATTACGTCAAAGTAAATTAGAATCAGTAAATCTAATATTGGGAATAAAGTGGATTAAGTAATACAGTGAAATAAATATGTGATCTGGTTCAGTACATGTAAGTTAGATCTGATCCAAATTGCAAATGGAATATCCTTTTATTGAAAATAATTAATGTTAATTAAAAAGGTTATCGTTTCCTTTGTTACTGAATCATATTTAGGGTATGAAACAATGTTTTAATTAAAATGTATAATAAATTTAGCAGTTTTTTAATGAATGTACTCGCAGTACAGTTATATGTGTACATCTCATCCATAAATATGTCAAATAGTCATTTCAAGACCTAAGTTACAAATAACTATTATATATAATACAAATAGAATTGTATAATGCATTTTTGCGTGGGGTGAACTTAATTTGAATTCGATGCATTATCACTTAACTATTTATGACATTATGATCTGTGAACTTTCTAAATACAGTTTAAATTACTAATCTATACTCTTTAAATCCGGCAAGAAATATTGTAATCTAAAGATAATCCGCTGCTAAAAGTCTTCAAAAAAAAATAACATTCATTTGGTTAAAATATCTCAATCAAGTTTTGGTTGTCATGACTAGTCAATTTCCTTTTTGTCTCGTTGATGGGTGGAGATATAGTTCAAGGTGAGTGACAAACCTCGTTGTGTGATTTAGTTCGCAGTATCGTGCCTGTTGGCCGTGGCCTCGGCCCAGTTCCACGGGGGCTACAACCCAGCACCACAGAACTCCGGACCTACCGGTGGCTACCAAGGTCCTCTCCACGTCCCGGTGCTCAATGCCCACGGTGTGCCACAAGAACCCGCTGCAGTCGTCCAGGCTCGTAACGCTCACCTCGCCAACTTCGGTGGACAGGCTCCCGCTCAAGACCAGTACCAAGAACCTCAACAATACCAGGAACCTCAGCAGTATCAGCAGCCTCAGCAGTACCAGCAGCCTCAACAATACCAACAGCAGCCTCAACAGTACCAACAGCAGCCTCAGCAGTACCAGCAACAACAACCTCGTCGTCAAGTGCCCCAGGCTAAGATTGGACCTGATGGTTTCCCTCAAGACGCTCCTGATGTAGCAGCTGCTCGTGCTCAACACTTCGCTCTCTTCGCTGAAGCTAACGCTAGGAATGGAGTTCCTCAACAGCAACAACATTATGCTCCTGCTCAACAACAGCAGTACAATCCTCCTCAACAGCAATACAATCCTCCTCAACAACATTACAACCCTGCTCCTCAGCAGCATTATGCTCCTGCACCTCAGCAAGGTTTGCCGCAGGATACTCCGGAGGTCGCTGCTGCCAAGGCTGCACACTTCGCTGCGCATGCTTCGTTGCCTCCTTCTGCACCTCAGCAACACTATTAACTTTGACGCACCCTCCTACCTACTTTAATCTCTTGTCTTTTCTTTCTTCTTGTTGATATTGTGTCTTAATTATTTTTATTTATTTATTATTTTGTTTAATGTAAGATTGTGTGTTTAGACACAACTTTTATAGAAACTGAATAATAAACTTTGTATCTAGTGTAATTTATATATGATAAGCGATTGTTTGTTTATTATTACACCCTGTGGGTGAGGAAAATAACATATCCTACTACTTCAAAATCCTAATTGAACTAGTTAAATTGTTTTCTCTTTATTGGACATTTGAAACAAATAAAAATTTGTGCAATCTTGTAAAACATTCTTTCATTATTAAACATTCATATCCACACCATTCTTAGATCATCCACAATCATAATTCTTTTCGTACAAGTTCATCTCACCTTTTTGTCACACAACAAACCTTCAATCATATTCATCCAATTATCGTCCACGCCATCTTTCACTCTCAATTTCATTAATCTTTCATTCGATATTCATTCCATATGCCCAAACTATTTCAACTGACACAATCCTCTTTTTTACTTTCTTATAAGGAAGTATTGGAATCGTGAAAAAAATCGTTGAGGAGATTTTCGCGGAAATACGTGTTTTGAGGTCCACTGAATCCGTTTTGATCATTTTCTCAATGATGTCTGTGTGTGTGTGTGTGGATGGATGGATGGATGTGTGTCCGTATGTGCAATATGTCATGAACAAGATAAGATTTGTTAACGAAACTTGGTAATTATAAGTTTAATGAAAATACGAAGAGCTGAGTTGATTTTGAATGAAATTAAATAGCCGGAAGCGGAAGTTTACCGGACACACAAAACAATAAATTCCATTTATTTCAAAAATGGAATCAGTTACGAAAAAAAGTTTCAAATAAACGATGTTAGCAAAAATATTTGAAACATAAAATGTTATTTGCAATTTTCCTTTATATGCGTCTAATTTTGAGAAAAACTAATTTTTATATTTAATTATATATTTCAATAATCATAGTAGCATTAGAAACAAAAAACATAAATTTTAATTTTTGATTTATCTAGTTATCTATTTACGGAAAGAAACTAAATTACATGTTTAATAACATATATTCTAAATAATATATATGCTGTGTATAAGAAAGTCGTGTGGTGCCCACACCAAATTTTTAAAGTTTGTTTTAAAAAATAAATAAATATATCATCACGCCTTTTAGCCATTCTGGGTGTGATACTCTAGCAGATCTCGGTAAATGATATATTTATGCTCGTGAAGTGTGGTTAACAGACGTTAAATCACGGCCCCCAAAGATGTTAGTGGAGGGGGAGCCACAGGGATAATTTTAATGTGGTGAATTTAAAACAAAAATTAACTAAGGCCAAGGCGAGGATTTCTTTTTTTTGTAGTGCAGCATAGTAAATAAATAATTAATAATTTTATTAATGAGTGCATAATAAAGTAAAACATCGTCAAAGTTAATGACCACAACGAACGCGGATCACTAACAATAACTACGTCATAAGAAACGCGATCATTAGTATGAATACGCCTTTCATCTACGGATACGTAGTTTCACGCCCAAACTTTTACTTTCAAATATTTTATTCATATACTTCACATGCGGATACGGATATATACGACTATAACATCATGAAATATTTATATGACTTTGAAAAGAAGTTTTTAAAACATTAGATATTTTCCATTGTCAAATTATTTTACAAATAATACTTGAAATAAAAGATAGAAAGAACTTTAAAGTATAAAATTGCAACCAGTTAAGCTATCTGATAACGCTGATTACTTTCCTAAAAACGAACAAAACTAATCGCACATTAATTTATTTCAAGCTATAATCAAATTTCAAGAGGAGAAATGTAAAAAAACAATAGTTTCAACAAGAAAGATTTTATTAACAACAAGAATAACAACAAGGAAAACAACAAAACATCAAAGACAACACATTCTTCGACGTTTCACACTAAATAAAAACAGGCAGTTCATTCATCCGTACACACAAAAACAAATCAACAATAAAACAATTCGTCAGCAATATCCATCATCAGGTCTTAGTGGGAGTCGTGTCCATGGGAGCTGTACACAACATCCTCGTGTTTGAGTACAGGCTTGGAATGATGGTAGATGTGTTTGTAGACAGGTACCTGCACTTTGTACGGCTTGGGAACATCCACTCTGATGGGGACGATTTTCTCAACAGGGTATGGGATCTTCTTCTCGACGGGTACTGGGACTTGCTTTTCAACGTTGAAATAGATGGTCTTGATCACGGGGATGGGAATAGGTTGAGGTACATGGATTGTCACTGGGTACGGCTGAGCCACGGGCACGACGACGGGCTTGGGAACGGGCACGGGGACGGTATGGGGTAATTTGACGATCATGATCTTGTATTGGGGAACGACTACTGGTTTCGTAATCTGGAAAAGAAAATTATTTAGTTGTTTGGTAGTTTAATTACACTCACTTATATTAAAAATATATCACTTACCGAGATCTGCTTCGGCAGAGTGCCACACCCAGTAATGGGTAGAAGGCGTGATGATTTATTTATTTATTTTACTTATATTAATATTAATATTTTTTTATATAAGTTGCAGTTAATGTTAAAAATAAAGTTGTGAAGCAGCATATTAATTTGAAATTAAAATTATAGAAATTTTATAATATTAGTTTTGTTTTTCTTTTGTTTTAGGTAAGTTCACTTTTATCCTGCGCATACCTTCCTAGCATTAACTACTTCAGTAAGTAACATTTTAAAATGTATTCTACAATATTGTTATAACAATTATTAATAAAATTTAATGCCGCCGTTTAAAAAAAAATTAGCCAAATTCGAATTTTGAAGTAGCTAATCTTATTTTAATCCGATTTTAAAAAGTTAATACAAATCACTTTACGAAAACTAACCAGTCTAATTCTTAAAAGAGTTGTAGCTAATTTTGAATTTAGGATTAGTCAAATTAAGCTGAAGTATTGTCTCAAAAAACTTTAAAAAAGCTCTTACCATTTAGTTTTTGGAAAGTGATATAGATTAGCTTTTTAAAATCGAACTAGAATAAAATTAGCTAACCCAAAATTCAAGATTAGCTAAAACTTTTTTAAGAATCGGACTAAACACGATTATATTGCAGTTTATTTATGCTTTTTTTGAGAACATGATTTAGTTTAATTTAACGAATCTAAAATTTAGGATTAGCAAAAAGAAATTGTAAATTGGACGGTTAATATTTAAATAAATCAATTTATTATTTAAACCGTAAAGTTAAAGTGAATATTATGCCTAATTTAGTGGCTTAAGAACATTTTAAACAAGATTTTATTGTTATTATAAATTAAACATATTATATATTGTGCATATTTTTGAAGTTAAAGGTCGGAAACATTAAATTTAGTGCAAAATGAACAATGATTTCAAAATTTTTATTTGATTTTTGAAAAACAGCTGAGAGAAAAATCATAAAATAATTGAGTATATTTATAAATATAATAATCTATAAATCTTATTATTCTATTTGAACTTGACTATTTGGAAAAAATGAAGCATGATTAACTTTTAATTAAAACCATACATATTTTGATTTCGCAAATAATTAAATTACATATTTATCTAATTTACTTATTTATAAGAAAGCTTTAATTAAAATAAATAAATGAATTTGGCAGTTTAATAGTACAATAAATAAATACTTCCATAATATTTACTATCACTTAATATAACTTATCGTCTACCAAGATCTACAACAGCAGGTCATTTTGTAATTCTCACCTCAGTGTATTCGTGGGCAAGATGCGAGCCTCCATGCTCTTCTTCATAGCCAGGCCTAGGGGCGGCTTGTACAGCTGCCACCGTCACCAGAAGCATCACCACCACGTTGTATGTATTCATGGTTATCCACGTGTGCACTAGGTTGCTCTAAGTTGCTCTGGAGATGTCTTTATCTTCCGAACGCTTGAGATGAGATGCTCTTCTTTCCTCGCGCCGGGGCTTTTATATCAAATTCACTTTCACCGCGTTCCTCTCACATTTTTTTCTCCGCTCCGGCGAATTTTTTTTCTTCATTGTTAGATGTAAGCTGCTATATAGAGCAATTTGACTATATTAATTGCATTTTAGTTGATTATTATAAAAAAGTACATTCTTTTACCGGATAGTATGTTATTACAATGCTAACTCAATCATACATAATATTGTTTACTGGTTTATTAATTTAATTGCAAATTTTTGCACGATACTAAATCATGCAGCTGTAAAATTTTATTCTGTTTTACTTCATTTATTATACTGAGTTTATTACTGGGTGTGGCACTCTGCCGAAGCAGATCTCGGTAGGTGATATATTTATGCGCCTGAAGTGCGGTTACCAGCCGTCAAATCACGGCTCCCAAAGATGTTAGTGGTGGGGGAGCCACAGGGGTAGTTTTAAATTGGTGAAAATGTTTATGCAGCCAACTAATTTATTAAACTTAATTAAAAATATATAACAATTGTTTTTAATGTATACATCGAAGTAAAAGAAACTAAACTAATAATTTCCAAGTTTTTAATTTATTGTAAAATCAAAATGTATGAATGGACATACGAGAAATAGTGTACTTGTGTATTAGGGTGGCCTTATTTTGGGTAAGTTCGAATTTTGTCGGTCTCCACCCGAAATCTGGTTTAAAATCACAAAAAAGTAATAAATGAAGTTTTTGAGATTTTTAAAATAAGTTTAACCCGTGCCTCTAGATTACTTTCACTTTTGCCTTCAGCTCCCAAATCACATTAAAAATATGATAAAATAAAATAAAAATATGATAAAAATGTTATAATCAATATGAATATTATTCAAAAATAGTCTAAAATAGATTATAAAACGAAATTGTTGTAAAAGAATCAGTACTGTGAATCACTTTTTGCGTATTTAAAAAAACTTAATTTTCGTTAGTTTTTACCAACCCGTTTAGCAATAAACAGTCATATAAAATTATTGTTTATTGTAATCGATCGATTCGTTATCTCATCTAGTTTAATGCCCGCTTGGAATTGTGTCAAAATATTAAAAAACAAAAAAGTTATTGCATTTTGAATAAAGCTGAAGGCAAAAGTGAATGTGGCCTAGAGGCACGGGTTAAACTTATTTTTAAAATCTCAAAAAAATCATTTATTACTTTTTTGTGATTTTAAACCAGATTTCGGGTTGAGACCGATAAAATTCGAACTGACCCAAAATAAGGGCCATCCAACTGTGTATATACCACAGGTCTAATGTGCATTATTTAATCTTTCAAGTGATTATTTATGTATTTATTTATTAAATTATGCACTTTAGTTCCTTAGAATATACTATTAAATTTAACATAATTTACAAAAGTTCGTACAATTTTTTTGCATTATGATCGTTGAGTCAAAATTATTCAAAGAATCGTTCTACGTGAAGCTTGTCACCCGTTTTCTGAACATTCTGTACAGGATACAACATTTCAGAAAATAAATTATACCTATAGAACATTCAAAAGAAATTGATAAGTATTCATAAAAAATGGCCGTCTTTAAGCACAAGCAAAATAGACAACTTCTGGGGGCATCATTTTCAGGGATACAAGATTACAAAGTTATTGAAACATTTATGAATCATGCAATTTTATCTTTAATTTGACTTACAATATTTTTTGTTGTTAAACATTTAATAATTATTTCAGAGAAAAATGCTTGAAATAAAATTGGTAGAAAATTTAGTTTTCTGTAACTTTTATTTGAAGTATTTTTCTCTATAATTATTTAGAAACGATTGACAGTCGATAATATACGATACCAAATATTCAAAATGTTTCTCTTTTGTATTAAAACTTTTAAAAGATTTCTTGTTAATAACTATTTGCCTAAAGTCTATAAGGATCTAAAGACGGCCCTGTATTATATTTTTGAATTATTTTAGAATGCATTAAATAAAATAGACGAAGAAATAAAATTTGTGAAAAGATATGCTCCTTTTTGTTGACACAATGTTTAGTCCTTTTGAAAATAATGATACCTGTAAAATTATGATGAATAATTAAAGATAATTGTTAGTAGTTGTTAACTGATAAAATGCAGATTTCATAATCTGGGAAAATTACCATACAATTCCAGCAAATAACAATGCAATGAAAGTAAAATTAAACGACATCATAATTCTACAAAATGAGAGTTAAACTCAAATTTACTTGATGTAGATAATAAAATATTTCATGTCTTTCTAATCGTTAAATGAAATAATAGAAAGGATATTAAGTGTAATACGTCGCTAACATTCTATCATTACCCCCAAAAAGAATAAAATGCATCTTACATCGAGTGCGGAAGTGACAGGAAAGGGTGCGGTTGTAAATATAAATCCCTAAAAATGATGGTTTGTTGCATTTGTGTCTACAGCGAATAAGAATGCTGTCCATTGAATCAGTTCTTGAACTTTCATACCGCCAGTGATACATAGTTCTGTTATTTTTATTTCTCGTTTTTTGAATTTCTTATTATTGATTTCACTTTTAAGCGTGTTAGTATTAGATGCGATCTGAAGTAACAGTTAATAATATGTGTAACGCTGAGTAAAACAGGACGGTATTGACTACATTTTAGAAATCATCTCTGCTTGCTTATTTTCTGAAATAATTTGGAGTATCAATGTCGTCAAGTCTATAAAAATATGTACAGTGCAACCTACAGGAAATGAAACCCGGATAATATATGAACTAACCGTTTGAATCTCTATAATATATGTCAAAATTGACCAATGATAGATAAGTATTCGTAATGTAGGTAGCGTTGGAAACAAATATTTCTTTAAATGATTCTTATGAAAAATTTAAATATTTTGAATTATTTATGATTAATTATTGATTAAATTAAACGGTTTCAGAAAAAATAGTACACAAAATACGTCCGGAAAGTTTTTTTACTTGACGAAGATGTTTTTTGAAATACGAGGCCGTAGACCGAGTATTTTTTCTGAAACCGGCAAGAAAGTACCTACTTTCCTGACCAATGTTAGTAAGGAAAGTAGGTTTTTACAAAAACAGTCAAGTAAAGTACGTATCAAAAGCTACAACAAAAATAACAGTCTGGTAAAGTACAAAACAGTCTGGTAGAGATTTTACCTGACTGTTATTTTTGTTGTAACCTTAGATACGTAGTCTGCTGTCAGTACAATTCAAATCAACATTAAAAATTTAAATTATTAATGATTAAATATTGATTAAATTAAACGGTTTCAGAAAAAAATAGTATACATAATGCCAGGGAAGTGTTTTTTACTTCGTATTTCAAACAACCGCTTTGTCAAGTAAAACATTACTTTCCTGACTTATTATGTAATATACTTTTACCTAATTTTCCTATTTTACGCTAATTACACTGGATTGATGTTATTATAATTTTGTAGAAAACATGTATTAAATAATAAAGTTGTTAATATATTATTTTTTTAATAAAAAAAGGTTCTGTTAAGATTCGTACTCTGTATTTTTACATGACAATCCACACTTTAACCAGTTAATCCGTGCTGTACATGAAATGTTTTGCGTAATTCTACAATTTTGTAATAATAATAGTTTTCAGGAAAAACATGGCGGCTAGTAAAATTTTCTAGAGACTCAAACATCAAAGATGCCGATAGAGAGTGTTGCATCTGTATACGAAGTATAGGTAATCTGTGTTTTAATGTTAAGTATTGAGAATGCATTATTTTCTATTAAGATTGTTAAGAGTTATTGGGCCAAGCCAGCCCTGTGCAGTCTTCAAGGTCAAGTAGGCTGGTGGGCTGGTGCTGGTGAATGTCCACCGGACGATGAACTTGCAAACTTAACGCGACGTTATAAATATCTATTTCGCAATTAGAAACAAGAAATAATCGAGATACCTGACTCGAACTACTCTCTAACTTAATTAGTAGGATATACGTGTTAATAAATATGAATTCGTTATATATGTACTGTCGAGTAACAAGTATTTTTATACTTGACGCTCTAATAACGTTTCATTTGTTTTTATTTCGAGACTAAATATATTTTTTATTTTTGGAAATGTTTTAAATGTGGTTCTATTTTAATTTACTTCTATGACAGTAATAACGGTCTCAGTTGTATGGTTCTGTGGGAGATTTTTATTACTGGAGTCGATTTAGTGGTGGGGGAATGTCATTTGCTTGGTGTTCCGAGTGTGAAGGATAAACTTAACCTAAGAAAATACTCTATTTTAAGTATTTTCCGGCTAGTTTTTGAAGAATTTTTGATACATATTGATAGAAAATTAATCCAACTACAGGATAATTACACAGGTAATGAGTATTTCACGTATTTAGTGAAGTATAAACATCATATCATTTTATTAATCTTGAACTTTGTCATTTGTTTTTAAACAAAATAGTATCGATAGCAGTGTTTTGTTTTGTATTCAGATGTTTTATTGACTTGCAGGATTATCAGGATGGCCGTGCCTCATGGACCGAGTATAGGTGTCGGCGGAGGTAAAAGAAAAGAAATATACAAGTATGTTGCTCCTTGGCCACTTTACAGTATGAATTGGTCTGTAAGACCTGATAAAAGATTTCGGTTGGCACTAGGAAGTTTTGTTGAGGAATACAATAACAAAGTATATAAATTAATACCAGATACTAACGTACTAAGTCTGAATACTAAACAATATTAATTTTATAGGTACAAATTGTATCTCTCGATGAAGACAGTAGTGAATTCAGCGCAAAAAGTACTTTTGATCATCCGTACCCGACCACAAAAATTATGTGGATTCCAGACAGTAAAGGAGTATATCCTGACTTACTAGCTACTAGGTTTGTTTCATAATTCCTTGTCGACTAATTACGTAACTGAATAATGATATAATTTTAGTGGAGATTACCTAAGGGTCTGGCGAGCTGGAGAACCAGACACTCGACTAGAGTGCGTCTTAAACAACAACAAGAACTCAGACTTTTGTGCACCTTTAACGTGTTTCGATTGGAACGAAGTTGATCCTAATTTAGTGGGAACCTCCAGCATTGACACCACCTGCACGATATGGGGCCTAGAGACAGGTCAGATGCTTGGCAGAGTTAATCTAGTTTCAGGCCATGTTAAGACACAACTTATTGCCCATGACAAAGAAGTCTACGATATTGCATTTTCACGAGCCGGCGGAGGAAGAGATATGTTTGCCTCCGTAGGGGCAGATGGATCTGTTAGAATGTTTGATCTGCGACATTTGGAACATTCTACGATTATCTACGAAGATCCTGCCCATACACCTCTCCTGCGTTTAGCTTGGAATAAGCAGGATCCGAATTACTTGGCTACAGTTGCCATGGACGCCTGTGAAGTTATTATTTTGGATGTTCGAGTACCCTGTACCCCTGTAGCGAGGCTTAACAATCACAGAGCGTGTGTGAACGGCATCGCGTGGGCGCCGCACTCATCGTGTCATATCTGCACGGCTGCAGATGATCACCAGGCCCTGATATGGGACATACAACAGATGCCACGAGCCATCGAAGACCCGATACTAGCTTACACAGCTGCTGAAGGAGAAGTTAATCAAATTCAGTGGGGCGCTACACAACCAGACTGGATTGCAATCTGTTATAATAAGTCTTTGGAGATATTACGAGTGTAGTTAGTATGTTTGTTTTGACTATTTATACTTTTATAACATATTTATTCATTTAGAATTGTGTTTTATGTAAGTAATGTATTGATTTAGGTTAGAATTTCTTCCTGTATCATGCCCTATATTTTTCTCCTTTAGATAATAGCCATTTACTTCTAGTTAATGAATGTTGAACTTTGTAAATAAAAATATAAATATATCATCACGCATTTTACCCATTACTGGGTGTGGCACTCTGCCGAAGCAGATCTCGGTAAGTGATATATTTATGCGCGTGAAGTGCGGTTACCAGCCGTCAAATCACGGCCACCAAAGATGTTAGTGGTGGAGGAGCCACAGGGGTCATTTTAAATTGGTGAAAATGTTGGGATCGAACCAGGGTTCTCAGAATCCACAGGCCGACATCATACCACTGAACCATTACCCCATATTGCTGTAATCATATATTTAAAACTTGAAAGTATGTGAAATGAATTAATTTACATCTTTTTTATTATGCAATAATTTTATTATATAATTAATTTATTTAGTAACGCAATTACTAGACATAATTATTGATGTGTTTCACAGTGTTTATCTAATATATTTATGATTTACTTATAATAAAATTAAGTTCTAAATTATTAGACCTACATTTTTAGATCTTACGTTCTGTTTCCGGTGAAGAACTGTCATACGCGTGATACATACATAACCTTAAAAATGACAGGCCGAATATTTCTAAAAGTATTAAAATCGACATTTACTTTAAAGCCTCAAAGAATAGAACTGGTATTTATTAATACTAAGTAGTACTTTACAAAAACATAATATATTACAATTTTTTAGCCTTCGTATGCAAGGTTTTGTAGTTCCAAACCTCCTTTAACGCGCATCCCCAGAAAGGATGACCCTGTAAAAGGAAAGGGGCCTATAACATGGAAAAGCTTCTTTATAACCACAGCTATTGGCGGCGGTTTACTAGCTTTTATGATGCATGTTAAAAGGCAAAAAGAGGATGGTTAGTTTTACCCTCTGTTATGTTTATTTTATTTACTATTTCACGTCTTTATGTAGCACAAATGAGGGAACGTCAAAGAATGCTTGGGAAAGCCTCTATTGGAGGTAGTTTCGAATTAGTGGACTCCAATAATAAATTGCGTAAGAGCGACGAATTTTTGGGCAAATGGTTGTTAATTTATTTCGGATTCACCCATTGTCCAGACATTTGTCCTGATGAACTTGAAAAAATGGCAGCTGTTATCGATGAGCTAGGTAAATACTAACAAATGGTTTATAAATAAATATTGATTATAAAAATTATTTATTTTAGATAAGTCCCCATATGTACCCGAATTTCAGCCGCTATTTATCAGCGTTGATCCTTTTAGAGATACTCCAGAAATTGTAGGAAAGTATGTAAAAGAGTTTAGTCCCCGGTTTTTAGGCCTTACCGGCTCCGAAGAACAAGTTAAGGCAGCATGTAAGGCCTACAGAGTTTATTACAGCGCTGGGCCGAAAGATGACGACGCTGATTACATTGTAATATAAATTTAAAATAATTTTATTGTTCATATTATTAATTATTTATTTTCTCAGGTGGACCATACAATAATTATGTATTTAGTGAACCCGGCCGGTGAATTTGTTGATTATTATGGACAAACCCGTAATGCGACGGATATTGCAAATTCTATCACTATTAATGTTGCTAAATATGAAAGCCTTCATAAGAAATCTTGGTTTTAAACAATAAAGTTTGTTGCATCTCTAATTGATTTTATTATTGTTCCAATATTATTGTTGTCTACTAAAGAACTGTTCTTAAGTTTTAATTGTATTACGTTGCTACGTATCAAAGTTCAGTATTTATATTTGTTTTGTAACATTTTTTCTAACAATATAATTATAGGCACTGGGATGAATTTTTTTCGGATTTATTTAAATAGCAAGTGTTATATTTTTAATGCTAGTTATTATGACACAATCATATAATTTTCTACTGGAAATGCTTTTGTAGAAAAACCTTCATGTATTTATTACGCTATTAAATATTTTTGTTATTTCCCAGAATGATCTAATATTATTTTTAATAGCATTTAATCACATTGTCATTATCTTATTGAAGGATGTTTAATAAATATTTTTCTCTTTTCAATTTATAATGTTTTTATTAAGACCAGATTAGATTGCATGAATATAATTTCATGAATGAATTTATTAAAACGAGAACGTATAATTATTTTAATTCGTGTAATATTCATTTGATGCTATTCATTACACTAATTTTGCAATTTACAATTATTTATATAAATGCTGCAAATTTTTATTAACAACGCAGATCATTTAAAAATTTCGGCAGAGTAACAGACAAAAATATTAAAATGAAGCAAGTCTGTGTCGTGGTACTTGTTTTAAGTGTCGCTTACTTTAATCAAGTCCATTGTGTAAGTGCTAATTGTCAAAATTAATTAATAGAATTTCTCTAATATTTAAATTTTGTAGATGACCGAAGCACAAGTTAAAAATGCGGTAAAACTTGTACGCAATGTCTGTCAGCCTAAATTTAAAGTTACGAACGGTAAAAAATTTGTTTAGTATATTAAAAAATATTTTTAATTATAATTTGTAAAATAATTTTAGCACAAATTGATGATATGCATAAAGGAATATTTGAAGACGACCAAAAACAAAATGTAAGTTCTGTTAAAATTAATTAGCATTATTTATAACAATTTATTATGATTCTTAGTGTTACTTAAATTGCGGCCTGAGTTCATTGAGATTCGTAAGTATTTAACTGTTGTGTGCTTTGGAATAATTTATTAATTACAAAATTTGTTAGATGAAAAATGGTAAAATGGATTATGAGTACGCAACAGGTCAATTAAAAGGTTTACCAGACACTTGGCAAGGTCCTATTGGTCATGCTTTAGATAACTGCAAGACCGCAGGTGCGATAAATATTAAATTTATTATTAGAAATATTTGAAATATGTAATTATATTTTAGCATCGGCTGATGATAAATGTCAAGCTGCGAGACAATTGGCTAAATGCATGTATGACACCGAACCAGATGTAAGATTAATATTTTATCATTTGATAATAAAATTTGATTGATTAATTTATTAATTTCAGTTCTACATCTTACCATGAGAGCAGTAACAGTTCACTGATACATTAAACATTATTTTATATGACAAATATTATTGTAATAATAAGAATAGGAATAGTAACAATATGTATATAGTATTCTCTTTTATTATCATTTTAAATACAGAGTTATAAAACTGCATTCTTATTTATTTGTTTTATTAATCACATTCAAGTATTCATAAATAATTATTAAATAATATTAAAACTTAAAAAAATCTTTACAGTTGTTATATAATAAATATGTACAAAATCTATATTGATAAAATATATTGAGTAACAAGAACAAACGTTTGTAGTTGAGTTTTATAATAAGCGTAGTTTTTCACATATTTTTGCTAACTTTTAATTTTTCAATTTTGGATTTGAGACCACCTTCGCGTTTTTTCACTTTTGGTACGTTTGCAACTCTTTCTTCTTGTTTGCGTTTTAATTCTTTGAGCCTGTAACATAATCATAAATTAAATTAATACTACAAAACTAAATAAGTTAATATTTACTTTTCTTTGTACAATCGTTGCAGTTCCTTCTTCCAAATATCTTTAAAATCTACACAAAATTGTGACCAAAGAATAAAAAATTCATTCGGTGGAAAACTATCCAATGTCCCTGATTTTGGCCTGAAATGATAGAACTTCATAGTTGTTATAAATTTATTTTTACATTCCTCCAAATTTTCTATTTCTCCATTCAATTGCTTTTCAGCATTTTGCAGGAATGTACTCATTTTATCTTTAAATGGTTGTACGTTTTCTTCCGACGATTCTTGTATTACTTTTTCCGTATCTTTTGTACAATCTAATAAAAAAAATAATTAATTTAAACCATCAAAGTAGTTGAAATAATATACCATCTAGTCTTTTCTTAATTTGTTGCAAATCTTTTTGAACATCCTCAAAATTAACTGTAGCAGCTCTATCAATATCTCCTGGTTCTGGAATTGGTAAAGCAAGATCTGTTGCCAAAGGATCATCTAACTGTTTCATATATGTCCTGATAATAAAATGTAATAATGTTACTTGATTATCCTTCGATTTAACATCTTTTAATTTAGCAAGAATTTCTAAACCAAAGCCGTCTGCTTGTCCTCGCTGCATGTTACCACCGTTCATGTAGTTTCCAAGTGTTAAAATAACTGCTAAAACTTTCTTTAGACTTTCGCTACTTATTAGGAACTAAAAAAGAATTATTAATTAAAATATGTGTTAATTATTAGTGAAGTAATGTTACTACCTCACATGTAGATTTTAAGTTACTTAAAATACCGTCAATAGTCGAAATGCAGTCTTCAAATTCAGTTTGAAACATAAAACACGAAATGCGATATGCAAAACTAGAAATTTCCGACAGCTCGTATAAAAATTGTTCAGGTTTATCTAAAGGTATTTCGGGTTTAGTTTGTACATGATTTTTAATTTGGCTTAATTCTTCACGATTTGCTCGCTAGAATAATTAATAATTAATAACAGAATTAATATTAAAAGATTGAACTTACAGCTTCATAAATTTGTTGCAACGCTTCTAAACTAACAATCGATGTATCGAAATTATAAATAGCGTTTTCTATTTCGGAGAATTCTACATGTAAACTTTGTGCTAAGATTCCGACATTTTGTGATCGTTTACTCTCTAATATTTTAGCTGCTTGTATTTTTGTGTTATCTTCAGTCTTCTTTTTCACTGGTTTCCGCGTTACAACTTGCCTTGAGAAGAGATCTGTAAACTCTGTCAAATTTTCTATCTGAGTTTCTTCTAGACTCAACCAAAGAGGTTTCTGTTGAGTCTCTACTGGCTCTGGAGTTGCAGAAACGGGTTCAGTGGTTGGTATCACAATTCTGGTCCAATATAGGGGCCTCATTGGGATTGCTGGACTTACCGGTGCTTTTCTTAAGGCTGGAAATGATTTCAAATTTTAGTGTAAGTTAAATGAGTTCAAGAAATTTACGTAGATTGAAGTTACTGGCTTTTTGTGGATTCCATCCGCCAATAGGCGGTGCTGGGAATGGAATAGGTCCTGCAGGTCCAGGTGGAGGCGGTGGAGGTCCCATTCCAGGCATTGGCGGCGGCGGCGGTCTTGCACCTCCTGCCCCAGGCATTGGAGGAGGTGGTGGACCTCCCATACCTGGCATAGGCGGTGGTGGAGGTCCTATTCCAGGCATAGGCGGTGGAGGTGGTCCAAAACCTGGCATTGGCGGTGGTGGTGGACCCATACCAGGCATAGGAGGTGGCGGTGGAGCTAAATTTGGCATAGGCGGAGGTGGAGGTCCTAATCCAGGCATTGGAGGTGGTGGAGGTGCCATGTACATCATTGGTGGAGGCGGTGGTGGTGGCGGTGCTGACATCCCTTCCATAGGCGGTGGTGGTGGCGGTGCTGACATCCCTTCCATAGGCGGTGGCGGAGGCGGCGGTGGTGGAGATGGTACAATAGTATTTTCTTTCAATTCTTCAGGACATTGCTTTGGTGATAACTTTTCTGTAATGGTTTCTTTTTCTGTAGGTGATAGTTTTTCTTTAGTTATTTCTGTAGGTGTTAACTTATCTTTAGTTTCGGTGGGAGATTGTGTTTGAGAGATTTCTTTATGTTCGTTATTTGTTAATACTGGTGAGGCACGCTTACTAATTACAGATTCGTCACTAACTGGAGTTCTTTCTATCACTTCACTATGCGGAGTTTGTGTCGATGTTGATATTTTTGTAATTTTCTCTTCGGATTTACTGCCTGATGATTCCACCAAGGCCGGCATGACGGTATCATCATGAGGTTGTAACTTCGTAATAATAATTTCCGATTTAATAGGAGCAGATATAGTTGAACTCCCAACTTGGCTATCAGACTTTGAAGGTGGTGTAATTATTTGATTGTCCGCTGAAATACTAGGCAGTGAAACAGACCCTGGGATTTGTTTTTCAACCGAAGCATCTTCATTCTGTTCTTGATCTACTTTGCACTTACACACACTACACACAACACTATCTTCTACTTTATTTTCTTTCACTGGCGAACCAAAGTCTTTCACTGCTTCATTTGTCAACGTTTGTATATCTGAGAGAGTTTTGTACGTATCTAACTCTTGTTGAAGTTTACTGAGAATGTCTTCAAGTTCTCTGATTCGGTAGGTGTCTTCAAGAAGAGATTGTTGTTGCACGGGCGTGAGATTTGCGTTGCCGTTGATTTTACCGTTGTCGGACATGGGTGTACGAGGGAATTCGTTGTTGGAACAAGGGCTGACGAACACTTCGGAATTGGCAGGCGATACTGGAGGCCACGAGAGGGTGCTGAGTTTTCCGGGTGTTTGTGGGACTGATGTGGACACTTCCATGTGCGCCCAGTAGTACATCAAGTCCATCTAGAATACAAAGAACTACATGCAGAAGATATAAAATAAAACAATATTAATTCGACTGGAGGTCTTCGGATTTTCATTTCTTGTGCTGAACTAATTTTAACTGTTCTTATTTTTCATTATTTCATTTCATTTTTCTTATTTTAACTGATAAAAATTCATGTTGAGGGTAACATTGAGGACAATGTTCTTAAAAGAGTAAGACTAAACACATAGTGAAGCAGAGAGTAAAGCAGCAATGAAAGAGAAGAGCAAAGCGACGAAAAGAAACAAATTAATTCCTGTTATAATGTGCATAGTGAGGCGTATTGCAGCGAGATAATAATAGTCGAGCAAAGCAACGCTGTCAAACAGTTTTGATTTTCTGCTTTAATCGTTGCTAAAATTATTGTGAAAAAATTGATATTGAGGCATACAATAGTGCTTTCGTTAAAAAACCTCGATGGGATCAAAAAGATTCTCAACATCACAACTGTTTCATTTTACACAAACTGTGAGATGCTGTGGCTAATGAAATGGATTTTAACGAAGTTACTCATATAAATGATGATATTCATCAAATTTTCTGCCAAGAATTTTAACTGTTAATTTTTTGTTCGGTTTTAAATGCACCACTTTGTGTAGATATTTCTTTCATCGCTGCTTTGTTGTCTGCTTTACTTTGTGTTTAGCCTTAGTGTAATATAATTAAGCTGGAAAACAAGTGTTCGTTGGTGAAATTGAGGGTGAGAGATTACTTGAACGATTTAGGAATAAATGGATGGATATGATTGTAAGTTTATTGTGTGGATGCACGAAGAGATGAGCTTGTATGAAAGAAGTTATGAATGTGGATGAAGCGAATGTTGCGTTGTGTTAATTGCAAAATAATTTTAATAAATACATTGTTTTTCATCTTATTTTAATTCTGCGGAGTGTGATGTAAAATTAAATCTCTTATTAATGGAAGTAAAATATAAAATTATAATTATTATTATTAATATAATTCTATAAAATTGGAGGTAAATATTTATTTAAAAATTTAAAGAAAAGTTGTAAAAGAAAACAACAATATCTCACTCTGAACACAGACTCCAAAGGCACGTCTTTATCAGGGATTTGACACAAAACCCCTGCCGCCAAAAGATGCGTGCAAAACTGCGCGGCAAGTAGCTTCAAATCCTGGGTTTCAATCAGTGTCCTCACATAGTGTTCTTCTCCAAATTCAGACAGATACCAGTTCACTAGCATATGACCTGCACAAAACACATTGAAATTGTAGCAAACTACATGAAATTCTTACTAATCTGTTTATATTAATTTTATCATGACAGCATTGAAGATAAAAAGATTTTGTTATCACGTAGTAAAACGATAAAGTGCGGCTCCAAGAAGTCTACGAGCACATCTACGAATCATTTTGGAAAGACAGTACATATTTTTTTATTAGCTGTGAGATTTACTAGATTAAGCTGTTTGTTTAATTCAAATTTAATAGTCTTTATTGACGGACAACAGTGCAAAAAATCAGAAAGTAATAATAATAAAAACGTTTTTATATTGTAATATAAATAAATAAATATATCATCACGCCTTCTTCCCATTACTGGGTGTGGCACTCGCCGAAGCAGATCTCGGTAAGTGATATATTTTGCGCGTGAAGTGCGTTTATCAGTCGTTAAATCACGGCCTTCAAAGTTGTTAGTGGTGGAGGAGCCACAGGGGTAGTTTATGAAATTATGAAAATTGTTTGTCGCCTGTGGAAATCGAACCAGGGTTCTCAGGATCCACAGGCCGACTTAATACCACTGAGCTAGCCACCCCATATTATATTTATATTATAATCTTATTTATATTAAATGAAAATATTCTTACCTTCGAATTTTTCGTAGATCTTGAAATCTAGTTTTTCGGGGACAAATTTTGGTTTAACAATGTGTAAATTGTGTAATTGTCCTTCTTGTGCATTTCGTTCTAAAGTTTGTAAAGATGCAACTTTTCTTAAAACATTGTTGTCTGTACTGGTATTGTTTGCATTTGCGTCGGACATCGACGTGTGCCTTTTGTACTCTGACGGCCCTGAAATTTGTTTATGATTTTAGTCAAATAATTTTATTACTTTCACCAAATTATTTTATGACTTGCGATAATATTGTTTCATAAACAATTCTTAAATGAACTCTTATCACCGCGTTCATAAAAATACTTTTCACATTATATTTCTTTCACTTCATCTATATGCCTATAATCATATTAATTTATCATTAAAACACCTTAAATGTCTAACGAAAATAGTAAACAGATTGAAATGTTTGTTTTTGAGTGTTTTGAATGGTGTTAGTACATATTGTGAATTTGGGGGGAAACAACAAAGAGGTGACACAATCTATTGCGGTTTTCTAATTAATAATTTCAATGTCAAACGCACCTGACTGTAACACTCCATTACTGGGAGCGATTCTCGTCGCTACGAGTTCAATCTTCCTCGGGCGATAATAGGACGATCTCCGCGGAATAGTTTTATCCGCAATTGCAGCTCCTGCCTCTACACTACTACAATTATTATTCCCCATATCATTATCCATCGAGGGCATCGTCTTCTCAACATCCACGACTACGACATCTCCAGTAGCAAAGCACTCTTCTGCATTTTCATCTAGACTAATCTGGCTAGTTTTGCTCACACCGAGTTTGCTGATCTTTTTGCTTCGCTCTTGTTCTCGCCGTTGTTTGTATTCATTCAACTTGAAGCTATTCAGCGTGACGTTGTTGAGCGGCCAAGCGCTGGGGTCACTACTATCTGGAACCTCGACTTCGATGTTAACACTTTCTTCACTGTAGTAACATTGGTTTATCTCCGCTGCAAATCCTACTGGTGTTAATGGATCGGTGAAGATAGAATCCGAGGAGGACTCACCACTAGGAGGTGTAACTTGTTGAGAAGGCGTAGCTTCTTGTTTCTGGACGTGTTTCCAGGAATCCGTAACAACGTACTTGGAAGCTGGCGGTGGATCTGGTTCGGCTCCGCTGAGCGGAAAGGTCGTTGGCCCGTCTTCCGGTACCGTTATGTTGTCCGCGGGCCCCACCATAACGTCATCGGGGACTATGCTTGTGAAATTGTCATCCTTTCGATTCTTGCCAAAGATCTTGCCTGTTTTTTTGGGATTCTTTCCGCGGCCAGGTGATTTACCTACTTTGTTTGATGGTTTACTTTCGTTTCCTTGTAAATTTCCCATTTTGTGATTAATTATTTTTTACTTGACACTATAAATAACTATATGACATTGTTGATTTTTTGGATACAAACATTTTGAGTTTGTATCGAAACAGAGATTATTGTAAACACATTCTGCACCCACATCGAGTGACTGTCCGATGTCCGATGATTTCAGCTGAAGTCTTGACAAGTTTAACCGAGACTGCGCCTCGTATTTTACTTAAAATCAATAATTTTACGTACGGCTATCTCACACACACCCTCATAATCTGAACAATCATATAAACTTACAAACGATCTAATATTTATTTCAATATTACGTCAAAAACAGTACATATACTTATTAACAATAAAAATCCTGTATGTCATTCACAACCAAATTATTTCAACAATATAAATAAATTTGAATGAGTCATTAAGTGATAAATTTATCAATTGATGGTCCATAGTTCATCGAGAGAGATAAACATAATTTATAAAAAATTATTCGCTATTTATCTCATTTTCCCAGGCGAGTATTGTGTTCATATTTGAGATGCCTTGTACACTCCACGGCTGTAGCGGGTTCGGTGGCGACTCAGGATCGGCTTTAGGAGGTTTCTGTTCTGCAGAGACTCCTCTTCGAGGACTAACATCAACTGTTGGTGTCACCCTTCAAGAATTATAAATAATTTTAGCTGAGGAACATTGTTTAGTATGATTGTAAAAAGTACCTGTTTGATTTTGCAGTTTTAGAACGTTTTTTGGTTTTGTGATGTTTTGGAATTTCATCTTCACTTGTTATACGTTCTGAGGTTTCATCGCATCTGCAATAATTTACTAAATTTATTTAAAACTATTTTGAAAACCAACTTTGACTCTAATTAAAACTTACTGAGTACTGCCCGGAATTGGAATAACGTAAACAGGTTTTAAAGTATCTTCTGTGTTGTTTATTAAAGTTTGTTTTAAAGATTCTTTAATTAAAGTCATGCGTTCCATTGCATAATCTAATTCATCATCTGCTTTAGCTGATTCATAATTAACATTTATGTGTGAATCTAAAGAACTATTTGATTCCGATCTAGATTCGATTAATTTTTTATTGGAGCCTTTTGATCTGGCCGAAATGTTTCTAATATTAGCTGAAATTGCTCTTCTTGTACGTGATAATCTTCCCAAAATTGCATTTTCTAAAACGAAATTGTTTTTATAAGAAACAAATAAATAAAAAGCGTGTCTTACCAAAACTGTCGCTGTCGCTGGGATCAATTAGAGGTGACTTTTTCTTTAAATTCTCTTCAACCTTCTTAATAAAGTTACCTGTGCCACTAAATACCCCTGCTAAATTAGTAATAGTTATTTCATTTTTGTGAACGATTACTTCAAAGTTTTGTAAGTTAGCAGCTTGTTGCGCCAACTCTTCTAATTTATCTTTTTCGAAATATTTTTTCAATGAATTTAAAACCAATTCACGCATTGGATCAAAAAATAATTCAATGGATGGTTTAATTATTTGTTTCGGAATTATTTGCGTAGGAATTAATGAGGCAGGATTTAAAGGATTAGAAGGATTTATAGAAATGGCAGGATTTAAAGGAATACCAGAATTTACAGAAATTCCAGGATTTACAGGAATTCCATGATTTACAGGAATTCCAGGATTTAAAGGAATTGCAGGTTTAAAAAGTGCAGGATTAACAGGTACAGTGGAAGTAGCAGCAGCTGGTCTTAATCCAGGCACAGTTGCAGTACGTTCTATTCCTTGTGCGTCTGCCAGTTGATTTAACGCACTAAACATCGTCGTTCCTAAATATAACAAATTAATATTTGTATATTCCAAAAGAATATTATTACAAGAATAGTTAGACGCAAATTGATATCGAGTATTGGAGAAATAGATGTATATGTTGGTGAAATTGAGAGTGAGAGATTGCATAAAAGATGTAGGAATAAATGGATGAATATGATTGATGGTTTATTGCGTGAACGAAAGATGAAACAAACTTGTATGAAAGAAATTATGAATGTGGATGCATCGAAAGCTGTGGAATGTTTGATGCGGATTATTTGCAGGATGAATTTAATGAATTTTTGAAGAGTTCATGCTACTCCATTTCATGGGATGTTCTGTATGTAATATATTATTGTGACAATATATTTGAATTAAATATTTCGTACCTAGAGGATCTGTATTTATTATAGGTTTCGGTTTTGGATGCTGAAAATATAAAGAGAATTAAATTACGGTAAGTTCCGATTTAATAACTTACCGGAGGAGGTATTTCCAGTCCAGTATTCGGTTGATTTTTAGCAGCTTCCGTATCAACATCATAAGTAAAAGCCATTACATCAATTGCTGCAGTTAGAGCTCCACTAAAAGGATCTGCTGCTAAAGCAGGATTTAATAAATCTGCTGTGCATCTAAAAATATAAAAATGTGGCACTAATATTTTAACTAATAATCTGTAAATACTTTTTGACTTTAACTGGAGTTGTAATGGATTCTCTGCCCCACATAAGACATCGCAGTTCTTCACCCGACATTCCTCTTTTCTTCAATTCAGTTATTGTTACTTTCCCAACGCGCTGCCAAACAAAAATAATGTTATAAATCAGATCATTTCTGACCCCCAAGTTGGGATTTTTGGTGGAACTAGTTCAAAGATCGAAAAATTTAAAGTATGGGTCTATATCATTCAGATCACGGGAATTCGATTGCTGTTGAGCGCATCTTCATATCTCTTTTAATTTTAGTTACAACAATTTTTGACATTTTAAAAATCTCAACTTTGGAGGCCCATATCTCGAAAATTAAAAGAGATATTGAAATGCGGTTTGAAGCAGTGTATTTCTCGTGCGCCAATTAACTTATATGTAAATTTTGAAAATTTTGAAAATTTTACTATTTTTTCAAAATTTTCTCGTTTCAATATTTTAAAAAGTTGAAGAGATAATGAAAATGTGTGAACACCAGTGAATTCCTTGCGTGAAAATACATAGATATGCAAATTTTGAGTTAAAAATTCGTACAGATAAATATTTTATTACAAAAAATCGAAATATGCTATTTTTTGAATATTTTTTAAGGGGTTTACCTTAAGATTTTAACGAATTTCGGCCATTTTCAATCTTTTTGCTCTAAAAATTTTATCCGTGGAGCAAAACTTCTAAAATTTTACATACCTATGTACTTTCACGCGAGGAATTCACTGGAGTTCACAGATTTTTATTATCTCTTCAACTTTTTGAAATATTGATAAAGAAAATTTTCTAAAAAAAAGTAAAATTTTCAAAATTTTCAAAATTTACATATAAGTTAATTGATGCACTACAAATACACTGGTTCAAACCGCATTTCAATATCTCTTTTAGTTTTCAAGATATGGGTCTCCAAAGTTGAGATTTTTTAAAAGTCAAAAAATGCAGTAATTCGCATATGAAGATGTGCTCAACGGCATTCGAATTCCCGTAGTCTGAACGATATAGAACCATATTTTAACATTCTTCAGTTTTTGAACTGGTTCAACCAAAAATTCACATTGCATATTCATATGACATAAATGAATCATATTTAGGCATATTTTGTGTTGTGTTAAGAATCTTAATTAAAGTAACATTTTGTGTATTAATGTCTGTTTATGAGCGCTAAATAGTATGAGCATAATCTTCTTTCTTTAAAAAAAAATTTGTAAATAATATATTATTTGAAGAAGCTGGGACCCCAAAAACATTAACATAAAATCGCCACTATTAATAGCTCAACAAAAAAAAAATCTTAGTCAAAAGACAAGAGTAAAGATTTTGTTAAAAAAAGCTGATAATTTTCTAACCTTCCAATTCGCAACAGCTCCTTTTCTCTGTTTAGCCCTCGTCTTACTCTTCGATTTAATAACCATAACCGCCCTTTGTTCAATAGTAGGATCCTCTATCGAAGGCCCCAATCCAATACTATATTCTTCCAAATATTTATGTGCATCTGCCTGCGTAACAGCTCTTTCCAGAGTCACCACAATCTTAGCCCACTGTTTCATCCATTCTTTCTCGCTCTGTTCAATAACATGAGCATAAGTGTTTCCCATCATAGCTATCAACATGTTCAACAGTAAAATTGGAACAAAAACCATGAAAAGAGCGAAAACTGTTTTGCTGAGCACCGGATAAGTTGTATTTGCTAGTTCTGAATACTAAAAATGAGCTAGTTAGTAAGATGTTAGTAGAAAGGGTGGAAATAATCGTACGTTGTAGTCTCCTAAAGTTATTTGAAAAAGAGCCATCCATGTTGTGGCGTAGCTGTTGTACAGTGTTGATTGAACACTTGGATAACCTTTATACAAAAAATAAAATGATTGGGAGAAGCCGAATAATACGACTGTGTAAATTATTCCAAAAGTTAACATGTCTCCGGTAATCATACTGTATATCATTGTTACGAATGGTCCAGTTAGTCGTACAGCCCTACACAAATAAATAATAAATTGTTATTAAGAAATACTGGTCACTATTATGAACATAGGAGAAGGGTGACTTTATTTTTCTGCTGCTAAACGTTGTTCCTAAATTATATTATAAATACCTACATAACATTCCTTCAAATGGGGTTACACAAACCCTTAAAACATTAATTGAACATTTATTCATTCAATTCATACATACACTTAATGGGGTAGCATGAACCTTTCAAACAGTCACTGAATTTTTATTCATCAGATTCATTACGCAAACAATCTTCGCCAGATATTTACTATCCTGACACACCACTTTCGCTTTACTTACATTTATGATTCTATGCATATAAGATCATATATTCCTCACACTCAAAATCTTTTGTACAATTAACAAACCTTGAATCACGCCTATACGCTTCTCATTAATCTTTCTTCGATTTACGTTTCATATACTCAAAATATCTCAAGTTGCTTCCGCTCACTCTTCTAACAACGAATCTATATAGATTAGAAAAGAAGAGAGCGACAGCATGCGCTTGTATTTGAAAGAAAATTCCATACAATTGCAGTTAGTCACTCTTTTATTTCACATATAACTCATCCTACAATGAATCGTCAACAAACATTCCTACCCTGTCCCACTATCCACATTCATAATTCCTGTCATACAAGATCATCTCATCTTTCGTTCACGCAACAAACCTTCTTTTATATCCATCCATTTATTATTAAATCGCATCCTCAAAGCATAAATGCTTCAAATATATTATTATCTAAAATAATTTAGGAACGTTTGACAGCAGATAATTAAATTAATCAACCCTCTAGCACTCATTTAGCTCTTACCCCGCAAAAAACATCAGAAGAAACCAAGAACCAGGTACAGCAAAAACAAGAATAGCTTCTTCTGCTCTTTGGTTCCCTGTTAATCTACATGGAATACACGCCAAAATAAGTATATTTGAAAGTAAAAATATTGCTTTCGCCGGTGCGTGACTCTAAAATTAATACATTACAATTACGTCAAATATATAACTACAAAGATATTTATTATTACTTGTTGTTTAAGAAAAGTAACAAGGCCTTGGTTTTTAATCTCTTCTCCTTGTTGTAAAATTACATAACTTAGTACACCTAAAATTGTTCCAATTTCACATCCGTAACGCAAAATATCTGTAGGATCTGCTTCTTCCGGTGACAATGGATCATCCGGTTGTGTTGGACGTAAATATACAGCCGAAGATAAAAATAATAAGTGAGTGAAAAGAATTAAAAGACGCTTCAAGAATTGATTCTAAAAAATATGCATAGAAATTATTAAGAAATGGAAAGGGTGTAAGATTATTACTCTTGCAAATGTTTTCCATTTTTCTTCCAACAACCTCTGAATAATTCCTCCATCTAACATATCTAAATGCTCTTCTTTAGTACCATTTAGAATTATAAATAAAGCAGAATTCCAATCTACAATGAACACAAAAAATAAATCTCCCACCCTTGTTTTAATTAATTATTCTAGTTACTTGTTCGTCCGTCAGGTAATAAAGTATCTAATGCATTTAATGGATACGCTGAACAAGTAATATTACTGTATCTCCAGAACTCTTTAGCTGACAGTTCCAACATTTCCCTGAAGACTTCCGCTCGTCCGAGTTTACAAGCCAAAGTTAAAGGAGTTAATCCAGCTTTGTTACTTATTCCATTACTTGCTGGCAACTTTGGATGTCGTAAAGCATATCCAAACATATCCTAAACAATATTACAATTAATATTCACGAAGAAATAGTTCGTAATGACGTACAAGCTTATCGCAGACTACAACCATATGTAGAATCATGTTTCCAAAGTTGTCTTTTAAGTCTGGGTGAGCCCCAGAATCTAGAAGAAGATTGTAGACGCTTTCGTTGGCACAACAAGCTGCCCATGCTAGAGGATATTCGCCTAAGTAGGCTAGACCTTCGTATTCGGTGTGTTTTGCTGGATTGGATCTTTGTTGGTCGCGGGGCAAGAAAAAACTACCTATAAATTTATGTTTAAGATCTGTAAAATGTTTTTAATTAATTTTATATTACCGATAGCACGTTGGTTCACATTGCATCCGGCTTCTACTAAATCTTGTACTAGTTCATTGTTATTGTATGCAATTGCCATATGTAGACAACTTGCTCCTAGAATTATACAAGTATATAAATTATTTTAAAATCATGTTTTTTATCCATTACTAGATGTGGCATTCTGCCGTAGCATATCTCGGTAAGTGATATATTTAAATGCATTAGGTTACCAGCCGTCAAATCACGGTTCTCAAAGAAATTAATGGAGAGGGAGCCACAAAGGTAATTTTAAAGTGGTGACAATTGTTTATCGGCTGAGGGACTCCAATCCACAGGCTAATTCGATACCACTGAGCTTCGTACCCCATAAATTATTTTTAGAGATCTAAATCACTTCCAGGGATTTTTAACACAACTATTGTCAATAATAATGAGTAAAAATATCTTATTTATTTAATAGATAAAATATATTAACGATTAATGTTATGTATGACTATTTATAATGATTCTACATTAATATTATTCGTAATAATATATAATATATTTTACTAAAAAAAATAAATATCATATTAAAGTACTAGGTTTATAATTTATTCATTAGTTTTCAAATTACATTAATTATACTGAAAAATTTCGAAACTGGAGCAGGCTTTGCGTTTTAAATTTGTAGCGCTTTTGGGATGGTAGTAGGCTTTGCTTTTCCAACTGTCATAGTAATTCAGTTGTTTATTAGCAATAAAAAAGTAACGCGGTTGCATTATTAGTGTTATTAATTAATCAAATAAGTAATATTAATTAATAATGTTAGCTGTAATATATAAATTAATTAATAATGCACTAAATAACTATATAGTTTCATTTATTTGCAGGTGTCCATGCAATACATTTCGTTTGTTCGCTGCGGATAGCATCGTCGCTGAGCAACAAACGGTAATTTTGTTTGCATTATTTCAAACAATTTTAAATAAAAGCTACGGCCACACTCATTCTAAATCGCATTAGAGGTAATATAGTAATAAAAACCTACCCAAATATTCTTCTCCTTCAATAACGTCCATAGCTAACTTCGGAAAACATTTCAGAAGAGTTCTAGCCAATTTTGTATGAATTTTCGTATCGCAAATAATCAGCACATGCAGTAAAGTTTCTCCTAATGATCCACGGTACTGCATTTGCCAACAAGCTTCATGGTCCTCCCATTTTGAAAGAGGATCATGAATACTTAAAGAGGCCTCAATTGGTAGTACAACTTGATCGTGGTCTCTGAATTTCCATCGTAGATATTCGGCTCGATTGATGATTTGTCCTTTTCCGCCTCCGTACATTAAAATTCCGAATTGTTCGCGGATTAATTTTTCGACTTCGATTTGCCCACCGATGTTGTAGGCGTCGATTAGTTCTCCTCCTTTTAAAAATCAAAAATATTTTATAAAAACAAATTATGTTGTGTGTTGAACACATCTGTACAGCTGGAAGTGAGCTATTATAAATTTAAGAGTTGATTTTTGTACGTACCTTTTTTGTAATTTGCTAATTTGTAAAGTAAACATTGGTCTTCATTAGATGCCTGACTGATAACTCTATCTAAAACAGATCCAACTTGGAAATTATTGTTTCTTTTAAATTTACAGAAGGCTGTTCCCATATTTTATAATTTTATTTATTTAGTAAACATATCAAAGAATAGTTCATTATCACTACTTCTTTAAAATAACAATCAATAAATATATTCAATCAAGCGCAAAATACAGGTAACAGTCAACACCTGGTACAAGCGACCCGAAATGGAAATTATTTAATTAAAAAGTATTGATCTGCAATTATATTTAACATATTCATGAGTATTTTAAGTACTTTAGGATACATTCGATTATTATTTATTAGTTTATTTATAAATTATTTTACGATTGTTTTTTAAAATCGTACAAACGTTGGCGCTATAAATGCCTAGGGATATTTGGAAACTTCTCGAACAGTGTTGATTTTCCGTATAAAGGACACACTGTGTAGCTTTATGACGTCATATATCGATAAGTGTCTGGTGCAGTCGCATTGTTTATTTTGTACGTTCACGGACGTTTATATTTATAATACAATATTCTAAATAATAAACCGCCAAAATGGGTAAAGGTTTCAATAATTACATGTGCAAGAAGTTCTTCCACCCTGCATCAAGAGACAATCTCAAAAGAGTAAGTATATTTTCTGCAATATTTCATCATAATATTAAATGACAGCAACTAACAGATGTATATTATAAAATGTAGGTATGGATGGCAGAACAGAAATCAGAAGCATACAAAAAGAAACAAGAAGAACTTCGAATGCAATATGAAAAGGAACAAGACCTTCACGACAACAAAGCTATGCTTAGCAAAGAAAGCAAAGACAAACTCAGCGTAAATTTCATGTATGAACCTCCTCCAGGTGCTAAAAAAGAAAGAGAAAAGGAAGACGATGAACCAGAGTACAAATTCGAGTGGCAAAGAAAATACAACGCTCCTCGAGAAAGTTACTGCAAAGGCGATCAAGAAATTCGTGATCAGCCGTTTGGAATTCAAGTCCGAAATGTTCGATGTATCAAATGTCATAATTGGGGCCACATCAACACAGATAAAGAATGTCCGATGTATAGTTTGTCAATGAGTGCAGCACGAACTGCAGAAGCAACTTCAATTCTTGATCAGAGTTCCTTGGTTCAACAAATGTTGGAAGATGGTTTAGCACTTAAAAAGAATGCTGTAAATATTGCAAGCAGTACAGATAAACATCAGTTGTTGATGAGTGATGATGAAGATTCTAATTTACCACCGGAAGCAGCGTTCTTCAAATTGTTGAACAGAAAACAGAAGAAAGCGCTTTTGAAGTAAGTAATAATTTTATGTTCCTATATTTTTTTTACTAATAATTATTGTTTTATTGCAGAAAATTACTAAAGTTGGAGAAGGAATCCAAAAATATTAAAATCAAGAAAAAGGCAGATAAAAAGAAGTACAAAGATGATTCATCAAGCGACTCTGATAGTTCTCATCGGAAGAAAAAAAATCATAAGAGATCCAGATCATAAATATATTTTTTTAACAATATGTAATTAATAAATTAATAATTATATTAAAATATTTGTATTTATTTTCTATTTTATAGGCAGTAGTGCCTCAGTAACGCGTAGTCGTATTATAACTCGCGAACATTTGCAAGTTTGAACGTCGTTAGTTGTGCATTCCGCTAAATACTATAGGTCCTCTACTATAGTTTAGTATAGATTTGCTCTTATGTAGAGCGTAGCAAATAAATAAATTAGTTTACTTCTCAGTCAAATTAAATATATTTGGAATGACAGTAGGCCATGCTTTTTAATAATTAGTAGATTCCGGATGGTAGTAGGCTTTGCTTTTCAGTTTATTTAACTGTCACAGTAATTCATTTGTTTATTTGCTGTACAAGTGGTTTTGTGATGTAATTAGTGTTTTTAATTAATAAAATATGTTATATTATTTACTAATGTAAGTTATTTCGTTGAATTAAATAAATATTATTCTCATTTTACATATTTTGTTGTTTACAGGTGTTCATCATGCATGGTTTATCGTTAGCGTGCTTTGGATGGCGTCGACGTCGCCGAGCAACAACTGGTGAGTTTAGAATTTATTTTATTGAAATTTTTAGAGAAATCTACTATTATTTGTAATATTTCTGCGTTTACGGTAAAATTTATATTAACAAATTAAGGTTAGGCACAATAACAATACGATTCTTCCAATAAACTATTTTATTAATTTTTTTATTATCAGGACAATAGATATACATTTATAATTCAGTGGAAAATAAAGTTAAAGAAAGTAAAACAAAACAAATTAATTTATACAGCATAATCTATCTCATATCGTATGTACTGATTTTTCGGATCATTTGATATTCTTGGATAACCAGCAACTAATGCGTCTTGTCCTCCAATATACAACGAATTGTAAATTTTCCAGTAAACATCTCGGACTTTTCTCGCGGGATGAAACAAACCTTGTAATGTGTATTGTAATATTTTAATCGGTCCTAAAGCGACTCTCATACCTTCTATCGAATCCATGAATGCTTGAACTAAATGCGGAGAAGTTTCGAAAATGTTCGGCCAAACATAATTCAATAAATGTATTAATGCATCTTCGCACCCAAAACCGTAAACACCTAGAGCCATGTGTTTAATTGCAGCACAAGCTGTTTGTCTATGAACTAAATCTCGATCCATTAACGCATCTTCTAGCAGCGGACTAACTGCATAAATATAATCTTTTCCCATTTCGCCAATATATTCAAACAAGAATGATAGTGATTTTAGGACGCCATTTTGCACGTTTAATTCAGGAACTCTGTATTCATTCATTAAAGCAGGGAGGACAGTAAAAGGCGAACAAGTTTCTGCTACGATGGCGATAGCTACGGTGGTACAAACACGGTTTTGTCGCTCTTGTACTTTGAGATTATTTAATAAAGTAGCTAAAACATCATGTGGACCAATAGCTTTAGCAATGTAACCGAAAGTGTTAACAGTAGCACGACGGATAGCTTTTTTATGTGCTTTTAAAAGCTCAAGTAACTCAAAACAAATTCTCATCCATTCACGCGCGGAAACATATTCAGGACCTCGATCAGCTATTCTTCCAACGAGGTCAATACAATTTTCTTGCACTTTTTCGTGTCTGTTCTTGAGGATAGGTGTTAGACGAGGAAGTAAGTCTTTGATTGGTGGCGTCATTTTCGTCATACCAATGACGTTGACGATTGCTTTGAGAGCTCCAAGAATTGAGCCTAATACTTCTGGATATTCTTCACCGAGATATTCGTACAAGACGACACCTAAATGTCCCATTAGTTTTTCTTCTTGGCAGGTTTTCATTACAACTGCGATTCTTGAAATTAAATCGGCAGCTTGTTGTCGAACCTTAGCTGATTTGTTGTTTAATCTCCAAAGAATTGTTCCGCAAATTTGTGGTAGGTATGGTTTGACTCTTTTGCCTAGTTGGTTTACTATTGTTCCGAAACCGTTTAACATGACAACGTCTTCTGTGGTCTGTTCTTGGAAGGCGTAGAGAATTCCATCAATAAGTTGTTCTTCTAGTCGTGAATCAATGTCAGCTGCTCCAAGATTTCCCATTATTTTCTCAATAGTTTCCATAACCATTTTCCTGTACTGCTCATTTTCATCTTTCAAATCATCAACAACTCGATTAATTATTTCTGATGCGCCAACTTTATTGGCTATTTCAACTGTAGTGTCTACAAGTTGTCGGTAGTTTCTTCTGTCTAAAGCCATCCGATGATTCCAGAAATGTTTGAAAAACTGTGGTAGAATTTCTTCTTTAATATATTGTGCTTCAACACCATCTGTTCCACAACACTGCTTCACGACTTTCAAGACAATCTTTTTCATTTCTTCATCAGGCGACTGGAACTCACGGATTAGAATCAACATTACTTCTCGCGTGTAGTAGTTGGCGTATTCGGCGTCCATAAGTGGGATCAAATAACCAATAGCTTTAAGGAAAGCAGCTAAACCTTTGCCTCTATGTGTTCGGATGCCTCTCCAAAGTGGTTTTAAGACAGAATCAAAGCTTTCGATACCGTAAGGTGTAGCAGCTTCCGCTAAAGCTGCAATAGCTAAAGCTGTGATGGTTCGTACTTTTTGTTGTTCATCAACTAAACCATGTTCAATAATTTCCACGAGGGATTTCAAGTGAGGAAGAATGGCGCAACCCATTAAAATGGCGATTTGTTGTACGATTTTAATACCAGTGTGTCTGGCTTGCCAAGATTTCTTGCTTCTGCACACAGCTTTCAAGAACGGAAGTAGGGATGGAATTCCTAAAGCGGAAGCTACTACAGCAAAAGCTCTAGCTGTTGTGTTACGGACGTATTCGTCGATGTTATCGATATCCGGTCTCATAGTGGAAATCATAGTTGCCAAACCAGCAGCTTTTGCTAAGTTGGAAATGATTTCTCTTCCTTCAACACGAGCGTAGTAATCTTCGTCAATAAGTAGAGGTTCAATAACTACGAGGATTTTGTGCACGTAAGGTCGAACTAAATCATCTAATTTGTACAAGATTCTGTCGATAACTTTAACGAGTAAATGTCGTTCTTGATCTTCTAAAGTCGGGCTCATAAGAAGTGGAAGAATCTGATTAAAAAGTGGACCGGCCCCAAATTCTCTAGCTTTGTCTGTGATCTGCCTCAAGGCTGCCTTCCTCATCGGTGGAGTTCCGTTTTTGATTTTCAGCAATAGTTTCATGATTTTGCGTTCTTTCTGTTCTTCTGGGCTGAGAGCTTCTTCATCAACGTCAATTAAAAGTTTGTCGAAATATTGAGCGTCTTCTGGTTTCATAAACGGGAGATTTGCACCTTTTGGTTGGTTATCAATATATTTAGCACTTTTATCTTCTTGTTGGATAAAAAACCCCTGAGGCGTGCCCATGATGGGAGTTGGAGTAGCTGTTAGTTTTCTTGCTGGAGTTCTGATTGGTATGTAACCTGCAGGTGGCTGAAGAACTTTGAATCCTGGTGGAAACATTGAATCTAATTCTTCATCGGTGTACGGTCTGTTACGTTCGTCGATTTCACGCTCCCAGCGGTAGGCTTGAAGTTGTTCAGGTGTCATGGAAGCTAGATGGCCAGGTGTGGGTGTCGCCATCCCCATGGCTTTGACTCCTACAGGCGTGGTACCTCCAGGTGTCATTAATGATGGAGTGTGACCTGGGGTAGCATGTGGAGTGCCGTGTGGTGTACCGTGAGGTGTCTGTGGTGTCATAGCTCCAGGAGTCATTGTGTTTGACGGGGTTAACTGTGTAGAGGGTGTCTCGTCCCAACGAGAACGACGTTTACTTGCACCAGGAGTTGGTGTTTCTTGAATCAAGTCACCGGCGGTGCGATCTGTACGTGGGGTTTCAGCCCAGCCGCTATTGTGACCCGGTGTTTCTGTAATTAAAAATAAATTGTTACTAATTAGTTTAACGGTGAAACGAACTGTGTTATTACCTCTTTCGGTTTTTGGAGTTTCGTCCCAACGATTCCTACGCGCGGTTCCCTTATCGTGTCCGGGGGTCTCTCTGCCGGGGGTGGCGGCTCCGGGGGTCGCGTGGCCTGGTGTGGGATCCCACATCCTCGTGCTCTGGCCTGGTGTAGCGCCGGGAGTCTCGCTGCCCTTGTGACCTGGTGTTTCGTCCCATCGACGGTCGGCTGGTGTTCTCTGTAAGATTAAATTAAATTGTGTATTTGATGTAAATATTTTTTGGGAGATAAATTGAACTTACGTCATTGTCCCAGAGTGGAGTGGCAGCAGCACTGCTGTTTGTGACTTTCTTCTTGGCTGGAGCAGGTGATTCGTCGACTGTTTGATCCCAGCGACCTCGTTTCTTCGGAGCAGATTTGACACTGTCGCCGTTTGCAACTTTCAATGTACCATCCTTAGATTTTTCTATAATTTTCTTTCGTAACTGTAAACATATTAGATTGATTAGTATTATGGTAAGAATTGTGAATGTGTTTTTATACTTACTTCGGATTCTTCTCCTCGGAGCATCTGCTCCTTCATAATTTCCGTGTAGGTACGTGAGCCCACATCTGGTGTCTTGCCCCCTGCAAAATCAAAGCCACAATGTAATAACCGCGAGACTTGGCGGCTCAATGAATAACGGATGCATTTAGTTAGACAACTAGTGAGTGAATGATTAATAAATAATGTAGTATCTGTTCAACTGATCAAGTATCAGCTGTCTGAATGAATATCCACCTCTGTTCAGTTACTCTGACTGATGTTAAGACAGACAAGAACGAACATAGAGGCTGGATAGGACAAAATACGTACGTGCATGGATGCTCCTGCGCTAGATGTTTCACTGTCAAATCTTCCATACCGCTTAGTTTAGCGAACCTAGAAATATGCTGGGGTAATTAATAATTTTCTCGATTATTCGCACACGCATTCACGCTTGGTGTAGTCTCAGTACTGAGGCAGAAGTTAAACAAATCAAAAGATATTTTATAGGAATCACTTACGAAATAAACTCAAACTCATTATGATTTTATTATTTGCAATTGTTACCACAAACTAGCAGTTGTTGAGGTCGTTCTTCGATTCCTGTAGAAACCCTCGATTGGAAAACAAAACGGAATCATATTAGTGCGAATTGTACATGTCATAAGTACAAATAAATTATATAAAGCCTCTTTAAAGGTCACTGATTTACTTGAATTTGGTTCAATCGCACTCACAAGCAGCATCATTCATACACCCCAACTTACAAACAAAGAACTTGCATGTGACAATACAATGAACAAATTGATAACCGGAAAAATAATTCTAATTAATTCCCACAAACCTTCTGCGAACGGATCCACTCTTTCCGGAGATATTATCATCCTCCTGCGTTTCTGTCTATATTCATCTTCTTTCTCCGCAATTGTCGGCCGTCTTCTATCCGCAAACGGATCATAATCCTTATCGCTCTGCAACCAGAAATCTCACCATATAGTATCAATTATAAACTAGGATTCGAGTGCAAATCTACTTACTTGTGCAACATCATTGAGAAGAGCTGCAGGTGCAGAATATCCCCCTCCTCTCTTATTCTGTGAAAATGATGCAGATACATCGTATTCCTCATCTTCAACTTCATCGTTTGCCGCAATTGATGTAACGTACCCTTCATATTTACTCTTTCCGCCACCGCTGTCGTAGATTTCACTATCGAAGTACCCGCTCTCTCCTAGTCCAACGCCCTTATCTGTTTCAACCTCTACGATTTCTTTCTTCTTGGATTGGATTTCTCGAATTTGAGCTTCGATATCTATAAACAATTCACAACAGTATGAAAACGTTTTCGTAACGTTTCACAATATTATAATCAATACATACCTTCGTGTGTTCTTGGAATATTATCCATGTTTGGATTTAAAATTGATTTGCACTTTTATTAACTAGTATAATAACAAATTTATCAATCTTTCAACGTGCCATTAAATCAATAAATATTTGCGTACACAACTTCACTCGTCAATATGTCTGCCTCATGTCTTCTTTAACATAAATTATGTTGGTATTCTTGTTAAAAACATGCAAATTTCCCCTGCATGTAGATTTTAAAATCTAAATTATAGCACAAATAAAGTAACCTTAAATCATTATTGTATTATTGCATTAATAATACAACAAATTAAAGAGTTACTTTTATGAGTAACTATGCAAATTTTTGTATTTTACCGGTGAATTGTATAACTTGAAGTTCTTCTAGTTATACAAATGTTACCAACAAAATATGCGGAATATGAACATAAATGCGCCGTGAAATTACCCACAACTTGCTTCGTTGAGTTGCTTGATTGCTTGTATGACTAATGTCAGAGGCGAGGTACTATTTATAACAAGTTGACAGTTAGAAGTTAACATTAACAAGTAGTTTGTTTTTCTCGTATTTTATTACTAAACCAGCTTGCTAAAGGTACGTAAACCGGTACATTTTCATCCTGCAAAACTAATATCATCCTTTTATACATAATTGGTTATAAGAGGGTCATTGACTGTGGGATTAATCAACAAAGGCAACGCCTCTGTAATGTAATAATAATTTTACAGCTTTAAAACGTAAAAATGGCGAAAAAACCAACCAGTCAGCCTGCGCTACATAAAGTAATAATGGTAGGCAGCGGAGGTGTTGGTAAATCAGCTCTGACACTCCAGTTTATGTACGATGAATTTGTAGAAGATTATGAGCCCACCAAAGCTGACTCATACCGAAAAAAAGTTGTATTAGATGGCGAGGAAGTACAAATTGATATTCTGGATACCGCAGGTCAGGAAGATTACGCAGCAATTCGTGATAATTATTTCCGCAGTGGGGAAGGCTTTTTATGCGTTTTCTCTATCACCGAAGATGAAAGCTTTCAGGCAACACAGGAATTTAGGTTCGTTAATCAAATTCTTTTACTGACAGAAAGTGAACTTGGGTTGAAATTACACATTTTCCTGGGTTCACTTCCCGTTGGTTGCGCTGTACATCCGGCTAACAGTAAATTCATTGCATTAGGGAGCAAATATTACGGGTGAAAAACGACGAAAATATTCCATTTTTACTGGTTGGTAACAAAAGTGATTTAGATGAAAAGAGGAAAGTTTCTCTGGCAGAGGCGAACGCAAGAGCTCAACAGTGGGGCGTACCTTACGTGGAAACTTCTGCAAAGACGAGAGAGAACGTCGACAAAGTACGTATGAACTACGCACACGCACCATAAAAAGTAATCAACTCGTTGTTATTCAACGCAGGTATTCTTCGACTTAATGCGAGAGATTCGAGCACAGAAATGCGACGACAACAAAACCAGCAACGGACGAGGGAAAGACACGAAGTGCAAGAGAAAGAAACTGAAATGTGTGATTCTCTAGGGCCTAACGATTTGTTTTTACGTTCAGTTTAAATATTTATATCTACTTTATAAACTAAAAATCAAATATCTGCTTTCGTACTTGTGCTAATTAGTGTGCCGTGGGCTAAAGGACTATTTAATATTGATGAATCGGTGTCCAGTAAATTATTTTTTACCTACATAATTAGAGTGGCACTTGGCACGTAAATTGTAAGTTGAATTTTTTAGTGTAGCTTTTCACATTTGTACTGAAGAGAGACATGTTATTATTACGTTAAAAGTGGAATGCTAATTGGTTAGCATCACTGCATTTTATTATCAGAAATGAAGTAATTATATACTGATAATTATTAATCAATGCCACTCTACCATGTGTGGTTACTCATTATATTACTCATATCCTATTACGTGAAACGTTACTATTGTTTAAATTTATCTTAAGTGCTGTATGCTGTTCGTGTTTATGTAATATTTATTTTTCTTTCGAGTAAAATTATTTTTCTGTAAATATGTATTTCGTTCACAAACAATTTAGTAATATAAATCAACTGTTATCTTTCATTTCATTTACAAACAAATAATTTTATTCTGTGCTTCTTTTCCTATCTAAATTTTATTTATTTAGTTGTATTGTACACGAGATATATTTTATTTTGTAGTAGACAGATTTTTTTTATATCAACCTTTGTTATCTGGTGATTCAGTTTTGATGGTATATTTATTTAAGATAATAATGGGAAATGTCAAGTACCGACAACAAAACAATCCGGTCACGCTCATCAGCGTAATTCGCGGGAACAATACACTCGTGAAGGTAAATAAAACGCGCAATGACTACAGAGTAAACGACCTTTAACTAAACTTTAAATAATAACATACCCTGTACATCACAAAACACCATGCAAAGGCAAGACACATACAACAAAAATACAAATTAAAAAGTGATGTATAAAAACAGTCTTTTATAAAATTAAATTACAATAAATAAGTCACTAGTCTCTAGCTGAATTCACACGAGTGTCCACACCCGGTGGGGCAGAGCTTGTTCTGCGCAAGCCACTGTTGCATGTGCGCGAGGTGGCCCCCATGGGAGCACCCTTGACACCATACGTAGAGCCCGCGCACCACTCGGTGACAAACCGAACAAAGAGCGTTTTCTGCTGAGTGACATCGGTCACAAAGCCAGCCACTTCTTTGTAGAGGTTTGCTACATCGTCCGCAGTTTGTATGAATTGTTGTTGATTGTTGGTTGAGTTGATTCACGCTCGGGATCCATGACAGTTTAATCACCTACAGATAATTTAAATTATGAATGATTTGAGGAACGTATGTCGAATGAAAAGTTGTGGAAGAATAAAAATAAATGTAATTGATAAGATCCGTAATTATTTTATAAGAAAGTGGTTCAAATAAAAATTGTAAAACAGAGACTTGTTTATTTAAATCAATCAAAAATTTTGGGAAAATAAAAGTAAATAAATATATCATCACGCCTTTTACCCATTACTGGGTGTGGCACTCTGTCGAAGCAGATCTCGGTAAGTCAAATCACGGCCCCCAAAGATGTTAGTGGTGGAAGAGCCACAGGGGTAATTTTAAATTGGTGAAAATGTTTTGTCAGCTGTGGGGATCGAATCAGGGTTCTTAGGATCCACAGGCCGACATAATACCACTGATCCATTACCCCAGTCTTGGGAAAATACATGTATTAAAATGTTTCTTGGAAAGATGGCTGTCTAAAAAATATTTTCTGGGAATTTTTGGGAAAATTTCTGTCTTAAATAGTTATTTGTTTCATTAGGACTAAAAATACAATTTTTCTGGTCGATTATTTAAGGTTACCGGACGACACGTAGCGGAGTCTGGCAATATTGAGACATTAAAACATTAATTTTTTTTGCCAACTTATTTAGAAATTGGATCCTAAGAACCCTAGTTCGATCCCCACAGCCAATAAAACATTTTCACCAATTTAAAATTACCCCTATGGTTCTCCCACCACTAACATCTTTGGGGGCCGTGATTTGACGGCTGGTAACCACACTTCACGCGCATAAATATATCGCTTCCCGAGATCTGCTTCGGCAGAGTGCCACACCCAGTAATGGGCAAAAGGCGTGATGATATATTTTTATTTATATTTAGAAAATTTCGCAAATTAAAATGAAATAAATTGACAAAACTATGTATGGATACGACATAGATTTTTTTTGTCTTAGGTTCGAAAACAGTATATTTACTGCAGCTGCAGTTGTCATTAATTAGGCAGAATTATCATTTTATTTTAAATTGTTTATCTTTAAAATTATTTTCAACAAATTTATTCGTCTTACCTGAGTGGTAATATTCCAAAGTCGATGCCTGGCCAAGAGTTCAATATACCCCAACAACCAATGCTCCTGCGTAGCTTCATCTAGTGAAGTAAGAACCATCCGCCGTTCCCCTAAAACTAACAAAACACACGCCGCTGTCTGCACATCCCCGATAGACGCATGATGTTTCAAAGCCTCCACAACAATACAACTTGGATCCCAGGGGCTCATCTTCGGCAACGTAGTCACAGTCAAAGAATTCGAGGGCTGATCTTCAACAGTCACTGTCTGAGTCTCATCTCCGATATCTGGAGACCCGTGGTTTGGAAACTGTTCTGGAGGAGGCGACCGGTTCTGTATCTCATGCCGAAGAGGAAAAGCCTCGCTTGGTAGAGTCCAGTCTTGTTGTTGCTGTTCAGAAATGCTGTTGAGGCTTCGGTAGAGTCCGTTACGTAGGTCGTTGCTTATTCGGTCGAATTCTATGTCGAGTTCGTTTTCTCCGAAATAAAAATCACCTTTAGGGAGTTGGAATTCGGAACGGAATGGACCGAAATTGTTTTGAACGTCGTAGAAACTGTTTTGGGCTGGGAGATCAGGGCGATCGTCTTCTGTTGCTTCATCACCTCCGCTGTATTCACCTCGGGGAGTGTCTCCAGATCTCTGGTCAGATTCTAATAAAGTATCCAGGACGGTTCCATTTGTTATTGTGTCGTCTCGTGGGGTTTGAATTAAGTTTAATTTTTGGTTGTAGTCGTGAGCATATAAAGTTTTTATTATGTTCCATATTACAGCAATCTAAAAAAATAGAATTATAATTTTTTCTTTTTGAATGATTTGGAAATATATTACTTGTGGTTTTCCGAGTTCCTCAGCAACTGTAGCATTATGATCGCACATATCCAAAAGTGGTTTTCCGCTTAAAATATATCGCTGCGCGCACAGGTAAAAGAAATTATGATCTTTGGATAAATTACTACTAAATCGATGAAGTGAACTAGATGCTATGTGAAACAGATCACCTGCATTTGAGACTTTCCTAAAATAATAACACAATTATAAAACATTAATCAATTTAAAAGAAAATTTATAAATACTTATGCATTAATCCGTGCAATTTAACATTTGATGAAGTGTGTACTGCGATTTTACTAGCGTATAAAATATCTCCTTTATTATTCAAAGACATTCCTTGAGGGTTGGCTTGATTTGCCGGGCGACTGGCGTCCCTAAATGCATGTTGATACAACATACAATCCTGTAAAATCACATTAATAATATTTATAACATTAAAATATGTGGATTTGGGAACCCAAGTTCGATTCCCAAAGTCGATAAATAATTTTCACCAAATTAAAACTACCCCTGTGGTTCCCTCTCCACTAAGATCCTTAGGGGGTGTGATTTTACGACTGGTAATTGTACTTCGCGCGTAAAATATATCACTTACCGATATCTGCTATGGCAGAGTGCCACACCCAGTAATGAGTAGAAGGCGTGGTGATATATTTATATATTTAATTTATTTAAATTAAAAATGAAATACCCGGCTCGTGGATAGAAAAATGTCTGGGTCTCCGCGCCAAGCGACGCCTGTAGCTACATCCTTGTGCTCGTTGAAGGCGGCGAAGGGAATATACGGCCGGCGTACATCCCAAATGTTGATGCTGCAATCAACAACAAGCGCGCAGCTCGCGATGTGGTACTTCCTCTGGGGTCGCCATTTCACACGACCTATCGATGCTATTGTGTGAATCGTGAATTCTAATTGAGGCTTCACCGACAAATCCCAGACCTTGAACGACAAATTGGAAATTTAAATACAGAAAAAATATTGGTTGAAAAATATCTACTTGATGCAAATAATTTTATTTTTTACTAAGTGAAAAGGGGGCAAACATTTTAAAATAAAATTACTGTCTTCTATTAGTTAAGGTCTTAGGGTCAAATTTATAGTCGTGACCCATCCTCACCTCATACTTAAAGTCGAAGTAACTAAGGTAACTAACTCAAATAAATTATTGAATTAGTTGCCTTAGTTACTTCGAACTTAAGAGCCAAATTCATAGTCGTGACTCACCCTCACCTTATCCTCACTTCACACTTAAAGCCGAAGTAACTAAGGCAACTAACTCAATAATTTGCACAATTTGAATTAGTTGCCTTAGTTACTTCGACTTTGAGTGAGAGATGAGAATGAGGTAAGGATGAGTCATGACTATAAATTTAACCCCAAGGGCCAAATTCACAGTCGTCACTCACTCTCATCTCATCTTCACCTCACTCTCAAAGTCGAAGTAACTAAAGCAACTAACTCAATAATTTGCACAATTTGAGTTAGTTGCCTTAGCTACTTCAGATTTTAGTATGAGATGAGAATGAGGTGAGGGTGAGGCACGACTATGAATTTGACCCTAATAAGTGTGAGGTGAGGATGAGTCACAAAAAATATCTGATCTCGCCCAAATATCCGTAATCATAAACCCTCGAAAAGTTTTTTTTTGAGTAAATGATTATTTCAGGAGATAATATCAATATCCTTAATTATGTTACATCCTGTATACAAAAAAATAGTAAAAAATAGAAATGTGAATGTATTTAAAGATTTCAATTGAATATTTATAATGGTGTGTTAGTGCCTACTGTGATGTATAAGGATGAATGTTTATTGTGGATGAATAATCCTGAACAGAGAGGAATAATTGCTGCGGAAATGAGATATTTGCAGAATGCGTGTGAGTACAAGAAATCGAGTGTATGATTGAAAAAAAGGTCGTTAGAAAAATGAGTGTAAACTTAATTGAGAGATTGTTTGGACGACCTGGGATTAAATGGATGAATATGATTGAAGATGGTAAGAATAAACGAGCTTGTATGAAAGAAATTGGATGAAATATAGTGTGATGTTAACAGAAAATGAATAAATACTTTAATAGTTTTATCTCTGCTGGCGGTGGCGAGCCAAGTAGACTCGGGATGCCAATCACAGGCGAAAATCGGACCGCTATGAGCTGTGAATTGTTGCTGGCATTTATCCGGCCTCCTGATGTCCCAAAGTTGGACATTTCCATTTTCAGACACTGAGGAAAACACATACGGCATGTGAGGACTGAATTGAACGTCTCTCACACTCTCGGTGTTGCTTAGGAATGTTTTCACAGCCTCCTTCGTCCGCAGATCGAAGCACTTCATTGTGCCATCTTGCGAACCGGATATGAGCCATGATGCCTCGGTGGTGTGAAAACTGACCTTGTTGACAGTTCGTTTGTGGTCTATAAAGACGTGTTCTTGTTTTGAACGGCCGGATTTGTTTAAATTCCATAATACTACGGCTCCGTTTGTTGCGGCTGTTGCCAGGAAATGATCGTCAATTGCGTTCCAAGCAACGTCGTTGCATGAAAAGTTTAAATTTAAGTTTTTTCCTACTCTCAAATTACATATCTCATTGAATTGGTCTTCTTGGATCGAGAATACCTTAAACACTACAAAGAAAATGAGTTATTGTGTAAAGAAAATGCGTAGTAATCTGTTACCATTTCTTCCAGCTATAACAACTTGACTGTAGTCCTTGTTTAATGCTAAAGCATTTGCTGGTCCTTCTTGGGTTGCGTGTATCGTTTGATACATTTCTGTACGATACACGCTTTGCGTTCATCCCATTTCAGAAATATAGATGTAAACACGTACCCATCTTAGCCTATAAACTAGATGAAGATATTGTTATGTAATACGTTTCACTTAAAACAAGAATTACTTTACTTAATTAGACAAAAACTATTGTAGATACATAAGCTATACATAAAGGTTATGCACAATGCACGTAGGAATATGTGTCAGTGTCAAATTCTTGGAATCATGCATGTTGTTGTTTGTAAATAGACGTTGCCATTTTATTCAATCGATATATAAACCATAAAATGCAAAAAAATAAATGTAGTTTTAATACAGAAAAAATAATGAGTTTAACACACAGTTACTTTCATTTAAATATGTATTTATGAGCTTATAAATTACAGTAAAATATTTATTTTTATAACAGCTGTCAAAGTTTGTTTTGATGGCAACACCGACAGACCGACAGTTTCAAACTATCGAAGCGTATGGCGTAGACGATAACCGTTGTTTTGTAGTTGAATGATTGAAAAGTAGAATTATGGCGTTTTGTACTCCGACAAAAACTGACAAAGAGATATTAAACATTCCACCCTCACCGTATCTAAAACGATTGGGATATGGCACAGGTGAAAAACTATCATAACTTTATAAGTTATACAAACAACAACAACAATATGTTACTGTTATAGGAGTAACTGTCTACCAATTTGATAGATCACCCAAAGCTGACAAAACTAGATCACCCTGGGCTATAAAAATGATTAACAAAAGAACCAAAAGCACCTGTTACGGTAAACGTTTGCGCGAAGAGGCAGCTTTACTCAAAAAAATGAATCATCCTCACATCGTAGGCTTCCGAGCATTTACTAAAACTAGCTTAGGACAAGAATGTCTAGCTATGGAAACTTGCGAGATTTCCCTCGCAGATTTAATCGAAACCCGTTCCGAGGAAATATCTCTAGCTTTTCCTGCTAAAAACATGCTCCGGATGGGCCATCACATTTCCAAAGCTCTTGATTATCTGCATGTCCGCATGAATCTTCTTCACGGAGACATCAAATCGCACAATGTTCTAGTTGTTGGCGATTTTGAAGTTTGTAAACTTTGTGATTTTGGCGTGAGTCTTCCTTTAACTAAAACCGGGGAATTGGACACTGAAAAAGCTGGTTCAGATGCAGAATATATCGGAACTTTGTGCTGGTCGGCCCCTGAAATTATTCAGGATCCTACTCTAGTTACGAGCAAAGTAGATATTTTTGCTTTTGGATTAGTGTTTTGGGAAATGATTGCTTTGGATATTCCACATTCTTCTAGTGTAAACGAGGAGTTAGTTGATGAAAATGACCTGGATAATTCGCTCAAGGAACATGGACAAACTTTTGGTAGGTATACTCATAATAAAATAATAAAAATATAGATAGTTTTTCCAGTTTAAGTAATATTCGTGATTCATTCTGGACTGGTAGTCTTCTTGAACTAAATTTAAAAAGAAAATATTTGCTGAACGTTTATTCGTTAGATTCAAGTAGGCACTAACACACCATTATAAAAACTCAATTCTTTCACATATAGTGTGTAAAACTAAAATCCATTTCTGGTAAAATCAGTAAAATTGCATTTATTCAACACGATTTTTTCTTAATCTTTTTCAAATAGTACAAAAAATGCCATGCCCTTCACTATGAAAAAATGACTTATCGATAAAAATTAACTGATCTTGTCAAAATATTCGCAACTATAACCCTGGAAACGTTTTTTAATATTTAGATTAAATGATTATTTCAGGAGATATCAATATTCCTTACTTATTTTAAATAAATTAAATAAATATATCATCACGCCTTCTACCCATTACTGGGAGTGGCACTCTGCCGAAGCAGATCTCGGTAAGTGATATATTTTGCGCGTGAAGTGCGGTTACCAGCCGTCAAATCACGGCCCTCAAAGATATTAGTGGTGGAGGAGCCACAGGGGTAGCTTTTGAAATTATGAAAATTGTTTGTCGCCTGTGGGAATCGAACCAGGGTTCTTAGGATCCACAGGCCGACTTCATACCACTGAGCTAGCCACCCCATTCATATAATTAGGAATGTTTAATCCGTTTTTCATTAAAAAACAAATCAATTAAATGGAACAATCAAATTTGAAGTTATAAATGAACTTCTTCGAGATTTTTCAATAAAATATAAATATTGTAGGTACTAGGCCCCCAATTCCAAATCACATGCTTGGAGGTAACGATGAAGAATACAACTATCCTTTAGAAGTATTTTATTGTTGTACTGAATCGAATCCAGAGGACAGACCGACTGCTCATCATCTAGCTTTATCTATTTACGAAATGATTAACAGTAATAAATTAGACCAATAAATGTTATGTGTCTTTATTCCTACTTGCGTGATACTAATGACAAAAGCTAACTAAATATTTATAGGAAGCAATAAAACTTGGAGGTTGATTTTTTAAATATTTTCTAATTGTTAAATATGAGAAAAAGTATTATAACTATGACTATGATGCAGACTAATATGATGTACATCTGCAACAAAATAAAAATAAATATATAACTTTGCAGTTTGTTTAGTTTAAGCTACCTTCTTTTTAATTTTCTTTTTTTTCTCTTCAGCTTGTTGAAGCTCTATTATTCCTTGATCCACATAATTTATTGCATCGCAGGCGTGAAATTCAATTCGGTTTATATGCTCTTTCTAAAAATAAAACATTAGAAATAATTCTACAATTATTTGTTATTTTTACTTGTTGTTCAACTAAAATTGCAATTTGTTTAAACTGTTCGTTAACTTCGGTCAACAAGTTTTCAATTTTCAATAATTCTGCATGTCGTTCTTCTATTTGCTGTAATTGATCTTTTGCCACTTGTGTGTGTAATAAAATCTATAAGAATATATTTTTATTTATTGATGTTTTACGTGAATCATTTCTTACATTATCTGTGAATAAATGAATCACATCTGATGTATCTAATAACTTTTCAAGTTCTTCATTATCTAAATCGATGTGAACTAAAGCTGCTTGTTTCTTAATAATATCTCGTTTTTGTTCTCGATATTTTTCCAATAATTCATTGCTTTCAAACATTGAATTTTGGAATTCTTGTCTTAATGATCCATATTGTATTCTTTTTACTCGTGCAAGAACTGATTTGTCGCTACCATCATCATCTTTTTTTGAGATTTTAATATCTAGTTCTTTAAGTTCATTTGTAATTTTAAATGCGATATCATAAGTGTCTTTTACTTTAGTTTCAATCTGGTCGTAAACAGCTAAAAATAATATAATAATAAACTTATTGTTATAAGTTAGATAGTTTGTTATAAATACATTTCGTAGAAAAAGCGGTATTTTTCTGAACTATATTATTAATATTATTTGTATTATTTCGAATATTTCCTATCCAATTTCTAATTTTATACACCTGAAAAAATATTGTAATGTATTTCTGAATTTCCTAGAATTAATTTGTCAGTAACCTTATCAAATACTTCTTTAAATTGAGGTGGGACCTCGCTTGGATTTTCTCCATCAATATTTATTCCTGTACCTGTATCTTGAACCTACAACTATTTATAGTTTATAATGACATATTTAAATTTATTTAAATTACCTGTGATAACTCTTTAAATCTATCTTTAACACTACGACTCATTTTAAAATATACAAAATTGTTAGACGTAGGTGAGCGTCTTATCAGTACTGGTGCTGATAAAAACTTAATTAAATATAATGTGACTTTATTTATCTACAACACGTTCAAAATAATCATTTTAGCTACTTTTTTTAAACTATACTTAGTGCAATCAATTTATTTGCACCAAAATAAAATATATCATCATGCCTTTTATCCATTACTGGGTGTGGCACTCTGCCGTAGCAGATCTCGGTAAGTCATATATTTATGCGGTTGCCTACTGTCAAATCACGGCCCTCAAAGATGTTAGTGGTAGAGGAGACACAGGAGGGATTTTAATGTGGTGAAAATGTTTATCGGCTGTGGGAATTAAACCAGGGTTCTCAGGATCCACAGGCCGATTTGATACCACTGAGCTACATACATACATATCTTCACGCTATATCCCATCAAATGGGGTAGCACGAACCCTAAAATCATTCATAAAATATTCACTCATTACATTCATCAAATAATTAGTCCTTGTCAAATATTATCATCCAAACACACCACCCTCACTTTATCCACATTCATAGATCATATAGAACTCATTCATTTATTACACTCGAAATCATTTATCACACAACAAACCTTCAATCACATCTATCCAATAACTCCTATTCACTTATCATTATTCTTCTTTCTTCGACATACATAGCATCTCAAATTACTCACGCTTACAACGAGTCTACAAAGATTATAAAAAATTAAAGCGATAGTCTGCACTTGTGTATGAAAGAAAAGTTCACACAATGCAGTAACTGAAAATGAAACAAAAAGTTAAGAAAGGAAGACGAATTAAAAGATAAGAAAGGAAGGGAGTATCGCTTTACGCTTGTTTTTAAAGTGAATTCCACACAATTACAGTTAAACACTCTATATAAGAACTAAAAACGAATTAAAAGATAAGAAAGGAAGAGAGTGTCGCTCTACGCTTGTTTTTGAAAGTAAATTCCACACAATTGCAGTTATACACTCAATGTAAGATCAGAAAATGAATAAAAAATATAAGAAACGAAGAAAGTATCGTTTCTGCGCTTGTTTTTGAAAGTGAATTTCACACAATTGCAGGTAAACACTCTAATGTAATTACTAAACAACAAAACTAAACTCACTAAGCTACCTACCCCAAAATGTTTGGGGTAATATATAAAACTCAAATTCATACGTATAATTTATTTTCAACTTGTATAAATATATAGTACAAATAAATAACAGATCGATTAGTTAAAAAATATCTCCGCTAGGTAGTTAAACTTACAATAATACAGTCAATGATGAGATTCACACCGCGCGACACATTCTGAGCAAACAACAGATGAGTGAGATTGAGTTTGATGTCGAGCTAGTCGTTGATAGGGATGAAAGAGTTGAACTCGTGCACCCTGTGTCATTTCTGCGTGTGTTGTCCAAGGTTTTGAGCATCGCGCAAGTAATCTGCTACTTGGGTGTGTCGGTTGTCTTGAGCTAACTTTATTGGGGAGGCGCCATCTTGGTTCGGCAGCTTGGAATCTGCTCCTGCTGCTATTAATTGCTTGCAAACTGGGAGGTGGCCGAAGAGGGCTGCTGCGTGCAGAGCGCTTTCTCCATTCTACAAAGAAATAATTGTATTTTTTCATGACCGGTTTATAAAGTAAAATTTACATCCCTCAATTCAGAGAAGAGTGATTTTTTTTATCCCTAGGGAAGAAAAGTGAAGTAATTTCTATGGCAACAGGAAAACAATGATTTAATTTGTCAAGAGAATAATAAATCTTATCTAAATTTATAATTTATTTCTAAAATTTTTATTTTTTAACCGAATAATCAAATAACAATAATGAACGAATAGTTAGGACTGCGCTAAAAGTTTGCTAGTAAGTCAATTTGGACATTGGGAATTCAATGTCGTTGAGCGCATTTTCATATCTTGTTTAGTTTATAAGATACAGCCTCCGGAAAAGTTCAATTTTCCAAAAAAATGTACATCATTTTCGATTTTCTCGAAACTGTATCTCAAAAACTAAACAAGATATGACGATGCGCTCAACGGCATTGAATTACAGGTGCTTCAATTGACTTGTAAACAAATTTTCAGCATTTTTTATTTTCCAAAAAGTTTTCACAAAAATTTTCTCATCGATCAGTTTTTTAATAATATCTCAAAAACTATAAGACATATGCACTTGGGGATGTTACCATTGGATTCAGCGGATCAAAATGCATATGTATGTAAATTTTCGTTACAATATTCGTCCGAGGAAGAATTTTAAAGCAAATAGTCTGAAAATAGCCTAAAATCGAACAAATTCCAAGGGGTACCCCTTAAGAAATTTTCAAAAAATAAAAATCGCTAAAAATTTGTTTATAAGTCAACTCGAACACGAGGAATTCAACGCCGTTGAGCGAATTTTCATATCTTGTTTAGTTTTCCAAAAAGTTTACCTCATCATCATATTTTAGACTTTCCCGAGACTATATCTCAAAAACTAAACAAGATATGACGATGCGCTCAACGGCATTGAATTTCTGGTGCTTCAATTGAGCTGTAAACAAATTTTCAGCATTTTTTATACGAGACGTTTGAACAATTGTTGCGTGAACGAAAGATCAAACAAACTTATACACCCTATTTAATACATCGTAATATATCTTACCGGTAGCAACCCCAACGAGGGTTTATACTTCAAAAGCTCCGCCACCACAGCCGAATACCCCTTATGCGCAGCTTTGAACAACGCTGTGGCTCCATCCTACAACACAGACACAAATCACAGTTTACTAACAGTTCTTCAACCCACATTTGAACAAGAGCATGACATGATGACGTACATAACGAGATGCGTCCACCTTAGCTCCTGCTACGAGGAGCTGTGTGACGATGTGATCATGCCCCATCTGACTTGCGATCCACAAAGGAGTAGCGCCATCTGTGCGCCGCGTGTCGGCCTCTGCCCCCTGGGCTAAAAGGTAGATGAGGATTTTATAGTGGCCGTTTTGGGCGGAGATGAATAGAGGTGTTGCTTTGTCCTAGAGGAGAAATATGAAAGTTTTTATTGATTCTTTTTGGTGAAACAGGGATAGAATACTTTTTATGGATTGACAAATTTATTTGCTTTGAAGTTATGTGGGTTGATCACACCTACGGATTTATTAGTGGGATCAAAACTATTTGAACTTTATTCTATTTTGCTGACGAATTATTAATTCATTCTTATGCTGGGTTGCATGAAAGTTTTATCGGTTCATTAGCAACTAACGGTTCAATAAATTTCAGAAAATCGCTATTGATACTGTTGCTAGATAAACAATTCTTTAACCAAAGAGCACTTTATTTTTCTTGCAACCCAGCATTAATATTTTAAATAATATTTTGGTAAACAAAAAATAAAATAAATATATCGTCACACCGTTTATCCATTCGTGGGTGTCGCACTTTGTCGTAGCAGATATCGGTAAGTGATATGTTTTGCTCGTGAAGTGCGGTTACCAGCTGTCAAATCGCGGTCCCCAAAGATTTTGGTGGAGAGAGAGCTACAGGGGTAATTTTAATATGGTGAAAATTGTTTGTCGACTGTGGGAATCGAACCCAGGATTTCAAATTCACTGAGTCACCTACCCCATAGGTAAATACAAAAATTAATGTATCAATTATATATACTACCATTTTTTTTCTCTATTTTAAGTATGATATGCAACTGTAGATTTTAATAAAATTGGTAATCATTCGTCAATTTTAATCAGGATTTTTAAAGTAAATACTTAAATTGAATTATACATACATACATAACATCACACTATACCTCATCAAATGGGATGGAGTAGCATAAACCCTAGAATAATTAAAAAAAAACATTCACTCAACTACTATTTTTGCACAGATGTTAATTTGAAGTGGCTAGCTCAGTGGTATGAAGTCGGTCTGTGAGTCCTGAGAACCCTGGTTCGATTTCCACAGGCGACATACAATTTTCATAATTTCAAAAACTACCCCTGTGGCTCCTCCACCATTAACATCTTTGGGGGCCGTGATTAGACGACTGGTAACCGCACTTCACGCGCAAAATATATCACTTACCGAGATCTGCTTCGGAAGAGTGCCACGCCCAGTAATGGGTAGAAGGCATGATGATATATTTATTTATTTATTTATTTGTTAATTGGGAATATTCTCGTTAAATTACCGATGAATTAAAGTTAAACCTAGAATTTTTCCAGTCTGTGTGAATATCTTTATTTGCTTGTAACATTTAGAAGTATGACAAAAAACAATTCCCATTCTTTGTTCAAATAACAACAAAGAAATATTTCCAGACAAAATCACCGCATTCTAAAAACTCTTTTATGACTAAATATTAACATTATTGACGATGTCTCCTATAAGGAGCGACCGGTTGAGTCATCTTGTTCTTCCAGTGACACATGCAAACAAACAAAACAACCGCGACAGCAACAAGAAGAACTCGAGTTGTAAGAAGTGGGCTATGGTATCCTACACGCTACACATGTGTGAGTGTTAACGGTGAACTATAACTCGCCTTCATGTGCATGTTGACGTCTGCGCCACGCTGCACGAGCTCCTTCACTACGTCCATGTGGCCGCACTGGCACGCGACAAATAACGGACTGCCGCCATCCTACAACAACACAGTACAGATTCATCAGTACACAACACAACACAGAAATAAATCATGGCTGGTTATCTAGAGTTTAACAGCTTTGGAATTACGGATTCACTATGCTGAATAAAAGAAAGTTATTCTTAATACGAGTAATATGAAGTAGGTAGCATAGTGGTATCGTGTCGGCTTGTGGATCCTGATAACCCTGGTTTGATTCCCACTGCCGACAAACATTATATATATATATATATATATATATATATATATATATATATATATATATATATATAAATATATCATCACGCCTTCTACCCATGACTGGGTGTGGCACTCTGCCGAAACAGATCTCGGTAAGTGATTCCTGCGCGTGAAGTGCGGTTACCAGTCGTCAAATCACGGCCCCCAAAGATGATAGTGGTGGAGGAGCCACAAGGGTAGTTTTTGAAATTATGAAAATTGTTTGTCGCCTGTGAGAATTGAATCAGGGTTCTCAGGATCCACAGGCCGACTTCATACCACTGACCTAGCCACCTCATTATCAAACATTATCACCACATTCATACTACTCCTGTGGCTCCCCCTCCACTAATATCGTTGAGGGACGTGATTTGAAGGCCGGTAACCGCACTTCACGCGCAAAAATATATCATTTACCGAGATCTACTCTGGCAGAGTGCCACATCCAGTAATGGGTAGAAAGCGTGATGATATATTTATTTATTTTATTCCGAATTATAATATGGAAGATCTACAACTCATAGTAGAATCTTAATCATTCAGATACAGTGGTATTTTCTTGATAAAATTAAAGTTAGCAAGATTTGAATTCGTAAATTCTTACAGAGCAACAGCTTATAATGGAATTCGAACCATTTGGGTACAGTTGCATTTGTTGTTATAAGTTTAAATCAGCAAGATTTGAACTCGCGATCTCTTGTTTGTAAAATAACGGACCCACTTCGATTATCAACTGTCAAATCACGATACTCATTGATGTGAATGTAGAATATAAGGTACATAGTTGATTATTTTAATACATGCTACAGAATATAATAGAAATAAATCTTATTAGGTACCTTACCACACTTGCGGAGTTGACCGGGGCATTGTTGTCCAACAATAATCGGACAATGTCGAGAAAACCTCCTTGGGCCGCGAAAAATAGCGCTGTTGTGCCTGTCTGTCAACAATCAATAAAATATGTTTTAAAAAAATTTAGAAACATAAAGAACTGACTAAAAGAATTAACCATTTCAGAGATATGAGCTATTGCAATACCCTGTATATTGATTACAACAAATGAATTATTTTTTGCACTTCCGGAAGTAAATGGAATACTTAAGGTAGTACTAGCGTGAAAAAAATTTTTGCAGATCTGAATGAAATTTGGCGCCCGTAAACATTGGATAGTTATACGCATCTTGTTAAAATATGAAACATATTCATCGTCTGTGAACAAATATATTCGCTTGTAAAGTTGAGTTCTTGTACACTGGGTTTATGGCGATCGTCATTCAGAAACGCACATATTTGGTTGGTGTACATCTAAAATTTTGCAGTTTCATTTTAAAAACTAGTATGATGTTCTAGAACTATCCATGTATATTGTATCAGAAGGAGAAAGTTTTTTATCGTTTAGTAATGGATATATAGCCATGCAACGCCTTGTTTTTAACGAAAAGTTTAGAATAACAATTTATAATGGCAACACCACACGGTGGTATGGTATTTGAAAATTCACTAGACCAACAACCTGTTAACAATTCATGATATTCAAATCATAATAGATATAAAACACTTATTTTATTAAATTTTTATATTTTTTTGAGCGTCAGTTTCGCCACTCGACAACCGATGGCGCCACCGTCAACCGATGGCGCCACCGTCACACTAGTACTACTTTAAGTTCTCATTTTTGAGGACTGAAGTGTCACTTTTAATCCCGCTGAGATTAAATTGACAGGTAAACAAGTATTACCGTAGCAACAAGTATATATATAAACTTCATTTATTTTGCCTAAGTTACCTAAAAAATTGTATAATGCTCACATTGTGAATAATTATATGTCAAGCCAATATAAAAATTAATCATTAATTCAAAATGTGTGGCTTTAAGTGCGAAAAATAATCGGTATACCACGGGACTAAAATATATTTAATCCCTCAGGTGGTTATTAAAAATTGTTATTTTGTCCATCTATCAACAATCAATACAATAAATGATTGATACAACAATTAAAAAAGGTAATTTTTGATTATAACAATAAACATATTGCTTTGTGTTCGTTCATCTATCAGTAATCTATAAAATGAATTATTGATTACAACAATTAAAATATATAGTCTTGATTGCAACAATAAAAATGACAACAATATAATTTATTAGAAAAATTATTTTGAAAAAATATTTGACTATTTAGAAACATTTCATTTTACATTTGATAAAATTAATGTGTGAATTTATTCTTTTAAAGTGCGTGGGAAATAATTTAACCAAATTAAGTTCACTTTAGATACCTACATATTTTTATTCTCTACAGTTTTACTTATAATATTTTATAATTTATTTAAACAACAATTTCGCTTTTGAATGATAATATAGTAATTACCTTTTAAAGAACAATGAGAACTTATTTTAATTTTATTTGTTCAATTGTTTTTATTAAACTGCTATTTACATTGTCTTGCAAACAGATAATAATTAAATAAAATAATTGATCAATTTTAGAGTGTGTGTTAATTTTATTTCTAGCTATTTTCATAATTCTTGTTGTTAAATTAGATTTTCGTTGTCATGCAAATAGACAATAGCTGACGTCTTGGACTTGTTCATTATCAAGGTAATAAATGTGTAATAGTTACTATATTTAAACATTAGTCACGTACAAATTTACCTTTATACCTTTCAAAGAACATACTACACACCCATAAATATACCTCTATCATAATATATTGCTCATGAAAATAAACAGTATGCGATTCGGACTAACAGCAACTGCGTTTTTGTATCGCATAAAAATCAAATATCTTCATATAAGCTGTGTAACGGCACAAATTAGATCTGAAAATGACAAAAATTTCCTTAAAACTATAGATAGCAATAGAATTGAAACAAAATTAAACAAATGTTTGACGTTTTATCTGTCAAAACTGTCAAAATAATTTATATTATTATTACCTTCATTTATTTTGACAGATAAAACGTTAAATATAATTTTGTTTCAATTCCATGGCTATCCATAGTTTTGAGGCAATTTTCGTCATTTTCAGATTTAATTTTTGTCGTTACAAAGTATGCAAAATTAATTTTATGCACAACCGGCTCGAAATTCATGTGTTTTACGCCTAAAAAGCGGGCTTATATACTTGCTTTTGGCCCTAGGGCCATAAAAATATATTTCCTATGGATACATAAATAAAATGACAATTTTTGTTTATTGTGAATAATTGAATTTGCAAAATGTCATTTTGACATATAACCTATGTACATATTTTAATCTTTTGAACATATAATTAAATGTTATTTTGTTGTACATAAAATATTGTACGTACGGATGAAATTAGCGTTTCTGACCCTAAACATGTTATTAGCACGAGGCGCAAACGAACCAGAAACGCCTGTTTTCACCCTTGGTACATAAATAACTATTATCCACAACCGGACCGAAATTAATGTGTTTTAACCCTAAAAAGCGGGATTAAACACTTGTTTTTGGCCCTAGGACCACAAAACATAATTCCTATGAATATATAAACAAAATGACAATTTTTGTTTATTGTGAATACTTGATTTTACAAAATATCATTTTGGCATATAACCTATATACATATCTTAATCTTTTGAACATATAATTAAATGTTATTTTGTATGTACCACGGGTGAAATTAGCATTTCTGACCCTGAGCATGTTATTAGCCCTCGTCTCTTTGCGCCTCCTGCTAATAATCATGCCGCGGGCCAGAAACACCTGTTTTCACCCTTGGTACATAAATAACTATTATGTATTGACTTAGCTGCAGAATTCTATGCCCTAAAAGTGTTATTTGAAGTTTTTTTGCTTCATTCAATTGCACCAAGTTCAAAAATATATATTTAGAAATAAACACAAGTGGTTTGGCATACAAAATCCGTTATGACAAAAACATCTGTTCGCTTCACAAAACAAGGAAAAATTTCCAATTCCGTTAGTTATAAATTGCTTCAATGACCACTAGATCCGTTATTTTAAGCGTGGCAGATATACAACAATTATATTTTAAGATTTAGGAAAGTATTTGAAAAATATATCAGATTTATGTTATTAGGTCAATGCTTCCATTGGCGTAGGAGAAAATTATTTCCTTCCGCTCGGCATAATGATAATTTTACTTTCTTATACGCCGTAATAAGGATGTAGAGTTCTTTTTATTATGAAATAATTGAGTTCATTAAATAACATATTTAAGATTTGCAGGAAACAGTTTAGTTTTATTTTTAAAAAGGCGTTTTTTTGTACGTTTATGGTAATCAGGTAATTAATAATAAGGACTTTATTAATTTATCCTTATCGACGGTTTAATTGTTCATATTATTATTGTAATTAATATTATTTAATTATTGTAATCAATTGGATTTTAATATTTCTTAAGACAGCTATAAAATGTATTTGCAATGTTAATTAATGCTACGTAATGCTTGGCTATTTATACCCAGAAATAACAATCGACTGGTAAATAAATATTTCTTACTAAATTCTTTCTTCGTTTCTAACATAATCATTTATTTTTTCTACGATCTGAGTAGAAAACAAAATCAATTTTAACCTAGCATGCTGTTATCTATCGTTGCCTATAACGACGGGAGTAAAGTATTTTAGTCCCGTTGCTATGAGTATTTTAGTCCTGGAATAGTATATTGTATACAAGGGATAAAAGTGCATAAAACATAAAGACTGGTAGTTAATTGTGAAAAACAAAATAATAGTTATTTATGTATCAAGGGTGAAAACAGATTATTAACATGAGGCGCAATACGTCGAGGGCTAATAACATGCTCAGGGTCAGAAACCCTAATTTCAACCGTGGTACATACAATATTTTATGCACAACAAAATAACATTTAATTATATGTTCAAAAGATTAAAATATGTACATAGGTTATATGTCAAAATTACATTTTGCAGAATCAAGTATTTAGCTAGCTCAGTGGTATGAAGTCGGCCTGTGGATCCTGAGAACCCTGGTTCGATTCCCACAAGCGACAAACAATTTTCACCATTTTAAAACTATTCCTGTGGCTCCCTCATTACTAACATATTTGGGGGCCGTGATTTAACGGCTGGTAACCGCACTTCACGTGCAAAATATATTACCGAGATCTGCTTCGGCAGAGTGCCACACCCAGTAATAGGTAGAAGGCGTGATGATATATTTATTTATTTTACAATAAACAAAAATTGTCATTTTATTTATGTATCCATAGGAATTTTTTTTATGGCCCTATTACAAAAATAATTGTTTAAGCCCGGTTTTAAGGGCGAAAACACAAAAATTAATTTCGGCCCGGTTGTGCATAAACAAAAATTTCAAAATGCCATTTTTTATATCACAAAATCGTTTTACTGTTAGGAATAATAGCATCCATTATAGCGTCGTTGTATAATATACTCTTTTATAGGGCGTTTAAACTGTAATAATTATTCTCTCATATCTTTGATTCATAATTATTATCATATATAAGTTAAAAGTAACATTAATAGAAAAAAACTAATTAAATTATTACGGCCATAATTTTATCTTGAATATTTCACGTATTTTAGAGAACTGTCACTATTGTTTGCAACATTTCTTTGTAAAATAATTTAGAATTGATTGACAGTGAAAAATATGCAGTAACAAATGGTGAAAATATTTTGAAATATTATACACGAATGTGGCAATAAGATAAGAATGTATTTATACATAAAAATAAAAGAGAAATCAAGCCAATCTCATTGAGAACAGTGATTACATAATTGGCTAATTTCACAGATGACGTAAAACTCGCATCACACTTCATACAGTGCGGTTATTCCACTTATGCACCTACATTCACGCGAATGTGGGTCGATGTACGATGGCGCCACTTAATAGTGCTATATCAGCCTGTATTTCTGTCCCCCGAAATCGATTTTGCCATTTGCCTCGAGTTACCTTCGCTCTTATTAATATAAACGATTTATTGACGAAAGTAAATATAGATTCAGATATTTGCACGCTTAGACTTCGCTACATTATTATTATATTCGATGTAGTTTTTTATGGGGTAGGTGCTCAGTAGTATCAAATCTGCCTGGTTTGATTTCCATAGCCGACAAACATTTTCACCACATTAAAATTATCCCTGTGGCTCCCCCATCACTAACACGTACATATTTATTTATGGGGTGGCTAGGTGGCTACCTCAGTGGTATGAAGTCGGCCTGTGGATCCTGAGAACCCTGGTTCGATTTCCACAGGCGACAAACAATTTTCATAATTTCAAAAGCTACCCCTGTGGCTCCTCTACCACTAACATCTTTGAAAGCCGTAATTTGACGGCTGATAACCGCACTTTACGCGCATAAATATATCACTTACCGAGATCTGCTTTGACAGAATGCCACACCCAGTTATGGGTATAAGGCGTGGTAATATATTTATTTTATTTATGTATTTTTAATGGAATATAAATATTGTAAACGCTGTTTTTTTGCGCTGTCATCGTATGAAGATTATTTGTTGTATGGAAAGTATAGTGAGTTGGAATAGAATACATGGGTATATCGTATTCTAACTCACTGGAAAAATAGATCAATTGACAGTTTAGTAACCTAAGCAACGTGGTAAACAACCAAATGATGACAGATTTTATTATTTTTCAACTGTCATTTGAATTGAGAATACAGGTATTTTGTTACATTTATAGTCTATAATGTGGGATATTTCACATGAGCGATATTTTACACGACTGCTTTTCTTTTTATTGTACATTAAAATATCGTTTTTGTGAAACAGTTAGTACTATACTGCATCTCATAAGCCTGATTCTCAAGTTTATTATTATTATTATTATTATTATTTTATGGGGTGGTTAGCTCAGTGGTATGGGGTGGTTAGCTCAGTCGGCCTGTGGATCCTGAGAACTCTGGTTCGATTCCCACAGGCGACAAACAATTTTCATAATTTCAAAAAAAACTACCCCAGTGGCTCTCCACCACTAACATCTTTGGAGGCCGTGATTTGACGACTGGTAACCGCACTTCACGCGCAAAATATATCACTTACCGAGATCTGCTTCGGTAGAGTGCCACACCCAGTAATGGGTAGAAGGCGTGATATATTTTATTATTTTTTGTGGTATAGCTCGATTTGACTAATCAAAAATTCAGAATTAGCTGAAACTCTTTCAAGAATTGCGCTGTTAATGTTTGTGTAAATTTATTACCTTTCAGAAATATACACATAAATTTATATTTATTTTATAAAAAAACAATTTGCATGTATATGCGCTACGCTACTAGTCGGGAGCGTACTTATTTCGTTTTAATTTTATTAATCAATTGTAACACTTTTTTACTATTTTTCAATTGAATTTTTTTTTTAAATAGTATATTGTAACACAAGTGTGGCAATAGCCATTACTACACGTATGTTACATACTACATTTTTATGGTAGTCAACTTTTATTTCTTAAAATCAATGTTTGACATCTAGTATTTATTGTTATATTTCACACTAATTTTTTTTAAAAAGATTGTCTTCGAAACAACATCATAAATGATTTCTTACTAAATGAGTACGGCAAAAAATCTTGCCGTAATGAATATTGCTAAAAGATTCTTTCTACAATCATTTTGAATGTGAACTTTTCAACACGACCGTAGAAAAACGTTTTTTTATTGTGTTAATATGGTTGTCATGGTAACTTACAATTCGTCTTGCTGCTGGGTCGGCTCCTTGCTCCAATAACTCTTTCACGGATTCTAGTTCCCCATTTGCTGCTGCTAGAATAAGAGGCGTGGTGCCATCCTGTCCCAAACAAACAAATTAATTAGGCAGAAAACAGGATAAACATCCCATCATTCCTCACACTCTTCAAACAGATACACACTTTCTGAAATTCAATTTAAATTCTAAAAATAAACAAATGTTAACCGAAATAAATATTGCGCTCCCGAAATGCAAGGGGGTTCATTTATTTACTTGGATCCCCACAGAGAAAAAAATGTTCTAGAACAAATTTGGAATAATTAAAATATGATTTATTTTCATGATTGTTTTTCTGCGGTTTAATTTCCGTGGTCAAGGGCAACAATTAACCTTGATCCGGCTCTGATACATGCATATCCGCCACACGATATCCGGACTAAATAATAAAATATACTTTACTCGTAGTCACTGAAATGTAACGAGAAAAATAAGAATCACATTCCAGCGCTGAAAAAATTAATTCATTGCCGGTCTGTATACCACTAATTAAATCTCTATTTGTTTGTGTTAATTAGTTAATTAGTAATTAACGAGTGACATTTCACCTTGTCTTTGCAGTCAACGTGCACTTTCCCGCTATCCAGCACTCGGCGTAGTGATTGCACATCGCCTTTCATTGCAGATAAATGTAACTGAACATCCGAAAGAGATTCTTTCTGTAAAAAATTCATGACATTTCAATCTACCGCTCGTGTTTATTATGCAAACATTGCTGACGTTACTAAACACTGACTTGACCTTTTAACTAAAAATAAATCTTAATAGAGCAGTTTTAATAAATGCCACTTTCATAATACGCAACATTCGCATTCCACAATATTTTGATCTCACACTCTGAACAAGACAATTTGATTACAACAATGAAAACTATTGCATTTGTTTTGGAAAACTTTATTGATATTGTTGATTACAACAATGATGTGTGGACATACCTTTAGCGACATTTTATTTCATAGAATATTATTGATACACTACACGCACATGATAACGTCCAAATCGCAAACTAATGTTGCATGACTTGATCCCGTACTCGCCACACGGTAAAGAATTTGATTTCACCTGTTACTGTTACGCAACCTATCAGGTGAGAATGAAGCCCAGTTTTTAGAATTCAATGGAAAGGAGACGCGAACACCGCGACCGCAGCTCGCGAGCTGCGCTGTAGCTAGCGAGACTTTTCACTCGAGAATATCCACCGATTATTGAACTGTTTACTTCGCGCCGGATTTAAAATTTCCTGATCTTGCGCACTTTGTAAGGAGGGAGATTTCTAGTTTGTTTATTTCACGCAAGAGGACTCTACTGTACGGAAGTGAAACAGTTTGGGAAGCTCTGGATTGCGAGCAGTGTTGCCAACCTGGTATATTGTACACCAGATCGGACATTTTTAACAAGCCACATAAAGTCAAAATGATATTAATCTACAAAGTAATCATGAAAAATAAGGGTTGTTATTACATTATCCCTCAATAACAGATAATGATTCAGTTTAAAAATAGGGGAACTGATTGATTTACATAATAGCAAAAATTCATAACATTGTCATTTGATTTTTATAATAGGATGCGGGCACTCAAGTGATACAGAGACGTTTTTGTGACGTAAAAACAGCTGTACGGGCAAAGATCACTACGCGATCTACAAAATGAACTATTTTTTTGTGGCGAGATTTGAAAAGAACGGTTCTTTTCAAATCTTGTTGGGCTGCAATCACTGCGTCACCTACAATATGAACTAGTTTTTGTAGCGAGATTTGAAAAGAACGGTTCTTTTCAAATCTCGTCCCAAAAAAAATAGTTCATTTTGTAGGTGGCGCAGTGATTTTTGCCCGAACAGCTGTTTTTACGTCACGAAAACGTCACAGTGTCACGTGAGTGCCCGCATCCTATTACGAAAAAAATTATAAAGTTAATGTTTTTGACGTTTTCAAAAACTGGTGCATCTGATATAATTCTGGTGTTTTTTGGTGGGTGCTGATATAATTTAGTTCCTAAATATTGGCAACACTGATTGTACTTTGCGTCAATTGTGTGAACTACTGCCAAGCTCTTTTCGTGTGCGAAGCCATTTTTGTGAGGTTGTAAAGTTTGAGATATCAAGTAAGTAGAGAATGTTTTGATTATTATCTAGTTAGTTTAATAAGTAATTAAATGTTTTTTGGGTGTTTTAGATAAATAAAAATGGAGAACGACGCTGGTGAATTTGTTGACTTGTACTGCCCGAGGAAATGGTTAGTTTTTGATGACCACGTGCATGTCTAACAAAATGATATTTATTATGTTTTTTTAGCTCTGCTAGCAACCGTATCATTCATGCTAAAGATCATGCTTCCATCCAGCTTGGTCTTGCAGAAGTTGATCCTACCACTGGACGAATGACAGAAAACACAAAGTCGTATGCTCTTTGTGGCGCTATCCGCAGAATGGGAGAATCAGATGATTGTATTAATAGATTAACAAAGAAGGATGGCATCCTTGCAAAGTATGATTATTATTTGTATTAAAAGAAAGCAAAGTAACTAATGATTTTTCTTATTTTGTTTACAGGAACTTCTAAGGTTTATGGACTCATTTTTATATGTAATGTATGTATAATGTGATTTAATAAATCTTACAATAAATATATTTTGTTTTTTTACAACATACAATTTTTTATTTCAATAGAAAACCCAAAATTCCCGTGAACTTTCAAAAATTCAAAATCCTCGTACGACAGTTCCTCCATCTAGTATCCAAGCTACCAACTGTGAGGCATTAAATATTAACTTTATTTCCATTTACGGAAGTTTGAAAAGAAACATGGCTGAGCATAGTAACACTTTAGTGACAGTTAAATCCAATTCAAGTTTACAAACAGAAACAGAGGCTCAATTAGAAGCAACAGATGAGGAACAAAATGAAAAAGGTATTTTGCACATTTGTGACAACTTTTCTTGCTTTGCACTTCCGCAGAATTAAATTATTTATTTATTGTTTGAGATGCGCTTGTCAATAATCATGAAAAATAGCTATTAAATTCTTTTAAATACTACTTAAGCCACTTTTATTGAATTTATATTAATTCTGGGTACAATATGGAACAATTTTAACAAATAGTTCTTGTAAAAGGTTAAGGTTAATAAACTTAAAAAAAGTTATGACTCATCTGCAGACTTTACGTGAAATATATCATATATTACCTATATTTCAATCAAGGTAAGACTATTTATTTATTAACTAATTTATAAATCAATCAAACGTTAAGTTTTTAAGTCATTGGCAAGATAAGTTTATTCTTTATGCATATGTTGACATTTGAGTCAGATGCAACAGGCGTTTGTAGAATTACCGCTTCTGATTGGTTGTTATACCGGCGCGGAATTTAAATAATCACATATGACAATACAGAATGGATAGTATCACTCACGTTTTCTTTCAGCAATTTCTCCGATACAAATTTGCGAGAGCTCAGTGCGAGGAATCCCGCCAAATCTACAAATTATTGTCGAGAATTTAGGCAGCCATGGCGGTTCGGAATGTAACAAAACCGATCTGTTAATATGTGTTCTCTACGTTCTGATGATTGAAATTGGTTTCATGCCAAAGCAATACAAGGACATGTTTGATTATGACAATGTAGATTTTCATATAGATCGGGTACGATCCTTAACCATTTTACCTGAGCGATGGAAATCCATCGAAACCAATTCGTATAAATTTGATTTCATTCTTCAACCATTTCCTGATCGAATTTGTAAAATGAGTTGTGTGGTAGTCAATCAAAATCTTACAGTAAATTTAATCGTAAGACCACTAGATAAATTCTGCATTCAAATAGCTATTAATAAATATATTTCACAAGAAGATATACAACTTATATCACAAAAGTTTCAAAATTTAACCGAATTATCAATTGAATTTAAAAATCAAGTCGCCTTGGCTGCCAAAAGAGCTATTTTAACATATGAAAGTATACCTCATGCGTCACTGCAGGTACAAAAACAAAACATAATCACCTGTACAGACAACTGAATTACAATATTTTTGTAGGAACTTCCAACTGAAATAGTTTATAATATATTTATTCAGCAAGAAGCACTCGACTTTATAAATTTAAAAAGTTCATGTCGCCGAATGCAAGAATGTGCTAAATTTTATGAACACGAATTATGGGAACGCTATTTTAAAAGAGATTTTCCACAAAGTCTTTCCACATCAGAAGTAAATTGGGATTTCAAATACAAACAAGAATTTAAGTTGAGAGAAATGAGGAAAAAACGAGAGATTGCATTCTCAAGAGGAGTAAAAAGAAAACCATTTATGTTTGATATTGTTTAAAAATTGATACTGTATTTACTTTTTTGCTAGCATGGATGTATTTAATATTTTAATAAGCATGAATTGTATTAGGAAATTTTAAAAATAAATTATTGAAAGTTTTTGTACTTCAAGGTGTGTTTATTCAAAGCAACTTTTGAATCAACCTGTATCAAAAATATTCCTAAATTGTTTTAAGGGGTCTTTCTGTTTTTTTGGGGTAATAAAAGCTTTCAAAGGATTGTTTAGGTATATTTCAATCAAAACCATTTATTAAATAGCATTTTTTTTATAGACATTAATATATACTTTAGGAATATACAAAAAAAATCTCCTTAATTTCTTTTGATATTAGGCCTACGTGCATGCTCAAAAATGATTTGAAAGAAAAAAAAGCGCTGTGCGGTGCCCACAACTACTCATTGGTTCACCTTAAACAAAAAAAAAAACCAAATGGCATTTGAAAATATATACTTATATCTTCTTCGTCATCTACAGAAAAGTTTTGAAAGCAAAACTTTTAAAAATTAGAGTTGTTCGAAAAATGTGTGCTCTTGAATTTTGAAAAAATAGGGGACTTTTAAACATATTCAAACAAATGTAATTTTTAAAAATTTTAAAAGCCCGCTTTATTTCTCAAAATTCAAGAGCACACTTTTTCAAACAACTCTAATTTTTAAAAGTTTTGCTTTCAAAACTTTTCCGTAGATGACGAAGAAGATATAAGTATATATTTCCAAATGCCGTTTGGTTTTTTTGTTTAAGGTGAACCAACGAGGAGCAATCGTGGGCACCTCAGTGCGCTTTTTTTTCTTTTAGATCATTTTTGAGCACGCATGTAGGTCCTAATATCAAAGGAAATCAAGGAGAATTTTTGTTTAACGTATTTCTTAAAGTATATATTAATGTCTATAAAAAAAATGCTATTTAATAAATGTTTTTGATTTAACTATAAAAAATAATTTAAAGGCTCCTTTCTTGCACTAAAAAACCAGAAAGACCCCTTAAATCAAAATCTTTTGTTTGTGATAATCAGTGTGGTGACTGATGACCGCATGTTTTTTATTTTTGTGATAACAGTTCCGCATGTACTTTCCTTCTGTTGTGTCATGCAATGACTCGATGATTTCTTTCTTACAGACGGAACACAGAGACTGGGAGCTGGTGGCGAAGACACCACGACCACGTCGACGGGGACGGTGACAACAGGGAAACTCCCGGAGCACGCAACACACAACGGGGTTGTTGGTAAGTCAGATTTTTGTTTTTAAGGTTCTGATCGGGGCGTGTGAAAGCATCGCGAGTGATTGGTAGATGCCACGGTTTATACGAGGGGAAAATTTGTATTGATTAACCCCTTGCATTGGGGGATAAAGTACAGTAATGTTAACAAGTTGGAAATATATTCCGGGAATAGTTATTACTGAAATATCGTATATAAGCATTGTACAATTTTACGGATAGTTCGCTTCATAAGCGAGCGTCAGAACAAAATATATATTTAAGTGTTGTGGAGTCTGTAGTAAGCTGTAGGTGTCTAATTTGAAATAATTGTGTAGCGTAGAAAATCAACAAATGAATAAAACAAAAGTTGTGTACAGGTGTACTGCAACTCTCAACTGTTTGTCTGGTTGCAGTTGTCTACTAAAACAAACGCTAGCCAACGAGCCAACTCTTTAGAATTCTTTTCTTTTTAAGTAAAAAGAGAAACTAAAAACTGGAATGACTGTTACTAAAAGTTACTTTACCGATTAAAGAAACTATTTTCTTTCTTTAAAAAGTTAGTAAAGACTTTATTTTATGCGGATTAGTAAAACTTCCCAATGAATATAAAACTTTGCTAGGATTAATTACATTAATTTATTAATTTCAAATTTAAATTATAATGAAAGAAATGATCGATGAGGCAAAATTAGTCGAATTTTTCTGGATTTTTCTTTATGGGGTAGATGACTCAGTGGTATCGAGTCTGTCTGTAGATTTGAGAACCTCTGTTCGATCCCCACAGCAGACAAAACATTTTCACCAATTTAAAATTACCCCTGTGGCTCCCCCACCACTGACATCTTTAGGGGCCGTGATTTGACGGCTGGTAACTGCACTTTCATGCGCATAAATATATAACTTACCGAGATCTGTTTCGGCAGAGTGCCACTCCCAGTAATGGGTAAAAGGAGTGATGATATATTTATTTAAAATTACCCCTACATATCTCTCTTTACTATCATATGTAGGGAGCGTAATTTGACAGTTGGTAACAGCATTTTCATGCGCATTAAAATATCACTTACCAAGATCTGTTTCGGCAGACTGCTACACCCAGTAATGGATAAAAGGCGTGATGATATATTTATTTTATTATTTTTATTTAAAATTACCCCTATGGCTCGTCCTAATATATTTGAGGGCCGTAATTTGACGGCTGGTAACCGCACTTCAGGCGCATAAATATATCACTTACCGATAATCTGCTACGGCAGAGTGCCACACTCAGTAATGGGTAAAATTTTTATTTTTCTGTTCGTTTTGCGCCCGAAGATACTATGTGCAACTTACACGACGAAGTTTACGATTTGGGAACAATTTCTAGAATTAATTTGCGCTGCTGACAAAGCGGATGCTGGCGAGACAGAGACACCGACATCCGGTAGACACTGAAGGGTTGTTCGGTGTCATCATCATCTGAGGTGATGATATTTCATCCCCCATCCCTTTCTAGAACAGTAACTACACCTATGGGAGAAGAGTATCCCTAACATTTCTTTGTTTCTGAATTAATAAATAAATATATAGATATACCAATCGGAAATGGTCCTCGGGTAAAAAGTTAATTATTTTCACAATTAATTATCGTTTTACTAGGAAATACAGTACAACCGAAGAGAAGTGAAATCCGAAAAATATATGAAGCGGTGTACACAGCCATTCAATAAATAATTACGAGTAGCAATTATAATTCTATAGGATAGGTGGCCCAGTGGTATCGAGTTGGCCTGTGGTTTTGAAAACCCGGATTTGATTCCCACAGCCGACAAACAATTTCCACCACATTAAAACTACCCCTGTAGCCCCCTCCCCACTAACATCTTTGGGGGCCGTAATTTAACGACTGCTAACCGCACTTCACGCGCAAAATTATCAATTACCGTGATCTGCTTCGGCAGAGTGCCACACCCAGTTGTGGGTAAAAGGCGTGATCATATATTTATTTATTTATAACACTACCCCTGTGGCTTCCTCTCCACTAATATCATTGAGGGCCGTAATTTAACGGCTGGTAACCGAACTTCATGCGCAAAATATATCACTTACCGTGATTTGCTACAGCAGAGTGCCACACCCAGTAATGGGTAAAAGGTGTGATGATATATTTATTTGTTTTTTATTCAAACCTTTTTAAAAATCAAAAAAGTTAAAGTATTGATTAAATCGCATAGTAGATTAATGCCCGCCCTGTTAATGTTACGTTTGAATAGTAATCAATTTAACAGTGCATGCAACTGTAGAAAAATAAAACTCACTAATTATTAAGCTTTCAATCGAGGTCGCACAATACGCACTCATTATATATTTTCAACTATTTTGTGAAAAAAATCTATGTTACGTAATTATTTACTTTACCGTGTTATCATGTTAGGTTGTCATTGTTTTGTTTTCTGGTAATTAGCATTTTAGAGCGGAAATGGCGATCTAAATATTTGTTATATTATTTTCCGTAACATACATACATACATATTGACATAATACACCATGTACGTGTTCGAATTTTCAATATATTGTCAGCAATGTACGTGTAGTTTTGTTTTTCATATTACATTTATTTTTGTTTGTTTTACATTAATGGACACAAAGATAAACACATTTCTATATACTTTATTTTAAATTTAAACCATTTGTTTTGGCAAAAAATATATTATCACGCTGTTATGCATATTTTTGTTTGTTATTTTGTTGTATAGTAAATTTTGGTAAGTAATATATTTTTACGGGTAAAGTAAGGGTTACCAGCTGTCACATCCAAACCCCTAAGAAGTTTCATATAGTTTATTTTTTTAAAGATTTATTTGGAGAATATAGAAATATTTAACTTTGTTGCCCACATTCGATATTATGTTACCGGGAAAGTATAAAATACAGGCAATATACAAAATTCTTATTATTTTTTTTTATAACAGAACGCATTCTTGGCAAGATTCGCTTCGCTAGCATTTTTAACAAATAAATCCTAAACCCGTACAACGCATGCTTTATACACCACCTTAAAATTATCCCTATGGCTTCCCCTCCATTAACATCTTTGGGGGCCACGATTTAACGGCTGGTAACCGCATTTCACGCGTAAAAATATATTACTTACAGAGATTTGTCCTGGTGTGATGATATATTTGTTTTATTTTTATTTATTTTATTCGATTCCCACTGGCGACAAACATTTTCACCACATTAATACTACTCCTGTGGCACCTCCTCCACTAACATCTTTGGGGGCCGTGATTTGACGGCTGGTAACCGCATTTCACGTGCAAAAATATATCATTTACCGAGATCTGCTTCGGCAGTGTGTCACACCCAGTAATGGGTAGAAGGCGTGATGATATATTTATTTATTTATTTTATTTTTTTACTATTAAATTGTAATTTTATAAAACACAGAAAATAAATTTAGTTTATTGATTTAGATAGAGAATTTTAAGTTCTACAATCTTTATTTGAATAATAATTTGGGAAGAAATACGTATGGAAAAATTGTGATGCTCTCGGTGTGTAAAATATAATTGTGTCTAAATATAAGTTACTGTAATTGGCATTCCTGTTGTGCAGAGTAACAAATACAGTTTCCTCTTTGAAATATATTTTCTGTAATGTTGATGAAACTGTTCTAAAAATAGAGAGGGCGTAATAATTGTCACTTAGCATGTAAGCATGTTCGTTTAATATCCGGGCGACGTGTGCATGAATCACAAAACAAGTTGAAGGAGGGTTGCACACATCATATGAAATTGCTACCTATTCCGGTTTCTAGCTGATGCATCCACATTAGGGCTCATAAAATGAATTGACCTGATTTTTATAGAAAAAGAACAGTTGAAGAGATAAACAAAAACGTTAAGCTTGATCGTAAAGTTACAGTGGCGTCCTACTGGGGAAACTTGGGGCACGAATTTATATTATTCTTAAACTAAGACTCGATTCCTTAATATGCGTTACTGATTTATTTTAAAGGAGAGAAAAGATGCTGACATAAGTGTAAAAACAGAACTTATGTCCAAAAAGCAAGAGGTTGTGTGTTCAAATCTCGCTGACTTCAATTTAAGTATATATATATATAAAAATACGATTGTGTCTGAGTGGTTCGGATTGCACTTATAAGCTGTAGGTCTCCTATGCTGTAATTGGAATTAATTTGCTGTTGTGCATAATAGCATAATATTTTTTTGTAATAAATGTTGTAGTTTTTTAGTAAATAATTAATTTAATAAAATAATTTAGAAACGACTAACAACCAATCGTAGCGCAATGAATGAAAGGGGTAAAATTTACGTTTTCATTTACTAATTAATAAGTAAGATAGGCGCGATGGCCGAGCGTGTTAATGCACATCTCTTAACATACTGTGACGTCATCCGAACCAAGGTTCGTCAGTTCGAATCCGCCTATCGACAAAGTATGATTTGTCGTTAAATAAAAAAATACAGTTACTTGTATTAATCATACTCGGGCGCTATAAGCTAGTCACTTATACATATGCCTTAAAAGTAAGTAACATCGACTCAGAAAACCGGCAGTACGGCAGCGTAAAAACTGCGGCTCGGTGTGCCCGGTAGGCCCAGGCCCGACTCGGGCTGTAGCGCCAGTAAAGAAGAAGAAGAAGAAGAATTAATAAGTAAGATGTGCATTCAAATCTTGCCTGACTCTCCAGAAAAAATATGATTGTTTTTGAGTTCAGAGTAAAAAAATAAAATAATACAAGTGTTCAAATAAATATATCATCACGCCTTCTACCCATTACTGGATGTGGCACTCTGCTGAAGCAGATCTCGGTAAGCCGCAGGAGTATTATTAATGTGGTGAAAATATTTGTCGGCAGTGGGATTCGAACCAGGGATCCACAGGCCGACACGATACCACTGTGCCACCTACTGTATGGAGTATTCAAGATAATTTGAAAACAATAGTTTCTTAGAGACACAATGAAATAAATTCGCAAAATGAATTTTCAAACCTCGTATGCGCAGAATTTGGAAATGATTAAATTGAATATGGGTTGTATTGTGTAAAGTTTGTTTAATTCGAGTAATTAAAGATAACAGATTTTGTATGTAAATAATAACGATACGTGGATACTAGGCTGGCCACGTAGAACCAAACCCTTCCATGAAAATACATACATACGTTCATACAACCCAGGATGGTAGGTATGAGAAACTATGAAGGGTTGTGTAAAACAGGACCGTAACGGTATCAAACTAAACAGATATAAACATTCATTCACACTTTAAAATAATACAAGTAAGTGGAACTTTTATTGCGCAGTTGGTTTCCATGGTTACATCAAGTCTATCGTACAATATTTACTTATCAGCCACCGTGGATAGTAAATACATATTATAGATCAAAATCCTGATTATTTTGACAGCTGTTAATTTAGAAATTTATTTTTATTTTCCTTCTATTTGAGCAGGTATTATAAAAAATAGCTCATTAAATGATTTGTTTAAGTCGCGAATGTTTAGGAAATCTCGACTTTACGGGCTTCGATTTCCCAAATTATATTCTTGATCTAAAAACCGTCACTTGCTGTTCATGGTACGTAATATACTATTATGCAATATAGCAAAAACAATGTTATTTCATGCATCACATTAAAATTACCCCTATTGCTCCCCCTCCTCTAACATCTTTGAGGGCCGCGATTAGACAGCTGGTAATTGCACTTCACGCTCATAAATATATCACCGAGATCTGCTGCGACAGAGTGCCACATTCAGTAATAGGTAAAAGTCGTGATGATATATTTATTTCTTCCGTTGTTCAATTCCTCTGAATCCTGTCCTGCGTTGGCCCTGTGGCAGAGTTGTATTGGGGGCGAGTGAATCAGGGGCGCGTGCCCGAGCTCGCCGCCACCACCGCCGCCACGCAGCATCCAAGCATCCCTCAGTAGCACGCCCTGATCCGCCGCCGTCGGCCGCTCTCGACGTCTCGCCCTCGTTGTGCTATGGCGCGAGACCGAGGCTAGTTGTCGTGTGTGTGTGTTGCTTGTTTCTGTGCTTGGTGTGACCTAGACGACGTCTTCACAGATGTTGACACATAGCCACAGCGATGGAGAGTTTCCCATTTATCAAGGTAACAGATTAACCAAACTAGTACACACCCCCTTGGTAGTGACAATGAAACTATAAAAAGGGTTAAAAGAAAACGGTATATTTTACTACTGTAACATATTTTTATTTTAACCTAAAATTGAGATCTTTAATTCACTAGAATTGTAATCGGTATAATTATTACATACGTGCTTTTAAAAAAACAAAAAAATGAGTGATACTACATTTGTAAAAAAGGCGAAAAATATAAAAACACCTTAGTAAATGTTTTATAATAAAAGAGATATTATTTCTTTAGTTTCTATAAGGGGGGGCGATAAATTAATATTGGAAAAAGTTGTAGTAGCCTGTGAATTAACAAATTTTGTTTTTCTTTTGTTTATCTGTCAGTTCTAGTTTGTTATCATTTTAATATATTTCTCCAAAAATAAGCAACCTACCAACTAATTCAATATTAGAATACCGATGGTCCATCGTTCACGTTTTACATAACTAATAACAAATTAACAAATGATAGTGCACAATTAAATTATAACAAACTACAACTGACAGATAAAGAAATTAAAAAACAAATGAAATTTGTTAGTTCTAAGTTTACTATCATTTCTTACAATATTAATTTATCATTGCCTTATAAAAACTAAAAAAATAATATCTCTATTATTATAAAACATTTACTAAAGTGTTTTTACGTTTTTCACCTTCTTTTGACCTGTAGTATCATCCATAAAAAAAGAAATTAGAAGATCGTAATCATGATGTATACAATAGGCAATTTTAAAACGGTATTTTTTCAATATTGATTTTATTTTAAAAGATATTAGTTTATGACCATCTCGAAAATGTATTCCAGAAAAAATATGTTTACCCTACTGATTATACTTTAATGAAAATCCTAGAAAATGCAACCGAAATTTTTACATCAGTTAAAATAATTTTGTATTTTTATCTCCAAAAAATATAAAATCTAATATGAATATGGAAAAAAAATCCTTGTACTACAAGTACTGAAAACATTTTTGTCTGTCATTTGTTTGATAAGCTTCGGCTTCGTCGTCGTGCTCCAAACTTTACATTCATGAAAAAAAAAGTATTATATATGTATAATACATTTACAACATAACGTATTTATTTATTTATGCTACTCTGTATAACAGGAAGTTAATCCCAATTACAGTACAGGGTTCGGACTCACCGAGCCTTAGTTTCGTAATTTATATATATATTTAGTTTGAGTGGGATTTGAACTGGAGATCTCTAGATTCGAATGCTGTAACGCCATTAACACCAATCGTACTGTACAAGTACTTTTCAACACCTGTATAAATAGTACTATATCATTTATTTATTTATTGCTTTTGTACAACAGGAAATTAATTTCAATTCCAGTAGAGGGTAGCACTCGGAAATATTTCAAGAAGAAAGAAGTGTATAAATAACAAAATTAATTAAGTTCCTGAAAAAAAGATCTTCTTGAAATGTTACATTTCTCATTTCGTTTACCGCTTTACCGACTTATAAATCTAAATTCTTTCCTAATTATTTTTGATTTCTTTATTAAATAAAAATAATCTCTTAAGCAATGAAAAAGTCTAAATACACCGCTGTGTAATAATATATTAATTATAATGAAAGAGGGTATCGAGTCAGCCTATAGAATTGAGCCCACAAACAATTTTTAAGACATTAAAAAACTACCCATGTGGCTCCTCTTTCACTAACATCCTTGTGGGCCACTTACCGGTATCTGCTACAGCAGTACCACACTCAGTAATGGATAAAAGGCGTGATGATATATTTATTTTATAGTTAAAATATGAAATTAATTGAATTCTCCCATGTGGACTGAGATTGGCTGATTTAGCAACCATCAATTTACTGGTTTTGCTATTTGATCACCATCAATTAATTTCTGTTGATGCAATACTCTTGTCGCGCTGTTTCGCTTTAATTAAAGCAAATGTATCATACACATAAATAAATATATCATCACGCCTTTTACCCATTACTGGATGTGATACTCTGCAGATCTCGGTAAGTGATATATTTTGCGCGTGGAATACGGTTACTAGTCGTCAAATCACAGCCCCAAGGATGTTAGTGAAGAAGGAGGAGGCACAGGGGTAATTTTTAAATAAATAAATAAATAAAAATAAATATATCTGTCCTTTTATCCATTACCCGGCACTATGCCATAGCAGAGCTCGGTAGGTGATATATTTTGCGCGTGAAGTACGATTACCAGCCGTCAAATTACGGTTCCTAAGAATGTTAGTAAAGGGGCAGTCACAGAGATAATTTTTAAATAAATATATCATCACTTCTTTTACCCATTACTAGGTGTGGCACTTTGCCGTACTAAATTTTTTGGTAGGTGATATATTTTGCGCGTGAAGTGCGGTTACCAGCTGTGAAATCACGGTTCCTAAGGATGTTAGTGAAGGGAGAGCCACAGGAGTAATTGTTTGTCAACTGTGGGCATCGAACTGAGGCTCTCAAACCCACAGGCCGACTCGATACCACTGAATCACCTACCCCATACATATCAAACAATCATTTTACATTTCCTAAAGATACTAATATTCAGGACCGGATCTCAAACAAAATTGGATATAATTTACTCAAAGTAGGTAAATTTTAGGCGTGTCACGTCGTTTCATTTCCATTTGCCTTTTATGACAAGCTATTGTTCTTCAATTCTATGATTAATATCGGATTCAGTTGAGTTTGAAATTGAGTAACTTCTGCTGTGGACAACACAGTACTTTCCCGACCATATGTATAGGTAGATAAACCCAGTATAATTTGGATACATTTAATTTTAAATTCAAAAGGTACCTACATTTAATACAAAATGACATTTTACAAAATCTAGTATTCACAATAAACAAATAAATTAAGTATCATTTTATGTATGTAGTATGTAGTGATAGGAAATTATTTTATTATAGTCCTAGGGCCAAGAACAAGTGTTTAAGCCTGCTTTTGAGGGCTAAGACACATGAATTTAGGCACAGTTGTCCATAAATAAATATTTTATAATACTTGTACTATAAGTTACCTATTAAAGACAAAATTGAAACACGGTAAGTACAACTTTTATTGCACAGTGGTTTCCATGGTTATATCAGGACTTTAATATATACTTACTGTCCACCGAGAACAGTAAGTAAATATTACATATCAAGCTCCTGTTTATTTTGATTACAATTTGACAGCTGTCAATTTTGATACTTATTTTTCTTTTCCTTCTTGTGCAAGTATTGCAAAAAATAGCATACTAACTTCGAATTGTAAGTGATTTTTTTAGGTCGCGAAAGTTTAGAAAATCTCTACCCTTCGGACATCGATTTCCCAGAGTACATTCTTAACCTAAAAGCTGTCACTTACAGTTCATGGTACGTAATATACTATTTTGTTCTATAATAAATGTACCTATCAAATTGTATAACACATTAAAGTTCCACGTGTAGGTATAGAAACATCCCGTATATAGTTCTGGAAAATAATCAATAATTTGAACATTTTTATTTTACTTTTTATTAAACAAAACAACTACGAATAGTGTAATACATATCGTTCTCCATTTACTGTATTTTTATTTTTACTTTGAATCTGTGTTGTACGGTATGACCGAAGGCGACACATTTAAATGTTACAAAACCGATTACGCTTTTATCACAAAAATAAATATTGTTTTTTAATCTGTGAATGTAACAGATCATGGCAGAGATAACGATAACCGTTTATTTATTACAACTAGGCCGTCGTGATATCCATAGTTATTAAATAATTTACTGCGAGCAGGCCTGTCAATTATTTTCCCATTTTGACCACAACATCTATACTAGTAAACATGTTTTTCGTAAGAAAACGAATATAAATCATTTGTTTGTAACCTAGTGGATACGAACATTTACTGGACAAGAGAAAACTTAATTTTGACAAATAGTTTTTGTAAAGCTGCATTTACATCTCACGAAACTTGTCAACACTTTTTTTTTACTTGTACGAAATTTGTGAAGAACTATATTATATTTGTCACGTTCCAACTGTTTAAATAAATATAAATGTATCATCACGCCTTTTACCCATTATTGGGTGTGGCACTCTGCCGAATTAGATCTCGGTAAGTGATATATTTATGTGCGTTAAGTGCGGTTACCAGCCGTCAAATCACGGCCTCCAAAGATGTTAGTGGAGGGAGCCACAAGGGTAATTTTAAATAAATAAATAAATATATCATCACGCCTTCTACCCATTACTGGGTGTGGCACTCTGCTACAGCAGATCTCGGTAAGTGATATATTTTGCGCGTGAAGTGCGGTTACCAGTCGTCAAATCACGGCCCCCAAACATGTTAGTGGTGGAGGAGCCACAGGGATAGCTTTTTCAAATTATGAAAATTTGTCGCCTGTGGGAATCGAACCAGGGACCTCAGGATCCACAGGCCGACTTCATACCACTGAGCTAGCCATCCCATAAATTTTAAATTGGTGAAAATATTTTGTCGGCTGTGGGGATGGAACCAGGGTTCTTAGGATCCACAGGCCGACTTGATACCACTGAGCTATTACCCCATAAATAAATATAAATATAAAAAATTATTATTATTCTACGAATTGAAGAAGTCGACATTTATGTAAATTTTTTTTTTGGTTCAATTAAAATGGAAGAAAGGATATGGGGGAGTGGTTCTTTGGTATCGAGTCGGCCTGTGGATCCTAAAAACCCTGGTTTTATCCCCACAGCCGACAAACTTTTTCACCAATTTATAATTACCCCTGTGGAGGACAAGGATATCAATGACGATCATTTTGAATAATTCACTTTTTAATTACATATTTTAGATATTAATTGAAAATAATATGACACTAGATATGAAATTCAGGATATCATCATGTTATTCCTCATATATTTCTACATAGTTATGCGTATTTTAATCCTCAATACATAGTTTTTTAATCGCCGGAGTCATGATCGCAGAAAATTCGGTTATTGGAAATGCGATTTTTTTGGTTGAACCAGTGTAAAAACAGATTTAAAAAAATATGATTCTATATAATACAGACTACGAGAAATCGAATGCCGTTGACCGCATCTTCATATCTTTCTTAGTTTTAGAGTTACGGCAATTTTTGACTTTATAAAAATCTCAACTTTGAAGACCCATATCTCGAAAACTAAAAGAGATATTGAAATGCGGTTTGAACGAGTACATTTCTCGTGCTCCAATTAACTTATTCTGAAATTTTGAAAATTTTGAAAATTTTGCTATTTTTTTTAAAATTTTCTTTTGTCCATATTTTAAAAAGTTCAAGAGATAATGAAAATCTGTAAAAACCAGTGAATTCCTTTCGTGAAAGTACATAAGTATGTAAAATTTCAGAACTTTTACTCCACGGATACAATTTTTAGAGCTAAAAAACTAAAAATGACTAAAAATCGAAAAATTCTTAAGGGGTACCTCTTAAGAAATAATTAAAAAACAGTGATTTTTCGTTTTCTTGTAATAAAAACTTTATTTGTGCGAATTTTTAACTGAAAATTTTCATATCTATGTACTTTTACGAGAGGAATTTACTGGTTTCCACAGATTTTCATTATCTCTTCCAATATCTTCGCGACCTCTCGACGGGTTGCGACCCACTCTTTGAAACCCACTGGTCTATTGGAATTAATTTCCTGTCGTGCAGGAACAGCAAATAAAATAAATAAATAAAATAAATAAATAAATATATCATCACGCCTTCTACCCATTACTGGGTGTGGCACTCTGCTGAAGCAGATCTCGGTAAGTGATATATTTTGCGCGTGAAGTGCGGTTACCAGTCGTCAAATCACGGCCCCCAAACATGTCAGTGGTGGAGGAGCCACAGGGATAGCTTTTTCAAATTATGAAAATTTGTCGCCTGTGGGAATCGAACCTGGGACCTCAGAATCCACAGGCCGACTTCATACCACTGAGCTAGCCATCCCAAATAAATTATTCAATTATATAGACTGTTACGTAAGTGTCAAGTCATTTAACATGATATATGCATCCTTTTGCCAATAAAAGTAATGCTGAACATTTATTGAAAATAATTTTGTCTCCGCAACCTCTGCAGTACATTGTGAGTATGAAATAATTTAAAATTACTTTAATGACATGTTATTGAGATTATAAGCAGGAAAGCTTGTCTGTAGACGATCAAGTATATAATTTTTTTCCGTGTAAAGCCGGTTATTATAAAAAGTTCATTGTCCGTTTAAAATGTTGAATTTATAATTTTCTTTAATGAAACTAATAATACCTGTTGTGATACACCTGCTGAGTTGACTATAAATAACTTCTTAGTGAAAGTAACAGAAAAAATTTCGCTCAGTTACGTCAGAGAATCTTGATTGTAGTGGACCAATCAGTTTATTCACCTCTAACTGGAATTTAAGGCCGGTTATTAAATCAGTAATTAATAAAGTTATGTAATAAATGAGCAAGTTTTGCGGTAGAATTTGTACAATTTTAGCACAATCTTACGTCATGCTATGTCCCATAAAATAGGGTAGCACGAACCCTTCAAACTTTCATTAGATTCGTCCTGCCATTATTTCTTTTCCTGGCGCTGTGCTTAAGCTCGTCCTAAGTTTCGTTCTCGCAACAAACCTTCAATCACATCCATTCATTTATTCCTAGGGTGTCTACAAAATCTCACCCTCAATTTCACCAATCTTTAAGGCAATTGTTGCCCTGTGAATATATTTTTTTTCTTCACTTTTTTGAATATGACCCTATTATTACAAGTATGTTTACGTTACCATGAATACGTCATTGTTTTTTAGTCTTAGGACAAAAAAAACATTTTTGTTACAGTTGTCATAGTAATAATAAATAATAATTTTGTCAATTTGTTTTATTCTAATTTGAATACATATGTGAAATTTTCAGTAATAATATAACAAGAGAGTGAGAATAAATTGAAAATAATTTAACAGATCTTTCGAAAACTTGTTGCCAGGCAATAGTCATGACAGCCCGTAGGGGTTGAGTGGCTATTGCCAAATGACAACAAGTTTGAGAAAGATACTGGAAAATTATTATCTAATTTATCCAACTCTCGAGTTATATTTAATTAGATTATTTTTTGACTTAGCTGTTGAGGTCGATTCATCCAACTTAAAATATTTTGAACTGGGTCCATATCGATTGATTACTTATTAATGTATTCTTGGAAGTTGTTTCCAAAATTTCTTGGTGTATTTCTGTGTCTGAAATGCAACTAAATCTATTTTTTCACACAATTTACTTGACGCGTTGACAGTTTTCTATAATTATTTGACAATTACCTATCATTTGTCACAAACAAAAGCACCTATAGAGATTATTCCCGGGACCACAAGAGCATTATTTTCAGTAATAATATAACAAGAGTGAGAATAAATTGAAAATAATTTGACAGATCTTTCGAAAACTTGTTGCCAGGCAATAGTCACGAAAGCCCATAGGGCGTGAGTGGCTATTGCCAAATGGCAACAAGTTTGAGAAAGATACTGGAGAATTATTTTCTAATTTATCGAATTCTCGAGTTATATTTAATTAGATTATTTTTTGACTTAGCTGTTGAGGTCGATTCATCCAACTTAAAAGATTTTGAACTGGGTTCATATCGATTGATTACTTATTAATGTAGTCTTGGAAGTTGCTTCTAAAATTTGTTGGTGTATGTCTGTATCTGAAATGGAACTAAATCGATTTTTTTCACACATTTTACTTGACGCGTTGACATTTTTAAATAATTATTTGACAACTACCTACCATTTGTTACAAACAAAAAAGCATCTACAGAGATCATTCTTGGGAATAATCACAAGAGCATAATTCTCAGTATAATAATGACAGGATTGGTTAAAACGCAGACACGTGACATACAATGACGCATTTCATTGGTTTTGAGAAACGTCAAAAAATAATCAGTATAATAATGACAGGATTGGTTAAAACGCAGACACGTAACATACAATAAAGCATTTCATTGGTTTTGAGAAACGTCAAAAAATAATCTAATAAATAAATAAATGGGTAAAAAAATAAATATGTTATTTATGTATCAAGGGTGAAAACAGACGTTTCAGGCCCATGGCATGATTATTAGCGCCGAGGGTTAATAATATGCTCAGGATCAGAAACGCTAATTTTACCCGCCGTACATACAATATTTTATGCACAACAAAATAACATTTAATTATATGTTCCAAATATTAAAATATGTACATAGGTTATATGTCAAAATAACATTTTGTAAAACTAAGTATTCACAATAAACAAAAATTGTCATTTTGTTTATGTATCCATAGGAAATTATTTTATTATGACCCTAGGGCTAAAAAGAAGTGTTTGAACCCGCTTTTTAGGGCTCGGTTCTGCATAAATACAATTTTGGGTCTTGTAATATTATCAGACTCCGTTACGCGTCGTCCAAAACCTTTACTACTTGACCCGAAAAGCTTGTATTTTTAGCCCTAATGAATAAATAACTATTATCAGTCATAAGGGTCGTTGCAATTTTATTCATCATTTTTAGATTTACGGATTTGCACAAAATTCCACAGTTAGATTTGATTTTAAAAATCTTATTAAAGTGATACTTCTTCCAGTAATTTCCGATTTAAGATTTAATTAAGAAAATTGAAAGTCTAATAAATAAAGTTTCGGGGTCACGAAGTTATCAAAATTATTTCAATTCTTGTTCGTGAGTGAAGTGAGTCAAATTCGCTATTGATCTATAAAGTTCAGAGCGGGGAACAATGAACACAAGCACAGACACGACAGCAATGATGAGCACGTAATTAATTTATGATAGGTCCTGGTTTAAATCCCGGTTTCTATGAATGAATAACTGTCCCGGTACTTATCCCGTCAGGCGACGTATGTCCTGACAGGGATTTCCGGTTTCCGGACGGTTCTTTTCACTGAAGTGACCATCAATGCTCGATCCGCTCGTTCCGGTTATGATTTATACAGGGTTACCAACTTTATACTTCTGGGGATGAAAACTATTAGGCGAAAGTTACAGATAAAGTTAAAGGCGGCTCGGTAGCATAAAGCGATGTTAACTAACAGCATGCTAAAAGTTAACAATAGCAATTCATTTGCCACAACCAACAATTTACACCACATTAAAATTACCCCTGTGAGTCTCCCTCCACAAACATCTTTCGTGATTTGACGACTGGTAACCGCACTTCACTCGTAAAATATATCACTTACCGAGATTTGCTAATAAGTTAAAATAAATATGGATACATAAATAAAATGACAATTTTTGTTTATTGTAAAATAAATAAGTATATCATCACGCCTTTTACCTATTACTGGGTGTGGCACTCTGCCGAAGCAGATTTCAGTAAGTGATATATTTATGCGCGTGAAATGCGGTCAAATCACGGCCCCCAAAGATGTTAGTGGTGGCGGAGTTGTTTGTCGGCTGTGGGAATCCCAAATCCAAAGGTCGACTCTATATGTGTTTCAATACTTTTATTTTGAAAAATGTTTCAAATCTCTCAGCCTCCGCGCAAGGTTTATCAACCCCATTTGGGATTAGGGTGATATTTATAGCTAACAAAACAAATGAATCTGGTAAACAACAGAATTTATTTTAATTACAGTAGACTTAAACAAAAATATCGACGTTTGTAATTAACAAGAACAAGTGAATAAATTAGAAGTGGGTAGGGCTCTCGACTCCCGCAACCCTAAACGAAAATTTCACTTCAAACTCATTAATATTAATTACTAAACTTCCCTCGGATCGTGACGTCACGCTTTTCTCTTTGATTTGCTCAACTAATTCTTTAATCACTTGCGGAACTAGCCACCAGAGGACTCTGTTTTCTTTTTCACTTTCTTAACTTGTGCCATTAAATTGTTGAAACAGTAATTTTCAAGATTTTTTTTTCTTCTATATGGCTGTGTCTATGGTTGCAGGGTTCGAATTCCATTATAATATTTTATAAACTGAAGCGATAGTATTTTTGGGGTCCGTGCTACTTCAACTAACCCGTAAATACAAAAAAAAAATTGAATAAATAAATAAATAAATAAATATATCATCACGCCTTCTACCCATTACTGGGTGTGGCACTCTGCCGAAGCAGATCTCGGTAAGTGATATATTTTGCGCTTGAAGTGCGGGTACCAGTCGTCAAATCACGGCCTCCAAAGATGTTAGTGGTGGAGGAGCCACAGGGGTAGTTTTTGAAATTATGAAAATTGTTTGTCGCCTGTGGGAATCGAACCAGAGTTCTCAGGATCCACAGGCCGACTTCATACCACTGAGCTAGCCACCCCATAAAGAGAAAAATAGATATACCGCTAGGATTTGAACCTGGGACTTATGATCTCCGGTCCTATGCTTTTTTTAAAGAATGTGATATAGGGTAATTGCTCAGTTGTATCAGGTCGGCCTGTGGATCCTGAGAACAAAGAGAAAAATAGATATACCGCTAGGATTTGAACCTGGGACTTATAATCTCCGGTCCTATGCTTATTTAAGAGAATATGATACAGGGTAATGGCTCAGTGGCATCAGGTCGGCCTGTGGATCCTAAGAACCCCGGTTCGATCTCCACAGCCAACAAAACATTTTCACCAATTTAAAATTACCTCTGTGGCTCCCCCTCCACTAACATCTTTGAGGGGCGTGATTTGACGGTTGGTAACGGCACTTCACGCGCATAAATATTACCGAGATCTGCTACGGCAGAGTGCCACACCCAGTAATAGGTAAAAGACATGATTGATATATATATATATATATATTTATTTTTATATAGTATTTATAACTTAATATTAGCCGAGAAGTCGAGTTGAGTATAATTAATGATAGTTCATATTCATAGAGCGACATTAGTGTAGAGTATAATGAAGCATGGATGAACAATTACCCAGTTTGTTGTAGCACAATTGGTCGTGTTGTAGTGTAATGAATTTGGCCTGCAAGTGAGCTCAAAGTGTGAACAAACTAAATTTAATTGCACCACCACTGGGCAGCAGCCACCAGCCACCAGGCAGCCAACCTAACAGAACTCTTACTCTCTCTAACATATGCGTATCGCATGGTCACATTTGTGGTCGCCGAGCGGCGGACTCCAGTTGCTCCGTGGCGCTTACCACTGATTTATGGGCGCCACTATACAGAGGCCGCCCTAGCCGGTGCAATTGTTTCACATTACTCATTTGTCATTGCTATAAATAAATGAAGGTATGCGCTGGATTCGTTCAAAGGGGATGATATGAGACATCAATTTTTTATGATTTTACTTTAGATTTTGTAACTGTTTTATCTGCAATTGCAGAGCTGCTTTTGTATAGAAATGAGTGAAAAGTTGCCTCCATTTATTTATTTATTTGTCACTAATTTTCTGTTTATATTTGATGACAGAAATAGAATAAATAGTATATTACATAACAAGCACCGAAAGTGTAAGATAACGTGCGAGTGTACAAATTGAAAAACGAGGCGCGCAGCGCCGAGTGATTTAAGTACACGAGCACGGTTATCACACTTTCGAGTGAGTTATGTACACTATTTTTCAGACGACCACAAAATATTTCAAAGTTTACAAGAGCAATGTTGTTGCACTTTGACAGCTGATGCGTTTGTAGGTAAGCGTTGATGTTTGACGTTTGAGGTTAGGTGTAGTAATACCAACTGTACTAATCGTAATGTCAAAATATTGAATAATGTAAAAATATTAGTAAATAAGTAATTATTTATTTTTAAAAATCAGATTTATTTGTGCAAATGTGTTGAAAAATCTGGTAAAACTTCAATTTAAATAATATTACAAATTCTTTTTATTTATTTTATCATTTTCTTTCATCGTAACGCCATCTGTTGTCAATCAGTGGAACTTCACCTGATATGTTAGAAGTGTACGTTATACTAACATACGAGGTGTATGTTATTTTCAACTTTCCGTAGTAGTTTATGATGTTGTTATGGTTACTTTCATAAGTGGTCGTCTGAAAATAAAATAAAATAGTTATTTGTGTACCTAGAGTAGAAAGTAGTCTATTGCCGCTCCCGCTTGGAAATTGTTAATCGAGGCGTAGCCGAAAGCAACAATCACACACGAGTGGCAAAGACCCTGGTTCGATTCCCACAGCCGACAAATAATTTTCATCACATTAAAATTACCCCTGTGATTCTCCCTCCACTAACATCTTTGAGAGCTGTAATTTGACGGCTGGTAACCACAATTCACGCGATTAAATATATCACCGAGATCTGCTCGACAGAGTGCCATACCCAGTAATGGCACTCTGGCGTGATAAAATATATTTTTTTAATTATTTATATTACTTTGTAATTGGGATGTCTGGTCCTTTTGATTTATAAATATACATATTATTATCTGCAATTGCAGAGCTTGCATGTGTCTAGAAAAGAGTAAAAAGTAACTTCAATTTATTTATATATTTATTTGTTCTTCATTTTGTGTTTATACTTTATGAGAGAAATAAAATAAAGCATACTATAAAATTTCAAACATTTTGAGATGATGATTATGATGAACATAACGTTTTATCTGCGTCAAGAGTAAAGTTTTAAATTTATTTTATAGGGTTGCAGAGACGCCCCTTAATTTATCCCATGGCTGCCACTTTGTGTTTGATTAATCATGCATGAAAAATGTGACAATTTTCCAACGTTTATAAAACATCCCCTAATTGAGGAAATGTACTACACGCCACATAATATTACCACAATGTTACAAATTATTTCTAAACCAGTTTTTTTACTAATACGTTTTTATCATTACAAGTATTACAATTATTGCATTAATTTTGCGGACGCTAATATTAATTGACATATGACAAACAGTGCCTGTTAATTATAATTACTAATTGTAATTGATAATTGGTTAGCTGTGAACCAAGCTTTAGAATAATAATTAAATCATTTTCAATCTTATTTTGAATTGTTATATTTATGGGGTAATGGCTCAGTGTGGTATCGAGTCGGCCTGTGGTTTCTGAGGACCCTGGTTCAATCCCCACAGTCGACAATCATTTTCACCAAATTAAATATTATCCTTGTGGCTTCCCCACCACTAACATCGTTATTTGACGCACTTCACGCGCATAAATACATCACTTACCAAGATCTGCTACGGCAGAGTGCCACATTTAGTAATGGGTAAAAGGCGTGATGATATATTTATATTTATTTTATATTTTCTCCATTTTCTCTTTAAGATATAATCTGCGTCATTCGATTCCCATTTTCCGATTTAACCTCGGCGCCATCATCCCCTACCAACACACGTGTGTCATATAAGGGTTGATGTGCTGTCAGTGGTGGTTGAAGGGCGCGTTTGACGGTGTGACAGGACAAGTGACTGTATTGATCTGTTGAATACGAATGGCCTCAACCCCTGTTTCTACACTACCCCCTGATGCACACATAGGGGGGTGGGATTCCTCTATGCATATTGAAACAAGCAAGCGCTGACATTTATCGGTTTTTCTCATTTGTTTCTTCTGCATCTGTACTTGATATGTAATTATAGATTCAATCTTGACAAAGAGGGAAAAATTGTTATTTGAAATTTAATCCCAATTACAGTAGCACTGGTGAAATATATATAGACGTCTAATATACAATATAGACTAACCATAGGAACATTTGTTATGAAGCCAACACATCCTATATAACTTTGTTTACAAATAAGTTCATAATTAGAACTACCATCATATGAGTTTGTTTTTATAGTAATATTTTAATTTTCTGTCACTATTAGAAATTAATAATAATAAAAAAAATTTTTAACGCTTTGCATATTTAATAATATAAAAGTATGAATTCATATTATAATATTTATCGTAATATATTCAAAAATATTTTTATATTATAAATAAAATAGTGCAAGATTAAAAACGGTATATTATATTGTCATAATACAATTGTTAAACAAAAGTAAACAAAAATATAGTTATATGGGTCAATCCTCTTACCCTTACCTGAACATGTTATTAGCACGAGGTGCAAAGCGCAAGAAACGCCTGTCTTCGCCCTTGATATAACTATTAGTACATACGGCAACCTTGTCAAATGTAAAAAGAACACGACATTTTTACTTCGCTATGGATACGCGAAGATTGTGTTTTTTAAAATTAAATTTGTTGACACTTTTTAAATTTATTTACCAAACATTTTCACGTTTCCTTGGTTTTACAACATATCAATTCATTTAAGGGCCGGTTTCTGAAAAAATATTTAACGGGCATGTTAACTAACTGTCGCTTAAATTTATTGAAAGGTTAAAATTACATCGGGTTTCTGAAAACAAACGTCAGTTAATTTATAAGTTCGATAACTAACTCATGGTTCTATCCAGAATTAACATTTATTCTTGAATCTAATAGATGGCGTTACTATCGTTATCGGTAAATGTCGGTAATTTTTAATGTCAATTTCAAACTTCAAAATAATTCATTTGACTTCGTGTTTGTGGTTTGTAATTGTAATAAAATTATGGAAGAAAAGCGAATTTGTGGAAAAAACTTCACAGAAACTGAAAAGAATGTTCTTTTTGAGTTGGTGACAGGGAAATATAAAGCTATAATAGACAATAAAGGAAGTGATGCCGTCACAATCGCAAAAAAAGTTTAGCATGGCAACAAATTGCTAAAGAATTTAATTCGCAAAATCAGACAAGGCACATAACTTGTTATTCTTGTAGAAACGATATCTGTCTCTAAATTCCGCATCACTATAGATCTTAAAGGGATTACGTCTTTCTCTAAAAACTCTGACTTTCTGCACAGCCTCCACAACTAGAACTAGAATTCGAGTATTCTTGAAGCTGTATACTAACAAGTTTTGATAAATAGGTAAAATCGCACAAGCACTAGAGTTTAAAGTATGTTCGAAGGAATTTTTAAAAATAATATATTTTAGTAATAACTGTGTTTTTAAACCTTTTTTCAATCACCAACAAAGCCGAACGAAACTAACACAGCGGCTTAACGAATTGGTTTTTAAAACAAGGTAAGGAAAGATGAGAACTGTCACTGTCAGCCGTTATTTTCAATTTATGAAACAACTGCGCATGCGTCATATAATTTAACTGGACCAATTTGCCGCGTTAACTTAACGGCCAGTTAAATACCAATATGTTGTTTCAGAAACCCATTTGACAGTTTATCGAAGAGTTAAACTAACTGACCAGTTAAATTTGTTTTCAGAAACCGGCCCTAAATAAATCACTAATTATTGTATTATTCCTTTTTGAAAGTTGCAAAAAAAAATTGTTTTTTTTTTCGTAGATATAATTCTTGTTTTTTGGCGCATACGAATGACTATTTTGACTTCACTAATGCTGGGTTGCAAGAAATAAATAAAGAACTCTTTAGTTAAAGAATTGTTTACCTAGCAACAGTATCAATAGCGATTTTCTGAAATTTATTGAACCGTTAGTTGCTAATGAACCGATAAAACTTTCATGCAACCCATCATTAATGTAACATTCTCACGCGCAGCAACAAAAAATATTTATTTCGCGCACTTAATACATAAACAACTTTTTGTTTGTAATAAAAATAAAGAATATTTGTCAAATTTTAACGGTTTGTTGCATTACGATTGTCGACTAAGAATTAATCATAGATTTGCTCTATCTAAAGCTTGTAACCTATTTTCTGAAGCCCCTGTATTTATTTTAAAATAAAATGATACTGCAAAAAATCCTTGTTGGGAATTTTAATCAGTATTAAAAATAAACTCTTGGTTACCAACTGCTAGTAATGAAACTTTTCACGTTGCTATTTTATTTTCTGTAAAAATGTAAATGTAATTAGAGTATCCAGGTCTCATTTCTCAATTTGTGTTGAATAATTGTTCAACTAAGTTCACACTTCACAAATGTTTTGCTTGAATGATTCGCGAACCGTACATGTGCAAATGCTTTCAAATATCTGAATATTCAAATATTAAAATTTACCACATGGCACTGAGATGCCTCAAAACGAAACATTGCGGAGATATTTCAAACTTAAAATCGAGTTATGTGTTCCTTCTGAATTGTTTTTATAATAACTAATTTGATTTTTGTTTAAGGGTTAACTTGAACGAAAGAAATAATCTGGTTGTAAAGTTTTTTTTTGTTTTCTTTTTGTTGTTGAAGTTGTAATGTAATTATGTTTGGAAGTTAAAGAGGATTCTGATTCCATTTTGTTGACTCTGAAAAGCCGTGTTATGTTTTTAGAATGTTTGGAGGGAATAAGTCTTCACAGAACTTGAAATCTTTACAAAGTTTTAAATGAATATTCTCAATCATATAAAAACATGAAATAAAGTTAGATCTGTTGTATTAATTATTGTAATTTGACAGTGACGAGTCGTTCGAATTGGATTCATTTTCTTTTATATATTTAATTTTTTATGGAGTAGGTGGCTCAGTGGTATCGAGTCGGCCTGTGGATCCTGAGAATCTTGGTTCGATTCCCATAGTCGACAAATATTTTCACAAATTTAAAATTATCCCTGTGGCTCCTCCACCACTAACATCTTTAGGGGCTGTGATTTAAAGGCTGGTAATCGCAGTTCACGCGCATAAATATATCACTTACCGAAATTTGATTTGACAGAGTGCCACATCTAGCAATAGGTAAAATGCGTGATGGTATATTTATTTATATTTATATATATATATATATATATATATCATCACGCCTTCTACCCATTACTGGATGTGACACTCTGCTGAAGCAGATCTCGGTAATTGATATATTTTGCTCGTGAAGTGCGGTTACCAGTCGTCAAATCACGGCCCCCAAACATGTTAGTGGTGGAGGAGCCACAGGGATAGCTTTTTCAAATTATTAAAATTTGTCGCCTGTGGGAATCGAACCAGGGACCTCAGGATCCACAGGCCGACTTTCATACCACTGAGCTAGCCATCCCATATATTTATATATAACTTTGCAATATTCATCACACTATATCCCATCAAATGGGGTAGCATGAACCCCAAAATCATTCATAAAATATTCACTCATTAAATTCATCAAATAATCAGTCTTCGTCAAACATTCTTATCCACACACACCACCCTCACTTTAACCACATTCATAGATCACTCTATATAAACTCATTTATTTATTACACTCGAAATCATTTGTCACACAATAAACCTTTAATCACATCTATCCAATCATTCCTATTCACTTATCATTCATCTTTTTTCTTCGAAGTACATAACATATGCGCAAAACATCTCAAATTACTCACGCTTGCTCCTAACAACGAATCTACAAAGATTAGAAAAGATAAAAGCGATAGTCTGCATTTGAATATGAAAGAAAAGTCCATACAATGCAGTAACTGAAAATTTTAAAACTGAATTCCACACAATTTCAGTTAAACACTCTATGTAAGAACTGAAAATGAATTAAAAGATAAAAAAGTAAGAGAGTATCGCTCTACGCTTGTTTTTCAAAGTGAATTCCACACAATTGCAGTTAAACACTCAAAGAACTATTTCAAATTTGTAAAACATTCTTTTTGATCCGGGATATCATGTATTATTTGCCATTTAATTATCTCCGTAAGTATTGAAACACCTTGTATATATACATCATGAAGAAAGTGTTATACTTAATATAGTTCCGTCATATTTCATTCCACATTCTCGTCGTTTGCTCTATGATTATTTAATAATAGTAAACTACAAATTCACACTCAAAATGATGTAATACAATATACCCTAACCACAGCACCTCCCCCTCCTCCACACCCTCCACCCCTTCCTAGTGAAGTCGATCTCAGCTGATGGCCTCTTACTCGGCTACATCGTCTTCGCGCCGCCGTCAGCAGCAGCAGCGGGGTAATATACACGGCGCCGAACCAATTTAGCACGTGAGGCAAATCTAATCAAATTCCTGAAGCACGTAGCATACACGGCTCTATAACCACCGTCACCCCCAACCGTTACAGGGTAACAAGCTTGGCCGCTAGCCACGACAACATTCCGCAAAAAGCGCCGGAGCTTTTTAACTGGATTTGAAATGTCACTTTTCGGATTTTCTCTAGGTGTACGTACGAGACGGGTGTTAGCATATAACGTAGGAAAAAGGATAAAATGCTGGCAACCATTACTTGTAAATAAATAGGAATAGATTTTGACATTATCCTGAGAACCCTGGTTCGATTCCCACAGCCGACAAATATTTTCATCACATTAAAATTACCACTGCGACTCTCCCTCCACTTTGACGCCTGGTAACCACACTTTACTCCCATAAATACGAGAATATTATTTATCGAGATTTGCTATGGCAAAATTCTACACCCAGTAATGGATAAAAGGCATGATGATATATTTATTTATTGGGTAGGTGGCTCAATGGTATCTAGTCAGCCTGTGTATTTAAGAACCCAGGTTCGATTCCCACAGCCGACAAACATTTTCACCACATTAAATTTAACCCTGTGGCTCCCCATCCATTAACATCTTTGGGGGCTGTGATTTGAAGGCTGGTAGCCACACTTTACATGCATAAATATAGCACTTACCGAGATCGGCTTCGGAAGAGTGCCACACCCATTATTTTATTGTGGCGAAAATTGTTTGTCGACTGTGGGAATCGAACCGAGTTCTCAGGATCCATAGGCCGAGTCGATACCACTGAGCTAGCTACCCCAGAACGCATCTTCGTAATAATAACTAAATTTAATAAAATTATATATCTATACTTTATGGGGTGGTTAGCTCAGTGGTATGAAGTCGGCCTGTGGATCCTGAGAATCCTGGTTCGATTCCCGGAGGCGACAAACAATTTTCATAATTTCAAAAACTACTCCTGTGGCTCCTCCACCACTAACTTCTTTGGGGGCCGTGATTTGACGACTGGTAACCGCATTTCATGCGCAAAATATATCACTTACCGATATCTGCTTCGGCAGAGTGCCACGCCCAGTAATGGGTAGAAGGCGTGATGATATAGTTATATTTATTTATTTTATATATATCTAGACATAATGGCTCAGTGGTATCGAGTCGGAGTGTGAATTAGATAACCCGGGTTTGAGTTCCACAGCTGACAAACAATTTTCACCACATTAAAACTACCCCTGTGGCTCTATCTCTGTGGCTCTATCTCTGTGGCTTCCAGGGACGTGTCTCCACTGTTAAATGAGTACTAAGCTCGATATTAATATTATTATTTTAATTACAATACATATTAAAAAACTCATTAATTCAAAAACTTCAACTTTTATCAAATTTATCAAATTATTGTATCTGATTAATTTAGATTGTACACTATAAATTATATACTTCCATATTGTACAGATAACATTCGTGCAATATGACAAAATGATTGCTTCTGCTTCCCATTAAACTACTAGGGGTAGAACTACCCCTTGTATACCATACAAAAAAAAGATTTGTTATACTTTCATTTCTCGATGCAAATCCTCCAGATGGCTCCACCATCTACTGCTATTACTCCAGGGCTAAATCTCTCAGGGGTTGATTTCCGGTACCAGTAGTGTTTTATCCCTCTCTCGGGGGTGAAGAAGAGATTGGTCTTTATGTGTTGAACACAGTAGGGTATTTTTTGTTCGCCGGTGTTGTGTAGAAAGTGAGTGGCCGTCTCGCCGACTCGCTCGCTGCGACTGCGAATTGCAGATCTATTTACGGAGCGTCGTGACGCCCTTCATTTCCGCCTGTACGTCGACGGCGACGCCGACGTTCACACACACACACATGCAGACAGCGGTATGTGTACCGGGATAGCAATTTGCTAGCGAAACTAATCTGCTGTATGAGGATGTTGAACCTAAGTTAGGTGCGCTCACATTCACTTATTAATTTACTTAAAATAGTTTACTTGATCTCGAAGTCATATTTAGATTTTATGCGAAAATGCCAATACAAGTAAATCATTCAATTTACAATCAACATTTGAAAGCTTTCCAATTGATTAAATATATCTACAAGTTGAAGTATTTTTTTAAATCTCTGGTACTATAAGTTTTAAGACTTCGATTAAATTAACAAAGTAATGCCATTTTTTTGGTGATTCTAATGATGTCTTTGTTTTTCCAAAAAATGCACAGGTGACTAGATCTAAGAAAAAATATTACATTTGCGATTTGCATTCATTCAAATAAAAGTTATAGATATCAAAGCTCACACAAGAAAGTAAAAAGTTAATTTTTTTTGCTTCATAGTTTTCGAACATACATACATATCTTCACGCTATATCCCATCAAATTGGGTAGCACGAACCCTAAAATCACTCAAAATATTCACTCATTACATTCATCAAATAATCAGCCCTCGTCAAACATTATCATCCAAACATACCACCCTCACTTTAACCACATTCATAGATCAATCCATATAGACTCATTTATGTATTACACTCGAAATAATTTATCACACAACAAACCTTCAATCACATTTATCCAATCATTCCTATTCACTTATCATTCATCTTCTTTCTGCGACATATATAACATATGCATAAAACATCTCAAATTACTCACGCTTACTCCTAACAACGAATCTAATAGCGAAACTAAAAACGAATCTACAAAGATTAGAAAAGGTAAAATCGATAGCCTGCACTTGTATATAAAAGAAAAGTCCACATAATGCAGTAACTGAAAATGAAACAAAAAGATAAGAAAGCGCCCTGCGCTTGTTTTTGAAAGTGAATTCCATACAATTGCAGTTAAACACTCAATGTAAGATCAGAAAACGAATAAAAAAAGATAAGAAACGAAGGGAGTGTCGAAGTATAATACAAATTTATTCTATTGCAAAGTAAAAATTTTCTATTAATTTTGCACTATTCATTTGTTTTACTTGAACAATAATATCCTATTAAATTAATATTAATATAGTGACCTTAAAAATCTTATTCTGTATACGTATATAGTGTGTTTAGAAATTGGGTAACATGCTTCAGGTAGAACAATTCTTTGATTAATTCTGAGCCGATAATCCTAATGCAAAGGTTTTGTACGGCCCGGTTCTTTCTATTCTATAGTATTCTAACATTTATTATTTTAATTATTGTTGTAATTAAATATTGTTTTGTTTCGAATTGCCTTCTTGGTGCACATGCGCATTGTTTCACAATGTGAAGTTGTATTTTTATCGAACTAACTACGTCACAAGAACATCAATGACGATCGTTATGAATAATTTACTTTTTAATTAAATATTTTAGATATTAATTCGTCACTTTTATCAATGGGGTAGGTGGCTAAGTGGTATCGAGTCGAATTGAGGATATCCACAGCCGGCAAACAATTTTCACCACATTAAAATTACCCTTGTGGTTCCACGTCCACTAACATTTTTGGGGGGCTTGATTTGACAGCTGATAATGCGCTTCACTCACATAAATATATTATTCACCTAGATCTGCTACGGCAGAATACCACACCCAGTAATACGTAGAAGGCGTGATAGTATAATTATTTTTTATTTACTTTTGATCATTTTTTTAAGATTATTGCAACACTTTTACAACTAAAATTGATATGCGTTAAATATATCTTTAAACGCCGTACTGTTGTAATAACCTATTATAGTACAATAAATCACATATTTAATAAGAGATAAAAACAATTTCATAAGTTTATAAAGTTTGCCTTGAATCCTTGTCATATCACAGAAACCTTACGTAATTCAGATTAATTCGTACTTTTCCTGTAAATCCATCATAAACCATTAAATCTTTTATTACTTATTTTCCTTGTAAACTGACATACTTCACTGTTCATACATACGCAATCACATTGGCTGGTACCACGAGCATATTACTAAAACAGTGTTTTTGGGTGTTTTAGTTAAAACCATGACGACATCTTAAAACACTCTTAAAATAATGCTTACCACGAGAATTGTTTTAAGTCTGTTTTAGCTAAAACCATGTAAACAAGAAAATATATTTGACAACGTTGTAAAAGACGCAATACGCATGCGCGTTTCGTGAATATTTCTGACAGTTTCCAATTCAATATGAAAGCAGTTTGACAGGTTATGATTTTTAGATGTCAGGTACTTCGTTAAACTCATGAAAGAACACTAATTGCTCCTTGGGTGAAAGGCGCTTCCACAATTAAAACACATGTATTTAACAGGAACATATTTTGATTCTAATATTTTGCACCTAATCACATAGATTAATATGTTATTATTGTATTTTAGAAAGCGAATGGCAGCCATAAAGATTAAAACGGATAATTGAATGTCCGAGGAAAATAATTTGCTGACTGAATAACCGAATTAAAGAAAAGGTTTAATAGAAAACTACAAAGCTGGAAATAATGAATGTGTTTGAAATGATTTGGTACATGCGAAAACTGTAGCTATTAAAAAATTAAACGAAAATTGTGTACAATACATATTTTTGTAAATTATATTTTATTAATAATAAAACTTGGTTATTAACAATATTCACTTATGTTACAATTAATCAAATAAAATCAGAAAACGGATAGTTTTCATTATAAAAAGCGCACGAATTAACAAAAAGTATATTAATTATGACAATAATCACATTCGATAAAAAGTAGTGGTCTGCTATACTGTAAAATTCTTGTCTGGTTTTCACTAAATTGTACAATTTGATGAATATCTGGAGATGCGATGCCAGAACTATATAGGTAAACATTTCTTATAATTCTGCTGTCGTACTTTTGAGAAATGTCGTATAGATCACCTGAAGACAATAAAATGAATTGTTATAATATACATACCTATTTGTACATTTAATGTAATTTAAATTACACCGAACTACAAAACACAGAATTGTGGTTATGTATTGTGTCGTATGACAGCTGGAAAGAAGCAGTAAGTCACGCGATTTGCGACTGCGCGCAGATACTGAATAACTGGCGCGTATATTTAATTTAAATTTTACTTATCTGTATCATCTTCATTTCTTTGACGAAGTACCGCAGTGTCACCAAAACTTGCATTTCACGAGAAATCATTTTTCACTATATTATATTCTTCGCTGTTTCTTCGGAACAACGGTATTTTGTATAAATACTCTCACATCCAACACAATAAATGGATTCTTGTGTTCTTTAAATAAAATTTCTCATTTTCAATGCGTATTTACTTTAATTACTGGGCGAATCGTACAATTTTTATCATAGACGTCAGCCATGTTTGTCTTAAAACACTGCTTAAAACAACTCTAGGCAGTTTTAGAACACGTTACTAAACAGTTGACTTAAAACATGCAAAAGCAGCCAAAAACAGAGCTCGTAGTACATATATTTAGAACACCCAAAAACAACGCTCTTAAAACACCCAAAAACAGAGCTCGTGGTACCAGCCATTGTATTTAACTTTTCAAAGAAATCCTACAAATGTATAAAGTCTTTAAATAGCTTTAAAATACCACAGAGCTTTAGCGCATTAGTTAGTGCTTCTTGTCAACCCCATCACGTCCCATCAAACAGGGTAACACGAACCCTTTCAACAATATTATTCCTATCTTGTTTATAATATTCTTTCTTAATCTATTTACAAATTCCTAACGGATCTGATATCACATCTTATCAGCTAATGTCTCACAGCTGATAAGATAAAAAGTAGTGTGCGTTGAGTAAGAATCGACGATGCACGGCAATAGTTCTCGGTATAATGGCAAGGTGTTTAGTTAGTGAGTGAAAGGTGTTGAAATGTGGAAGAGGAAAAAGAATGGTTCGAGACCCGTCTCGACGGCTTCGTCGACGACGTCGTCGGTTTCTCCATCCCCTAGGGAGAGCGTCTTTGGGGATGAGGGATTGGCGATGATTCCTGAAGGTGGTGGCGGTGATAATCTTGATGGTGAGCGATTGTGAACCTTGTGAGAGGTGGTGTTATGGTCGAATGTGGGAAGTTTTTGTCGTATCTGATATGTGATATCTGATGTATCGGAAAAAAATGTTTGTTTTGCTAAGTGATATTAATTATATTGGTTGTAAGTTTTTTTAATAAATATGTGTTTTTAACACACGTAATTAAATAAAAATAAATGAATATATTATCACGTCTTTTACCCCATAGGGTGTGGCACTCTGCCGAAGCAGATCTCGGTAAGTGATATATTTATGCGCGTGAAGTGCGGTTACCAGTCGTAAAATCACGGCTCCCAAAGATGTTATTGGGGGGGAGCCACAGGGGTAGTTTTTTTGAAATGGTGAAAATTGTTTGTCACCTGTGGGAACCGAACCAGGGTTCTCAGAATCCACAGGCCGACTTGATACCACTGAGCTAGTTACCCCATATTAAATAAAAATAAATGAATATATTATCACGCCTTTTACCCTATAGGGTGTGGCACTCTGCCGTAGCAGATCTCGGTAAGTAATATATTTATATACGTGAAGTGCGGTTACCAACTGTCAAATTGAGGCTCCTAAATAAGTTAGTAAAGCTACAGAGGTAATTTAAAATAAAATAAATAAATAAATATTTTATCAGTCCTTTGACCCATTACTGGGTGTGGCACTATGTCGAAACAGATCTCGGTAATTGATATTTATGTAAGTGAAGTGTGGTTATCAGTCGTCAAATTACGACCCCCAAAGATGTTTGTGGAGCCATAGGGATAATTTTAATGTGGTGAAAATTGTTTGTTGGCTGTGAGAATCGAACCCAAGTTCGATTCGATACCAGTAAGCCACCTATCCCATAAGCATAAACATAATTAAATATGTTATTCTCATAGGTCTGCAATTGCGGAGCGTTCACAACAGAAATTAAAGAATAGACGATTTATTTCTAGTCAGGTTGTGCTTCCCCTGTACTAATATCTATGGAGTCTGTGATTTGACAACTGGTAGCCACACTTCATGCTCATAAATACTAGTATATTATTTATCGAGATCTGCTATGGCAAAATTCTACACCCAGTAATGGGTAAAAGGCATAATTATATATTTATATTTATTTATTTATGGGGTAGGTGGCTCAGTGGTATCGAGTCGGCCTATGTATTTAAGAATTTGAGTTCCCACAGCCGATAAACAATTTTCACCAGTTTACAACTACTCCTGTGGCTCAGCCTCCACTATCATCTTCGGGGGCTGGTTTTGGAAAAAAATCCATATATAATCCTGTAGGGTTGTTACAAATAACCCAGTTTGTAGTTTATTGAAAAAATAAAATATATACTTGGGGCAACTTTCACAATATTGGAAGAAAGGAATTTCATTTTAAACAGCCATGATATTTGTAGGACAGTTCAGCCAGCCAATGTTGTCCGTTTATATAATAAAACTTAGTGTCTAACTTTGCAACGCACTTTTAATTAAACTGTTTTATTTACTAGCGGTTTGCTTGTGCAGTATCGTAGTTAATAACTTTATTTATTTAACCGTAATTAATTTGCGACGTTTGTTCCTCCTGCAATTTAAATCAATTAAAATATTCATAGTTATGTTGAAAACTATGAGGAATTCACTGGTTACATCGCCAGGTCCGTACTTACTAAAATTTTGATAATTAACGGCAATTCAAGCGGAATTATTAAAATTGTGTAATTTTTGACAAATTCTATTTTTATTTATTTATTTATTCAATTCTAATTACAGAATAGGGTTGGAATTATGTTCGTGTTATACAGAGTAGCATTTATAAAATAAAATAAATAAATATATCATCACGCCTTCTACCCATTACTGGGTGTGGCACTCTGCCGAAGCAGATCTCGGTAAGTGATATATTTTACACGTGAAGTGCGGTTACCAACCGTCAAATCACGGCCCCCAAATATGTTAGTGGTGGAGAAGCCACAGGGGTAGGTTTTTAAAATGATGAAAATTGTTTGTCGCCTGTGGGAATCGAACCAGAGTTCTCAGGATCCACAGGCCGACTTGATACCACTGTGCTAGCTACCCCATAGTAGCATATATAAATAAATAAATATATCATCATTACTGGGTGTGGCACTCTGCTGAAGCAGATCTTGGTAAGTGATATATTTTTGCGGATACCAACCGTTAAAGATGTTAGGGGTAGAGGAGCCACAGGGGTAATTTTAATGTGGTGAAAATTGTTTGTCGAACCGAGGTTTTCAGGATCCATAGGCCGACTTGATACCACTGAGCCACTAACCCTATAAAAAAATAACATAAATAAATAAATAAAACTTATAGAAATCTCCTATGGCAACATGGCACGCCAAGTAATAAATAAAAGGCGTGATGATATATTTATTTATTTATATTAATTGCAAATACTGATATTTTCTCAAACATAAACAGCATTTTAACTATCAAATCTTATGGTATTAAATTAAAACAAACTTATTTATATTGTAGATAAACCTCTTCAAGATAAGTAATGTATGATAAGATGATAATGTGTAAAGTACCCGATGAACGTGTAATTGTACGGAACGCGTTCCACGCTCTGGGAAAACGTAAACGAAAAGGGAAACTGAACTAGCCTCGCGTGTCTGCGTACATTTGCATGACCCCCTCTCCTCTTTACCGCCGCCACTGTGTCGTGTATATTAATTAACAACATTAGCGCCTGCTTCTAAAATGACAGTTCAGGCTTACTGTCTAGATGAATTTACATACCATTTTGCTAGTCGACAAAACGTCTTCTACTTAGATGGTAAATAGTTAAATGCTGACTACTACACCCGTGGTAATTACCCAACAGATGATCGTTTATTGTTATGGTTTTGTAGAAACAATTGCCATATTATATTTAGTTTAATTGAGGGTGGAATATTGTATGGTTAATCTAAGAATAAATAAATATAATAGAAGGTTTGTTGCGTGAACGAAATATGAGGGGAGCTTATTTAAATGGCATTACTAATGTGGATGAAGGGAAATTAATGTTCTAGGATAGGACTGTTTGGCGCAGAGTAATTATTGAGTTGGCCTGTGGATTTGAGACTGTCGGTTCGATTCTCACAGCTGACAAACAATTTTAACCACATTAAAATTACTCCTGTGGCTCCCCCCTTCACTAACATCATTCATGCGCAAAAATATATCATTCGCCATAACCTACCACAGCAGAGTGCCACACTCAGTAATGGGAAAAAGGCGTAATGATATATATTTATTTATTTTGTTACAATACTTTTACTGTAAGTTAAAAAAATTAAAATAAAATAAATAAATAAATATATCATTAAGCCTTTTACCCTTTACTGGGTGTGCCACTCTGCCGGAGCAGATCTCGGTAAGTGATAAATTTATGCGCGTGAAGTGCGGTTACCAGCCGTCAAATCACGGCCCCCAATGATTTTAGTGGTGGGGGAGCCACAGGGATAATTTTAAAATGTTGAAAATGTTTGTCGGCTGTTGGGATCGAACCAGGGTTCTTAGGATCCACAGGCCGACTTGATACCACTGAGTTACAAAAATTAAACACAGTAAGTGCAACTTTTATTGTACAGTGGTGTCCATGGTTATATCAGGACTTTAATATTTACTTACTATCCACGGTGGACAGTAAGTAAATATTACATATGAAGGTCCTGTTTATTTTGACAACAATTTAACAGCTGTCAATTTTGAAACCTATTTTTCTTTTTCTTCTATTTATGTAGGTATTGTAAAAAATAGCTTACTAACCTCGAACTGTAAGTGAAATACATTCTTGATCTAAAAACTGTCACTTACAATTCATAGTACGTAATATACTATTAGTTACGATGACAAAAATGTAACAGCTTTCGAGTCACGTAATTTAAAAACCAGAAACAACTGAGCGATTTGTAGGTAGAAAAAGCAATACCTACAAATGGATCTCTCTTTCAAATATATGTCCATAAAAATCTCGTTACTTTCTCGTCAAACCGAATCTAACAATTCTACACAGTTGGAGGACGCAGGAAATTGAACGATCGCTAGGGTTAATGCACGTAGGGGAAACATCCGGTTCCGGTATGGACTGCATCATCCCTCTACGTCCCTCCACATCCCTACGCTATCCTGTACGCTATTGATTTCATGAAATTGTAATTCGTGCACAACAAAAATTATCCGCGCAACCGAGAAATTTGTTCATCTGTTCGTGTGTTACCAAGGATTTTATATAAATACTGAATAGCTAACTTATAAGCGTATAAGGGAGGTGAGTGGTGGGGGTATTTCATCATTTAATTCCTCATATATTTCTGCATAATTATGCATATTTTGATCCTCAATATATATTTTTTTAATCGCCGGAGTCATGATCGCAAAAATTTCGATTAATGAAAACTTTTTTCTTGGACCAGTTCAAAAATAGAAAAATTTTAAAATATGCTTTTATATAATTCAGACTACGAGAAATTGAATGCCGTTGAGCGCATCTTCATATCTTTTTTAGTTTTCAAGTTACACCTATTTTTAACTTTTTGAAAAGGTCAACTTTGAAGGCCCATATCTCGAAAACTAAAGGAGATATTGCAATGCGGTTTGAACGAGTGTATTTGTCGTGCTCTAATTAACTTATACAGAAATTTGGAAAATTTTGATAATTTTACAATTTTTTTTCAAAATTTTAATTCTCAATATTTAACAAATTTGAAAAGATAATGAAAATCTATGGTCACCATTCAATTCCTCTTGTAAAAGTACATAGGTATGCAAAATTTCAGGGAAAAATTCGCACAAATACAGTTTTTATTACAAAAAAACGAAAAATCACTGTTTTTTAAATATTTCTTAAGGGGTACCCCTTAAGATTTTTACGAATTTTGGCCATTTTTAGTTTTTTTACTCTAAAAATTTTATCCGTACAGCAAAAATTCTGAAATTTTACATACATGTGTACTTTTACGAGAGGAATTCACTGGTTTTTACAGATTTTCATTATCTCGTCAAGTTTTTTAAATATGGGCAAAATAAAATTTTGAAAAAAATTTCAAAATTTTTAAAATTTTCAAGATTTCGGTGTAAGTTAATTGGAGCACGAGAAATACACTCGTTCAAACCGCATTTTAATATCTCTTTTAGTTTTCGAGATATGGGTCTTCAAAGTTGAGATTTTTAAAAAGTCAATATCGTTGTAACTCAAGAAAAAAAAGAAATGAAGAAGCGCTCAATGGAATTCGATTTCTTATAGTTTGAATTATATAGAACCATATTTGAAAATTTTTCGATTCTCAACTGGTTCAATAAAAATATTCGTATTTTCATTAAACGATTTTTTTGCAATCATGACTTCCGCGATTAAAAAAAAAATTTGTTGATGATTAATATATGTATATCTACGCAGAAATATATGTGGAATCGAATAGTGGATTCCTCAATTTCATAATTAGTGTTATATTATTTTAAATTAATCCTTCATGTGGTACTATCATTTACGACAGAATTTAATGAAATTTAAATATATTATTTTTCGTGAGTTTTTACATTAGCATGAAAATTTGTTGTTTCGTTTATAACTTATACCATACATAAAATTAAATACTTATTTTTATAAACTTTTTCGGTTACTTATAGTTTTGAGACAGTCAGTACTAATTTCTGAAATCGTGGTTCTATGTTTGTAATGTACATTATTAAATCATCCTTTTACAAACTGCAATTTTGATCACATAAAAAGTAAGGGGGTCGCGAAAGAATATACTTGTGATTTTTGCCTCCAAGGAAGCCATGACTCCGAAAAGTTTGAAAACCACTGTACTAAACTATTTATCTCATAAACAATGACTATTAATTACAATTGCTAATTGTAATTACTAACTAGATAGGTGTGAACGCAAGTTGTTGATTGCAGTTCGGCAACAAATTTTAATTATCAGTTCACCTGCTATTCTCTATTTACAAACAGGAAGTTTGAAGAAAGTTGAACGGGTAGAATCCCCGATGTCTCAATTTAGAATCCCGCTCTCTACCCGGGAAATTAACAATGCTAATAGTTAGTTAGTACGTTGATACAATACCTACCTTAAGCTTAAACTAATTCCTTACTTTGACTTGTTAATTAATACAAACTAAGTCGAATTCAACTGTGATTTTTCTTTAATTTCATGAACGCGAAACAAAGCACAAAATGAAACCCGTGCAGCATCAGCTCCGGTTGCATCGCGTGAAATGAGTTTTTCTTCCGGGACCGGAAACAACGGTGATTAATAATAACCGTTTTCTGGAAGATGGAATACTCACGAAAATGACTATGATTATTATACAAAATGGGGTAATGGCTCAGTGGTATCGAGTCGACATTTTCACCAAATTAAAATTACCCCTATGGCACCCCCACCATTAACATTTTTGAGTGATTTGACGGCTGGTAACCGCACTTCATGCGCATAAATGTAGCACTTACCGAGATCTGCTTTGGCAGAGTGCCACACCTAGGAATGGGTATAAGGCGTGATAATGTTATATTTATTTATTTATTTATTATTATATATTATATGGAAGGTAACTCAGTGGTATCGAGTCGGCCTATGGAGCCTGAGAACCCTGGTTCGATTCCCACAACCGACAAAAATTTTCATCAGATTGAAATTACTCCTGTGGCTCCCCCACCACTAATATCTTTGGGAGCCGTGATTTGATAGCTGGTAACTGCACTTCACGTGCATAAATGTATCACTTACCGTGATCTGCTTCGACTGAGTGCCACACCCAGTAATGGGTAAAATGCGTGATGATATATTTAAATTTATTTATTTATTATTATACTTCATGGGGTAGGTAGCTCAGTGATATCAAGTCGGCCTGTGGATCCTAAGGACCCTGATTCGATCTCCATAGCCGACGAACATTTTCACCAAATTAAAATTACCCCTGTGGCTTTCCCTCCACTAACATCTTTGGGGGCCGTGATTTGATGGCTGGTAACTGTACTTCACGCGCATAAATATATCACTTACCGAAATCTGCCTTGGCAGAGTGCCACGCCCAGTAATGGTAAAATGCGTGATGATATATTTATATATTATTGTACAAAATGCGGTGACACTGACACGAGTGGAAATCCTTAAGAAGATAATTTTCTTTGATTGCTGAGGGTGACTTTGAATGCTTCTCACTTTCATTCGGATGCGTAGCTGTGTTAACATTTGAATACCTTCTTATTAGAATGAGAGACAAGTGTTTCAACTTTCTGGGGAGACGACATCTTGTTCCTGTCGAGCATAATGTAATTAGCATGAGTGCTCTTTCGTTTTGAACCACAAGGAGGTTTGAAACCGCTTTAAATTGGTAAATACTAAATAAATATCAGATAGAAGGAGCTATGAGTTTGATAATCAATACAAAAGTCAAGATATAAGTGTAATTTTTATTGAGATAAACATACATACTTAACATCACGCGATGAGGTAATACAAACTCTTGAAGCATTTATTAAATTTATGCTGCAATACAAGGCCGGATTTAAGTAAAATTGTGTCCTGCGCCCTGTCCTATATTGCGCTGTTTTTACTTTTGCAGGTTATTATGTATGATAATAAATTACGTAAGTCAGGAAAGTGATATTTTACTTGACGAAGCGGTTGTTTGAAATACGAGGCCGCAGGCCAAATATTTTAATCCGCTGAGTCAAGTAAAAACACTTCCCTGACGTATTATGTATACTATTTTTTCTGAAACCGTTTACTTTAATCAATAATTGGGATTGAAATTAAAGGACTTAGGCTTAAGTTGTAGTCAATTTTATTGAAGCATAGTTGACAACGTTTCGGTTACGGATGTTGTCAACTATGCTTCAATAAAATTGACTACAACTTAAGCCTAAGTCCTTTAATTTCAATCCTACATTACCTTGGCTTATTAAAACACACTATCACTATTAATCAATAATTATTCATAAAAAATTCAAAATGTTTAAATTATTTGAGCCACAGGGGTAATTTTAAATTAGTGAAAATGTTTTGTCGGCTATGGGGATCAAACCAGGGTTCTTTGGATCCACAGGCCGACTTGCTACCAATGTGCTATTACCCCATAAATTACAAACAATTTTCATAATTTCAAAAACTACCCCTGTGGCTCCTCCACTACTAACATCTTTGGGGGTCGTGATTTAATGACTGGTAACCGCACTTCACGCGCAAAAATATATCACTTACCGAGATCTGCTTCGGCAGAGTGCCACACCCAGTAATGGGTAGAAGGCAAGATGATATATTTATATGTATGTTATATATTATTTATTTTATTTAGCTTCAAGCTAGTTACAATATAACTACATTTATATAAGTAGAATAACATTAATAATGTATAAAGATTTCATAGTAATTAATACAAATAAAGAAAAAAAAGAACAATTACTCAAAGATAAAATATTTCATTCCCTTTGCACTACATTTTATCTACAGTCATAATGTCGTGTTTTAATGATACCTGTGGCTCTCCCTCCCCTAACATCTTTGAGGGCCTTGACTTGACGGCTGGTAACCATATTACACGCGCTTAAATACATCACTTACCGAAATCTGCTACGGTAGAGTGCCACACCCAATAATAGATAAAACACGTGATAATATATTTATTTATATTTTATTTCCAAATACAGTTTCTTAATAAATAACTTCGTTTTTATCTCGTAACAGGATCATTAGCAGTTTTATTTATATACACTGCGTCTGATACAAGCTTTTAAAAATTAATCATTACAGTAAATTAGGTGTCCCCGTTCAAAGCAAGTACCATACATTACCATTATATATACGGGATGTTGCGAAACTACAAAATTCCGTTCCACTACGCTCGATTTTGTTTTTACCCAAACGCTTTGTATTCTTTTTTGTTTCATGGCCTGCCGTGATTAATTACTCTCTGATAGTACTTTTTATACATTTTTAGTTTACAACTTCCATTAATAAACCCGATACAATGGAACAAAACTAAAAGAAAAAGATAGAAAAGAGTCACTAGATTTTCTCTTGAAAATCACTACATTCCCGTGCAATTTCAGCAGCCGGGCCAATCATCAGGGATTTACATCCAATCACGACGTTTTAGTAGCTTACCCCTGGCGGTTGACACCCCTCCAGAAGAGGGTGAGAGGCATCAGATAGTTATTTTATGTTCATTCATGCGTAGCTTGATCGCATCAAACTTGATTTCAATCTAACACTTGCGATTTCTTTTTAAGAGGTTTTACACGCTCGCTAAAAAGGATCTTCAGTTAGGCGTACGTACACTCAGAAGGAAAATTAACTTTTGATTGAATGGAGAAATTGTTCTTTGAACTGTAGATAATTTTAGAAATTATTAACCGTGAAATTACAAAAACAAACTTCGTGTTTAGTTTGCGAAATAAAAATGTGACAATTCGACGAGATAAAGATAAAAGTAAATAAATAAATTTATCATTACGCCTTCTACCCATTACTGGGTGTGGCACTCTACCGAAGCAGATCTCGGTAAGTGATATATTTTGCGCGTGAAGTGCGGTTACCAGTCGTCAAATCACGGCTCCCAAAGATGTTAGTGGAGGAGCCACAGGGGTAGCTTTTTGAAATTATGAAAATTGTTTGTCGCCTGTGGGAATCGAACCAGGGACCTCAGGATCCACAGGCCGACTTCATACCACTGAGCTAGCCACCCCATAAAATTTATAAAATAAATAAATATAAATAAATATACCATCACGCCTTTTACCCATTACTGAGTGTGGTACAATCATTCAAAATGTTTAAATTTTTTGATATGAATTGTACTGACAGCAGACTACGTATCCAAGGTTACAACAAAAATAAAGCTACATTCACAAATCGAAATTAGTTTTTGTTTTATGCTTTATGTTTTAGTGTGTTTTTAGGTGGCATTCACAAATAGTTTTGCTTTTGTTGATTTTAGTTAGTAGTGACATCTATCATAAATTTTAGAAGATCGGCTATACTTCGAAAATCGGTAATACAGTAAATGCAACTGTCAAATGTGTTAGGTTACACATGCTGTCATATGTTGTTTGTTTACTTTCGTATTTTTTGGAAGAGCAAGCTAAATATTTACATAATAAGAAAGTAGGTATTAATTTATTTTCATTCATTTTGACACTCGAATAAAAACAAACTTAGGTTATCATCAATACGAAGGATGATAGAAAGAGACAAGTATATATCACTACATCATTCTACGCTTCGTGCTATTGGTCTATTCCTAAGTATAAAACGTAAAACTAAAACATAAGTTTGGAGTTTGCAAACTTTTGTGTTAAAACCAAAACTAAATACTGATTTGTGAATGGCTGCATAAGATAACATGTCTATAAGGTTATTAAAACAAAATTGGAAAACATAAAACAAAAACTAATTTCGATTTGTGAATGTAGCTTTACAGTCAGGTAAAATCTTTACCAGACTCTATTGTCCTTTACTAGACTGTTATTTTAGTTGTAGCCTTGGATACCTACATTACTTGACTATTTTTATAAAAACCTACTTTCCATACTAATATTGGTCAGGAAAGTAGACACTTTCTAGCTGGTTTCAAAAAATAATATTTTTTTTATATTGGCAGTTTTTTAAAATAAAATAAATAAATATATCATCACGCCTTTCATCCATTGCTGAGTGTGGCACTCTGCCGAAGCAGATCTCGGTAAGTGATATATTTATGCGCGTAAAGTGCGCCTACCGGCCGTCAAATCACGCCTCCCCCAAAGCTGTTAGTGGTGGGGAGCTACAGGGGTACATTTTAATTGGTGAAAATGTTTATCGACTGTGGGGGTTGTCATTAACTTATCGATCATGAACTGACAATTTTGTTATCAATAAGAACTTTGTGCTTTGGGCAACGTACTACCCCACCTGATGCAAAAAGCAAATTGTTCACTTTTATTTTCAGTGTTTTAAAGACTGAAATTGAAACTGTAAATGTTCATTTACACGTTATTCTTCTTCAATGTTCTTCAATGACAAAATTGGATTTGATGGGGCAAAATGAAAGTAGTTTACCAAGTTATTGTATGAATATTTGTAACTGTCGTGTCCGGTTTTTTCGTTATTTGTTAAGACGGGGTAAAGCATTTTTCACCGGAACAGAACAGAGGAGGCATTTATCAAATACAGCATTTTGGTCCGACCCGGGGATGGTAGGCAGTTTCTTTCTTTCTGACATGATTAAATTCATGCAATTACAACTCAAACAAGGAAATGTCTTACGAAATATAAAATCTATCTTGATATTTTCTCAAATGTTACAGACTTAAAATTATGATGGATTTCTTTCAGTTTTCCGTATAATCAGCAATTGTAAGTGAGTGGATTAAACCGAGGAAAACTTACGTTTATTCTTATATTAATTAATAAGAAAGAGGTTGTGCCACTAGCAAAATATATAAATAAATAAATATATCATCACGCCTTTTACCTATTACTGGGTGTGGCACTCTACCGAAGCAGATCTCGGTAAGTGATATATTTATGCGCGTAAAGTGCGGTTACCAGCCATCAAATCATGGCGCCCAAAAATGTTAGTGGTGGGGGAGCCACAGGGGTAATTTTAAATCGGTGAAAATGTTTTGTCGACTGTGGGGATTGAACCAGGATTCTTTGGATCCACAGGTCGACTTACTACCACTCTGTCATTACCCCAACATATATTGAGATGTCTAATTAAATGTATTAAAATGGCAACGTTTTTATTAATGAAATATGTAGTTCTGGACGGGTCTGTATTGCAGCGCTAATGTCGGTTATTAGTTTATGACATTTAATTAAAGCACTAATTATAATTTCACAATACACAAGTAATTTTAAAATGAATTAATTCCCAATTCAAAATTAATTGTAAATACATAAGCCCTAATTTATCGTTTATGAACTAATAACCGAAATTAGCTGCAATACAAACTCGCCCGGAACTACAAATGTCATTGATAAAGTAATAAAATAAATCAATGAGGAGTCAATCTACCAAAACCTAAGCATCATTCATACATGAGGGCAACCCCGAACACCTTTTCTACTCAAGGCCGCCAGGTCACTACAGCCTTCAGCGCTGCTACCGTGGGCAACCACAGAACTATCTGTGGCCACTACAGCACCCGGCTGCTGCCGTTGGCAGCTACAGAACTATCAGTAGACTACAGTTCACGGGACTGCTCCGTTGGTGACCCCGTACGCCTGAAGGCTACCCGAAGGCCAGCCAGGTCACTACAGCCTTCAGCGCTGCTATCGTGGGCAACCACAGAACTATCTGTGGCCACTACAGCACCCGGCTGCTGCCGTTGGCAACTACAGAACTATCTGTAGCCACTACAGTCCGCTATTCAACACATCATCCCCGTGATGGACAGACTGCTAGCAGTGCTATGCACCCCAACTCAATCACACTCTCTCATACGTGCTCTAGATTAACTGACTCACCTCGCTAATGTAATCGGCGCAACACTAACCAAACACTATCCACCGCGACTTGGTCACTACCAACTTAACTGTCGCGCTACAACTTTACTCCTCAACCGATGAACAGAAACTAACGCAAGAAATCTGTTTACTGTGTAAGATCGGTCTAACTCCTTACATAAACCTTTATTATAAATTAATATAATACGAACTGATAACATAACGACGAATTAATTACTAACTTATGTAAAAATTATTAAATTAAAACTAACGTTTTGTGACAGATGTGAGTACAAAAAAACAATTTATATAATAACATAAGTTATTCTTAAAAAATAACTAACGACTTCTAAATATGTACGATTCTGCACCACCACAAAACAAAATTAAACCGCAATGTCAAAATCTCAATGTCAGAGTCACACCCTCCGTCGCATTGTGAGTGACATCGTCTACGAGGAGCATTGTTCGTTGAAGTGGTCGAGAAACAGCAGTGTCTGCGGCAAGGCAGAGCAGTATTGATTGTCGCTGCTGTATGCATGTAATTCTTTCCATCACGTAGCCATTGAACACTCTGCAAGCCCTCTAGACTCGAGTCTGTTATTGGTTGATTGCTAATTGAAGTGGTTAATGGATGTGTTGTTTATTGAGAGAGGCATTCGTAATTTACGCTGATGCTGTTGCTGTTTCACTGTGTTTGCTTTACGCATAATGTCCTCATGATGATGAGTCTTTGACTATGTGATTGGCAATGATGCTTGGGTGAAGGAAATTAGTTCTGTAGGAAATTGTAATGGTGATAGGGGTTTAAAATTGAGGTGATTGGTAGTTGAAGTGGGTTGAGGATGTGGGGTGTATGTTGAATGGAAGATTGGTGAAATTGAGGGTGAAAGATTGCGGATTAAAAAACAACCGCTAAGTCAAGGAAAAACACTTTGCTGGCGTATTATGTATACTATTTTTTTCTGAAACCGTTTAATTTAATCAATAATTAATCATATTTTATGGGGTATGTAGCTCAGTGGTATCGAGTCGGCCTGTGGATCCTGAGAATCCTAGTTCGATTCCCACAGGCGACATTTTCACGGCTGATAACCACACTTCACGCGCATAAATATATCACTTACCGAGATCTGCCTCGGTAGAGTGCCATACCCAGTAATGGGTAAAAGGCGTGATGATATATTTATTTATTTTATTTTATTAATTAAATAATTTAATATGTGTTAGTGTTTTATTAGGTATATAAAACACGCAAGAAAAATTTAAACACGAGACCGAAGGTCGACTGTTTCAAGTGTTTTATATACTAATAAAACACAAGTATAATACAAAATTTTATCCACAATTCATAATTATAGGTATCGAAGAAAATTGGCCGTAACGTTTAACGTTGATTCAGTTATAAACATATACAGTTTCTCAAAATACGGTAGATCATGAAGTTGTTGCTAAGTAACAAGTTGTTTACAGTGTTTTATGGAATATAAAACACTCGTGTTTTATAAGCCATATAATTCAACTGAAGTCAGTGGTCAGTGTAATATATATGAGTTGTGAATAAATATTTTTATATGAATTGTATTGACAACAAACTACGTATCCAAGGTTACAGCAAAAAAAAAACAGTCGGGTAAAAAACAAAACAGTCAGGTAAAATCTTTACCAGACTGTTATTTTTGTTGTAACCTTGAATACGTACTTTACTTGACTGTTTTGATAAAAATATACTTTTCATATTAAAATTGGCCAGGATAGTAGGCACTTTCTTGTCAGTTTCAGGAAAAAGTATTTTTCTTTAAAATAAATTAATAATGTATGTATGTATATATGTAAAACTGTTAAGTTCTAAAAAACCTTTCCTTGAAAATATTTATATATGGATGAAGTAATCAGCTTAAACCAAATTTACTACTTTGCTAATTTAATCTATTTTTTGTTTTTAAAATTGTAACAAAATCTCGTTATAAAATTAAGTATAACAAAAGACAAACTGCGAACAAACAACTAGGGATTATAATCAAAGCAGGCAGGGAACAAAAAAATAAAAATAAAAAAATATATATCAAGTTACACAACGCAACCAGATGCAAGACCAGAAAACTGAAACAAAACACAACAACGTTCGTATATCATTATCAGCCACATTGCTCACTTTTTGTGTACGAATACCAAAATATTTATTTATTAAATAGATTATCACAGTAAATATGATATTGATTGTATGTAATAGTTATTCCAACAGTGAGGTCGTTTATAGAAAAATATTATCACATGTTTATTTGTCACCAAATATAGTTTAGGTTGGAACAATAAGTACTATTTATAAATAAATAATACAACTTATTTAACTAACTACACTGTTTTGTACAATACAAGTCATTCAGTTTTGCGTGATATATTATAATCAATTTCTTTTTCTACTAACATTATTTTTAATTGCAGGGCAATATCTGCTAGATAAAAAAAAATTAAGGGATGCATAGTTAATTTATTTTATGCACAACCAGGCGGAAATTCATGTGTTTTAGCCCTAAAAACCAGGCTTAAATACTTGTTTTTGGCCTTAGGGCCATAAAAAAATCATTCCTATGGATACATAAATAAAATGACAATTTTTGTTTATTACTTGATTTTACAAAATGTCATTTTGACATATAACCTATGTACATATTTTAGTCTTTTGAACATATAATCAAATGTTATTTTGTTGTGCATAAAATATTGTATGTACCACGGGTGAAATTAGCGTTTCTGACCCTGAGCATGTTATTAGCCCTCGGTGTTTTGCGCCTCGTACTAATAATCATGCCACGGGCCAGAAAGGTCTGTTTTCACCCTTGACACATAAATAACTATATTTTCTTCATTACATTGAACATAAGTGAATAGAATTTAAAATTTTACCCATTTAGAACTGCAATCGTGATCATAATTTTTATTTTTTTGATAATCTGCATAACAGGAATTTCTTCCTATAGTTAATACTGAAGGGCCCTAGATACTAAAGTTATTTTAATATTCATTAAGCGATGGTTAAGTAGAAACAAATTTGACGTTTATAAAATGGTGCTTTCTACCCAGTATTGGGTGCAGCACTTTGCCGTAGCAGATCTTGGTATGTAATATATTTTGTGCGTGAAGTGCGAATACCGCTTGTCAAATCACGGTCCACAAAGATATTACTGGAGGGGAGGTGTTGCTTTGTCCTGTAGGAGAAATGTCAGAGTTATTATTGAGTCTTTTTGGTGAAACAGGAATTGAATAGTTTTTATAAATTGGCAAATTTATTTGCTCTAAAACTATTTGAACTTTATTGTATTTTATTAACAAATTAATAATTTAAATTAAATAAATAAATAAATATATAATCACGCCTTTTACCCATTACTAGGGATGGCACTCTGCCGAAGCAGAACTCGGTAAGTGATATATTTATGCGCGTGAATAGCGGTTACCAGCCATCAAATCACGGCCCCCAAAGATGTTAATAGCCACAGGGGTAATTTTATTTTGGTGAAAATTGTTTGTCGGCTGCGCGAATCGAACCGAGATTCTCAAATCCACAGGCCGACTCGATACCACAGAGCCACCTACCACATAAAATATAAATGTAGAATTGAATTCTCCACAACTTTTATTTGAATCATTTTCAGGGAAGCATTGGTATTGGGAAATTTATTTCCCATATGTATTATCACCCTGTCTATATAAAAATGATAAATGATCTATATGTGGGTACACTGTCTGCTTTGTGTATTCCATTTGAACTGTAAGTTAGTGTTTGATTTCCTTTTATAATCTTGTACATGTTTCATGTTCTCCGTGAGTGAATAGAGGCACTAGAGCAGTGAATGTAAAGAGCGTCGTCGTGAGAAAAAGTGAAAAATGTGTGGCGCCTGTCTTGCGCGCCGCGCCATCCACTCAACGTGGCTTAGCAACAAATAGACACAGGCGCGTTTGTCTCGCCCACCGAATTATTTACGACATATTTGTACATGAGCACACACTTATGTTTTAATAATGAAAGCTGTTTGTTCAATGAGAATGACGGAGCGCCCGGTCAAGGCCCCGCTTGGCCCCCAGCCTCACTAACAACACTTCATTCGATTCGCTACTATTTACATCAGGCAACACTTCTTTGTGTTAGGATTACTATTTATAGATTTTACGCAGACTTGTTAATGTTCGACAAATTAATGTGACACTATAAATATTATTATTATTATTGAGTGGCTAGCTCAGTGGTATGAAGTCGGCCTGTGGATCCTGAGAACCCTGGTACCCTAGATTCGATTCCCACAGGCGACAAACAATTTTCATAATTTCAAAAGCTATCCCTGTGGCTCCTCCACCACTAACATCTTTTGAGGCCGTGATTTGACGACTGGTAACCGCACTTCACGCGCAAAATATATCACTTACCGAGATCTGCTTCGGCAGAGTGCCACACCCAGTAATGGGTAGAAGGCGTGATGATATATATATATTTTTTTTATTTATATCAATATTTCTTACTTATGTTACACTCTGTATAGTTTTAAACAATTGACGGTTTTTTAAAAATATTGTACCGTGTAAAGCTGCCTTAACAAATAAATAAATCACACCATAAAAGTATATACTGTCATTCCTATTACAGAAGTAGATGAAAAAACTCAGTATGCTTTGCCCGTATTTCATCATTTCTCTTGTGGGGCGCGTGCGTTAATTACCGGCCCAACGAACGCCCTACCGTTGTGTCCATGTGTGAAGAAAGCATTTCTCGACGGCGGTCACGTCTAGAAATAGCTAGAGGCGGCGGTGACGGCGTGGCAGAATTCCCCGCCGCCTATAGGGAACTATTTTCGCGCGACGATTTTTTCTTTCATTGCATTTCACGCGTTTGGTTTTCTGTGGTTCTGCGCCAGGATATAAGCGCTATTTGGCGATATTTTTTCAAAGAAATTCCGAGTCATTTGTTATTTTTAATCGCGTAGTTATTTTTATCCGATATTCGTCATTTGTTTGCCATGTTTTGATTGGGAATTTCTAACAAAAGTATTTTTGCGAACCGCGTACTTGACTTCTTTATAACAAAGGCGGTTAAGGTGAAATATGCGTCTACATAATTGAATACAGTATACAGAAACAAGATAAATATAATTGTTATTTAACATATTTTATATTGTACAAAGTATTGAAGTAAAAGGTTGAAAGTATTGTAATTTAAGGTGGTTCTATCATGACAGTCTCATACAAAAGTATACGTGACCTAAAAAGTTTACAAAAATAATTATTACATTTTTGTATGGTATAGGTTATTAACAGAATTAATATTTCGCTGCAAATATCGTATAATTAATAATAACATTGAATATATTAAATAAAACTAAATTTCAGTAACATACCAAAATTTTTGGAAGTGAATGTTTCATGCCAACCAATAGCAGTGTAAGATTTTACACAGCAGAAGCTATGACAACAAGGTTATTATCGATACATCCTGTTGACAGTTCATAAGAAAAATGAGAAAAATGCACCAAAGCAATTATTATCAACTCTAACAACAAATAAATAAATATAAAATGCTGTAATATTTTTTTTTGTATTAAATTAATATATTTTACTGATCGAAATAATAACATTCATAGTTCTTGCTTTGTTATTCGTGCGACCATCTCTGTCTAGTGTCTACCTGTGCTGTGCAACGTTGCCAAGCATTTCTGACAGTTCTATTGATTATCATAGAATATCCAACTTTCATCGCCAATTTCTTTGAAACTAATCCGGTAAGGCATGGATTTCTTAATTCTCATACCTTTATCTTTACATGTTGTACTGTGTGTAAGTTTTTTGTTAAAACATAACTACAGTATAAGAATTTATTATGCAGTAAGCTGCCTCGCGAGGTACAGTTCCTATAACGCCAATGCATTTTTGATCGACTTTGGTCGACTTTAACTTTAGATTACTCAGCACAACAACGGTAAACTTAAAAAAAAAAAAATGCATACTAGTGTAGAAACACATGAAAAATAACATATTTACATTTCATTATAATCCGGGTTAAACGCTTCCATGATAGTACCACCTTAAAGACATTAAATATGGTGTAATGGTTCAGTGGTATCAAGTCGGCCTGTAGATCCTAAGAACCCTAGTTCGATCCCCATAGGCGGCAAAACGTTTTTACCAATTTCAAATTACCGCTGTGGCTCCTCCACCACTAACATCTTTGGGGGCCGTGAATTGACGGCACTTCACGCGCATAAATATATCACTTATCGAGATCTGCTTTGGCAGAGTGCCAACTTTAATATTTACTTACTTGTCTACTGTGAAAAGTAAGAAAATATTACATATCAAGTCCTGTTTATCTTGATAACAATTTGAGAGCTGTCTATTTTGAAACCTATTTTTCATTTCCTTCCATTTGTGCAAGTATTGTAAAAATTAGCTTACTAACCTCGAACTGTAAATGATTTTTTTAGATCGCGAATGTTTAGAAAATTTCGACCCTTCGATTTCCAAAACTACATTATTGACCTAAAAATTGTCACTTTCAGTTCATGCTACGTAATATACTATTAGTTTTTTATTCGAAAGAGTATTTTTGTTTCTCTATTCAAACATTTTATACCTCAATTTCAAAATTTATTGAATTTCATTGTCAACTTACTGAACAATAGCATTCATCAAATATTTATTATTTATTTGAACTTTATATTTTAGTTTATAACAAAAAAAAGTTTTATTCCCAAATGCGATGAAGTTACCAAGGACGTGTCACATGAAAAAAGAGAATATGCTTGACAGTTCAATTTAATAGTTATATATTAAGGGAAGAAAGTGAGGCATTTCTTCCTGAAGGTGCCATTTCATTTCTCAGAGCAGTGAAAAACATTATTTTCAAACGTTTGATAGTCGATAATATTCTCAGTAATAATATAACAAGAGAATGAGAATAAATTGAAAATAATTTGACAGATCTTTCGAAAACTTGTTGCCAGGCAATAGTCACGAAAGCCCGAAGGGCTTGAGTGGCTATTGTCAAATGGCAACAAGTTTGAGAAAGATACTGGAGAATTATTTTCTAATTTATTGAATTCTCGAGTTATATTTAATTAGATTATTTTTTGGCTTAGCTGTTGAGGTCGATTCATCCAACTTAAAATATTTTGAACTGGGTTCATATCGATTGATTACTTATTAATGTATTCTTGGGTCGATTAATCCAACTTAAAATATTTTGAACTGGGTCCATATCGATTGATTCCTTATTAATGTATTCTTGGGTCGATTCATCCAACTTAAAATATTTTGAACTGGGTCCATATCGATTGATTATTTATTAATGTATTCTTGGAAGTTGTTTCCAAAATTTGTTGGTGTACTTCTGTATCTAAAATGGAACTAAATCGATTTTTTCCACACATTTTACTTGACGCGTTGATAGTTTTAAATAATTATTTGACAATTACCTATCATTTGTCACAAACAAAAAAGCACCTACAGAGATTATTCCCGGGAATAATCCCAAGAGCTTTATTCTCAGTATAATAATGACAGGATTGGTTAAAGCGCAGACACGTTACATATAATGCAGCATTTTATTGATTTTGAGAATCGTCAAAAAATAATTACTAGAAAATATCTTGCTGTTTGCTGTGTCGACCTGTACTTGTTTTTAATTAATTTTCCACTCAGAAAAAGGTTTCGTTTGTGGCGAGGAAACTAATCAGCATTTGTTATTTGAGTGTACAGTACAGCACACTATATATCAAAATATCTATCTCTTAACAAGACTTATTTACGAGTTTCATTATTTCTTGTTTCAATTTACTCTTAATGCCTCTTATTTCGTGTTATCAGAGAATTTATTTCTAAAATTTCCTTTATTAACCACATTTATTTTCTTTGTTTGTTGCAGGTACGTGCACCACCGACCCGGAGAAAACCAACGGTAAGCGATCTAAAATTTGTTACTCTAAAATATCCGCATCTAAAATTTTCGGTTCTAAAATTATTATCTACTGAAAGATGAATCTATTTAGCGCGTGATAAACGTGAGCCGCGATTTGTGAACGGGCAGATATCGCATGAGGTACGTGAGGGCGTGTGCGTGACGTGACGCAAAGATTAATTATTATTAATTAAGCTACGAAATCACAAGCTTGCAAATTTCTTCTGGTAATTTCCTTGCAATCTGAGACGTGCTGATAGTGCCATGCATGAGTGGCCCCACCTAATAAAATTAGCCTCGACGCCAATGCATTCATCAATCCTTAAGTCTGTGGGAGTCAGAATCTTATTAGCTTTCTGGTACCATCATTAACAGCCCCGATTCTCAATAAAGTTTTAGTTAATCCTGAATTGTGGATTAGCTAATATTATCTACACATCATTTGCCCTATTTTTTTTATACATAACCGGACTGAAATTAATGAGTTTTAGTCCTAAAAAGCAGGCTTAAACACTTCTTTTTAGCCCTAGGACCATAAAAAAATCATTCCTATGTATACATAAATAAAATGACAATTTTAGTTTATTGTGAATACTTGATTTTTCAAAACGTCATTTTGACATATAACCTATGTATATAGTTTAATCTTTTGAACATATAATTAAATATTATTTTGTTGTGCATAAAATATTGTATGTACCACGCGTGAAATTAGCGTTTCTGACCCTGAGCATGTTATTAGCCCTCGCCTCTTTGCCTATTTTCACCCTTGGTACATAAATAACTATTTTAGCGAAAAATTTCTATAATACTAAAATCTCAAGTATCTTACTAAATACTACAATTAATTTTCAACATTTTTAACTAAACTTAACATCAAATATACTTTAGACATAAACAGCCTAATTTTCAAAAGAGTTTTAGGTAGAATCTAGCTAATCCTGAATTTTAGATTTGTCAAAATAAGTTCAACCATATTCCCAAAAAACGTTCAATAAACTTTAATATAATCGTGTTACCATTTTTGGAAAGTGAATTGAATTAACTTTTTTAAATCGGACTAGCAAAAGGTTAGCTAATCCAAAATTCAGGATTAGCTAGAACTTCTTTGAGAATCTGACTGAAAATGTATAGCAGTGTTATAGCAATTTTTTTTTACAAAAAGCTAATTAAATCCATAAGTGGACTATCAGGATTATTGTTTCGTAGGTAGTTAATTATTATTTAAAACAAACTTTATTATTACACAGTTTTGAATAAAACGGAAAAGTTTTATTTAATACAGAAATGTTTACTTCCTCTTTCAATGACTGTCATTCCAAAATGTATATTTTGATTAACTTCAAATTTTATTTGTGTATTAACAACATACTAGTGTATATCTCAGTCAAATTTCATTTTATTCTCTTGCATATTACACGAGAAATAAAACTGCAAAATAAAAATTCAAACAAAAAAATAAAATTAGGACCAACCGGAATTAGTACGCCACGGATCATGAACTGTAAGTGACAGTTTTTAGGTCAAGAATGTAGTTTAGGAAATCTAGGCCCGGAGGATCGAGATTTCCTAAACATTCGCGACCTAAAAATATCACTTACAGTTCGAGGTTACTAAGCTATTTTTTACAATACTTGCACAAATAGAACGAAAAGAAAAATAGGTCAGCTGTCAAATTATAGTCAAGATAAACAGGACCTTGATATGTAATATTTACTTACAGTTCATGGTGGACAGTAAATAAATATTAAAATCATCATATAAGCATGGAAACCACTGTGCAATAAAAGTTGCACTTACTGTGGAAAGGTAATAATGGACGTAGGCTCAAGTTGTAGCTAATTTAATGAAGATTACATTGATAACGTTTCAGTCAAGGTTATGGCCATCTTCAAATCTTGACTACACAGCAAGATGGAATGATGTATCTTCTACATTGTAGTAAGAAGATTCTTCTATTTTTTGAACAACAACTTTTCTTAATAACTTACAATTTACAAACAATTACAACTCACACACAACCAGGCAGATATCCAACTCCTAATGGATTTCTCCAATAACATTAAGAAAAGTTGTTCAAAAATAGAAGAATTACTACAATGTAGAAGACACAACATCATTCCATTTTGCTGTGTAGTCAAGACCTGAAGATGGCCATAACCTTGGCTGAAACGTTGTCAATGTAATCTTCATTAAATTAGCTACAGCTTAAGTCTATGTCCATTATTACCATTCCATATTACACTTGGCTTATTAAAACATTCTACTTGCACTTACTGTGTTTAAATTTTGTCATTAATAGGTAACTTACAGTACAAGTATTGTAACAAAAATATTTTAGAATCTTTGTGGTTATTATAAATATATACATGTTATAGAAAATATTACAAAATATATAATTAATTGTTAAAATCTGGCATAAAAATGTTAATTACAGTGTAGGAATAAATACTTTCACTTCTGGTACAATTACATGATCTACTTAAATAATAATAATCCAACAAACTAAACTTCATTTGAATTCGATGAAGTTATGAATTCCCTCAAAGAACGTAATGAATAGTTGACTCACAACTTAACGTAGCCGTAGCGCAAGACATAATGCGACAAAGTTATAATGAACATAACATATTAATATATGCGCATAGGTGATCAGACTCACGCCTTTGCATTCTGTATTCAAATACAAACAAAAGGGAGAAGAATTCTTACGTATTACGTACAAATATTCAAGCAGTTGTTTTTCTCTCATTATCATTCTGAACAAGTGAATGCCGCGTGCAGTGATAATCCGAAGCAAAGGAACTGGTTAAAAATGAACGCTGATGTCTGTACATCTTGAATAATTGATTTTAGAGCTGTCTGCTTTAGACCTCATACATTATTCTCCATTACAGATAAATCCACTTTATATTTTGTAGACCGTTTTTTGTGCAAATATTATTTCGGAGCGGTTTTTGTATAGATTCTACTATCTTTATCAAACATTATTCGTTATTTATAAGATGAATCTGCTTCAAAATATTGCGTCGGATAATGGAACAGTCGTGATTCTTTGGATAGAACATTCACCTCACAAACAAGAGTTCGTAAGTTCAAATATTGCAGACTTCAACAGTCGCCTACGTTTATACAGGGTGTTCAATTTAATTGTGCCACCATTGCTATCTCGAGAACTATCAGTGCTACAAAGATAGTTAAATTAACAAAGAACTACCATTTTGCAAGACTATTAAAATATAATTTAAAAAAAAATTCGACCACGATTCTCTAAATTATTTTAAGTGAGAACATTTTTGTTCAGAAATTAATTTGATTCTTACGTTAAACGAATTGACTTGTAAGCAATTTTTTAGCGGTTTTAAATTCATCTTCATATCTCGTTTGGTTTTTAAGATAAAGTCGAAGGGAAAGTCGAAAATCTGAGGTGTTAAAAAAGGCCATATCTCAAAAACTAAGCAAGATATGAAGATGCGCTCAACGGCATTGAATTCCTCGTGTCCGAATTGACTTATAAGTAAATTTTTAGCAATTTTTATTTTTTGAAAATTTCTTAAGGGGTACCCCTTTGATTTTTTTCGATTTTAGGCTATTTTCAGATTGTTTGCTATAAAATTCTTCCTCGTACGAATATTGTAACGAAAATTTACATACATATGTATTTTGGCCCGCTGAATTCAATCGTAAAGTCCCCAAGTACATAATGTCTTCTGGTTTTTAAGATATTCTTAAAAAATTGTTATCTAAGAAAATTTTGGTGAAATTTTTTTCAAATATAAAAATTGCTGAAAATTTCTTTAAAAGTTAATCAAAGCACGAGAAATTCAATGCCGTTAAGCGCATCTTCATATTTTGTTCAGTTTTTGAGATATAGCCTCGGGAAAGTCGAAAATCTGACATGTTGAAATTTTTAAAAAGTTCTACTCTTTCGGAGGCTATATCTCAAAAATTAAACAAGATATGAAAATGCGCTCAACGGCATTGAATTCCTCGCGTCCGAATTAACCTATTAGCAAATTTTTAGCGATTTTTATTTTTTGAAAATTTCTTAAGGCGTACCCCTTCATTTTTTTCGATATTAGGCCAATTTCAGACTCTATGCTTTAAAGTTCTTTCTCGTACGAATATTGCAACTAAAGAGAAATAAAATTAGTATTTTAGTTGAGCAGACTAAAGTAATTAATTAATTAATTATAAATATTTGCTACATTCATAAATAGCTAAAAGGCGTAATAATATACGTATTTAGTTTTTGTAAAAAATATAAGTTCGCTTTGTAGAGCTTGCCAATTTTTTTCATGAATGCTGAACTGTAGAAAAAATCACTTTCTTGTTTGTGTTCATTTCATTATTAAATTTAAGGGCCAGTTTTTCAATCGGCGATTAATGTTAATCATGATTAAATAATAATAGAAACTATGGTTACCATTATTATTTAATCATGATTAACGTTAATCGACGATTGAAAAACTGGCCCTAAGTGTGATCCATTGTCAAAACAATTTTATATTTACTATGATAACACCCAAAACATATATTCCTTGAACATGTGATAAAAATATATTCTGTAATCAATCATACACATTGGTAAAATAATTCAGAGAAAATTCATTTGGCACTTTAGAAAATTGTTTTCGCAAAATTTGAAAGAAAGTTATTTAAAAACAAAATACTTCTTGCATACCAAAACCATAATTACATGTTCGTAATTACATAAAACCAGAAGCCAGTTTTCTATATTTAAAACCAATTTAAATAATTTCATTAAAACAGGATACTGTTATGCGTTTCAATTACAGACCTATTAACAACAAAAAGTAACAGACTATAATAATACTACTCTACAGGAAACTTAACAATCTTCGTTTAAAATAATCATCATTGGAACATTCACATTATAGTGATGTTGATGGTTGCAATATTGTTAGGTTGGCAATATTGCGTACCTATTTCCGGTTGATCGTAGACGGTGACTGTCCCGGGAAAATCTGCTTACCAGAACATTCTAAAAAAAAATATATATATCATCACGCCTTCTACCCATTACTGGGTGTGGCACTCTGCTGAAGCAGATCTCGGTAAGTGATATATTTTGCGCGTGAAGTGCGGTTACCAGTCGTCAAATCACGGCCCCCAAACATGTTAGTGGTGGAGGAGCCACAGGGATAGCTTTTTCAAATTATGAAAATTTGTCACCTCTGGGAATCGAACCAGGGACCTCTGGATCCACAGGCCGACTTCATACCACTGAGCTAGCCATCCCATACCAGAACATTCTAATTTATAATAATGCCTTTTAGTTTCATTTGTTAGATTAGAGGTTTTCAAACTGTGGATTGCTACCCCTTTAGGGGTTGCGAGGATATTGGAAGTTGGTCGTCGAATGCTATTTGTACATTTTAAAATACTCCATTTGTGGAGTTGGTGGCACAGTGGTATTGTGTCGGCTTGTGGATCCTTAGAACCCTGGTTCGATTCCCACTGTCGACAAACATTTTCACTACATTTATAGGATGCGGACACTCACGTGACACTGTGACGTTTTTGTGACGTAAAGATCACTGCGCCACCTTCAAAATGAACTATATTTTTTTGGGACGAGATTTGAAGAAAACCTGTTATTTTCAAATCTCGTCTCAAAAAATAGTTCATTTTGTAGGTGGCGCAGTGATCTTTTACTAGAACAGCTGATTTACGTCACAAAAACGTCCTAGTGTCACGTGAGTGCCCGCATCGTATACTATTCTTGTGGCGCCTCCACTAACATCTTTTGGGGGCGTGATTTTAAGGCTAGTAACTGCACTTCGCGCGCAAAAATATATAACTTACTGAGATCGGCTTCGGTAGAATGCCACACTCAGCAATGGGTAAAAGGCGTGATGATATATTTATATTTATTTTAGTTATAAACAAAATAAAAATTAGTAATCTAAATATAATGAGGGGGTGATCGTGAAACTTTATTTTTTGTCCTCGCATTTATAAAGTCATTATTAAACTATATGCAAAAAAGGGTCTAGAATTCCAATACTGCCAACAGTGAACGCTGAAGGGTGAACAGTGTGACCAACAGTAAAGTATGAAATTCCCCTACAATGAGAAGTCACCCCAAATTACGTGGAAACTTTATCTCTTGTAACAGGCGCGTCTTGTACGTTCTAACGTTATTGCGCTTTTATACTCTAAGCTATAACTAACTATGATAGTTTGATAGTTTCATAAAACATCACTTACGAACATATTACCTCCGTCATCTTTATATAATGTCTGATTTTACATCAGAACTTTGACAAGAGTTAGAGACGCGAGGGTGAGAATTTGCGTTTCTGAAATATTTTAGGAAACTTACGGTATGATAAATATACTCGTATGTAGTTCTACATATTCTGCAATTGCAGATCTCTCATTTAACATTGTATTTTATTTTTGTTACACGTTTAAGAATTATAGAGAAAAATACTTTAAATTAAAGTGATTTTATTTTTATCAACTCGAACTATGGGTTTAAAAAATCTCCACAACCGACAAACAATTTTTATCACATTAAAATTATCCCTGTGGCTCTCCCTAACATCTTTGAGGGTTGGTAACGCACATAAATATATCATTTACTGAGATCTGCTATGGAAGAGTGCCACATTTGTGTACGAATATAGCAGAAAGTAAGATTTTCAGTAATAAATTAAAAATTTAGATATAAATAAATAAATAAATATAAATATATCATCACGCCTTTTACCCATTACTGGGGGTGGCACTCCGTCGAAGCAGATCTTGGTAAGTGATATATTTATGCGCGTGAAATCACGTCACCCAAAAATATTAGTGATGGGGGAGCCACAGGGATAATTTTAAATTGGTGAAAATGTTTTGTCGGCTGTGCAGATCGAACCAGGGTTCTTAGGTTTCAAAGGCCGACTCCATACCACTGTGCGATTACCCCATAAGAAATTTAGATAAGGTTTATTATTCTCTCAATAGATGTCACTTTGGTTATTACTATTATTGCCATGGATATGGCTTTACTTTCCTTCCTAGGACAGAAATTTATTTTTTCTATGGTCATGTTGAAAAGTCACAGTACCAATATTCAAAATGAGTGTAGAAAATATCTCTTTGCAACACTCAATGCGGCCTAATTCGTTTATGATGTTGTTTCCAAGACAACCATTGTTGAACAATCTTTTTTTTAAACTAATGTGAATTGTAATAATAAATGACAGACGTAAAATATCGATTTTAAGAAAGTTCATAGAAAAAATAGTATGTAATATTTTTGTGGTAACGGCAATTGCAAAGCTCGTATGATTGACAGCTGGTAACTGCACTTCCCGCGCAAAAATATATCACTTACCGAGATCTGCTTCGGCAGAGTGTCACACCCAGTAATGGCTAGAAGGCGTGATGATATATTTATAATTTATTTATTTGTATGATTATGTACTTGTTTCGTAATGAAAGCCTTACCACACTTGTGTTACAATATTCTATTCTTCTTTAGAAACCTAGGAACATGGAAATAAAAAATAACCCTTCTCTCAATTAAGGGAAGAAAATTTTATTGTTTGACAGAGTCGTCAAAAAAATGGTTTCTTTTTTATAGCTACTGAAACTTTTAAGAAGGGGCTTGTCAATATTTGTTTAGGACAACCTTAACTCTTAATACGGTCCTGATAAAGCCACAAACTCTTAAAATTCAATGCGTTACCAAGCCATTTTTATTCTCTTTCCATTTAACGTCCTCGCACATTCGATATTAAGTACCTACTAAAATGTCTTTGCGGTTTATGTGTGTATAAAAGAGTTACTTTCTTCAACCCCCCGGCCATTTTGTGTTATAAACTTCACAATACATTTTCCTATAAAATCACTAATACCAAATTTATCGCATGAAGATAAATCGTCTGACGGTGTTTATTTTTTATAAAATCAATAAGAAAGTGTTCGAGTCCCCCGTGATTGACAGGTCGGATAGAATAGGCGGTAACATTTATTTTGTGAATTATTACGCATTCCAACTCTGGATATAATTCTTCCGAGCCGCGAGCTCCACCCCTCCAGTGCCACCCACGCGGTAACACGATATAGGGGTAGATGCGGATGTAGTACCCTCGTGGCATTTGTGGACAGTTGATATGATACGACGGATGGTTGAATGAAATTGTTTTTAATGCATTTGTTTGTTTTCATACTTGACATTAATTTGATGTGACATACTATTTTAATTTATAGACTGTTTTATTGTATTTTTAAAAATATTCAAGTAAAATAAAAATAAATATTTCATTACGCCTTTTATTCATTACTGGATGTGATATTCTGTCGAGGCAGATCTCGGTAAGTGATATATTTATGCGCGTGAAGTGAAGTTACCAGACATCAAATCACGGCCCCTAAAGATGTTAGTGGTAGGGGAGCATGGTGTCTACCGACCTGGAATTCCTGGAAAACCTGGAAAAAACCTGGAATTTAAAAACTTACCTTGATATCCTTGAATATCCTTGAATTTTTATAAAATAACTGGAAAAAAATTGTTCATCGTCAAAGAGAATTTTTAATTTAAGTTTTCTTATATTTTGTAATATAATTGTTGTTTGAAAGTTCGCGGCTATTTTTTTCTTTGTGTTGCTGTACAATATCTTTTTATTTATAGATAGATTGCTGCAAATTTTGTTAGTTCTACCTGGATTTTTTTTGTAATATGTACTTTGAAATCCTTGAATCTCCCAGAATTTTATAATTTAAAATTAATAGACACCATGGGGAGCCATAGGGGTAATTTTATAAATATATGTCATCACGCCCTCTACCCATTACTAAGTGTGACACTCTTTCGAAGCAGATCTCGGTAAGTGATATATTTATGCGCGTGAAGTGCAGTTACCAGCCGTCAAATCACGGCAAGATGTTAGTGATGCGAGAGCCACAGGGGTAATTTTAATGTGATGAAAATGATTGTCGGTTGTAGGAATCGAACCAGGGTTCTCAGGATCCACAGGCCGACTAGCTACAACTGAGCCACCTACCCCATTGAAATATTTACTTAACATACATTCATTAGGTTCATCCTGAAATTAACCTAAGTCTAAAGGTGTATTCATTTACTGTTTGGATCAAATCTAACTTACACTAACTGAACCAGATCAATTGTTTATTTGATTGTTGTATTTTGCTCACTTTATTCTTGGTATTAGATTTACTTATTCGGATTCAGCTGGAAGTAATTCATTTTTTGATCTACCTAATTGGTAAACTTATTTTATAATTTAGTTTAGGAAAAAAATGCAATATTACTGTTACTATTTTCAGATTATTTCAATATGATAATCAATAATTTATTATAATTATAAATATAAATCAGTCCATGTCAGATTGTTAAACATTATTCGGTAAACAGAGTATATATTAATTGAAGGTTTTCCCATAATTTTATCTTTATTAATAAATTATCAATTATCAATATAATCAATCGCACTGACTCACTGTGTACACAAAGTGCATCATAAATAAGCAATCAAAATTGATAATAATTAAATGACAAACAATTACTGATTTTAATGTAAAAATATACTTCTGTTGTTGACATTTGAAAATCATACTTCGTCATTTAGATTTTCGCAACTTAAAACAGTCTCTACTGGAAATGAGTAAAAGATCATGATTGTATATTCAATTATTTAATTACAATAGGCATATTCCATTTGCCATTTGTATCAGATCTAACTTACATTTACTGAACCAGATCACTTATTTATATCGTTGGATTACTTCGCAGACTTTATTTCCAATACTAGAATTATAGATTCTAATTTACCTTGAAGTAATTCACCCCAATAAGTGCATCAGTTTACTTATTTCAGTTCATTTAATCATGTCTCGAATTTATCTGAACTGATTTAAGTGAATCAAGTGGCAAATGGAATACAGCTAATTAGTACAAGTTATGGGGTAGTTGGATCAGTGGTATCGAGTCGGACTGTGTATTCTGAGAACGCTGGTTCGATTCCCACAGCCGACAAAACATCTTTACCACATTAAAATTACCCCTGTTGCTGCCCCTCTACTAAAATCTTTGGGGGCGTGATTTGACGGCTGATAATTGCACTTCACGCGCATAAATATATCATTTACTGAGATCTGCTACGGAAGAATGCCACACACAGTTATGGGTAAAAGATGTGATGCTATATTTATTTTAAAATTACTCCTGTGGCTCTCTCTTCTCTAACACCTTTGAGGGCTGTAATTTGACGACACCGTGGAATGGGTAAAAAGTGTGATAAATAAATAAATATATCATCACGCCTTCTACCCAATATTGGGTGTGGCACTCTGCTGAAGCAGATCTCGGTAAGTGATATATTTTTGCGCGTGAAGTGCGGTTACCAGTCGTCAAATCACGGCCTCCAAACATGTTAGTGGTGGAGGAACTACAGGGATAGCTTTTTCAAATTATGAAAATTTGTCGCCTGTGGGAATCGAACCAGGGACCTCAGGATCCACAGGCCGACTTCATACCACTGAGCTAGCCATCCCATAGTGTGATGATATATTTATATTTTTTTTAAATTACCCCTGTGGCTCTCCCTCCTCTAACAACTTTGGGAGCAGTAATTTGACGACTGATAACCACAATTCATATGTATAAAAATATCACTTACTGAAATCTGCTATGGCAGAGTGCGACACCCAGTTGTGAGTAGAATGCGTGATATATTTATATTTTATTTATTTAATACAAGTTGATTTAACTGACAGTAAAATTCTCGTTACGGTCCTGTCCAGCAACTTCCTTCCGTCCGCTACGTCATGCCATGTAAAGACAGGAAACAAAAACTGGTCGCTCGCGCAAGAAATAACCGCCGCCACGTGCTTAGAAACACGACATGTGACGTGTCGATGGAGGGTTCGAATCCTGGACCCCTCCACTCGTTGCATACTGCTTGCGTAGGTTGCCAAGGTAACCATATGCACTCACAAGATGCGTCGACCATCGTGTTATGCATTTATATTGTGTAATTATAATGTTTCCTTTACTTTCAATTTTCATAAGAATATTACAAAGACGTTATTAGAAATGAGTGTATCTTATTTTTCTCTGTCAAACGTACGAAAATTAATTTGCAGAAAATGGAAATGGTGGAAAATTAGGTTCTTCGTATTTCCAAGTATTTTTCTTTAATATTTTTTAAGTAACATCATTATATTCGGTGTTTTTATTCTTCCGGAAAAAGAAATAATAATAGCATATATTATATTATTGGGTAGATGGCTCAGTGGTATCAAATCGGCCTGTGAATTTGAGAACCCGGGTTCGATTTCCACAACCAACAAATAGTTTTCACCACATTAGAATTACCCCTGTGGTCCTCCCTGCATTAACATCTTTGAGGGTCGTGATTTGATGCCGGTAATCACATTTCACGCGTGTAAATATATCACTTACCGATATCTGCTACTACAGAGTGCCACACTCAGTAATGGGCAAAATATATGATGATATAATGTACCAATCGTAGAACATAAATAATTTTTACAAAATTCGCAAAATTAAGTAAACATTTTTATTGCCAATTAAATTATAATTATAAACACTACAATAGCCGTAATTTCTTTATTATACAACATTAGATAAATGACTGTTTGTAGTGTCGATCAGTGGCACAAAAAATGAACACTTGAAGAACCATGATCTTAAATCTTAATTTTGCGAATTTTGAACTAGTATATTATAGTTGTATGGGATGGCTAGCTCAGTGGTATGAAGTCGGCCTGTGGATCCTGAGATCCCTGGTTCGATTCCCACAGGCGACAAATTTTCATAATTTGAAAAAGCTATCCCTGTGGCTCCTCCACCACTAACATGTTTGGGGGCCGTGATTTGACGACTGGTAACCGCACTTCACGCGCAAAATATATCACTTACCGAGATCTGCTTCAGCAGAGTGCCACACCCAGCAATGGGTAGAAGGCGTGATGATATATTTATTTATTTTATTTATTTATATTATAGTTGTATTCTATTTGGCACTTGGTTCACTTAAATCAGTTCAGATAAATTAGACAACATGACTAAATGAACTGAATTAATCAAACTGATGCATTTATTGCAATGAATTACTTAAAAGTATATTAGAATCAGTAATTCTAGTACTGAAAATAAATTCAGCGAAATAAATAAGTGATTTGGTTCAGTAAATGTAAGTTAGATCTGATCCAAATGGTAAATGGAATAAGCCTATTGACACAAATATGGTTACTAATAGTAACAGGTGTAACGGACGTTGCTAATAGCAACAAAAATTAAAGTAAAATTGTACAAAAAATATCAACTTTGCGAATAGAATCGCGTACGTGAATATTAACTTTTTTTACAGTTATGTGTACGATGCTAGTTTCATTTTTATAAATGGACTGCGAACGAAGTAAATAATATCCATTTATTTGAAGATAAAAAACAGGCTAAAAAGGGTAAAAAACCTTCCCACCAATTTGTATTGCTTTACCAAGAAACAAATTTCCATTTACCAATTTAGTAACAAAGTATGCACAATAAAAAATTAATGAAAAAAGTCATAATGTGGTCTGTGGCATCATGCATCAGCATTCCACTGGATAATCAACGCACGGCACGCGGGCACGCATGAACGCACGCACATTCCACATTTTGACAAAAAAACACGTTTGACCAGCGGCGGCGATACCGTCGGGATTCATCGATCTGCGCCCCAAAAACAATACAACCAAACACGACAACTAATGAAAAGTTCATACACATTCATCGTGTATTGCACACTTTTTAATAACGCTGGTATATAATTTAATTTAAATGTTGATAACATAATAACATACATACGAACTATCACATTGCGGCTCGGTGAGTTGGGACCCTGTACTGTTATTGGGATTAAGTTCCTGTTGTGCAGAGTACCATAAATAAAATTTTAAAAATAATTTGAATTATGCTTGTAATAGGGTCTGAAGTTATTAGTATGTTTTAAAATACGAATATTTTATAGTTGACTATTACAGTTTACAGTTAATTTAAAACGAAAGGCAATCGTATATACACAGTATGTCCCAAAAATAACGAAACTCTTTAGGTATAAAATAAAACACGCATTGTATTATGTTTGAAACTTAATATTTATTCAAAATAGGTTCCGTTTGAATCAATACACTTTTTAGAACGATTAACTAGAGCATGCATAGATTTTTTTATGCCATCTAAAGGAACGTTCTTTTACACCTGTGTCACGGCTGCTTGAATGGCTGGAATATCATCATAAAACGCTCCTTTCATGGCAATTTTCAGTTTTGGGAAAAGATAATAGTGATAGATCAGGCGAATACGGAGGGTGGTCGATGACACAAAGCGACTTTTTGGTCTTCATTTGATTCATGTGGAATAAAACGTGAACAAACCTTTCTTTTACCCAAATCTTCAGTTAGAATTCTCCAAATAGTATTTTTACTCGTATTTAATTCTTCATCCAACGTTCTAACAGTAAAATTCGCATCGACAGCAATGATTTCACGCACTTTTTCGACTAATTCAGCACAATTTCTGGCTTTTGGACGTCCAGATCTTTTATCATCATTTAAATCTTCACGACCATTTTGAAATTTTGCAAACCTCTTATAAACTTGTGAACGAGATAAACAATCATCACCAAAAACTTTTTTCATCAAATTTGTTTTGTACTGTGAATTAATAATATTAGTGGCCTAAGTAAAAGTCCAAGAATTAAATCGACATTAACGCTGCAATACCGACTTGTCCAAAAGTACCAATTTAATTGAACACAGTTACACGTACTGCAATAATAAATTTTGCGGATCAAAAATATACCAGACAAGTATTATTTCGGCCGAAATTACTTTCCATAGTTCGTTATTTGTTGAATGGTTGTCCGAAATAAAAATGACTTCTCTTAGTAGACCACATTCCCCATTATCAAAGCAATAAACCACTACCAGATCACCACATTCTTTTCAACCTTAACTTCAGTTCAAACCTGGAGCAGGTGCATTTTCCCTCCCTAAGACGACCATTCCGTCCCTTCCTGTGCCTCCCTTCACCCCTCTGTTTCCACTCAGACGATATTCGTTGCTTGGTGAATATTTCTTGGCTGTCGACTGCATCGTAGTGTAGAGTTTGTCGTGTTTGTGAAGTGTAGAGTCTCCGGCCTTGTTGTTGGCGAGGCCGCCGCGCGATTTAACCGCTCGCCGTGCTGTTGCTGAGTTGCGTCGAATCGTCAGTTAGAATACGTGCGTGCACAGTGAACATTCATGCGGACCTACACAGATATTGTTTTCATCAAAATATGTATCTCATAGTGAAACAATTCAAATAGTTCAAGTATTAAGTGTGTGATATACAAGATCTGCAAGTGTAGAGCGTAACAGTGACTTGTGCAGCGATTAAATCTAGTATTAAAGACATTAACAGTGGTTTTTAATGTGTGCTGCTGCCAGGAAATCATCTATATAACAAACAGAAAGATCTGCAATTGCAGATTGTACAGACAGTAAAAACTGTAGATCAGTTAGTGACTACAGATCAGTAAGCTTCTTAAATCTGTAATAAAAAGTATTATCAATGATTTTTTAATGTGTGCTGCTGACAGGAAATCATCAACAAGATAAATAGCAAGAGCTGCAATTGCAGATTGTACAGACAGTAAAAACTGTAGATCATTTAGTAACTACAGATCAGTAAGCTTCTTAAATCTGTAATAAAAAGTATTATCAATGATTTTTTAATGTGTGCTGCTGCCAGGAAATCATCAGTATAACAAACAGAAAGAGCTGCAATTGCATATTGTAAAGACAGTAAAAACTGTAGATCATTTAGTGACTACGTATCAGTAAGCTTCTTAAATCTGTAATTTCGACACATTAACAATGATTTTTTAATGTGTACTGTTAGCAAGAAATCATCATCTATAAGTACAAGTCATTACATATTATTAAACGGTCAAAACAAACAGCTGAAGTGCTGCAAATGCAGATTTTAAAGACAGTAAAATCTGTTTATAATTTAGACTTCGTAGCAGTAAACCTCTGAAATATACAATTAGAAATATTAACAATGATCTTGTAATGTGTACTGCTGGCTGGAAATCATCAAGTACAAGTGAATATATATATTATTAAACGATCAAGACAAACAGTAAGAGCTGCAATTGCAGATTGTAAGGACAGTAAAATCTCTAGATAATGTAGTAACTTCGTGTGAGTAATCTTCTTAAATCTGCAATTAGTAAACAGTGATTTTATAATGTGTACTGCTGGCAGGAAATTATCATAAATACAAGTGATTACAACAACAGAATAGCTGCAATTGCAGATCGTAAAGACGGTAAAAATTGTCGATAATTTCATGGTGAACAGTGCTGGACATGTACATCAACTATCTTCTTTGAAACGATAAAATAAATGAAATTAATTGTGAACGCCGGATCCGCAATTGCTTATCAAATTAATGTCATTTGCTAGTATATACCATTAATTTGTTTTACAAATAATTGTTTCGATAAAGTTTGAACAGCTGACACGAGATCCGCAAATGCAGACCATATAAAGTGCGAATCTACTAGAAATAATTGTCAATTTTGATATTATTCAACCAAAATCATTATGACCAGCTGATCAGATCGGTAATAGTAGACCATCGAATTGTTCAATAAGTGATAGTCTTTTTTTAGTTACTTTTATACTCCAGCTCCGCAATTGCAGACCAAATACAGCTTAACCTATCGTGTAGTGCAAACCATCAGTAAATCAATTTCAATTTGACAACTGGTGCTATAGAAATCAAGTAGTGTATAAAACAAGTGAAGAAGACAGTGTAACACAGTCTACAGGTGTTTATATGTGCGTGCAGTGGTCCAACCATAACCCATAAACCACCCTCAAAGCACCAGACAGTCAACCATCCCTGTGTAGTGCGTTGCATTATCGATCCGTCTGCCCTACAACCTCGGCCGTTTTGAATGAAAACCTTGTCATAGTCAGTGTAAAATTGTAAATATTCAGTATTCATCCACCATGTCTATCCGCGTGAGCGGAGTGTACCTCGTTCCCACCCAGGTGCTACCTGGGGGAGACAAAACCAACAACACCGTCACGACCAAGACGAAGACTGTGGCGATTGTCACGCCGCAACGAAGCAACAGTCTTGATTATTTGAATTTTGAGGAGAAGAGGCAGATTATTGCCAGCTCGTTGTCTTTGTCGGAGTTTCTTGGATGTACCAATCAGAAGGAAGCTGTTGCTACTGTCATTGTTGGTAAATACAAATTTTATATTTCACTGACTTTTATAAAGTTTATAACAGATTTGTCATTACTTTTGATTTTTTGTTATTAGAATCTGTGATTAGAAATAGGAAAATATCTAGGGTTAAATTTGTAGTCATGAATCACCCTCGCCTCATTTTCACCTCAAACTTAAAGTCGAAGTAACTAAGGCAACTAACTCAAATTGTGCAAATGCTTGAGTTAGTTGCCTTAGTTACTTCGATTTTGAGTGTGGGGTGAGAATGATGTGAGGTGAGTCACGACTATAAATTTGACCTTTAATCTTAAAAAAAAAGTTTGTGGAATGGTGAATCGAAAGAAATGTCAAATCCTTTAGAAATAATAAACAAATCTTTATTTCTCATGGCACTCTAATAATTCCCTTAAATCGTGTATTTTCTTTTGCTTATAACTCGGACATACGAAACAATTGAACAACAAATTTAATACTCATGGAATGCAGTTATGCAGTTTTCATTTTAAACATTGTCCTTCATTCTGCTCTAAAATTAATAAGTAAATGAAAATTTTAATATTTCATTTCCTATATTTTGGAAACAAAAGTTATTTTATTTTTACTAATAAATTATCACTTATCAATATAATCAATCGCACTGACTCCCTGTGTACACAAAGTGCATTATAATAAGCAATCAAAATTGATAATAATCAAATGACAAACAATAACTGATTTATATGTCAAAATATACTTACTTCTGTAGTTGCTGTATTTTGACAATTGAAAATCATGCTTCATCATTTCTATTTCTGCAATTGAAAAACAGTCCTTATTAGAAATGAGTAAAGAGCATGATTGTATATTAAATTATTTAATTAATATAAGTTATGGGGTAGCTGGATCAGTGGTAGAAGTGAATTGAAGAACCCTGGTTCGATTTCCATAGCCGAGAAACAGTTTTCACCGCATTAAAATTACCCCTGTTGCTCCCTCTCCACGAACATCTTTGGGGGTCGCGATTTAACGGCTGGTAACCGCACTTTATGAGCAAAATATATCACTTACCGAGATTTGCTACGACAATGTGCCACACTCAGTAATGGGTAGAAGGCGTGATGATATATTTCTTTTATTTAAATTGAATCAATAAAAGATTCTTAGAATGTCACTCTATTTTATTGAGCGCCCGGTATATGTATAAAGTATAAACCGCTTCATAGAAATATACAATAGAAATGTACAATTTCTCTGCATTTTTATTTTAATAGTTATTGCGAAAACTCATAATATTTATTACTGTTAGAAACCATAAAAACATGGCATAACAATACGATAGATTTTCCTGTCTGTTCTTGCACGCAACAAAACTTACAAATCACCCTTTTCCCTACAGATGAACCTTTCTGCCTTCACTCTTCACCCTTCATTCTTCATCATTCATTCTTCATCCTTCAGAAAGGTCAAGGACATTTGAATAAATATTTCACCACCCTGTAATCGAATGGGCGAGCAAAGCAAACATTGTGTTTGAAGAAAATTAATATTTTCTCTGGTGTTGCTTTCTACCAATAAATAACATCTAACTTCAAGATTATGTTATGTATGTTTGTTGCACACCAACATAGAAGTGTATATAATAAATTAAACAACACTTATGTTATGCTAATGCCGTATGCAAAGAGAGATTTAAATTATTACGTCATGGAGTTTATGCTATAGCTTTGAAACATGAAATAGTTTAGTTAGTAGACAGAATTAATTAACACTTACTAAATACACTGCAAATGGGAAGTTAAATTAAATAAATAAATATATTACGGCTTCTATCCATTACTGGATATGGCACTCTGCCGAAGCAGATCTCGGTATGTGATATATTTATGCGCGTGAAGTGCGGTTACCAGTCGTTAAATCACGGCCCCCAAAGATGTTAGTGGTAGGGAAACCACAGGGGTAATTTTAAATTGGTGAAAATGTTTTTTCGTCGGCAATGGGGATCGAATAAGGGTTTTCAGGATCCACAAGCTGACTTGATACCACTGAGCTATTACCCCATTAACTTTAATGCGGAGCAAATTGTTTGTCGGCTGTAGGAATCAAATCCGGGTTCTCAAATTCACAGACCGACTCGATACCACTGAGCCACCTACCCCATAATAAATAATAATAATAAATAATGTTTAAAAATTAAATGCGACACAGTATAAAATAAAACATGTGTCGTATGTCTGTTAATAATTTTCTACCTGACTTATAACATTAATAGCTATTAATTTATAACAGTGGTTTTAAAACAGTGGGTCGTGAAGACGAAGGTGAAAGGTCGTCGGATGCTATTTTCAAATTTTAAAAAACATGTTTCCAAGTTCCGTTCTATTGTAAGCTATCACTTAAATTAAGTATTACTTAAATGAAAAATGACAAATCGAATGTTTGACTGTTTGGTAGTTCATATCGACAAAATCTTTTTCATTTAAGAAAAAATTAATATAAAAATTTAAATCACGACAGTGCAACTGACCATCAAAAAATTGATAACTAGCTTGATAGTAAAATACAGTTAATTTTTCAAACTATTATACCAACATAAGAAACTATACTATAGTTCTTAATGAGAAATTTTTCTTTTACTAATTTCTGAAATCGTGGTTTTATATTTGTAATGTACATTATTAAATCATCCTTTTACAAACTGCAATTTTGGTCTCGTAAAAAGAATTTATTTGCGATTTATGCCTCCAAGGAGGTCTTGATTTCAAAAAGTTTGAAAATTACTAATTTATAATAACAATAATATATGGGGTGGCTAGCTCAGTGGTATGAAGTCGGCCTGTGGATCCTGAGAACCCTGGTTCGATTCTCACAGGCGACAAACAATTTTCATAATTTCAAAAACTACCCCTGTGGCTCCTCCACCACTAACATCTTTGAGGGCCGTGATTTGACGACAGGTAACCGCACTTTACGCGCAAAATATATATCACTTACCGAGATCTGCTTCAGAAGAGAGCCACGCCCAGTAATGGGTAGAAGGCGTGATGATATATTTATTTATTTATTTAATCATATTTGGTTTCAAAGAAATAATTGTTCAGGTGCCTAGTTCAGACTTAATTAGACGGATGTTTGATTTTAAACAACAAATATTAGTCATCTAAATTTGATGTCTTATTATTATTTCTAATTATTCAGTAATCACATCATTTATAGCATATCATGCTCATCTAATTAAGCCCAAATTAAACTTAAAAAAAATGGATCAGATTATATCTCTCTTGGTAAATTTCTCGACTAACACTGGCCAAATAGAAAATTACCAATTCTTCTTTGTGAATGATTTTCTCATGACACACATAGTCCACCACAGCGCACTTATCTCAAATTAAAATCAGGGCGGCATCAAAAACAAATCACTCTCGCTGTTTCCGCCAGCGCCAGAGCTGTGATTCGGCCATCGAATATCGACAGAATGAAATTACGTTCGCATCAAGGCTGGCCAGGTCGCGCCGGGACGCTGATATTGTTCACAAATCAAATGCTTCAGCTGTTTCGAAGTACACTCCGTGGAGGAAACAAATGAGTATTAATTGCTCTTTATTATACTTAATTAAAATCGAGAATGAACTAGTTTTGTAATGAGACAATGCTAGATTTAACTAGTTTTTAATTGTTTTAATTATGATATTTTCTTCTTTTTGTATTTTTACCTACTTGTCACTTGATGTTATATAATTGACATTTTTAAATTATTTTCTTTAATTTATTACATTTAAATGTAATGGCTCAGTGGTATCAAGTTGGCCTGTGGATCCTAAGAACCCTGGTTCGATCCCCACAGCCGACAAAACATTTTCACCAATTTAAAGTTACCCCTGTGGCTTGCCCACCACTAATATCTTTGAGGGGTCGTGATATGACAGCTGGTAATCGCACTTCACGCGCATAAATATATCACTTACCGAAACCTGCTTCGGCAGAGTGCTACACCCAGTAATGGGTAAAACGCGTGATGATATATTTATATTTATTTATATGATTTGTTATTTGGGGTAGGTAGCTTAATGGTATCGACTCGGCCTGTGAATTTGAGTTCCTGGATTTGATTCCCACAGCTGACAAACAATTTTCACCACATTTTAATTAGCTACCAAAACGTTAAAATAATGACAAATGTTTACAAAATTATTTCGTAAATTTAAATTGCGTTTCTTTCATAACAATTATTGATAAGACCCCGTCACAAGTATCTGTCATTCACCAATCTTTCATTCGACGTACGTTTCACATGTTCAAAAAGAATCAAACCCTATTTCTCATTCCACACCCATCAGTTACATAAACCGCTGTTAGTTAACCAAATCAGGCTTAATTTCAATAAATTTAATAAGGCCTATTCATTTCGAATTAATTTGATTAGCAATAATGGATGAGTAATTGAATGAATCAGTGATAATATTATTTTTATTGTGACAAAAAGCACCTGAAACATCAGTGAGTAATTCTTACAGGACCGGACTAGAATAATTTGTAGACGTCCCGGTGACGAATGATCGCAACCTCGGAGATATTGTTTGACATATATCGCACCGTGTCGCTTTATTGCTGCAATCTATTACAGCAATTTTCTTAAATCGTACAAGTTTTGCAATTTGGACTACGGACAGATTGAGATTAGTTGCTTGGAATGAGAATGAACTGTGGGAATAATATGTGTGTGTTCCTAGAAAAATTGTGTAATTATGGTGGCTTTCTGTATGTATTTCTGTTACTGTTATTATTGTCAGTTATTGCCTAATGTGCTTCTTCCGAGTTATTATGTTAGCAACCTTGTGAACAATAATCAGTACGTTTTTTTGTGTTCATTAATTTCTTATTTCCGATTGATTTGATCTAAGTAGGTTAGGAGATAAACATTCACTTTTCGTTGTGTATTTATGTATATGATTTATTTAAGATGAAATATACTATGCCTATACTTTGATTGCAATAAGAATATAGTTGTCAGCAGATGTTTCTACATTCATTCGTAGCTCGTTTTTTAATCCGCTGAGTCAAGTAAAAATACTTTCCTGACGTATTATGTATACTATTTTTTCTGAAACTGTTTAATTTAATCAATATTTAATCATAAATAATTCAAAATGTTAAAATTTTTTGATATGAATTGTACTGACAGCAGACTACGTATCCAAGGTTACAACAAAAATAACAGTCAGGTAAAATCTTTACCAGACTGTTTTGTACTTTACCAGATTGTTATTTTTGTTGTAGCCTTGGATACGTCCTTTACTTGACTGTTTTTGTGAAAACCTACTTTCCATACTAAAATTGGTCAGGAAAGTAGGCACTTTTTGCCGGTTTCAGAAAAACGAATTTTTCCTGATCAATTTTACTACGGATAGTAGATTTTTCCCAAAATAGTCAAGTAAAATACGTATCAACAAAATAACAATCTCGTAAAGTACAAAACAGTCTGGTAAAGACTTTACCTAACTGTTATATATTTTAACTGATTATTTTTTGTTTGTAACCTTGGATGTGTCTGTAGTCTGCTGTCAGTACAATTCATATAACAAAAATTAAACATTTTGAATTATTTATGATTAATTATTGATTAAATTAAAAGGTTTCAGGAAAAATAGTATACATAATACGTCAGGAAAGTGTTTTTACTTGACTCAGCGGTTTAAAATATTCGGCCTTTGTTAAGTAAAACCACTTTTCTGACTTATTATGTAATATACTATTTCGCGCTTCCGTCTGAGATTGACAGTTTTACATATCTTAAAATGGTCGGAAATCATGTGTTTACCGAACGTCGTTTGGTAAAAACGGGGAACGTTTGAAATGTTAATATTGGCATTACTGGCTGGCTGTCAGTGTCAGTGAGTGCAATTTGAAAGCTAATTTGAGCATTTTTAATAATCATAATTTAATTTGCAGTTGCTGTATACAACCAATAAAAAATATGTATATAGATATTTGAACTAACTATAGTAAATAATATTTATAGTGTAATATGCCGTAGAGAAAATTCAGTTGGGCAAATCCAACATGTGAATGTAGAGATGATACTATGTTATGAAACTGACTATTAATTTCTTGCTTGGAACTTAGAGATTTGTACTAATTTCATTTAAATCGGCACCAAAAATCTGGTGTTTCATATGTCAAAAACTGTTTTGCGAGTTCTAATTTGCAAGCCTCGGCTTGTCAAAATTTGTTCGCACTCGCAAAAGTCTAGTTCCCAGCCTAGTGGTACAAATAACTATTATTGCCTTTATTAGGAGAGCATATTATGAGGTTGATAAAAATAGTAATTTAGTATCGCCCACGCGTTGCAAGTAAACTCAACTCGTCTCAAACGAAAGTACATCTCATTCATAAAAAACCTCAATCGCGTGTGACGTTTGCAAAAGAGCAGATGTGAGCAATTATCTCTTGCATCGGTCATTGTATCATTGAATTCAACACGCCTCGAGTGTCTAGTGTCTTTTGCCTCTTGGGACATTGAAAAGTCCCTGTTGCGCTGCCACTGTCATTGCTCTCCTCGCCGCTCATTCACTCATTCGTGCCTCATTTGTTTCGTCATTTCCATGACGACCTTTCCCATTTAAACGAGCGCAGCGTTGCCAGACTGAAATTAAACAACGCTGTCACAATCAAACACCCATGTGTGATGTGCGCTTGTTTGCTTATTATTAGCGGAAAGCAGAATCTGTACATTGAATCGACATTAACATCCATTTCACTATATCCACTGTGAGAGAAATTCAATTTAAATTTACAAAATAATTTTGTAGATACCAGCCATCATTTTAACTTTTTGGTAGCTAATTAAAATTAACAACTTATGCGTATATAATTTTCAGTAATAATATAACAAGAGAGTGAGAATAAATTGAAAATAATTTGACAGATCTTTCGAAAACTTATTGCCAGGCAATAGTCACGAAAACCCATTTTCAAACAAATTCGTAGTTCTATTGGTTTCCGTTACTTTGTATTTGTATTTTGTAAAAGCGTTTATCGATACATACTGAAAGTTTTCAGCTGATTTATATTCATTAAAATTGTTTTCAAGTTAAACTGAAAAATAATTTAAAAACGTTCACAGCTTACAGTAAAAGCATTTCCTAATTTGCATGTTCTCTTATCTTCTGAAACCTAAAAATCCTGAAACGTGTTTTCGTTTCAGCGGAAAAGTTACATTTTTCTGTAAGCCGCAAGCAATTTTTAAAAGTTCAAGATTTTCCAAAAATTAATTTTTATATTTATTTTTAATTAAATAAATAAAAGCATAGACTATTTATACAAATAGCCTCGTGGAGACAATTTACGTCATTCAAGTAAAAAGTCTTGTGTTCAAATCTTGCTGACTCCAGGTTATATATAAAGAAAATACGATAGTGTATTTCTAAGTGGTTCGGATTCCACTACGTGACTATTAAAATATATATTATGCGCATGAAGTGCGGTTATCAACCCTCAAATCTCGACCACCAAAGATATTAATGAAGGGGGAATCGCAGGGATAGTTTTAAAATGGTGAAAATCAGGGTGGATAAAAATCATGATTTAAAAAAAAAATCAAAAAAATCGATTTTTTTTTATTTAAATCAGATTTTTTTAATTTAAATCAGATTTTTTTTATTTAAATTAGATTTTTTAAATTATTTTTTTAAGAAAAGGGTATTTTGAATTAAATTTTTAAATATTATGTATTGTGTAATGTTTTCAAAAGAAATTCTGAACAACGTTTCAAATGTTGAATGGTGGATGTCCAAAAAAGATGAATTAGGACCAAATAAATTGAAAATTATAAAATCACTTTTATGCGCCACTTCGTCTTCAGCTTGTGTTGAGCGAGTTTTTTTCATCATTTGGACTTGTGCATTCAAAATTGAGAAACCGACTAGGAACTGAAAAGGCTAGAAAACAGGTCTTTTTATTTAAACATGTTAATAATAATGTACCACTAAATGAATAAACGTTTCTACTTTTTTTTTTTGTTATTTGAATTGTTATATTTTCATATTCAAATATTTATGATTTATTAAAACATGTTTTTATTTTTTACTGTGATTTTTTTGTATTTTTAAATTAATAAATACATATACAATAATAAAAATTATTCATTTATGTTTAAATGATTCAATTTAAATCATGATTTAAATCAATTTGATTGAAATCTCTCAACCCTGGTGAAAATTATTTGTTGGCTGTGGGAATCGTACCTGTGTACTCAAATCCACAGGCAGACTCGATAATACTGAACCACCTATCCTATTAGGGGGTTGATAAGTAATGTAATTCAATGAGGCAGATGTAGACCTATATTATGATATTTTTAGATAATTTGTTTTGTTTATTTATGTACCTTTTCAAATACTCCACCCTTACATTAGCATTTACATAGATCACTCTATATAAACTCATTTATTTATTACACTCGAAATCATTTATCACACAACAAACCTTCAATCACATCTATCCTATTCACTTATCATTCGTCTTCTTTCTTCGACATACATAACATATGCATAAAACATCTCAAATTACTCACGCTTACTCCTAACAATGAATCTAAGATCGAATCTCACAACGAATCTACAAAGATTAGAAAAGATGAAAGCGATAGTCTGCACTTGTATATGAAAGAAAAGTCCACACAATGCAGTCACTGAAAATGAAACAAAAAGATAAGGAAGTGAGTGTCGCCCTGCGCTTGTTTTTGAAAGTATATTCCACACAATTGCAGTTAAACACTCTACGTAAGAACTGAAAACGAATTAATTATTTTTCAGAAATTGATAATTATAATTACTATTTGAAAAGCTGTGAACGCAGGTTACGTTACTGTAATTAAGGATTAAGTTGTACAAATAAATAAATAAGCCTTTAACTCCAATTCATCTTCTATTGTTGACAGTATCCTTCAACGCGTGATGTAATTGTTTGTCATAGTAACGTGTTGAGTGATCTGAATATAGATGGGCAAAAATGAATGGCAAGGTATTGGTTGGCAAATAGGTCAAACTTCGCATCGATTGATGCAATTAAATTCGCGCCTTGGTTCACTTTAATTAAACCCTGTGCTAATTTGTCATCGACAGATCATCTTTCATTTTTTATTTCATTATTTCACCGCCATATATGACTCATACTAATTGCACGACCATAATTTCTATAACCCTAAACCTTAAAAAAACATGTCCTTTTTAAAATGTTCTCTACAAAAAAATACAATTTGTTTTATTAAAAAGTTTGTAGAGACAAATTGATGTACGAGTACCTTTTGTCTTCTCAAATATTCTGTAGGAATAAAAAATGAAGTTATTTTTTGTCAGGAGAATCGGAAGAAATGTATTTTTAAATGCCACAAGCATTGGAAAAGGAAAGAGATGTTATGTTATTTTTAGTTTGTTACCTACGTGAAAATAAAATCGGGTCAAAAGGTATGCCAACTGCAATTCTATATTTTTTCGAAGGTTCTAGTTATCTTTTTATGATGGTGGTAACGATGACATTTGACAGACGCATCTTTTGAAAGATTTCGACTATTAGAATATCTTTATTTTGGCATCAGACCAATTTGTCATCATATTTTTAGACAATAATTTTCCGACGTGACTTATTTTTCAAATAACTTGAAAATAAATTTAAATAGTGACTTTTCTTTGAACGATTCTTACAAAGAAATTTCAAAGAGCGTAATATATTTCACGTGAATAAAGAATCAAAAATACGAATGTGGATGAAACGAAAGAAAATAAAATAAATATATGATCACGCCTTCTACCCATTACTGGGTGTGGCACTCTGCCGAAGCAGATCTCGGTAAGTGATATATTTTGCGCGTGAAGTGCGGTTACCAGTCGTCAAATCACGGCCTCCAACGATGTTAGTGGTGGAGGAGCCACAGGGGTAGCTTTTGAAATTATGAAAATTGTTTGTCGCCTGTGGGAATCGAAGCAGGGTTCTCAGAATCCACAGGCCGACTTCATACCACTGAGCTAGCTAGCTAAAAGAAAATTAGCGAAGATTAATTGCAAAATGAATAAATGAATGCGAATAGGAATGTTTGGAGAAGATTGATACATTAATTGCAGGATAAATCTATTGAATAAATATTTAGTGAATGTCTCAAGGGTTCGTGATACCTTATTTAATGGGATATAGTGTCGTAATATATTATCTGTTGAGATTATTTTGTATATGGAGTAGATGGCTCAGTGGTATCGAGCCGGCTTGTGGATTCTAAGAACCCTGGTGCGATCCCCACAGCCGACAAAACATTTTCACCACATTTAAGGTGGTTCTATCATGATAGTCTCATACAAAAGTAAAGGTAACCTAAAAAGTTTATAAAAATAATTATTACATTTTTGTATGGTATAGGTTATTAACATTGAATATATTAAATAAAACTATTTAACTAGTTTATGAAATTCAGTAACAACAAAATTTTTGGAAGTGAATGTTCATGCCAACCAATAGCAGTGTTAGATTTTACACAGCAGAAGCTATGACAACAAGGCGAGAACCACAAGTAGCATGATATTACCAGTCGGTACGAAACGTGACTGTATTATCGATACATCCTATTGACAGTTCATAAGAAAAATGAGAAAAATGCACCAAAGCAATTATTATCAACAGTAACAACAAATAAATAAATATAAAATGCTGTAATATTTTTTTTTGTATTACAATTAATATATTTTACTGATCGAAATAATAACTTTCATAGTTCTTGCTTTGTTATTCGTGTGACCATCTCTGTCTACGCATGCGACCATCTCTGTTTACGCGTGCGACCATCCCTGTCTACCCGTGCAACGTTGCCAAGCATTTCTGATAGTTTCATTGAAAATCATAGAATATCCAACTTTCATCGCCAATTTCTTTGAAATTAATCCGGTAAGGCATGGATTTTTTAATTCTCATACCTTTATCTTTACATGATGTACTGTGTGTTAGTTTTTTGTTAAAAAATAACTATAATATATGAATTTATTACGCAGTAAGCTGCCTCGCGAGGTACAGTTCCTATAACTCCAATGCATTTTTGGTCGACTTTAACTTTACATTACTCAGCTCAACAACGGTAAACTTTTTAAAAAAAATTGCGTACTAGTGTAGAAACACATGAAAAATAACATATTTACATTTCATTAAAATCCGGGTTAAATGCTTCCATGATAGTACTACATTTAAACTACCCCTGTGGCTCTCCACTAACATCATTGCAGGCTGTGATTTGATGGCTGGTTGACAGTTATTACGATTAAATTTAACATATTTCAGTAAAAAGTTTATAGAGATAACGGTGCTGAATACTAAAACTGGATTAATAAACTTTATTCATTAGTTTTAAATTACAAATCAACTGTTTTTTCCAAATAAACCGTTCTTAATTTCTACCGGGAAATAAATAAAAAAACAATAATTTTAAAAATGTCCTCTGAGATTCCTTCCCATCGATGTTTGAGTGAAAAACTGGTCCTCACGTCCCTCTCAAAATAACGAACTTCAAACCAACTAATGAAATGACTGTCGGTTGTTTTTACGTTGAGAAAACGGTATATAGAATAACTGTATCAATTTATATAAATAATTACTACAAGAACGGTAAAAACTAAAAAGCTACCGGTTGGTAGAAATCATCTTCCTTTCTATACACACCGACACCGTTAGAAGAAACAATATATGATCGTTAATTCATTGATTTGCACACTAATTAATGTTCAGTAGTGTGTACCTCATTAGGAAATTAATAGGTTTTAAATAACCAGAGATAGCAAGTTTAAATCCTATAATTTAGTGGTTTTCAAAGTGTGGGTCGCGACCTCTCGAGGGGGTCGCGAAGATATGGGAGGGGTCGTCGGATGCTATTTATACAATTTAAAATACATGTTTCCAAAGATTCATCCCGTTGCAAGCTTTTAATTAAATTTTAAAGATTAATGAAATGATATACACTGCTAAAAAAAAAACCGGTCACCTAAAGAATCCCAAAAAAACGTCACTTTTCAAACCACTGTCAATTTGTCAGTTTTGAAGCAAATTGGATGAATTTTTTTTCAGAAGTAGCCCAAAGTCTAGTCTTTGAAAAGCTGTGAATTGATTTTGACTAACCTCCCTTTCCCTTCCCCAGTGTAATATAACATATAGTATTTATTTTGATGCATCTGTTTATATTCACTTTTGTTTCTGTTTACGGTTAATTTAAAATAATATGAAACTAGATATGAAAATGGAGATTTCACCATTTATTTTCTCATATATTTCTACATAATTATACATATTTTGCTCCTCAATATATATATATATATATATATATATATATATATATATATATATATATATATATATATATATATATATATATATATATATTTTATTTAATAGTCGGCGTCGTGATCGCAAAAATTGATATAAATGAAAATTTTGTTTTGGTTGAACCAGTTTAAAAATTGAAAAAAATTAAAATATATTTCTATATAATTCAGACTACGGGGAATCGAATGCCGTTGAGCGCATCTTCATATCATTTTTAGTTTTTAAGTTACAGCCATTTTTGACTTTTTGAGAAGCTCAACTTTGAAGGCCCATATCTCGAGAACTAAAAGAGATATTGAAATGCGGTCTGAACGAGTGTATTTCTCGTGCTTTAATTAACTTAAACCGAAATTTTAAAAATTTTGAAAATTTTTATTTTTTTTTTAAATTTTCGTTTTTCAATATTTCAAAAAGTTGAAAAGATAATGAAAATCTGTGAACACCAGTGAATTCCTCTCGTAAAAGTACATAGGTATGCAAAATTTTAGGCAAAAATACGCACAGATGAAGTTTTTATTACCAAAAAACTTAAAATCACTGTTTTTTAATTATTTCTTAAGGGGTACCCCTTAAGAATTTTACGGATTTAGGCCGTTTTTAGTATTTTTGCTCTAAAAATTGTATCCGTGGAACAAACATTATGAAATTTTACATACATATGTACTTTCACGAGAGGAATTCACTGGTTTTTACAGATTTTCATTATCTCTTAAAAATTTTGGAATATGGGCAAAAGAAAATTTTGAGAATAATTGTAAAATTATCAAAATTTTCAAAATTTCAGTACAGGTTAATTGGAGCACGAGAAATACACTCGTTCAAACCGCATTTCAATATCTCTTTTAGTTTTCGAGATATAGGCCTTCAAAGTTGAGATTTTTTAAAAGTCAAAAATCGCTGTAACTCGGAAATTAAAAAAGATATGACGATGCGCTCAACGGCATTCGATTTCTCGTAGTCTGAATTATATAGAACCATATTTTAAAAAATTTCTATTTCTAATCTGGTTCCACCAAAAAATCGAACTAAAATAAATAAAATAAATAAATATATCATCACGCCTTCTACCCATTACTGGGTGTGGCAGTCTGCCGAAGCAGATCTCGGTAAGTGATATATTTTGCGCGTGAAGTGCGGTTACCAGTCGTCAAATTACGGCCCCCAAACATGTTAGTGGTGGAGGAGCCACAGGGGTAGCTTTTGAAATTATGAATATTGTTTGTCGCCTGTGGAAATCGAACCAGGGTACTCAGGATCCACAGGTCGACTTCATACCACTGAGCTAGTAAAATTACTTATTTTATTTCTCATGGCACTTTGTAAAAATGCCAAAATTGTCAAATTTTCTTTTGTGCGTATTGCGTGAATGACTTTTAATAATACTCAGTTAAATATAAGACGTAATGTAAAAGATCATTATTAAAAATGCCGTGTTACGGTCCTGCCGGGCCGGAAATCAGTTCAGCGGCCTTCCCCGTCTCCCTCTAAAATAGTAGCATGTATTACACATATGTACATAACGCACGTACATACATACACATTAGTCCAGTAGAATAAATTTACACAAAGTGACATGACGTCGACATGTGCATTCAGCCATCATCATGTGTGTCGGACGGGTGTTGCGAGTAGACGCCTTGATTTGAAAATGAAAAAGCGTCTGTGACCGTTTTGCAAGCAACAATCTCCTCTCACGTAGCGGAACAATAGCGTACGACGCTAACGTTAGCGTTAATGTAACGTTAATTATACACGTACGAAAATGCAAGAGCTCATTTGAATGAAAATGAGTGTTTTCGTGTAGTTCTAGTTCTATGTTTAGTTTTATGTTCCCATGTCATACTCATACGAATGTTGAATGCAAATAGAAAATTCAATGGAAATGAAACTGTCTAAAACTCAGTACAATGATGTGAGAATTCGACTCTGGAGATCGCAAGTAATGGTATGGATGTTTTTATACTTAAGGAATAAAAAATTAAGAGTAACACGCCTTCTACCCATTACTGGGTGTGGCACTCTGCCGTAGCAGATCTCGGTATATATATTATGCAAATAAAGTGCAGTTACTACCTGTCAAACCACGACCCCCAATAATTTTAGTAGAAGTGGTGCCTCAGGGATAGTGATAATGTGTTGAAAATCGTTTGTCGGCTGTGGGAATCGAACCCGGGTCATCAAATCCAAAGGCCAACTCCATACCACTATACGCTATTTTTTAACTATTTTGTCTGTTTTTTATTTCTGATTGATTCACTTATAATGCTATTAATTGTAATTTGTAACGCATGTTCTAAGACGGTTACACTAATTATAATTGCTAATCGTAATTACTAATTGGACAGTTGTAAACGCAGGTTAAGTCATTATTTTAGTACGTTAATCTTCTAAATTTGTTGGTTAAAATTTGTAAATGTAATGAGACTAAAAATTTTCCTCATTTTTTTTTAATGCGTCCACGTTAATGTATTTTTCGTTTCATGTGGTTTGAAATACAATAATTACGTAATTTAATATGATTTGATGATGTATAATCCTGTGGTAAACCTCGTTCTAACCTTGACTTGGGTCGAAATTACATAGAAAAGTGAGATCTAACGATGACACTGGGAATTATGATAAAAACTATTTTTGTTTGTTTCATCAAATTTTGTTTACCTCCATTGTTTTCACTTCCTTTGCGATTCAAACTTTGAAATTAACTCTGAAAACAAAACAAACATTTCATTGTCAAATATTTTTTAATAATTAAACATAACTAATTGTGTTTGGTATACATTATAATTTCTAAACTCGTTAAGCTTGTTAAAATGTTTACAATATATGTGACAGTTATAATAACCAGTGACGTCGGTACACGGCGGGCTGAAGGGGCACTTAACACGCGAAAGTATCACGAATAGAAAATATGCGTCTGTGTGCTTCATTCTTACAGCAGTTTATCATTCTAGCAATTTTATTAGATTAACATATGAGGTCGAATCGTAAAAAGTTTAACTTTTCTTGTTAATGAGAAATTAATAAGCGAAAATTAATTATATATAAATGATATACTGCAACAAAAAGTAACTTTGGCATCGGATGATCTTGAGAATACTCAAGAAAGCTTCATTTTAAGTATGTATCGTGAACGTTTATAAAAAGTATTTTTTGTACTCTAGTCATTTATATATATATATATATATATATATAGCTTGAGTGGGATTCGAACTCAGGATTTTTGGATTCAAATGCCGTAACGCTATCCACATCACCGTTCTGCCGGAAACTGATAATGAAACCAAAAAATAAACTATTTCTTCTAATTTAAGAACATTTAATAGTGACAGCAGCCAACAGAACCATTTAGTTTTGTTGTTGAACACTTTTTATGATTCATCAAGCGAGCGCCATTTTGTTTGATGCTACCCTTAGTCAAGCTATTAATAACAGTCTTCCTTATTACTTCCATCCATTATAACAATGACAAAGCTTGTATATCAGAGACAAGGAGGAAATGTGAAGAATTAACCAGTGCGATGAGAGCATCTGTGATATATTTATTCAATTTATCTGCTCAAGAAAGCATCAAGCAAGCTTCTATTATACATGCATTTATCTTGTTTGACTTGTTTGTAAATTAACAGGCCTGGTTTCAGTTTTAACTGAGTACAAACAGACAATAAATTGATACTCTAGTTTAGAACTCTACATAATACGGATTGAAGAAATAATTGAAATATATTAGAACATATAGAAATTGATCAACATGTTTTACAGTAATTTTACTGTACGCGATTACTGGATTAGATTGATTCAGTAACTTATCATAACTAATATAACAATTGATATAATAATTGCTGATAATGTTTTGATATGAATTATGAATTGTTATGGAAATACATAAACGAGATGTATTTTCTATTTCCTTAATAACGAATTTAAATTCATGTCAAAATATTATCTGCCAATTATTATATTACTGCTTGGTTGCAAGAAAAAAATAAAGAGTTGGACAGTTGATCACACCATACTGATGAGTCCCTAAAGGACGAAACGCGTCTATGGTTAAAGCTGAACTGACCAGGATTTGTGACAAGTGATGGAAAGTTTTTTTCTTATTTTTCTTATTTATTAAGACACAGTTCCTCCACATCGCAATTGACTTTTTGTCTTTGTATTAAGTGATGTCACATTTTAGTGTTTATTTAAATTTAGAAACGCGAAGTATTGTAAGCTTTTTATTATTTACAAGAAAGTAGCTTGGCGATTGCTTCTAGTATTTTCCAAGTGTGAAAACATTAGTGGAACCTTTGTACGTATTGAGAAACATCTTAATTTGTGTTGTGTCGATTTAATAATATATTTCCTTGTCCGTTACACAAAAACAAAATGTGCTAGATACACTAGTTGCGCTACTAAACCGCCCATGCGGTATGTCGTTTTTATATCTGTACATGTTCTATGTCATGTACAAATTAGGTTTATAATACTTAATAACAACGCACTACAATTCATGGAACAAACATGTGTTCGTAACATATGATGGTGCTAGCTTGGCATGGCCTACTCGTGTTGTTCTGAAAAATAATAAACGTGTACCGTGTAGGAAGTGAAAGAGACAGAAGAGATATTAAAAGATTTTTAAGTCCGTCCTTCAGAATCAAAACAACGATAAATTTATATTAGCAATTCAGTGTCATGTTTATGCATTCCTCTCACGGAAATACAAATTTAATTCACTATTAATCACTGAAATTCTCGTGAAATCCACGACTTTAACCCCGGAATTTAGGACATTCTAAACAAAAACATTTCGCAGAAAAAGCCTGCCTCACACGGTTTTGAAATAAACAATTTAAACTAGGCGTTTGATTAAAACGAAGGAATAAATCACGCCAACTATCTTATTTCGTTTTTAAATTAGTTTATTTTATTTTGCCATCATAAACTTGTTTATTCATAACTGGGCCAAATTTATTGTGTTTTAGCCCTAGAAAGCGGGCTTAAACACTTCTTTTTGGCCCTAGAGCCATACAAAAATAATTCCTATGGATACATAAATAAAATGACAATTTTTGTTTATTGTGAATACTTGATTTTACAAAATGGCATTTTGACATATAACCTATGTACATATTTTAATCTTTTGAACATATAATTAAATGTTATTTTGTTGTGCATAAAATATTGTCTGTACTAAGGGTGAAAACAGACGTTTCTGACCCTAAGCAAGTTATTAGCCCTCGGCGCTTTGCGCCTCGTACTAATAATCATGCCACGGACCAAAAACACCTGTTTTCACCCTTGATATATAAATAACTAATATGCACAACCGGGCCGAAATTTATGTGTTTTAGTCCTAAAAAGCGAGCTTAAACAATTCTTTTTGGTCCTAGGGCTATAAAAAAAATTCCTATGGATACATAAATAAAGTGACAATTTTTGTTTATTATGAATACTTGATTCTGCAAAATTATTTGCCCTCAAAAGCGGGCATAATTTTGTTATTATCGCCCTACAGCCGACAAACATTTTCACCACTTGAATATTACCCCTGTGACTCCCCCTAACATCTTTGGTGACCGTGATTTGATGGCTGGTACCCCCCACACCCGAATAATTATATTACTTACCGAAATCTGCTTCGACAGAGTGTCACACCCAGTAATGAGTAAAAGGCGTTATGATATATTTTTTTTATTTGTATGTACTATTGTAACATTAGACAGTTGAAAATGTAGGGTGCGAAATAACTTGAAAATATTATAGTTATCTTAAAAAAATATATAAATATATCATTACACCTTTTACCCATTACATGATGTGGCTCTCTGCCGAAGCAGATCTCGGTAAGTGATATATATATATATATATGCGCGTGAAGTGCAGTTACCAGCCATCAAATCACGGCCCTCAAAGATGTTAGTGGTGGGGGAGCCACAGGGGTAATTTTAATTTGGTGAAAATGTTTGTCGGCTGTGGGGATCGAACCAGGGTTCTCAGGATACCACTGAGCCATTACCCCATATCTTAAAAAATATCCTTTAGAAATTGCAATCCGTTGTAGGTTTTTGCGCTTAGTAATTTTCCTCTCGATTAAAACATCCTTATAAAAATGAAGTCTCCGCGTCTGTAATTTGCAATTTGATTTACATAACACCCGAGTCATGTAACAAGTACTAAGGTGACCGCGCATTACAAATGATGTGTACAACCAGCATGTTTATTGCGTAGATAGCATAATAGTCATACACCTTGTCCGTAGGCGTACAAGCCAAAGACCTTGAACAGTCACACGAATCAAACTCAACAGAATACAAATTTTTTATGCTAATATTATAATATATTACCCTTAATATATTAGGGGTTCCACGTGTCAAAATCATGCGAGCTCCTCTGTCTTTATCCAAGACATATTTAGTTTTGGGAACGTGCCAAAAATCCCTGGAATTTCCTGACAAAATTCGCGAAAAGATTTATTATTTTTCTTTACGACATTTTTTATTTGTTGCAAGTTTATATTTAAAAAAGCAACCGCACCTATATACAATTTACATTTAAATGAGTGAAAAAATCACGTAGCTGTAGCCATAAAAAAAACTTGATAAAATAGTTTACATAGTTGTTTCTGTTTACGGAACGTATAATGAAAAACTAGTTTTGTTCTGGTGAATTGTATTACGGTTCGCGTTTACGTTTTGTACAGACTGAGATTAACATCGCGGTATGTACTATATTATCTTATACTGCTAATATTTAACAGTTAAGTATTCTGGAAATTTAAAATGCTTTCACGAGGTACACACCTTACTATTTGTATATGAATTTTTTTATGGGATAATGGCTTAGTAGTATCGAGTCGGTCTGAGGATCCTAACACTGGTATGCATAGTCGTTCGCCAAGGGTATCGCTGAGGAAGCGCCCATAAGCGATACCCTTGGCGAAACGCTGGCGAACCGCTGGCGAACGACTATGAATACTAGTGTAAGAACCCTGGTTCGATACCCACAGCCGACAAACATTTTCACCAATTTAAAATTACCCTTGTGGCTGCTTCCTCACCACTAACATCTTTGGGTAGTGATTTGACGGCTGGTAACCGCACTTCACACACATAAATATATGACTTAACGAGATCTGCTTCGGCAGAGTGCCACAACTAGTAATGGGTAAAAAGTGTGATGATATATGGATGAATTTTCAAGGACGATAAAGTTTAAAGTATCTACTTTAAGGGGATACATGCGATCTTAGGATTAACCCCTTTCCCACCCCTCAAACGCCTACAAGAAAAAAAAATGTTTTAAGTGGAAAACACGTTTATCTTTGACGATCAGTACGTAGCTAAAAAAAAAATGTGAATTTGATTTATCATCAGGACAATAAAGTTTATTCAATTCCCTGCAAAGGACGCTAAGAACGAAGTTCTTGCGATGATTTGGCACAGAGTTATGCGTGTTTGAAGTTGAATGTGTATTACGGGGGTTTTGGCCTAAAAATGTGTTTTTGTTGGAAGGGAGAGGGACGTACAGCCCCTTAAAGTAGATACAAAACAGTTTTTTTCTGAAAGAATCATTAATAGTGTATTCCGAAAATGAACCGGTTAGTTTTTTCAGTAACCGGTTTCATTACGGAACACGGTTTTTTTAAATTGTGGTTAGTTTTTAATAACCAAACTAACCGTGCTCGAGCGGCGGTTAGTTTGGTTACTTCACAGCTGTTGTTGACAAGTTTGAAATGTGTTTGGCGGCTTTTGCAGTGTTTGTGGATTTTTGTCTTATAAAACTATATTTTTATGATGACTGATAAATAAACAAGTGATACAAAATGTATTTTTATTATTTAACAGTATATATTCATATTAGATGAATTTATTACTTGTTCTGAAGCTCATATTTACTTTTTTCTTTGTGTTATTTTTATATCCCTATATTTAAGTTAAAGCAGGTGTGATGTAGAATACAATATTTTTATATTATAAACATTTTTCCATATTAAATAAATTTCACATTTCGAAACTCATCTGTCAAGTAACAACTGTCATCGTGAAAGTGTTCCGTTATGACGTCATTCTAACCGTAACCGTGGTAAAGTTGAACCGCATTGTGGTTCATTTTCGGAATATACTACTAATCTTGTTGAAATGTCGCCAAAAACCCCCAAATGCACAATCAACCTCAAATATTCATGATGACAGTGACAGATTAAAATATTAAGTTCCTGTTGTGCTGAGGAATATAAAAATAAATAAATAAATATATCATCACGCCTTTTACCTACTATTCGGTGTGGCACTCTGCATAGCAGATCTCGGTAAGTGATATATTTATGCGCGTGAAATGCGGTTACCAGTCGTAAGCCGGCCACCAAAGATGGTAATGAAGGGGGAACTACAGAGATAATTTTTTAATTGGTGAAAATGTTTGTCGACTGTGAGAATCGATCCAGAGTTCTTAGGATCCTCAGGTCGACTTTGTACCACTAAGCCGTTATCCCATAAATAAATAAATAAATATTTTTTGATGTAACTTGAAAAGATTTATTCACTTAAATTTGTAAATAAAATTATGTATTAAAAAAATGTGAATGCTGCATTCTTTATACATCCAAAGGTCAAGGCAAGAAAACTACATGTTTAATCATTTTAAAAGTTATGCATTATTGCATAAAGTAATGAAAGACATCTTCATTCAGTTTGCGTGGGCGTCGGCGAACAAGGGGCGTCATTCGTGAATGTAGCAATCTTCACGATCACTTAAATCTTTTATAAGCAATTCGTGGATCGCTGTATACATGCCGTGTAAACTCCTGCACAAAATATTCACTCATTTTGTAGAACAAGCCTATAGAGCTCAATTTATTCCTCTTTATTGCTTCAATCTTCCTGCGACGCTTCTTTTAGTCTAGTTGATGTAAAACATTCAAGATTATTGATTTGAATTATCAAGATAGATTAGATGATTCATTATTAATGATATTATTATCTGACAGACTTATTTGAAATTCTGTTTCATTTGAAATGATTGTTGTTTTCATATATGTGAAGGAATTTTCAAATAACAAAATATAGTTGAACATTTCAGCGATCATGTCAGTGTTATTTTATTTATTTGTTATTCTACACCAGTAGTTTTTAAAGTGTGGATCGCGAAATCATTTGACGGGGGTAGTTAAATGTTATTTGAAAATTGTAAGAAACATGTATTGAAAGATTCAGTTGCACTGCGTTCATTTAAATTTTATAAAATAAATATATCATCACGCCTTGTACCCATTACTGGGTGTGGCACTCTGCCGAAGCAGATCTCGGTAAGTGATATATTTTGCGCGTGAAGTGCGGTTAGCAGTCGTCATATCACGGCCCCCAAAGATGTTAGTGGTGGAGGAGCCACAGGGGTAGCTTTTGAAATTATGAAAATTGTTTGTCACCTGTGGGAATCGAACCAGGGTTCTCAGGATCCACAGGCCGACTTCATACCACTGAGCTAGCTACTCCATGTTTAAATTTTAAAGATTACTTTAATAAACAATATTGAATCAAATGTTTTATAGCAATGTTAAATTATTCATTTGACAGTTTATCTTCATAAGATCTTGTGCATTTAAAGAAAACTTTAAATGCGATTCAACTGGCTATTAAATAATTAATTGCAATGAAAAGTTAATCTTTTACTAATTTCTAAAATAAAATATATCATCACGCCTTTTTATCCATTACTGGGTGTGGCACTCTGCCGAAGCAGATCTCGGTAAGAGATATATTTTGCTCGTGAAGTGCGAATACCAGCCGTCAAATCACGGCCTTCAAAGATATTAGTGGAGGGAGAGCCACAAAGGTAGTTTTAATGTGGTGAAAATTGTTTGTTGGCTGTGAGAATCGAACCAGGGTTCTCAGAATCCACAGACCGACTTGATACCACTGAGCTACCTAACCCATAAATTTCTATAATCTTATATACTAAACGGCTTAATTCCCTATGTATAGATTCATCACGATCAGTCTAACAATTTTACAGCCTAGACGGTTTATCCGATTTATTTGAAACTTTTTTTATTTGATAGGGATTACTTATGCGGAGTGCCTTTTGATAGTCTCAGATTTTTCGTGCACACGATGTGCGAGAAAACTTGAAAAAACATGCATTTTCAACTAAGAGTGTGGAGGCTTTGAAATTTTTAAGAAGAACATCTACTGTCACTTTGACGTTTGTCAGTGGACATGTCGCATATTTAATTATAAATTATTTAAATATTAAATGTTTTAGAGTAGTTTTGAAATATTTTACGCACATTAGGGGACTGAGGGGACGTTTTTATTATAATTACAAATTTCAAATATGTATATTTAAAAAGAAAATTTTTAACAGTCCACTATGAAGTTGGTTTTAATTCAAAACGTCACATTGACAAGTTTTATAAAGTATAAAGAATATGGTGGCTTTGAAATTTTGAAGAAGAACATCTACTGTCATTTTGACATTTGTCAGTGGACATGTCGTATTTTTAATTATAAATTATTTAAATATTAAATGTTTTAGAGTAGTTTTGAAATATTTTACGCACATTGGGGGACTGAGGTGACGTTTCTATTATAATTACAAATTTCAAATATGTGTATTTAAAATTTTATCCACGGCAGAGTACAATTTAGAAAAACCAGATAACTCGAATTGGAATCATTTGATCACTCTTAAATTTTCTTTCGGTAATACGAAAGTTATTTTAAAGGGTATGTGGGCAAAATTATAATATTTTCAATCGTCAATTATTTCAGTGAAATTGCAACAAAACCTATCGTGTTTGGTGTCATATTAAAGGGCTTTAGAAGAACTTTCAGATAAATGAAAAAAGTTGAAATTTTACAATTGTCAATAGTTTCAAACTGAAAGTATTCCGAATCGTACCGTATTTAGTGTCATAAATTCTATAAAAAAATGTGGAACTATCAAAAATTACATCCAACGGATTTTTAATAGATTAGCAAAATCTTTTCGGAAATAAAACACGTATTTGATTGAAATTTTACGACTGTCAATTATTTTAAACTTAAAGTATTCCGAATTATGCCATGTTTGGTATCATATGATAGGGCTTTAGACGAACCTTTAGATAAAATAATTAAAAAGTTAGTTTTTGAAAAAGCAATGAGCGTTCGCCGGAATTTTAACCCAGAACCTTTCACTCGCATGGTGACTGCTCTAACCAATTGAGCTACAAACACTCGGCGAATACTCATGCCTTTCGTGCAACGTTTAGTGGAAGAAATGTTAGAGCAGTCACCATGCGAATGAAAGGTTCTGGATTCAAATCCCGGCGAACGCTCATTGTTTTTTCAAAAATTATTTATAATATCTACAAACAAACAATTGTGTCAATAAACAAATTCTTATAAAAAGTTAGTTTAGCAAAATGTTTTCGGAAATAACACACGTATTTGAAATTTTACGACCTTCAATTGTTTTAAACCTAAAGTGTTCCGTATCATATCGTGTTTGATATCATATGAAAAGGCTTTAGAAGAACTTTCAGACGAAATAAAAATATATATATTTCGACCGTCAATTGTTTTAAATTTAAAGTATTCGGAATCATGCCGTGTTTAATGTCATATAAAAAAGTTTTGAAAGAACTTGTAGATGGAATAAAGAAACAAATTCAATATTACAACTGTTAATTGTTTCAAACTTAAAGTATTCCGAGTCATGCCGAGTTTGGTTTACAACCGTCAACTGTTTCTAACTTAAAGTATTGGTGTCGTATAAAAAGGCTTTAGAAGAAGATTGTAATGAAATAAAAAAGTTGAAATTTGACCTATCGCGTTTGTATCAAAAAGAAAGATTTTTTGAAGGGTTCGCGTACAAAATTCAATACTTTTAGATCCTCAATTGTTTTAGTGAAAATGATTCAAAATTCTTCGTGTTTAGTATCAAATGAAAGGTCTTTTGAGGGGCTCGCGTACAAAATTGGATTTTTCCTGTCATCAATCGTTTTAATGAAAGTTCTTCAAAACTTATTGTGTTTGGTATCTAGTAAAAGGTCTTTTGAAGAGCTCACGTGCATAATTGGATTTTTTTCATTCGTCAGTTGCGTTAGTAAAAGATATTCGATATCTATTGTGTTTAGTATCAATTAAAAGGTCTTTGGATGGAATAATACGCAGAAATGTTTTAGATTTGTAATAATTGAATTTATATTGTGTCAACTGTCCTACAAAAGTGAATTCTACTTCAGGGTCCGCGGAACTAGCGTGAGGCCTGGCGAAGCCAGGGCGACCGCTAGTCTTATATACTAAACGGCTTAATTCCCTATGTATAGATTCATCACGATCAGTCTAACAATTTTACAGCCTAGACGGTTTATCCGATTTATTTGAAACTTTTTTTATTTGATAGGGATTACTTATGCGGAGTGCCTTTTGATAGTCTCAGATTTTTCGTGCACATGATGTGCGAGAAAACTTGAAAAAACATGCATTTTCAACTAAGAGTGTGGAGGCTTTGAAATTTTTAAGAAGAACATCTACTGTCACTTTGACGTTTGTCAGTGGACATGTCGCATTTTTAATTATAAATTATTTAAATATTAAATGTTTTAGAGTAGTTTTGAAATATTTTACGCACATTAGGGGACTGAGGGGACGTTTTTATTATAATTACAAATTTCAAATATGTGTATTTAAAAAGAAAATTTTTAACAGTCCACTATGAAGTTGGTTTTAATTCAAAACGTCATATTGACAAGTTTTATAAAATATACAGACAAAGAGTGTGGAGGCTTTGAAATTTTAAAAAAGAACACCTACTCTAATTTTGACATTTATATGTGGACATATCGCATTTTTAATTAATAATTATTGAAGTATTAAATTTTTTAGATAACTTTTGATATATTTTACACATATTGGGGGAATGAGGGAACGTATTTAAAAAGAAAATTTTTGACAATCCACTAAAACAAAACGTCAAATTGACAAGTTATATAAAGTATACAGGTAAACCCAACCAAATTTGTCTCCAGTAATAATATATAGTAAAACCAAGCAAATTTTATCCACGGCATAGTACAATTTAGAAAAACCAGATAACTCGAATTGGAATCATTTGAGCACTCTTCAATTTTCTATCGGTAATACGAAAGTTATTTTAAAGGGCACGTGGGCAAAATTATAATATTTTCAATCGGCAATTGTTTTAGTGAAATTGGAACAAAACCTATCGTGTTTGGTGTCAAATTAAAGGGCTTTAGAAGAACTTTCTGATAAATGAAAAAAGTTGAAATTTTACAATAAGCAATTATTTCGAATCATATTGTGTTGGGTGTCATATGAAAGGGCTTTAGAAGAACTTTCATAAGAAATTTAAAAAAAGTTGAAACTTTACGACTATCAATTGTTTCAAACTGAAAGTATTCCGAATCGTACCGTGTTTAGTGTCATATTGAAGGGCTTTAAAAGAACTTTCAGATTAAATATAAAAAGTTGCAATTTTACGTTAGGTAATTGTTTCAAACTAAATAAATTCTATAGAAAAATTGTGGAACTATCAAAAATTACATCCAACGGATTTTTAATAGATTAGCAAAATCTTTTCGGAAATAAAACACGTATTTGATTGAAATTTTAAGACGATACCGTTTTTGATATCAACTAAAAAGTCTTTTAAAGGGATCTCGTGCAAAATTAATTTTTTTTTTCGATCCGCAATTGTTTTAGTGAAATTACTTTGAAACCTATCGTGTTTGGTATCAAATGAAAAATCTTTTGAAAGGCTCGCGTACAAAATTTATTATTTTTCGATCGTCAATTGTTTTAGTGAAAGTGCTTAAAAATATATCGTGTTTGGTATCAAATGAAAGGTTTTTTGAAGGGCTAGCGTAAATAATTGTTTTTTTCAATCGTAAATTGTTTAATGAAAGTGCTTAAAACATATCGTGTTTTGTATCAAATGAAAAGTCTTCTGAAGGGCTCGCGTGATTGACTTTAATTACAGAAATTTTGAAAATAGATTTAGGTATTAGAAGATTGAGAATACATGTTTTGAACTGCTTTCAACTGATTTTTATATTCATATAAAATTTTAAAGACAAAACATCAACTTGACAAATAATTTTTAAAAGTATGTAATAAAACAAAGCAAAATTTGTCTGCGGTAATAATATACATTTTAAAAAAAAGAAAATTGACAGCAGCATTCTACAATGCAAAAAGTATATTTCAGCGATTTCCAACAGTTTTTCAAAAAAGTTTAGAGAAAAATTTCAATTGATTTTATGTACATATAAAATATAAATGTAGAACATTATAAAAAATTACGTACAAAGGATTTTTAATAGTTTAGCAAAATATACAATTGTTTTCGTGAAAGTGTTTAAAACCTATCGGGTTTGTATCGAAAAGAAAGATTTTTGAAGGGTTCGCGTACAAAATTTAATACTTTTAGATCCTCAATTGTTTTAGTGAAAATTCTTCAAAATTCTTCGTGTTTAGTATCAAATGAAAGGTCTTTTGAAGAGCTCGTGTGCATAATTGAATTTTTCCTGTCATCAATCGTTTTAATGAAAGTTCTTCAAAACCTATTGTGTTTGGTATCTAGTAAAAGGTCTTTTGAAAAGCTCGCGAGCAGAATTGGATATTTTTCAATCGTTAGTTGTTTTAGAGAAAGATCTTCGAAATCTTGTTGTGTTTAGTATCAATTAAAAGATCTTTGGTTGGAAAAATATGCAGAAATGTTTTAGATTTGTAATAATTGAATTTATATTGTGTCAACTGTCCTACAAAAGTGAATTCTACTTCAGGGTCCGCGGAACTAGCGTGAGGCCTGGCGAAGCCAGGGCGACCGCTAGTCTTATATACTAAACGGCTTAATTCCCTATGTATAGATTCATCACGATCAGTCTAACAATTTTACAGCCTAGACGGTTTATCCGATTTATTTGAAACTTTTTTTATTTGATAGGGATTACTTATGCGGAGTGCCTTTTGATAGTCTCAGATTTTTCGTGCACATGATGTGCAAGAAAACTTGAAAAAACATGCATTTTCAACTAAGAGTGTGGAGGCTTTGACATTTTTAAGAAGAACATCTACTGTAATTTTGACATTTGTCTGTGGACATGTCGCATATTTAATTATAAATTATTTAAATATTAAATGTTTTAGAGTAGTTTTGAAATATTTTACGCACATTGGGGGACTGAGGGGACGTTTCTATTATAATTACAAATTTCAAATATGTGTATTTAAAAAGAAAATTTTGAACAGTCCACTATGAAGTTGGTTTTAATTCAAAACGTCAAATTGACAAGTTTTATAAAATATACAGACAAAGAGTGTGGAGGCTTTGAAATTTTAAAAAAGAACACCTACTCTAATTTTGACATTTGTATGTGGACATATCGCATTTTTAATTAACAATTATTGAAGTATTTAATTTTTTAGACAACTTTTGAAATATTTTACACATATTGGGGGAATGAGGCAACGTTTTTATTATCATTACGCATTTTATATATGTGTATTTAAAAAGAAAATTTTTGACAATCCACTAAAACAAAAACGTCAAATTGACAAGTTATATATAACTCGAATTGGAATCATTTGATCACTCTTAAATTTTCTATCGGTAATACGAAAGTTATTTTAAAGGGCATGTGGGCAAAATTATAATATTTTCAATCGGCAATTATTTTAGTGAAATTGCAACAAAACCTATTGTGTTTGGTGTCATATTAAAGGGCTTTAGAAGAACTTTCAGATAAATGAAAAATGTAGAAATTTTACAATAAGCAATTGTTTCTAACATAAAGTATTTCGAATCATATTGTGTTGGGTGTCATATGAAAGGGCTTTAGAAGAACTTTCATATGAAATAAAAAAAAAGTTGAAATTTTACGACTGTCAATAGTTTCAAACTTAAAGTATTCCGAATCGTACCGTATTTAGTGTCATATTGAAGGGCTTCAAAAGAACTTACAGATGAAATATATATATATATATATATATATATATATATATATATATATATATATATATATATATATATATATATATATATATTTTACGATAGGTAATTGTTTCAAACTTAATAAATTCTATAAAAAATGTGGAACTATCAAAAATTACATCCAACGAATTTTTAATAGATTAGCAAAATTTGATTGAAATTTTACGACTGTCAATTATTTCAAACTTAAAGTATTCCGAATTATGCCATGTTTGGTATCCTATGAAAGGGCTTTAGACGAACAGTTAGATAAAATAATTAAAAATATAGATTTTGAAAAAGCAATAAGCGTTCGCCGGAATTTGAACCCAGAACCTTTCACTCGCATGGTGACTGCTCTAACCAATTGAGCTACAAACACTCGAATACTCGAATACTGCAACGTTTAGTGGAAGAAATGCTACAGTAGTCACCATGCGAGTGAAAGGTTCTGGATTCAAATACCGGCGAACGCTCATTGCTTTTTCAAAAATTATTTATAATATCTACAAACAACAATTGTGTCAATAAACAAATTCTTATAAAAAGTTAGTTTAGTAAAATTTTTTCGGAAATAACACACGTATTTGAAATTTTACGACCTTCAATTGTTTTAAACCTAAAGTGTTCCGTATCATATCGTGTTTGATATCATATGAAAGGGCATTAGAAGAACTTTCAGACGAAATAAAAAATATATATATTTCGACCGTCAATTGTTTTAAATTTAAAGTATTCGAAATCATGCCGTGTTTAATGTCATATAAAAAAGTTTTGAAAGCACTTGTAGATGGAATAAAGAAAAAAATTAAATATTACAACTGTTAATTGTTTCAAATTCAAAGTATTCCGAGTCATGCCGAGTCTGGTGTGATATGAAAGAGTTCTGAAAGAAACTTCAAATGAAATAAAAAAAAAATTATTCTACAATCGTCAACTGTTTCAAACTTAAAGTATTCCGATTCATGCCGTGTTTGGTGTCGTATAAAAAGGCTTTAGAAGACGATTGTAATGAAATAAAAAAGTTCAAATTTGATCTATCGCGTTTATATCAAAAAGAAAGTTTTTTTGAAGGGTTCGCATACAAAATTTAATACTTTTAGATCCTCAATTGTTTTAGTGAAAATGATTCAAAATTCTTCGTGTTTAGTATTAAATGAAAGGTCTTTTCAAGAGCTCGCGTGCATAATTGGATTTTTCCTGTCATCAATCGTCTTAATGAAAGTTCTTCAAAACTTATTGTGTTTGGTATCTAATAAAAGATCTTTTGAAGAGCTCGCGAGCAGAATTGGATTTTTTTCAATCGTCAGTTGTTTTAATGAAATATCTTCGAAACCGATTGTGTTTAATATTAATTAAAAGGTCATTGGATGGAAAGATATGCAGAAATGTTTTAGATTTGTAATAATTGAATTTATATTGTGACAACTGTCGTACAAAAGTGAATTCTACTTCAGGGTCCGCGGAGCATAGCGTGAGGCCTGGCGAAGCCAGGGCGACCGCTAGTCTTATATACTAAACGGCTTAATTCCCTATGTATATATAATTTCATCACAATCAGTCTGACAATTTTACAGCCTACACGGTTTATTCGATTTATTTACAACTTTTTTTATTTGATAGAGGTCAATCACGGGGAGTGCCTTTTGATAGTCTCAGATTTTTCGTGCACATGATGTGCGAGAAAACTTTAAAAAACATGCGTTTTTGGGGCAAAATCAACTAAGAGTGTGGAGGCTTTGAAATTTTTAAGAAGAACATCAAACGTCACTTTGTCATTTGTCAGTGGACATGTCGCATTTTTAATTATAAATTATTTAAATATTAAATGGTTTAGAGTAGTTTTGAAATATTTTACGCACATTAGGGGACTGAGGGGACGTTTTTATTATAATTAAGTATTTTAAATATGTGTATTTAAAAAGAAAAATTTTTATAGTCCACTATGAAGTTGGTCTTAATTCCAAACGTCAAATTGACAAGTTTTATAAAGTATAAAGAATATGGTGGCTTTGAAATTTTAATAAGAACATCTACTCTAATTTTTACATTTTTATGTGGACATATCGCATTTTTTATTAAAAATTATTTAATTATAACATTTTTTGGAGAACTTTAGAAATATTTTACGCACATTGGGGGACTGAGGTGACGTTTTTATTATAATTACGCATTTGAAATATGTGTATTTAAAAAGAAAATTTTTAACAGTCCACTAAAATAAAACGTCTAATTGACAAGTTATATAAGTATACAGGTAAATCCAACAAAATTTGTCTCCAGTAATAATATACAGTAAAACCAAGCAAATTTTATCCACGGCAGAGTACAATTTAAAAAAAAAACAGATAACTCGAATTGGAATCATTTGAGCACTTGCTACAAAACCTATCGTGTTTGGCGTCATATTAAAGGGCTTTAGAAGAACTTTCAGATAAATGAAAAAAGTTGAAATTTTATAATAAGCAAATGTTACTTAAACTTAAAGTATTCCGAATCATACGGTGTTTAGTGTCATATTGAAGGGCTTTAAAAGAACTTTCAGATGAAATATAAAAAGTTGAAATTTTACGATATAGGTAATTGTTTCAAACTTAATAAATTCTATAAAAAAATGTGGAACTATCGAAAATTACATCCAACGGATTTTTAATAGATTAGCAAAATCTTTTCGGAAATAAAACACGTATTTGATTGAAATTTTGACTGAATGAGGGAACGTTTTAATTATAATTACGCATTTTAAATATGTGTATTTAAAAAGAAAATCTTTGACAGTCCACTAAAACAAAACGTCAAATTGACAAGTTATATAAAGTATACAGGTAAACTCAACATAATTTGTCTCCAGTAATAATATACAATAAAATCAAGCAAATTTTATCCACGGCCGAGTACAATTAAAAAAAAAAGAACAGATAAGTTGAATTGGAATCATTTGAGCACTCTGAAATTTTCTATCGGTAATACGAAAGTTATTTTAAAGGGCATGTGGGCAAAATTATAATATTTTCAATCGGAAATTATTTTAGTGAAATTGCAACAAAACCTATCGTGTATATTAAAGGGATTTAGAAGAACTTTCAGATAAATGCAAAAAGTTGAAATTTTACAATAAGCAATTGTTTCCAACATAAAGTATTTCTAATCATATTATGTTGGGTGTCATATGAAGTTGAAATTTTACGACTGTCAATAGTTTGAAACTTAAAGTATTCCGAATCGTACCGTGTTTAGTGTCATATTGAAGGGCTTTAAAAGAACTTTCAGATGATATATAAGTTGAAATTTTACGATAGGTAATTGTTTCAAACTTAATAGATTCTATAAAAAAATGTGGAACTATCAAAAATTACATCCAACGGATTTTTAATAGATTAGCAAAATCTTTTCGGAAATAAAACACATTTGATTGAAATTTTAAGACTGTCAATTATTTCAAACATAAAATATTCCGAATTATGCCATGTTTGGTATCATATAAAAGGGCTTTAGACGAACCTTTAGATAAAATAATTAAAAAGTTAGTTTTTGAAGAAGCAATGAGCGTTCGCCGGAATTTGAACCCAGAGCCTTTCACTCGCATGGTGACTGCTCTAACCAATTGAGTTACAAACACTCGGCGAATACTCATGACTTTCGTGCAACCTTTAGTTGAAGAAATGCTAGAGCATATGAAATAGAGTTAGAAGAACTTTCAGATGAAATAAAAAAAAGTTATTTTAGCAAAATGTTTTCGGAAATAAAACACGTATTTGATAGAAATTTTACGACCGTCAATTGTTCTAAGCTCAAAGTGGTCCGAATCAAATCGTGTTTGATATCATATGACAGGGCTTTAGAAGAACTTTCAGACGAAATAAAAAAAATAAGACTTTACGGTTGTCAATTGTTTCAAATTTCAAATATTCGGATTAATGCCGTATTTAATGTCATATGAAAATTTGGAAGAAATTTTATATGAAATAAAAAAAAATGAAGAATGTCAATTGTTTTAAACATAAAATATTTTTTGGTATCAAATAAAAAGTCTTTTAAAGGGATCGCGTGAATTTTTTTTTTCGATTCGCAATTGGTTTAGTGATATTGCTTTGAAACCTATCGTGTTTGATATCGGATGAAATGCCTTTTGAAGTGTTTTCGTGCAGCATTTAATTTAATTTTGATCGGCAATTGTTTCAGTGAAAGTGATTAATAATTTATCGTGTTTGATATCTAATGAAAGGTCTTTTGAAGAGATCGCGGACAAAATTAAATATTTTACGATTGGCAATTGTTTTAGTGAAAGTACTTCTAAACTTATCGTGTTTGGTATTAAATGAAAGGTATTTTGAAGGACTTGCGTACAAAATTTATTACTTTTCGATCGTCAATTGTTTTAGTGAAAGTGCTTAAAAACATATAGTGTTTTGTAACAAATGGAAGGTTTTTTGAAGGGCTAACGTAAAAAATTTTAAGACAAAACGTCAACTTGACAAATAATTTTTAAAAGTATGTAATAAAACAAAGCAAAATTTATGTGCGGTAATAATATACATTTAAAAAAAAATAAAAAATTGACAGCAGCATTCTACAATGCAAAAAAAGTATATTTCAGCGATTTCCAACAGTTTTTCAAAAAAGTTTAGAGAAAAATTTCAATTGATTTCATGTACATATAAAATATAAATGTAAAACATTATACAAAATTTAATACTTATAGATCCTCAATTGTTTTAGTGAAAATGCATCAAAATTCATCGTGATTAGTATCAAATGAAAGGTCTTTTGAAGAGCTCACGTGCATAATTGGATTTTTTTCAATCGTCAGTTGTTTTAGTGAAAGATCTTCGAAACCTATTGTGTTTAGTATCAATTAAAAGGTCTTTGGATGGAATGATACGCAGAAATGATTTAGATTTGTAATAATTGCATTTATATTGTGTCTACTGTCTTACAAAAGTGAATTCTACTTCAGGGTCCGCGGAGCTAGCGTGAGGCCTGGCGAAGCCAGGGCGACCGCTAGTCTTATATACTAAACGGCTTAATTCCCTATGTATATATAGATTCATCACGATCAGTCTGACAATTTTACAGCCTAGACGGTTTATTCGATTTATTTACAACTTTTTTTATTTGATAGAGGTCAATCACGGGGAGTGCCTTTTGATAGTCTCAGATTTTTCGTGTACATGATGTGCGAGAAAACTTGAAAAAACATGCGTTTTTGGGGCAAAATCAACTAAGAGTGTGGAGGCTTTGAAATTTTTAAGAAGAACATCAAACGTCATTATGACATTTGTCAGTGGACATGTCGCATTTTTAATTATAAATTATTTAAATATTAAATGTTTTACAGTAGTTTTGAAATATTTTACGCACATTAGGGGACTGAGGGGACGTTTTTATTATAATTATACATTTCAAATGTGTATATTTAAAAAGTAAATTTTTTACACTTCACTATGAAGTTGGTTTTAAAGCAAAACGTCAAATTGACAAGTTTTATAAAGTATAAAGAATATGGTGGCTTTGAAATTTTTAAGAAGAACATCAAACGTCATTTTGACATTTGTCAGTGGACATGTCGCATTTTTAATTATAAATTATTTAAATATTAAATGTTTTAGAGTAGTTTTGAAATATTTTACGCACATTGGGGGACTGAGGGGACGTTTCTATTATAATTACAAATTTCAAATATGTGTATTTAAAAAGAAAATTTTTAACAGTCCACTATGAAGTTGGTTTTAATTCAAAACGTCAAATTGACAAGTTTTATCAAATATACAGACAAAGAGTGTGGAGGCTTTGAAATTTTAAAAAAGAACACCTACTCTAATTTTGACATTTGTATGTGGACATATCGCATTTTTAATTAACAATTATTGAACTATTTAATTTTTTGGATAACTTTTGATATATTTTCCACATATTGGAGGAATGAGGGAACGTTTTTATTATCATTAAGCATTTTATATATGTGTATTTAAAAAGAAAATTTTTGACAATCCACTGAAACAAACGTCAAATTGACAAGTTATATAAAGTTTACAGGCAAACCCAACTAAATTTGTCTCCAGTAATAATATACAGTAAAACCAAGCAAATTTTATCCACGGCAGAGTACAATTTAGAAAAACCAGATAACTCGAATTGGAATCATTTGATCACTCTTAAATTTTCTATCGGTAATACGAAAGTTATTTTAAAGGGCATGTGGGAAAAATTATAATATTTTCAATCGTCAATTATTTTAGTGAAATTGCAACAAAACCTATCGTGTTTGGTGTCATATTAAAGGGCGTTAGAAGAACTTTCAGATAAATGAAAAAAGTTGATATTTTACAATAAGCAAATGTTTCTAACATAAAGTATTTCGAATCATATTGTGTTGGGTGTCATATGAAAGGGCTTTAGAAGAACTTTCATATAAAATTTTTAAAAAAGTTGAAATTTTACGACTGTCAATAGTTTCAAACTTAAAGTATTCCAAATCGTACCGTATTTAGTGTCATATTGAAGGGCTTTAAAAGAACTTTCAGATGAAATATAAAAAGTTGAACTTTTACGATAGGTAATTATTTCAAACTTAATAAATTCTATAAAAAAATGTGGAACTATCAAAAATTACATCCAACGGATTTTTAATAGATTAGCAAAATCTTTTCGGAAATAAAACACGTATTTGATTGAAATTTTACGACTGTCAATTATTTCAAACTTAAAGTATTCCGAATTATGCCATGTTTGGTATCATATGAAAGGGCTTTAGACGAACCTTTAGATAAAATAATTAAAAAGTTAGTTTTTGAAAAAGCAATGAGCGTTCGCCGGAATTTTAACCCAAAACCTTTCACTCGCATGGTGACTGCTCTAACCAATTGAGCTACAAACACTCGGCGAATACTCATGCCTTTCGTGCAACGTTTAGTGGAAGAAATGCTAGAGCAGTCACCATGCGAATGAAAGGTTCTGGATTCAAATCCCGGCGAACGTTCATTGTTTTTTCAAAAATTATTTATAATATCTACAAACAAACAATTGTGTAAATAAACAAATTCTTATAAAAAGTTAGTTTAGCAAAATTTTTTCGGAAATAACACACGTATTTGAAATTTTACGACCTTCAATTGTTTTAAACCTAAAGTGTTCCGTATCATATCGTGTTTGATATCATATGAAAAGGCTTTAGAAGAACTTTCAGACGAAATATATATATATATATATATATATATATATATATATATATATATATATATATATATATATATATATATATTTCGACCGTCAATTGTTTTAAATTTAAAGTATTCGAAATCATGCCGTATTTAATGTCATATAAAAAAGTTTTGAAAGAACTTGTAGATGGAATAAAGAAACAAATTCAATATTACAACTGTTAATTGTTTCAAACTTAAAGTATTCCGAGTCATGCCGAGTTTGGTGTGACAACTGTTTCTAACTTAAAGTATTGGTGTCGTATAAAAAGGCTTTAGAAGAAGATTGTAATGAAATAAAAAAGTTGAAATTTGACCTATCGCGTTTGTATCAAAAAGAAAGATTTTTTGAAGGGTTCGCGTACAAAATTCAATACTTTTAGATCCTCAATTGTTTTAGTGAAAATGATTCAAAATTCTTCGTGTTTAGTATCAAATGAAAGGTCTTTTGAAGGGCTCGCGTACAAAATTGGATTTTTCCTGTCATCAATCGTTTTAATTAAAGTTCTTCAAAACTTATTGTGTTTGGTATCTAGTAAAAGGTCTTTTTAAGAGCTCGCGAGCAGAATTGGATATTTTTCAATCGTTAGTTGTTTTAATTAAAGATCTTCGAAATCTTGTTGTGTTTAGTATCAATTAAAAGGTCTTTGATTGGAAAGATATGCAGAAATGTTTTAGATTTGTAATAATTGAATTTATATTGTGTCAACTGTCCTACAAAAGTGAATTCTACTTCAGGGTCCGCGGAACTAGCGTGAGGCCTGGCGAAGCCAGGGCGACCGCTAGTCCTATATACTAAACGGCATAAATCCCTATATATATATATAGATTCATCACGATCAGTCTGACAATTTTACAGCCTAGACGGTTTATTCGATTTATTTACAACTTTTTTTATTTGATCGGGGTCATTCATGGGGAGTGCCTTTTGATAGTCTCAGATTTTACGTGCACATGATGTGCGAGAAAACTTTAAAAAACATGCGTTTTTGGGGCAAAATCAACTAAGAGTGTGGAGGCTTTGAAATTTTTAAGAAGAACATCAAACGTCACTTTGACATTTGTCAGTGGACATGTCGCATTTTTAATTATAAATTATTTAAATATTAAGTTTTAGAGTAGTTTTGAAATATTTTACGCACATTGGGGGACTGAGGTGACGTTTCTATTATAATTACAAATTTCAAATATGTGTATTTAAAATTTTATCCACGGCAGAGTACAATTTAGAAAAACCAGATAACTCGAATTGGAATCATTTGATCACTCTTAAATTTTCTTTCGGTAATACGAAAGTTATTTTAAAGGGCATGTGGGCAAAATTATAATATTTTCAATCGTCAATTATTTCAGTGAAATTGCAACAAAACCTATCGTGTTTGGTGTCATATTAAAGGGCTTCAGAAGAACTTTCAGATAAATGAAAAAAGTTGAAATTTTACAATAAGCAATTGTTTCTAACATAAAGTATTTCGAATCATATTGTGTTAAGTGTCATATAAAAGGGCTTTAGAAGAACTTTCATATAAAATAAAAAAAAGATGAAATTTTACGATTGTCAATAGTTTCAAACTTAAAGTATTCCGAATCGTACCGTATTTAGTGTCATATTGAAGGGCTTCAAAAGAACTTTCAGATGAAATATAAAAAGTTGAAATTTTACGATAGGTAATTATTTCAAACTTAATAAATTCTATAAAAAAATGTGGAACTATCAAAAATTACATCCAACGGATTTTTAATAGATTAGCAAAATCTTTTCGGAAATAAAACACGTATTTGATTGAAATTTTACTACTGTCAATTATTTTAAACTTAAAGTATTCCGAATTATGCCATGTTTGGTATCATATGAAAGGGCTTTAGACGAACCTTTAGATAAATTAATTAAAAAGTTAGTTTTTGAAAAAGCAATGAGCGTTTGCCGGAATTTGAACCCAGAACCTTTCACTTGCATGGTGACTGCTCTAACCAATTGAGCTACAAACACTCGGCGAATACTCATGCCTTTCGTGCAACCTTTAGTTGAAGAAATGCTAGAGCATATGAAATAGAGTTAGAAGAACTTTCAGATGAAATAAAAAAGAGTTATTTTAGCAAAAAAATTTCGGATATAAAACACTTATTTGATTGAAATTTTACGACCGTCAATTGTTCTAAGCTTAAAGTGTTCCGAATCAAATCGTGTTTGATATCATATGACAGGGCTTTAGAAGAACTTTCAGACGAAATAAAAAAATTAAGACTTTACGATTGTCAATTGTTTCAAATTTCAAATATTCGGATTAATGCCGTATTTAATGTCATATGAAAATTTGGAAGAAATTTTATATGAAATAAAAAAAAAATGAAGAATGTCAATTGTTTTAAACATAAAATATTTTTTGGTATCAAATAAAAAGACCTCTAAAGGGATCGCGTGCAAATTATTTTTTTCGTTTCGCATTTGTTTTTGTGATCTTGCTTTTAAACCTATCGTGTTTGATATCGAATGAAATGTCTTTTGAAGTATTTTTGTGCAGCATTTAATTTAATTTTGATCGGCAATTGTTTCAGTGAAAGTGCTGAACAATCTATCGTGTTTGGTATCTAATGAAAAGTCTTTTGAAGAGATCGCGTACAAAATTAAATATTTTACGATTGGCAATTGTTTTAGTGAAAGTGCTTCTAAACTTATCGTGTTTGGTATTAAATGAAATGTATTTTGAAGGACTTGCGTACAAACTTTATTATTTTTCGATCGTCAATTGTTTTAGTGAAAGTGCTTAAAAACATATCGTGTATGGTATCAAATGGAAGGTCTTTTGAAGGGCTAGCGTAAAAATTTTGAAGACAAAACGTCAACTTGACAAATAATTTTTAAAAGTATGTAATAAAACAAAGCAAAATTTGTGTGCGGTAATAATATACATTTAAAAAAAAAAGAAAATTGACAGCAGCATTCTACAATGCAAAAAGTATATTTCAGCGATTTCCAACAGTTTTTTAAAAAAGAGAAAAATTTCAATTGATTTCATGTACATATAAAATATAAATGTAGAACATTATAAAAAATGACGGCCAAAAGATTTTTAATAGTTTAGCAAAATGTACAATTGTTTTCGTGAAAGTCTTTAAAACCTATCGCGTTTGTATCAAAAACAAAGATTTTTTGAAGGGTTCGCGTACAAAATTTAATACTTATAGATCCTCAATTATTTTAGTGAAAATACATCAAAATTCTTCGTGATTAGTATCAAATGAAAGGTCTTTTGAAGACATCACGTACATAATTGGAGTTTTTTCAATCGTCAGTTGTTTTAGTGAAAGATCTTCGAAACCTATTGTGTTTAGTATCAAATAAAATGTCTTTGGATGGAATGATACGCAGAAATGTTTTAGATTTGTAATAATTGCATTTATATTGTGTCAACTGTCTTACAAAAGTGAGTTCTTCTTCAGGGTCCGCGGAGCTAGCGTGAGGCCTGGCGAAGCCAGGGCGACCGCTAGTCTTATATACTAAACGGCTTAATTCCCTATGTATAGATTCATCACGATCATTCTAACAATTTTACAGCCTAGACGGTTTATCCGATTTAATTGAAACTTTTTTTATTTGATAGGGATTACTTATGCGGAGTGCCTTTTGATAGTCTCAGATTTTTCGTGCACATGATGTGCGAGAAAACTTGAAAAAACATGCATTTTCAACTAAGAGTGTGGAGGCTTTGAAATTTTTAAGAAGAACATCTACTGTCACTTTGACGTTTGTCAGTGGACATGTCGCATTTTTAATTATAAATTATTTAAATATTAAATGTTTTAGAGTAGTTTTGAAATATTTTACGCACATTAGGGGACTGAGGGGACGTTTTTATTATAATTACAAATTTCAAATATGTGTATTTAAAAAGAAAATTTTTAACAGTCCACTATGAAGTTGGTTTTAATTCAAAACGTCATATTGACAAGTTTTATAAAATATACAGACAAAGAGTGTGGAGGCTTTGAAATTTTAAAAAAGAACACCTACTCTAATTTTGACATTTGTATGTGGACATATCGCATTTTTAATTAACAATTATTGAAGTATTTAATTTTTTAGATAACTTTTGATATATGTTACATATATTGGGGGAATGAGGCAACGTTTTTATTATCATTAAGCATTTGATATATGTGTATTTAAAAAGAAAATTTTTGACAATTCACTAAAACGAAACGTCAAATTGACAAGTTATATAAAGTATACAGGTAAACCCAACCAAATTTGTCTCCAGTAATAATATACAGTAAAACCAAGCAAATTTTATCCACGTCAGAGTACAATTTAGAAAAACCAGATAACTCGAATGCAAAATTATTATTTTTTTCGATCCGCAATTGTTTTAGTGATATTGCTTTGAAACCTATCGTGTTTGATATCGAATGAAATGTCTTTTGAAGTGTTTTCGTGCAGCATTTAATTTAATTTTGATCGGCAATTGTTTCAGTGAAAGTGCTTAACAATCCATCTTGTTTGGTTTCTAATGAAAGGACTTTTGAAGAGCTCGCGTACAAAATTAAATATTTTACGATTGGCAATTGTTTTACTGAATTTTAAAGGGCACGTGGGCAAAATTATATTATTTTCAATCGGCAATTATTTAAGTGAAATTGCTACAAAACCTATCGTGTTTGGCGTCATATTAAAGGGCTTTAGAAGAACTTTCAGATAAATGAAAAAAGTTGAAATTTTATAATAAGCAAATGTTTCTAACAAAGTATTTCGAATCATATTGTGTTGGGTGTCATATGAAAGGGCTTTAGAAGAACTTTCATATGAAATAAAGAAAAAGTTGAAATTTTACGACTGTCAATAGTTTCAAACTTAAAGTATTTCGAATCGTACCGTGTTTAGTGTCATATTGAAGGGCTTTAAAAGAACTTTCAGATGAAATATAAAAAGATGAAATTTTACGATAGGTAATTGTTTCAAACTTAATAAATTCTATAAAAAAAAATGTGGAACTTTCAAAAATTACATCCAACGGATTTTTAATAGATTAGCAAAATCTTTTCGGAAATAAAACACGTATTTGAGACATTTTACGACTGTCAATTATTTCAAACTTAAAGTATTCCGAATTATGCCATGTTTAGTATCATATGAAAGGGCCTTGGACGAACTTTTAGATAAAATAATTAAAAAGTTAGTTTTTGAAAAAGCAATGAGCGTTCGCCGGAATTTGAACCCAGAACCTTTCACTTGCATGGTGACTGCTCTAACCAATTGAGCTACAAACACTCGGCGAATACTCATGTCTTTCGTGCAACGTTTAGTTGAAGAAATGCTAGAAGAGTCACCATGCGAGTGAGAGGTTCTGGATTCAAATCCCGGCGAACGCTCATTGCTTTTTCAAAAATTATTTATAATATCTACAAACAAACAATTGTGTCAATAAACAAATTCTTATAAAAAGTTAGTTTAGCAAAATGTTTTCGGAAATAACACACGTATTTGAAATTTTACGACCTTCAATTGTTTTAAACCTAAAGTATTCCGTATCATATCGTGTTTGATATCATATGAAAGGGATTTAGAAGAACTTTCAGACGAAATAAAATATATATATATATTTCGACCGTCAATTGTTTTAAATTTAAAGTATTCGGAATCATGCCGGGTTTAATGTCATATAAAAAAGTTTTGAAAGAACTTGTAGATGGAATAAAGAAAAAAATTCAATATTAAAACTGTTAATTGTTTCAAACTGAAAGTATTCCGAGTCATGCCGAGATTGGTGTGATATGAAAGATTTGAAAGAAAGTTCAAATGAAATAAAAAAAAATATATTACAACCGTCAACTGTTTCAAACTTAAAGTATTGGTGTATAAAAAGGCTTTAGAAGAAAATTGTAATGAAATAAAAAAGTTGAAATTTGACCTATAACGTTTGTATTAAAAAGAAACATTTTTTAAAGGGTTCGCGTACAAAATTTAATAATTTTAGATCCTCAATTGTTTTAGTGAAAATGCTTCAAAATTCTTCGTGTTTAGTATCAAATGAAAGGTCTTTTGAAGAGCTCGCGTGTCAACTGTCCTATAAAAGTGAATTCTACTTCAGGGTCAGCGGAGCTAGCGTGAGGCCTGGCGAAGCCAGGGCGACCGCTATCTTATATACTAAACGGCTTAATTCCCTATATATAGATTCATCACGATCAGTCTAACAATTTTACAGCCTAGACGGTTTATCCGATTTATTTGAAACTTTTTTTATTTGATAGGGATTACTTATGCGGAGTGCCTTTTGATAGTCTCCGATTTTTCGTGCACATGATGTGCGAGAAAACTTGAAAAAACATGCATTTTAAACTTAGAGTGTGGAGGCTTTGACATTTTTAAGAAGAACATCTACTGTAATTTTGACATTTGTCTGTGGACATGTCGCATATTTAATTATAAATTATTTAAATATTAAATGTTTTAGAGTAGTTTTGAAATATTTTACGCACATTGGGGGACTGAGGGGACGTTTCTATTATAATTAAACATTTTAAATATGTGTATTTAAAAAGAAAAATTTTTATAGTCCACTATGAAGTTGGTTTTAATTCGAAACGTCAAATTGACAAGTTTTATAAAATATACAGACAAAGAGTGTGGAGGCTTTGAAATTTTAAAAAAGAACACCTACTCTAATTTTGACATTTGTATGTGGACATATCGCATTTTTAATTAACAATTATTGAAGTATTTAATTTTTTAGATAACTTTTGATATATTTTACACATATTGGGGGAATGAGGCAACGTTTTTATTATCATTAAGCATTTTATACATGTGTATTTAAAAAGAAAATTTTTGACAATTCACTAAAACAAAACGTCAAATTGACAAGTTATATAAAGTATACAGGTAAACCCAACCAAATTTGTCTGCAGTAATAATATACAGAAAACCAAGCAAATTTTATCCACGTCAGAGTACAATTAAGAAAAACCAAATAACTCGAATTGGAATCATTTGATCACTCTTAAATTTTATATCGGTAATACGAAAGTTATTTTAAAGGGCACGTGGGCAAAATTATAATATTTTCAATCGGCAATTATTTTAGTGAAATTGCAACAAAACCTATCGTGTTCGGTGTCATGTTAAAAGGATTTAGAAGAACTTTCAGAAAAATGAAAATAGTTGAAATTTTACAGTAAGCAATTGTTTCTAACATAAAGTATTTCGAATCATATTGTGTTGAGTGTCATATGAAAGTGCTTTAGAAGAATTTTCATATGAAATAAAAAAATAGTTGAAATTTTACGACTGTCAATAGTTTCAAACTTAAAGTATTCCGTATCGTACCGTATCTAGTGTCATATTGAAGGGCTTCAAAAGAACTTTTAGATGAAATATAGAAAGTTGAAATTTTACGATAGGTAATTGTTTCAAACTTAATAAATACTATAAAAAAATTCACTCGCATGGTGACTGCTCTAACCAATTGAGCTACAAACACTCGGCGAATACTCATGCCTTTCGAGCAACTTTTAGTTGAAGAAATGCTAGAGCAGTCACCATGCGAGTGAAAGGTTCTGGATTCAAATCCCGGCGAACGCTCATTGCTTTTTCAAAAATTATTTATAATATCTACAAACAAACAATTGTGTCAATAAACAAATTCTTATAAAAAGTTAGTTTAGCAATATGTTTTCGGAAATAACACACGTATTTGAAATTTTACGACCTTCAATTGTTTTAAACCTAAAGTATTCCGTATCATATCGTGTTTGATATCATATGAAAGGGATTTAGAAGAACTTTCAGACGAAATAAAAAATATATATATATTTCGACCGTCAATTGTTTTAAATTTAAAGTATTCGGAATCATGCCGGGTTTAATGTCATATAAAAAAGTTTTGAATGAACTTGTACATGGAATAAAGAAAAAAATTCAATATTACAACTGTTAATTGTTTCAAACTGAAAGTATTCCGAGTCATGCCGAGTTTGGTGTGATATGAAAGAGTTTTGAAAGAAAGTTCAAATGAATTAAAAAATAAATATTTTACAACCATCAACTGTTTTAAACTTAAAGTATTGGTGTATAAAAAAACTTTAGAAGAAAATTGTAATGAAATAAAAAAGTTGAAATTTGCCCTATCGCGTTTGTATCAAAAAGAAAGATTTTTTAAAGGGTTCGCGTACAAAATTTAATAATGTTAGATCCTCAATTGTTTTAGTGAAAATGTTTCAAAATTCTTCGTGTTTAGTATCAAATGAAAGGTCTTTTGAAGAGCTCGCGTGTCAACTGTCCTACAAAAGTGAATCCTACTTCAGGGTCCGCGGAGCTAGCGTGAGGCCTGGCGAAGCCAGGGCGACCGCTAGTCTTATATACTAAACGGCTTAATTCCCTATGTATAGATTCATCACGATCATTCTAACAATTTTACAGCCTAGACGGTTTATCCGATTTAATTGAAACTTTTTTTATTTGATAGGGATTACTTATGCGGAGTGCCTTTTGATAGTCTCAGATTTTTCGTGCACATGATGTGCGAGAAAACTTAAAAAAACATGCATTTTCAACTAAGAGTGTGGAGGCTTTGAAATTTTTAAGAAGAACATCAAACGTCACTTTGACATTTATCAGTGGACATGTCGCATTTTTAATTATAAATTATTTAAATATTAAATGGTTTAGAGTAGTTTTGAAATATTTTACGCACATTAGGGGACTGAGGGGACGTTTTTATTATAATTATACATTTCAAATGTGTATATTTAAAAAGTAAATTTTTGACACTTCACTATGAAGTTGGTTTTAAAGCAAAACGTCAAATTGACAAGTTTTATAAAATATACAGACAAAGAGTGTGGAGGCTTTGAAATTTTAAAAAGAACACCTACTCTAATTTTGACATTTGTATGTGGACATGTCGCATTTTTAATTAAAAATTATTTAAGTATTAAATATTTTAGACAACTTTTGAAATATTTTACACATATTGGGGGAATGAGGGAACGTTTTAATTATAATTACGCATTTGAAATATGTGTATTTAAAAAGAAAAATTTTGACAGTCCACTAAAACAAAACGTCGAATTGACAAGTTATATAAGTATACAGGTATATCCAACAAAATTTGACTCCAGTAATAATATACAGTAACACCAAGCAAATTTTATCCACGACCGAGTACAATTAAAAAAAAAATAGAAAACTCGAATTGGAATCATTTGAGCACTTAAATTTTCTATCGGTAATACGAAAGTTATTTTAAAGGGCATGTGGGCAAAATTATAATATTTTCAATCGGCAATTATTTCAGTGAAATTGCTACAAAACCTATCGTGTTTGGCGTCATATTAAAGGGCTTTAGAAGAACTTTCAGATAAATGAAAAAAGTTGAAATTTTATAATAAGCAAATGTTTCTAACATAAAGTATTTCGAATCATATTGTGTTGGGTGTCATATGAAAGGGCTTTAGAAGAACTTTCATATGAAATAAAGAAAAAGTTGAAATTTTACGACTGTCAATAGTTTCAAACTTAAAGTATTCTGAATCGTACCGTGTTTAGTGTCATATTGAAGGGCTTTAAAAGAACTTTCAGATGAAATATAAAAAGATGAAATTTTACGATAGGTAATTGTTTCAAACTTAATAAATTCTATAAAAAAATGTGGAACTTTCAAAAATTACATCCAACGGATTTTTAATAGATTAGCAAAATCTTTTCGGAAATAAAACACGTATTTGATTGAAATTTTACGACTGTCAATTATTTCAAACTTAAAGTATTCCGAATTATGCCATGTTTGGTATCATATGAAAGGGCTTTGGACGAACCTTTAGATAAAATAATTAAAAAGTTAGTTTTTGAAAAAGCAATGAGCGTTCGCCGGAATTTGAACCCAGACCCTTTCACTCGCATGGTGACTGCACTAACCAATTGAGCTACAAACACTCGGCGAATACTCATGTCTTTCGTGCAACGTTTAGTTGAAGAAATGCTAGAACAGTCACCATGCGAGTGAAAGGTTCTGGATTCAAATCCCGGCGAACGCTCATTGCTTTTTCAAAAATTATTTATAATATCTACAAACAAACAATTGTGTCAATAAACAAATTCTTATAAAAAGTTAATTTAGCAAATGAAATAAAAAAAAATATTTTACAACCGTCAACTGTTTCAAACTTAAAGTATTGGTGTATAAAAAGGCTTTAGAAGATAATTGTAATGAAATAAAAAAGTTGAAATTTGACCTATAACGTTTGTATCAAAAAGAAAGATTGTTTAAAGGGTTCGCGTACAAAATTTAATAATTTTAGATCCTCAATTGTTTTAGTGAAAATGCTTCAAAATTCTTCGTGTTTAGTATCAAATGAAAGGTCTTTTGAAGAGCTCGCGTGTCAACTGTCCTACAAAAGTGAATTCTACTTCAGGGTCCGCGGAGCTAGCGTGAGGCCTGGCGAAGCCAGGGCGACCGCTAGTCTTATATACTAAACGGCATAAATCCCTATATATATATATTTCATCACGATCAGTCTGACAATTTTACAGCCTAGACGGTTTATCCGATTTATTTACAACTTTTTTTATTTGATAGAGGTCAATCACGGGGAGTGCCTTTTGATAGTCTCAGATTTTTCGTACACATGATGTGCGAGAAAACTTGAAAAAACATGCGTTTTTGGGGCAAAATCAACTAAGAGTGTGGAGGCTTTGAAATTTTTAAGAAGAACATCAAACGTTACTTTGACATTTGTCAGTGGACATGTCGCATTTTTAATTATAAATTATTTAAATATTAAATGTTTTAGAGTAGTTTTGAAATATTTTACGCACATTGGGCAACTGAGGAGACGTTTTTTTTATAATTAAACATTTTAAATATGTGTATTTAAAAAGAAAAATTTTTATAGTCCACTATGAAGTTGGTTTTAATTCACACGTCAAATTGACAAGTTTTGTAAAATATACAGACAAAGAGTGTGGAGGCTTTGAAATTTTAAAAAGAACATCTACTCTAATTTTTACATTTGTATGTGGACATATCGCATTTTTAATTAAAAATTATTCAAGTATTAAATATTTTAGACAACTTTTGATATATTTTACACATATTGGGAGAATGAGGGAACGTTTTTATTATCATTACGCATTTTAAATATGTGTATTTAAAAAGAAAATTTTTGACAATTCACTAAAACAAATCGTCAAATTGACAAGTTATATAAAGTATACAGGTAAACCCAACCAAATTTGTCTCCAGTTATAATATACAGTAAAACTAAGCAAATATTGTTCACGGTAATGTACATTAAATACAATTTTATTATTATTTATTGAAATTAATTATCAAAATTCAAAATTTATCGTATATGGTATAATACCAAAGTTTTGAAGGTCACGCATGTAGAAATGAGATTTTTTTCAATCAGTAATTGTTTTAGTGAAAGTGCTTCAAAACCTATCGTGTTTGGTACCAAATACAAAGTCCTTTGAAGGGCTCACATACAGAATTCGAATTTTTTCGATCGGCAATTGTTTTAGTTAAAGTGCTTCAAAACATATCGTGTTTGGTATCAAATGAAAAGTCTTTTGAAGGGCTCGCGTGCAAAATTAAATATTATTCAATCGGCAATTGTTTTAGTAAGAGTGCATCAAAACCTATCGTGTTTGGTATCAAATGAAAGGTCTATTGAAGGGCTCGCGTACAAAATTGAATATTATTCGATCGGCAATTGTTTTAGTAAGAGTGCATCAAAACCTATCGTGTTTGGTATCAAATGAAAGCTATGTTGAAAGGCAATATTCTAGACAACTTTTGAAATATTTTACACATATTGGGGGAATGAGGGAACGTTTTTATTATAATTACGCATTTGAAATATGTGTATTTAAAAAGAAAATTTTTGACAGTTCACTAAAACAAAACGTCAAATTGACAAGTTATATAAAGTATACAGGTAAACCCAACCAAATTTGTCTCCAGTAATAATATACAGTAAAAGCAAGCAAATTTTATCCACGTCAGAGTACAATTTAAAAAAACCAGATAACTCGAATTGGAATCATTTGATAACTCTTAAATTTTCTATCGGTAATACGAAAGTTATTTTAAAGGGCATGTGGGCAAAATTATAATATTTTCAATCGGCAATTATTTTAGTGAAATTGCAACAAAACCTATCGTGTTCGGTGTCATATTAAAAGGCTTTAGAAGAACTTTCAGAAAAATGAAAATAGTTGAAATTTTATAGTAAGCAATTATTTCTAACATAAAGTATTTCGAATCATATTGTGTTGGGTGTCATATGAAAGGGCTTTAGAAGAATTTTCATATGAAATAAAAAAAAAGTTGTAATTTTACGACTGTCAATTCAGATGAAATATAGAAAGTTGAAATTTTACGATAGGTAATTGTTTCAAACTTAATAAATTCTATAAAAAAATTCACTCGCATGGTGACTGCTCTAACCAATTGAGCTACAAACACTCGGCGAATACTCATGCCTTTCCAGCAACTTTTAGTTGAAGAAATGCTAGAGCAGTCACCATGCGAGTGAAAGGTTCTGGATTCAAATCCCGGCGAACGCTCATTGCTTTTTCAAAAATTATTTATAATATCTACAAACAAACAATTGTGTCAATAAACAAATTCTTATAAAAAGTTTGTTTAGCAAAATGTTTTCGGAAATAACACACGTATTTGAAATTTTACGACCTTCAATTGTTTTAAACCTAAAGTGTTCCGTATCATACCGTGTTTGATATCATATGAAAGGGATTTAGAAGAACTTTCAGACGAAATAAAAAATAAATATATTTCGACCGTCAATTGTTTTAAATTTAAAGTATTCGGAATCATGCCGGGTTTAATGTCATATAAAAAAGTTTTGAATGAACTTGTAGATAGAATAAAGAAAAAAAATCAATATTACAACTGTTAATTGTTTCAAACTGAAAGTATTCCGAGTCATGCCGAGTTTGGTGTGATATGAAAGAGTTTTGAAAGAAAGTTCAAATGAAATAAAAAAAATATATATTTTACAACCATCAACTGTTTCAAACTTAAAGTATTGGTGTATAAAAAGGCTTTAGAAGAAAATTGTAATGAAATAAAAAAGTTGAAATTTGACCTATCGCGTTTGTATCAAGAAGAAAGATTTTTTAATGGGTTCGCGTACAAAATTTAATAATTTTAGATCCTCAATTGTTTTAGTGAAAATGTTCCCAAAATTCTTCGTGTTTAGTATCAAATGAAAGGTCTTTTGAAGAGCTCGCGTGTCAATTGTCCTACAAAAGTGAATCCTACTTCAGGGTCCGCGGAGCTAGCGTGAGGCCTGGCGAAGCCAGGGCGACCGCTAGTCTTATATACTAAACGGCTTAATTCCCTATATATAGTTTCATCACGATCAGTCTGACATTTTTACAGCCTAGACGGTTTATCCGATTTCATTGAAACTTTTTTTATTTGATAGAGATTACTTATGGGGAGTGCCTTTTGATAGTCTCAGATTTTTCGTGCACATGATGTGCGAGAAAACTTGAAAAAACATGCATTTTCAACTAAGAGTGTGGAGGCTTTGACATTTTTAAGAAGAACATCTACTGTAATTTTGACATTTGTCTGTGGACATGTCGCATATTTAATTATAAATTATTTAAATATTAAATGTTTTAGAGTAGTTTTGAAATATTTTACGCACATTGGGGGACTGAGGGGACGTTTCTATTATAATTACAAATTTCAAATATGTGTATTTAAAAAGAAAATTTTTAACAGTCCACTATGAAGTTGGTTTTAATTCAAAACGTCAAATTGACAAGTTTTATAAAATATACAGACAAAGAGTGTGGAGGCTTTGAAATTTTAAAAAAGAACACCTACTCTAATTTTGACATTTGTATGTGGACATATCGCATTTTTAATTAACAATTATTGAAGTTTTTAATTTTTTAGATAACTTTTGATATATTTTAAACATATTAGGGGAATGAGGGAACGTTTTTATTATCATTAAGCATTTTATATATGTGTATTTAAAAAGAAAATTTTTGACAATTCACTAAAACAAAACGTCAAATTGACAAGTTATATAAAGTATACAGGTAAACCCAACCAAATTTGTCTCCAATAATAATATACAATAAAACCAAGCAAATTTTATCCACGTCAGAGTACAATTTAGAAAAACCAGATAACTCGAATTGGAATCATTTGATCACTCTTAAATTTTCTATCGGTAATACGAAAGTTATTTTAAAGGGCATGTGGGCAAAATTATAATATTTTCAATCGGCAATTATTTTAGTGACATTGCAACAAAACCTATCGTGTTTGGTGTCATATTAAAGGACTTTAGAAGAACTTTCAGATAAATGAAAAAAGTTGAAATTTTATAATAAGCAAATTTCAGATGAAATATAAAAAGTTGAAATTTTACGATATAGGTAATTATTTCAAACTTAATAAATTCTATAAAAAATGTGGAACTAACAAAAATTACATCCAACGGATTTTTAATAGATTAGCAAAATCTTTTCGGAAATAAAACACATATTTGATTGAAATTTTACGACTGTCAATTATTTCAAACTTAAAGTATTCTGAATTATGCCATGTTTGGTATCATATGAAAGGGCTTTAGACGAACCTTTACATAAAATAGTTAATACGTTAGTTTTTTAAAAAGCAATGAGCGTTCGCCGGAATTTGAACCCAGAACCTTTCACTCGCATGGTGACTGCTCTAACCAATTGAGCTACAAACACTCGGCGAGTACTCATGCCTTTCGTGCAACGTTTAGTTGAAGAAATGCTAGAGCAGTCACCATGCGAGTGAAAGGTTCTGGGTTCAAATCCCGGCGAATGCTCATTGCTTTTTCAAAAATTATTTATAATAAGTACAAACAAACAATTGTGTCAATAAACAAATTCTTATAACAAGTTAGTTTAGCAAAATGTTTTCGGAAATAACACACGTATTTGAAATTTTACGACCTTCAATTGTTTTAAACCTAAAGTATTCCGTATCATATCGTGTTTGATATCATATGAAAGGGATTTAGAAGAACTTTCAGACGAAATAAAAAATATATATATTTCAACCGTCAATTGTTTTAAATTTAAAGTATTCGGAATCATGCCGTGTTTAATGTCATATAAAAAAGTTTTGAAAGAACTTGTACATGGAATAAAGAAAAAATTAAATATTTAAACTGTTAATTGTTTCAAATTCAAAGTATTCCGAGTCATGCAGAGTTTGGGGTGATATGAAAGAGTTTTGAAAGAAAGTTCAAATGAAATAAAAAAAATATATTTTACAACCGTCAACTGTTTCAAACTTAAAGTATTGGTCTCGTATAAAAAGGCTTTAGAAGAAAATTGTAATGAAATAAAAAAGTTGAAATTTGACCTATCGCGTTTGTATCAAAAAGAAAGATGTTTTGAAGTGTTCACGACAAAATTTAATACTTTTAGATCCTCAATTGTTTTAGTGAAAATGCTTCCAAATTCTTCGTATTTAGTATCAAATGAAAGGTCTTTTGAAGAGCTCGCGTGCATAATTGGATTTTTCCTGTCATCAATCGTTTTAATGAAAGTTCTTCAAAATCTATTGTGTTTGGTATCTAGTAAAACGTCTTTTGAAGAGCTTGCTTTGGATGGAAAGATATGCAGAAATGTTTTAGATTTGTAATAATTGAATTTATATTGTGTCAACTGTCCTACAAAAGTGAATTCTACTTCAGGGTCCGCGGAGCTAGCGTGAGGCCTGGCGAAGCCAGGGCGACCGCTAGTCTTATATACTAAACGGCTTAATTCCCTATGTATAGATTCATCACGATCAGTCTAACAATTTTACAGCCTAGACGGTTTATCCGATTTATTTGAAACTTTTTTTATTTGATAGGGATTACTTATGCGGAGTGCCTTTTGATAGTCTCAGATTTTTCGTGCACATGATGTGCGAGAAAACTTGAAAAAACATGCATTTTCAACTAAGAGTGTGGAGGCTTTGAAATTTTTAAGAAGAACATCAAACGTCACTTTGACGTTTGTCAGTGGACATGTCGCATTTTTAATTATAAATTATTTAAATATTAAATGTTTTAGAGTAGTTTTGAAATATTTTACGCACATTAGGGGACTGAGGGGACGTTTTTATTATAATTACAAATTTCAAATATGTGTATTTAAAAAGAAAATTTTTAACAGTCCACAATGAAGTTGGTTTTAATTCAAAACGTCAAATTGACAAGTTTTATAAAATATGCAGACAAAGAGTGTGGAGGCTTTGAAATTTTAAAAAAGAACACCTACTCTAATTTTGACATTTGTATGTGAAAATATCGCATTTTTAATTAATATTTATTGAAGTATTTAATTTTTTAGATAACTTTTGATATATTTTACATATATTGGGGGAATGAGGCAACGTTTTTATTATCATTAAGCATTTTATATAAGTGTATTTAAAAAGAAAATTTTTGACAATTCACTAAAACGAAACGTCAAATTGACAAGTTATATAAAGTATACAGGTAAACCAAACAAAATTTGTCTCCAGTAATAATATACAGTAAAGCCAAGCAAATTTTATCCACGTCAGAGTACAATTTAGAAAAACCAGATAACTCGAATTGGAATCATTTGATCACTCTTAAATTTTATATCGGTAATACGAAAGTTATTTTAAAGGGCATGTGGGCAAAATTATAATATTTTCAATCGACAATTATTTTAGTGAAATTGCAACAAAACCTATCGTGTTTGGTGTCATATTAAAGGGCTTTAGAAGAACTTTCAGATAAATGAAAAAAATTGAAATTTTACAATAAGCAATTGTTTCTAACATAAAGTATTTCGAATCATATTGTGTTGGGTGTCATATGAAAGGGCTTTAGAAGAACTTTCAAATGAAATAAAAAAAAAAAGTTGAAATTTTACGACTGTCAATAGTTTCAAACTTAAAGTATTCCGAATCGTACCGTATTTAGTGTCATATTGAAGGGCTTGAAAAGAACTTACAGATGAAATATATATATATAATTTTACGATAGGTAATTGTTTCAAACTTAATCAATTCTATAAAAAAATGTGGAACTATCAAAAATTACATCCAACGGATTTTTAATAGATTAGCAAAATCTTTTCGGAAATAAAACACGTATTTGATTGAAATTTTACGACTGTCAATTATTTCAAACTTAAAGTATTCCGAATTATGCCATGTTTGATATCATATGAAAGGGCTTTAGACGAACCTTTAGATAAAATAATTAAAAAGATAGATTTTGAAAAAGCAATGAGCGTTCGGCGGAATTTGAACTCAGAACCTTTCACTCGCATGGTGACTGCTCTAACCAATTCAGCTACAAACACTCGGCGAATACTCATGCCTTTCGTGCAACCTTTAGTTGAAGAAATGCTAGAGCATATGAAATAGAGTTAGAAGAACTTTCAGATGAAATAAAAAAAAGTTATTTTAGCAAAATGTTTTCGGAAATAAAACACGTATTTGATTGAAATTTTACGACCGTCAATTGTTCTAAGCTTAAAGTATTCCGAATCAAATCGTGTTTGATATCATATGACAGAGCTTTAGAAGAACTTTCAGACGAAATAAAAAAATTAAGACTTTACGATTGTCAATTGTTTCAAATTTCAAATATTCCGATTAATGCCGTATTTAATGTCATATGAAAATTTGGAAGAAATTTTATATGAAATAAAAAAAAATGAAGAATGTCAATTGTTTTAAACATAAAATATTTTTTGGTATCAAATAAAAAGTCTTTTAAAGGGATCGCGTGCAAATTTTTTTTTTTTGTTGATTCGCAATTGTTTTAGTGATGTTGCTTTGAAACCTATCGTGTTTGATATCGAATGAAATGTCTTTTGAAGTGTTTTCGTGCAGCATTTAATTTAATTTTGATCGGCAATTGTTTCAGTGAAAGTGCTTAACAATCTATCGTGTTTGGTATCTAATGAAAGGTCTTTTGAAGAGATCGCGTACAAAATTAAATATTTTACGATTGGCAATTGTTTTAGTGAAAGTGCTTCTAAACATATCGTGTGTGGTATTAAATGAAAGGTATTTTGAAGGACCTGCGTACAAAATGTATTACTTTTCGATAGTCAATTGTTTTAGTGAAAGTGCTTAAAAACATATCGTGTTTGGTATCAAATGGAACGTTTTTTGAAGGGCTAGCGTAAAATTTTTTAAGACAAAACGTGAACTTGACAAATAATTTTTAAAAGTATGTAACAATACAAAGCAAAATTTGTGTGCGGTAATAATATATATTTTAAAAAAAAAGAAAATTGACAGCAGCATTCTACAATGCAAAAAAGTATATTTCAGCGATTTCCAACAGTTTTTCAAAAAATTTTAGAGAAAAATTTCAATTGATTTCATGTACATATAAAATATAAATGTAGAACATTATAAAAAATGACGTCCAAAAGATTTTTAATAGTTTAGCAAAACGTACAATTGTTTTCGTGAAAGTATTTAAAACCTATCGCGTTTGTATCAAAAAGAAAGATTTTTTGAAGGGTTCGCGTACAAAATTTAATACTTATAGATCTCAATTGTTTTAGTGAAAATGCATCAAAATTCTTCGTGATTAGTATCAAATGGAAGGTCTTTTGAAGAGCTCGCGTGCAGAATTGGATTTTTTTCAATCGCCAGTTGTTTTAGTGAAAGATCTTCGAAACCTATTGTGTTTAGTATCAATTAAAAGGTCTTTGGCTGGAATGATACGCAGAAATGTTTTAGATTTGTAATAATTGCATTTATATTGTGTCAACTGACTTACAAAAGTAAATTCTACTTCAGGGTCCGCGGAGCTAGCGTGAGGCCTGGCGAAGCCAGGGCGACCGCTAGTCTTATATACTAAACGGCTTAATTCCCTATGTATAGATTCATCACGATCATTCTAACAATTTTACAGCCTAGACGGTTTATCCGATTTATTTGAAACTTTTTTTATTTGATAGGGATTACTTATGCGGAGTGCCTTTTGATAGTCTCAGATTTTTCGTGCACATGATGTGCGAGAAAACTTGAAAAAACATGCATTTTCAACTAAGAGTGTGGAGGCTTTGAAATTTTTAAGAAGAACATCTACTGTAATTTTGACATTTGTCTGTGGACATGTCGCATATTTAATTATAAATTATTTAAATATTAAATGTTTTAGAGTAGTTTTGAAATATTTTACGCACATTAGGGGACTGAGGGGACGTTTTTATTATAATTAAAAATTTCAAATATGTGTATTTAAAAAGAAAATTTTTAACAGTCCACTATGAAGTTGGTTTTAATTCAAAACGTCAAATTGACAAGTTTTATAAAATATACAGACAAAGAGTGTGGAGGCTTTGAAATTTTAAAAAAGAACACCTACTCTAATTTTGACATTTGTATGTGGACATATCGCATTTTTAATTAACAATTATTAAAGTATTAAATTTTTTAGATAACTTTTGATATATTTTACACATATTGGGGGAATGAGGGAACGTTTTTAAAATCATTAAGCATTTTATATATGTGTATTTAAAAAGAAAATTTTTGACAATCCACTAAAACAAAACGTCATATTGACAAGTTATATAAAGTATACAGGTAAACCCAACAAAATTTGTCTCCAGTAATAATATACAGTAAAACCAAGCAAATTTTATCCACTGCAGAGTACAATTTAGAAAAACCAGATAACTCGAATTGGAATCATTTGATCACTCTTAAATTTTCTATCGGTAATACGAAAGATATTTTAAAGGGCATGTGGGCAAAATTATAATATTTTCAATCGGCAATTATTTTAGTGACATTGCAACAAAACCTATCGTGTTTGGTGTCATATTAAAGGGCTTTAGAAGAACTTTCAGATAAATGAAAAAAGTTGAAATTTTACAATAAGCAATTGTTTTAAATTTAAAGTATTCGGAATCATGCCGTGTTTAATGACATACAAAAAAGTTATGAAAGAACTTGTAGATGGAATAAAGAAAAAAAATTCAATATTACAACTGTTAATTGTTTCAAATTCAAAGTATTCCGAGTCATGCCGAGTTTGGTGTGATATAAAAGAGTTTTGAAAGAAAGTTCAAATGAAATAAAAAAAAAAATTATTTAACAACCGTCAACTGTTTCAAACTTAAAGTATTGGTGTCGGATAAGAAGGCTTTAGAAGAAGATTGTAATGAAATAAAAAAGTTGAAATTTGACCTATCACGTTTGTATCAAAAAGAAAGATTTTTTGAAGGGTTCGTGTGCATAATTGAATTTTTCCTGTCATCAATCGTTTTAATGAAAGTTCTTCAAAACCTATTGTGTTTGGTATCTAGTAAAAGGTCTTTTGATGAGCTCGCGAGCAGAATTGAATATTTTTCAATCGTTAGTTGTTTTAGTGAAATTTTGTTGTGTTTAGTATCAATTAAAAGGTCTTTGGTTGGAAAGATATGCAGAAATGTTTTAGATTTGTAATAATTGAATTTATATTGTGTCAACTGTCCTACAAAAGTGAATTCTACTTCAGGGTCCGCGGAACTAGCGTGAGGCCTGGCGAAGCCAGGGCGACCGCTAGTCCTATACCTAAAAGCGTAAGAGGTATATATGTTTGTTTGGATTCATCACGGTCAATTGCTCATCTCTACAGCCTAGACGGTTTGTCCGATTAATTTGAAACTTTTTTTATTTGATAGAGGTCAATCATGGGGGGTGCCTTTTGTTAGTCTTAGATTTTTCCTACACATGATGTGCGAGAAAACTTGAAAAAACCTGCGTTTTTGGGGCAAAATCAACTAAGAGTGTGGAGGCTTTGAAATTTTTAAGAAGAAGATCAAACGTCACTTTGACGTTTGTCAGTGGACATGTCGCATTTTTAATTATAAATTACGTAAATATGAAAAATCTGTGAGTAGTTTTGAAATATTTTACACATATTGGGGAAATGAGGGGACGTTTTTATTATAATTACAAATTTCAAATATGTATATTTAAAAAGTAAATTTTTGACAGTTCACTGTGAAGTTGGTTTAAACGTCAAATTGACAAGTTATATAAAGTATACAGGTAAACCAAACCAAATTTGTCCTCGGTAAAAATATATAGTAAAACTAAGCAAATATTGTTCACGGCAATGTACATTAAATACAATTTTATTATTATTTATTTAAATTTATTATTAAAATTCGAAATTTATCGTATATGGTATAATACGAAAGTTTAGAAGGTCACGCATGTAGAAATGAGATTTTTTCAATCAGTAATTGTTTTAGTGAAAGTGCTTCAAAACCTATCGTGTTTGGTATCAACTAAAAGGTCCTTTGTAGGGCTCTCATACAGAATTCAATTTTTTTCGATGGGCAATTGTTTTAGTAAGAGTGCATCAAAACTTATCGTGTTTGGTATCAAATGAAAGGTCTTTTGAAGGGCTCGCGTGCTTAATTAAATATTATTCGATCGGCAATTGTTTTTGTAAAAATGTATCAAAACCTATCGTGTTTGGTATCAAATGAAAGGTCTATTGAAGGGCTCGCGCAGAAAATTAAATATTATTCGATCGGCAATTGTTTCAGTAAAAATGCATCAAAACCTATCGTGTTTGGTATCAAATGAAAGGTCTATTGAAGGGCTCGCGTAGAAAATTAAATATTATTCGATCGGCAATTGTTTTAGTAAAAATGCATCAAAACCTATCGTGTTTGGTATCAAATGAAAGGTCTATTGAAGGGCTCGCATAGAAAATTAAATATTATTCGATCGGCAATTGTTTTCGTAAAAATACATCAAAACCTATCGTGTTTGGTAACAAATGAAAGGTCTATTGAAGGGCTTGCGTAGAAAATTAAATATTATTCGATCGGCAATTGTTTTAGTAAAAACGCATCAAAACCTATCGTGTTTGGTATCAAATGATAGGTCTATTGAAGGCCTTGCGTAGAAAATTAAATATTATTCGATCGGAAATTGTTTTAGTAAAAACGCATCAAAACCTATCGTGTTTGGTATCAAATGAAAGGTCTATTGAAGGGCTCGCGTAGAAAATTAAATATTATTCGATCGGCAATTGTTTTAGTAAAAATGCATCAAAACCTAATAATTTGATTTATATAGTGTCAATTGTCTTACAGAAGTGAATCCTATTTCAGTGTCCGCGGAGCATAGCGTGAAGGCCTGGCAAAGCCAGGCCGATCGCTAGTCTTATATACTAAACGGCTTAATTCCCTATGTATATATAATTTCATCACAATCAGTCTGACAATTTTACAGCCTAAACGGTTTATCCGATTTATTTGCAACTTTTTTTATTTGATAGAGGTCAATCACGGGGAGTGCCTTTTGATAGTCTCAGATTTTTCGTGCACATGATGTGCGAGAAAACTTTAAAAAACATGCGTTTTTGGGGCAAAATCAACTAAGAGTGTGGAGGCTTTGAAATTTTTAAGAAGAACATCAAACGTCACTTTGACATTCGTCAGTGGACATGTCGCATTTTTAATTATAAATTATTTAAATATTAAATGTTTTAGAGTAGTTTTGAAATATTTTACGCACATTGGGGGACTGAGGGGACGTTTTTATTATAATTAAGTATTTTAAATATGTGTATTTAAAAAGAAAAATTTTTAACAGTCCACTATGAAGTTGGTCTTAATTCCAAACGTCAAATTGACAAGTTTTATAAAATATACAAACAAAGAGTGTGGAGGCTTTGAAATTTTAAAAAAGAACACCTACTCTAATTTTGACATTTGTATGTGGACATATCGCATTTTTAATTAAAAATTATTCAAGTATTAAATATTTTAGACAACTTTTGAAATATTTTGCACATATTGGGGGAATGAGGGAACGTTTTTATTATAATTACGCATTTTAAATATGTGTATTTAAAAAGAAAATTTTTGACAGTCCACTAAAACAAAACGTCAAATTGACAAGTTATACAGGTAAACCCAACCAAATTTGTCTCCAGTAATAATATACAGTAAAACCAAGCAAATTTTATCCACGTCAGAGTACAATTTAGAAAAACCAGATAATTCGAATTGGAATCATTTGATCACTCTTAAATTTTCTATCGGTAATACGAAAGTTATTTTAAAGGGCATGTGGGCAAAATTATAATATTTTCAATTGGTAATTATTTTAGTGAAATTGCAACAAAACCTATCGTGTTTGGTGTCATATTGAAGGGCTTTAAAAGAACTTTCAGATGAAATATAAAAAGATGAAATTTTACGATAGGTAATTGTTTCAAACTTAATAAATTCTATAAATAAATTTGGAACTTTCAAAAATTACATCCAACGGATTTTTAATAGATTAGCAAAATCTTTTCGGAAATAAAACACGTATTTGATTGAAATTTTACGACTGTCAATTATTTCAAACTTAAAGTATTCCGAATTATGCCATGTTTGGTATCATATGAAAGGGCTTTGGACGAACCTTTAGATAAAATATTTAAAAAGTTAGTTTTTGAAAAAGCAATGAGCGTTCGCCGGAATTTGAACCCAGAACACTCGGCGAATACTCATGTCTTTCGTGCAACGTTTAGTTGAAGAAATGCTAGAACAGTCACCATACGAGTGAAAGGTTCTGGATTCAAATCCCGGCGAACGCTCATTGCTTTTTCAAAAATTATTTATAATATCTACAAACAAACAATTGTGTCAATAAACAAATTCTTATAAAAAGTTAGTTTACCAAAAAGTTTTCGGAAATAACACACGTATTTGAAATTTTACGACCTTCAATTGTTTTAAACCTAAAGTGTTCCGTATCATATCGTGTTTGATATCATATGAAAGGGATTTAGAAGAACTTTCAGACGAAATAAAAAATATATATATATCGACCGTCAATTGTTTTAAATTTAAAGTATTCGGAATCATGCCGTGTTTAATGTCATATAAAAAAGTATTGAAAGAACTTGTAGATGGAATAAAAAAATAATAATTTTACAACTGTTAATTGTTTCAAATTCAAAGTATTCCGAGTCATGCCGAGTTTGGTGTGATATGAAAGAGTTTTGAAAGAAAGTTCAAATGAAATAAAAAACAATTATTTTACAACCGTCAACTGTTTCAAACTGAAAGTATTGGTGTCGTATAAAAAGGCTTTAGAAGAAGATTGTAATGAAATAAAAAAGTTGAAATTTGTCCTATCGCGTTTGTATCAAAAAGAAGGATTTTTTGAAGGGTTCGCGTGCAAAATTTAAAACTTTTAGATCCTCAATTATTTTAGTGAAAATGCTTCAAAATTCTTCGTGTTTATAATTGCTCGCGTGCATAATTGGATTTTTCCTCTCATCAATCGTTTTAATGAAAGTTCTTCAAAACCTATTGTGTTTAGTATCTAGTGAAAGATCTTCGAAACCTATTGTGTTTAGTATCAATAAAAGGTCTTTGGATGGAAAGATATGCAGAAATGTTTTAGATTTGTAATAATTGCATTTATATTGTGTCAACTGTCTTACAAAAGTGAATTCTACTTCAGGGTCCGCGGAGCTAGCGTGAGGCCTGGCGAAGCCAGGGCGACCGCTAGTTGTGATTCTATTTTTGTAATGCGCATTATTAAATCATCCTTTTACAAACTGCAATTTTGATCCCATAAGGATGTTGCAAAAGAATTGATTGAATGTGATTTTTGCCTCCAAGGGAGCCTTGGATCTGAAAGGTCTGAAATATGGGTCGTATATTTAAAAAGTTTGATGAGCACTGTTCTAGTACACAGTAACTGATAACAGTTTGTTGACACTCATTGCGTAGAAAGGTCGTGTTCTGGTATGTACCATCATAACATATGATAACCAGCAACCAACAACAAAGTGTACGTAGAGAGTAGTTCACTCTTACTTGTTGTTAAATGTCCGCGGCCGATGCAGCAGCCACCAGCCAGCAGCCAGTGAAGATGAGATGGCTAGGTCAAGCCTGAGCGGTGTGCTTGCCACAGAACTTGTTTGTCCGGTTCACAGAGCTTCAGGTGTGTTGATGTGAGGCCTGGAATGTGTGACGTCACGGCAAGGACGCGCCCGCACCCCCGCCAAATTCCACGACCGGTCACACACCCAAAAATCTTACTATCCTACACGGAGAATTAAATTCATATAAATGTTAGTGGCACTTTATTTTACACTAGATCGTGCTAATAAATTCTGCATTTAAATCAATGCACGAAATTAGTTTTGCATGCTTTGTAGCTGAAAATCACGAAAATTACCTCAAAACTATGGATAGCCATGGAATTGAAACAAAATTAAACAAATGTTTGATGTTTTATCTGTCACAACTGTCAAAATAATTTATATTATTACTTTCATTTATTATACTGTTTTGACAGATGAAATGTCAAATATTTGTTTAATTTGTTTCAATTCTATGACATTACACAGCATGCAATAGTTATTTATGTGTCAAGGGTGAAAACAGGCGTACATACAATATTTTATGCATAACAAAATAACATTTAATGATATGTATAAAAGATTAATAGTTATTTATTATACAAGTGTTTTATTAGGTATATAAAACACGCAAGAAAAGTTTAAACACAAGACTGAAGGTCGTTTTATATACCAGTAAAACACAAGTGTAATACAAAATTTTATCCACAACTCATAATTATAGGTATCGAAGGAGATTAGTCGTAACGATTAACGTTGATTCAATTATATACCTAGTTTCTCAAAATACGGTAGATCTTGAAGTGGTTGCTAAGTAACAATTTGTTTACAGTGTTTTATGAGCTATATAAATCAACTGAAATCAGTGTAATAATATCTTTATTATATATGAGGTGTGGATAAAATATGTACATAGGTTATATGTCAAAATAACATTTTGTATAATTAAGTATTCACAATAAACAAAAATTCTCATTTTATTTAGTTTAGTTTTTATGGCGCTAAGGACAAAGATAAGTGTTTAAGCCCACTTTTTAGCTCTAAAACACATGAATTTCGACCCGGTTGTGCATAAAATTAATTTTGCATGTTGTGTAACGTCAGCAATCAGATCTGAAAACTTTCGATAGTCATGAAATTGAAACAAAATTATACAAGTGTTTCATGTTTTATCTGTTAAAACTATTAAAATAATTCCTTTATATTATTACATTTATTTATTTTGTCAGTTTTGGCAGATAAAATGTAACCATTTGTTTAATTTCGCTAGTCATTTTCAGATCTAATTTGTGCCTTTACAAATCATGCAAAATGTATTGATTTTATGTCCTAAAAGTTTAATTTGAAGCTTTTTTGCTTAAAATAATTATGGAAGCAGGAAATGACAACATTATGATATGACATGTTAAGTCCCTATATTCACCCTTATCAAGCACCACCTGATATGTTATAAAATATTATATCTTGTTGAAAATATCTTTTATATTAAAGGTAATTCGTTTAGATTTTTAATTAGAACAGTGAGTAATAATTAATAACGTAATCTTTACCCTTTGATAAAATTATCAATTAACAAATTTTACTTTGTCGCTCCGGTGTAAGAAGAAACTCCGGAATCCTCGACAACCCGGAACATGGCAATATAACAAACCGGATGATAAATTTGTGTTATTATATTTATAATTTGGGGTTGAAGTATTATTGTGATGTTTTGTCTGTATGTGTGTACCGCCGTCACGGGTACTTTATTAAACGCGGCAGCCCCTCTGCTGTTGCCATGGCAACACCGCGGTGCGTGGGTTCGTTAGCGGCGCCGCGACGCCCAGCATCGCAGGCGGCGATAGTTGACCGTGAAAATTTCTATGTTGTGTGGATGAATGAGGAATATTTTTAGTTTTTACTTACACGACGATGTGTGTGATATAATATGGATTATTAATTGTAACTGTGAGCGAATTGGGTCACGTGGTATTTATGTAACGTTTAAAATGTCATTCAGATGTTTACTGTTAATGGAAAATTTAATTATTTTTATGTTTTATAGCGCTTAACGATATGAATAATTATAATCACGACTCGTTTGAATTAATTTGATATTTAGCTCTAATTCTACAATAATTATTTTAGGCCAATGGCATCCCAAAAAAAATATTTACGCTAACGTATTATACAGGGCAATACTAGACCTACCCATACACCTTTAAAATAAATAAATAAATAAATATCATTATAGAGTAGATGGCACAGTGGTTATCGTGTCGGCCTGTGGATCCTGAGAACCCTGGTTCGATTCCCACTGGCGAAAAACATTTTTACCACATTAATACTACTCCTGTGGCTCCCCCACCACTAACATCTTTGGGGGCCGTGATTTGACGGCTGGTAACCGCACTTCACGCGCAAAAATATATCACTTACCGAGATCTGCTTCGGCAGAGTGCCAGATCCAGTAATGGGTAGAAGGCGTGATGATATATTTATTTATTTATTTATTATAGTTAGAGAGCTAGGGTGCAAAATGATCTATCATTTTGTCCAGTGTCAGAAATAGTTTTTTTTAAATAGATTATGTCATGATAAACATGAAAAAAAGAAAATTAGATTTGGGAACGGGTGGCAACTATAGATAGCGCTGATGTGAATACATTGATTTTAAGTGTGGTTGTGGACATATTTTTTACAGGCTAATTTTCAGTTTGAATTATAGACTTTGGTATAATTAAGTAATAAAAATGGTAGACAGAAGTTTTGGCCGGTGACGCATGAGCGACAAAACCGGTCAAAGTAAGCAATTTTTATGGTGTCGTGTGACATATTACTACTTGTTCACGATGAATACATAACAAAAAAAATATTGATAGAAATTATTGCTGGTTGCTGATTGATCACAGAAGCTCTGAAAGTGGACTGGTGTAGGGATCAACAACCACCTTTAAAATAAGCGCAGTCATATCGGCACCATCTATAGTTGCCATCCGTTGCCACCATTTCTGTCACTGGAAAAAATGAGACATCATTTTGCACCCTAGCTCTCTAACTATTACGCCTTTTATCAATTACTGAGTGTGGCACTCTGCCGTAGCAGATCTATCATTGATAGCACGTGAAGTGCTGTTACCAGTCGTAAAATCACGGCCCTCAAAGATGTTAGTAGTAGGGGAGCCACAGGAGTATTTTTTTTAATTTGTGAAAATGTTTTGTCGGTTGTGGGGATCGAACCAGGATTCTTAGGACCTGCAGCCGGACTTGATACCGCTTATTTGTTATTAGTGTATATATATTTTTCTATGCCAACGTTTTTTTGGGCTACGCTGTAGACTATTTTTTATTTGGAAGTGTGTTTTGAAAGGCACCGTAATAGGTTTACGAAATAAACAGACCGTATTATTTTTCCTCCTATAAATGGTTTTGTTCACTTTCATTTCTGTTTTTTTCTGAAAACATTTAGTGACACTTCATGATTTCAAAAGACACTAGAAATAGAAATATTTATATTTGCTTGTAAACAATTAATTCATGTTAAAACTTTCACAAAATTATGTTATTAGTGTTATAATTATATCACTACAGGATTCTTAATAATTTCTAATTTTCTAGAAAATAACAAATTATGTTTTTACGTAAATTTAATTAAGCGTGCTTTATTAGAGCGACTGCTGTGACATTTTAATGAAAGAGAGAGACACCAATATACTATATTTGGAAATAAATCACTGAAAAAGACAAAAGTAATTAAATTATAATAGCAGCTAAACTGAATATGAGATCTGAAAATTAATTTTGAAAACTCCATATACAGATGTTTGTTGTTTTGTTTGTTCCCATCATTGCAATCTCGAAAATGTTACAGCTTTGATTTTGATTAAATATAATTTTTTCAATGGATTAAATTATTTTTAGAGACTGTTTAAAAAAAATAAATATCATCACGCCTTCCACCCATTACTGGGCGTGGCACTCTTCCGAAGCAGATCTCGGTAAGTGATATATTTTGCGCGTGAAGTGCAATTACCAGCCGTCAAATCACGCCCCCCAAATGTGTTAGTGGTGGGGGAGCCACAGGAATAGTTTTAAGGTAGTGAAAATTGTATGTCGACTGTGGGATTCGAACCTGGATTCTTAAATCCACAGTCCGACTTGATATCACTGAGTCACCTATCCAGTCTAAAAAAATAAAAATAAATAAATAATAATTATTAAATAAAGAACGTATAATATGAATTTATAAAAAATGCCGAGTCACCTTCACACGAATAACAAACCTTGATAAACAAAAAATACGGATGTACATTCTAACAAAGTACATTGCAAACGTACCTCGAACCACGTACACTCTGCCACAACACATACTTCATCTAAAAACAATCGTCTATGTAAATAATGTAATTACAAGCTCGTTACACAGACAATACACCAATTTCATTAATTAACATAACTTTCTACCTATCATTAAAAATTAAAACATTGTTTAGAGTGAAAAAGTTAGCATTACTGGGAACTTTGCAGAGAAGTACTTTCACCACTATCAAAACTAAACTTGGCAAAAGATTCACTGTTAGCGAACTACGTACATTACTAATTAAATAATAATAATTATTATTATTTATTTCCAACAAAATTGTATCAATACAACGTAGGGAATACAAAATTTTATAAACAGGAACTAAATTGATTATGCTACATTAAGTATTTTAAGCACAACCGGGCCGATATTCATGTGTTTTAGCCATGAAAATTAGGCTTAAACTATTGTTTTTGGCCCTAGGGCCATAATAAAATAATTTCCTATGAATACATAAACAAAATGACAATTTTTGTTTATTGTGAATATTTTTTATGTTACAAACATTATTTTGACATATAAATGTACCTATTTTAATCTTTTGATTATAAAATTAAATGTTCTTTTGTTGTGCATAATATATTGTAGGTACCACAAATTAAATTAGCGTTTCTGACCCTGAGCATGTTAATAGCCTTTGGCACTTTGCGCCTCGTGTTAATAATCACGGGCCATAAACACCTGTTTTCACCCTTGATACATAAACAACTATTATGTATTGTAAATTCTTGTTTCAAACACAAATATCTGATTTTCATAACAAAAATTTATTCTGTCCTATTTGTCCTGCAATATAGGGGTGTGGCTAGCGTTACGGCATTCCAATCCGGAGATTCTGAGTTCGAATCCCACTCAAACTAAATAATATACAAGTAAATGAACACCCTACGGCTCAGTGAGTTCGAACCCTGTATTATAATTAGGATTATGTTCTTGTTGTACAGATGACATTAAATGAATAAATAAATAAAGACAATTTGTAATGAATTACATCATCTCTAATCGCTCACTATATTAATTAATACCAACTGACAATTTAGCTTTATGTTTACACAGGATTAGTATATTAGGTGCAAACCACAATTCCGGATTTCACATAAGCTTGGAATTAATTAACCAAAAATAATCCTTCATGCAATATTATCTCAGAGGCGCTTGCAAGCTTGCATCACTCTGTTTACATACACACAGGGCCGTCTTACGACAATTCTGAACCCTAGCTAAACAATTACAGTCGACTATCAAGGGACCGCAAAATTATAGAAATTTCGAGTTACAGAAAAATTATAATTTATTGTACTAGTGATATATTAATCACGAGAGAAAAGTAAGTTCAAATTGAAACACAGTAAGTGGAACTTGTATTGCACGGTGGTTTACATGGTTATATCAGGACTTACTGTCCACCGTGAACAGTAAGTAAATATTATTTATTTTCACAACAATTTGACAGCTGTCAATTTTGAAACATATTTTTCTTTTCCTTCTATTTGTGCAAGTATTGTAAAAAATAGCTTACTAACCTTGAACTGTAAGTGATTTTTTTAGATCAAAAATTAAGTTTGGGAAATCAAGGCCAGAAGGGTCGAGATTTCCTAAACTTTCGCGACCTACAAAAATTACGTACAGTTGGAGGTTAGTAAGTTATTTTTTACAATACTTGCACAAATAGAAGGGAAAGAAAAATAGGTTTCAGAATTGAAATTAAACTGCAACTTCACATTGTGAGGAAATGCGCATGTGCACCGAAATGGCAATTCGGAACAAAACAATGTTTAATTACAACAATATTGTCAACGGCCATGGCTGCGCTCGTTGGTACTGATCTAAGCGATAACGCGAGTTAAGTAACATTGCGCGTGGGTAGTACTTGGATGGGTGACCGTCCAGAGAAAACTCGCGTTGCTGTTGACCATAACACCTAAAACGCAGATCAGGGCGGAATTGCGGCATATGACCTTGGTAGTTGGTCCGCCAAAGAAGCCACAAAAAAAATAAAATTACAACAATAATTAAAACAATAAATGTTAGTATAGCACAGTAACCTAGTACATCAAATTCTGTCATTTTAATTGAACCTAAAAAATGTACATAAATATTTACTACTCAGATTTGTAGAATAATAATAATTTTTATTATTACCTGAATATTAACAGTAGGAACGTGATTAATATAATATAGTTCTTCACAAATTTCGTATAATATAAGTAAAAACTGACAAAAACAAGTATGAAGCCAGTTCCGCGATATGTTTTGCGCTCTTGTCAAAGGATACCCATCTCTCTCAAAAAAGGAAGCCTTCTTTCTCATTATTATGCTTTCTCACTTAATATTTATGCTATTTTTGGCACCAACAGCTACATACGTTACGATTAATTAATAAATCTTTATTATTTTTTTACAACAAAATAAAAAACCAGACAAAATCATTTTTGTACGTAGATTAACAAATAAAATAATGAAATTTTTGTGGAATATCTTATTATACAAAATGTACAGGGAACAACAGTAAACTTCGACCTATAGAGGTTCGACTATTAACAAATAATCTTGAACATTCCGTCAAATGTTTACAATCTTATTCGCAGCTAGTAATGATGTTTTCAAGATTCATTTTAACCTTCAACGGCGCTTACAATGAAACACTTATACCAAATTAAGTTTTAATGGAAGACAAAAAAAATAATTACATCTCCCATGAACAATAAACACAGTAAAATGAAATGAACACTGTCTCTGACTCATTCTCGCTTTCTCAGCCACTGATCGATATCATCGAAGGGCGCAGAATCGAAGGGCCGTAGTGACAGTTATTGGACAGGTCAATTAGGGCTGACTGAACTTTGAACCTGGCGAAGTGAAGCGAGATCTTGTGAGATGCGCTCAACACATAGCTAGGAGCGAAGTAATCGTGAAAAATGATGCTTCGTTGCTCAAGCCTTCGATACATGATCCGCGCAATACAGGGCTGTACCCAGAAATGTTTACTTGCTACTACATTTTATGTACTTGGATTCTATACAAGTTTAATCGATAATAGTTATTATTTGATAGCGGATAAAGTATGAGGTTGGTGGCTCAGTGGTATCGATTCGGCCTGTGGATCCTTAGAACCCTGGTTCGATTCCCACAGCCGACAAACATTTTCACCACGTTAAAATTACCCCTATGACTCCCCCATCACTAACATCATTGGCGGCCGTGATTTGACGAATGGTAACCGCATGTCATGCGCATAAATATATCACTTACCGAGATCTGCTTCGGCAGAGTACCGCACCCAGTAATAGGTAAAAGGTGTGATGATATATTTATTTATTTATTTCAGAATAAAATAATAATAAATATTCGCATAATAAGGGAAGTAACTGGGATATTTCTTCCCAAGGGTGCCGTATCTTTTTCTTAGATTTGAGGGGTGAAAATGTTTAAATTTTTGTTATAAATTGTATTTACAGCAGACTACGTATCCAAAGTTAACATTAAAAAATAGTCTGGTAAAGTCTTTGCCAGGCTGTTTTCTATTTTACAAAATAAAATAAATATATCATCACGCCTTCTACCCATTACTGGGTGTGGCACTCTGCCGAAGCAGATCTCGGTAAGTGATATATTTTGCGCGTGAAGTGCGGTTACCAGTCGTCAAATCACGGCCCCCAAACATGTTAGTGGTGGAGGAGCCACAAGGATAGCTTTTTCAAATTAATAGAAATACTTTAGAAATAAATGTAATAATAAATGTACTCAAATTTAAATTTTAAATGTCACTGTCAACAACAGGAAATGAATTTATGTATCAGGCTTACCAATTTCAAGTAGTTTTTTTTATTGCCAACTGTAACAATTCCTTTTGATCACTCTGTAGTTATTTATCTGAATCCGGGTCTGTCGGAACTCTTTACGTACTGAAGAATGTACCATCATCAAGAGTTCAAGGTTCAAATAAGTAGATCGCGAATGATTTGTCTTGAAATGAACAAACAGATAATATCGGAGTGGTTTGATTGATTTTGAAGTCCGTCTCTGTAACAACTCAAAGGGCTGAAGGACACAGTTCGTCACGTTACCACCAGGATGAGGAGGAACAAGAACAACGAACACAAACGATGCAAGCTCCGCGGTGTTTTGTAATTAAGTTAAGGTGAACACTCGTGTTACACCAGAGCCACTTAGTTGACATCGTCGACACCGTCTACAACGTGCTTCCTCCGCGTCCTTCCACACCCCGTGACGCCGTCATCCACGACGACTTCACACGATACACTTGTGTGAATACAGAGCCGTCTTCAAGGCGATCAAATACCGCTAAATATTGATTGATTTTCCTACTAAAATTAACTATTGGTCAATAATTTTTATCATAATGAAAATCTACGTCTTATGAGTGCCATTAAAATACTGTTAATACATATTTATTAAGTAAATGGAACTAGAAGACATAATAAATATATCATCACGCCTTTTACTCATTATTGGGTGTTGCATTCCGCCTTAGCAGCCGTCAAATTACGGCCCCCTAGTAGGTTAGAAGGAAATGTATAGGTATAATTTTAATGTGGTGAAAATTGTTTGTCGGCTGTGAGAATCAAACCAGGATTCACCCATAAATATAAATACTTGTAATATAATTTATAAATCGTTTTTGATAGTAAACTGTGAAATAAAAAGGTCCCCAGAATTGTATTACCAACTTAAACAATTACTTTTGTTTATCCTGATTTGTTTTTTTAATTTCTTTTAAAAACATAAATAATTTTCATGCACCTATGGATACGATTATCTAGTCGATTAGAAAAATTCCCTTTCTGCAGATGTGCAGAAAAATAGTACTTTCCAGATAATTATTCGGCAAATGGCTATAAATTCCATACATGGAATAAATATTGTCCTTGCTTCCAATTTTGTCTAGACTTAAATGCGGTCCTGTTAATTTGAAACATTTTAAATAAATATATTTTCAATATCTTTAACGCCGAAAAATATATGATAGGATAAATAAATATATGAATTAAATACCCAAGAATTGCTATTCATAAAGAACCATTGGAGCTATCACGCTATCAAATATCTTGTAAGCCGATACTCTTCTTGAAATAAGAAACTTTCCTCAACGCAATAAATAAAATTACTCATGATGTCAGTGACTCAATATGTACATAAACCATCGTCCATCAAGAACCAAGAACATCTCAACTATAACTGATTTATAGAAAACTTCTTCTTATTCTTATTAAAATAATAAGTTATCAGCAGATTCAATGATCCATCTTCCAAGGCCTGAAGCAGAAACTTAAATTCTGCGAGAGTGTCAATTTTCCTTATGTGAAAATGTTGCGTGAATATGATAAGCGAGAACGATGTGCAGTTTTTCCGCGATGTGAGCGGCAACTGTTTTTATCAGTGGGGGTAGGAAGAGAATAAGGGTGATACCGCACCGTGCCGAGTCGCGCCTTTCAGCTTTCAGCTGCTCTGAAGCAAATCGATCCAGACGTTAACAGTTCAAGTACATATACCCACTTTTCAGGCGCGTACCACGAATATTTTACCACCCTTAACTTGTATTTAGTATTAGGGATTTAGGAGAAGTATTAGCTAATCTACAATTGCAGAATTGTGATGTCTACAGTTACGAACACATTTTTTCCTATTTCTGTTTTTGTTGAATTTGACAGTTTGATGATTATAAAAACATTGGTAAACAAAAGCAACAACCTACCTTCCGTTGACTTAATTACTTGTTTATAATTTAATAAATAAAAATATAAATGCTCGTAATATATCATCACGCCTTTTACTCATTAGGATGAGGCACTCTGCTCGGTAAGTGATATATTTATGCGCGTGAAGTGCGGTTATCAGCAGTCAAATCACAGCCCCCAAAGATGTTAGTGATGGGGCAGCCACAGGGGTAATTGTAATTTGGTGAAAATGTTTGTCGAATGTAGAGATCGAACCATGGTTCTCAGGATCCACAGGCCGACTCGATACCACTGAGCCATTACCCCATTTTGTTTATAATTACTTTTCGTTATTTATTATTTTCTATTTCTTGAAGAGAAGATACAAGTTTATGTATCGAAACATCAAATTAAATCAGATTTACAGAACTTGAACAAAAAATTGTTTCAATTATTATTATAGTATGTAAGAACAATAATGTCTTGGTTTATTATTTTCCTTTATGTGGTGGTTCGATTCCCACAGGCGACAAACAATTTTCATAATTTCAAAAACTACCCCTGTGGCTCCTCCACCACTAACATCTTTGGAGGCCGTGATTTGGCGACTAGTAACCGCACTTCACGCGCAAAATATATCACTTACCGAGATCTGCTTCGCCAGAGTGTCACACCCAGTAATGGGTAGAAGGCGTGATGATATATTTATTATTTATTTTTTACTTTTACCATTCAGCTTCTGTTAAACGGGTAAACGAGAAATTTTTAATATATAAGTTCGGAGATTGAAGTAGGTACAAAGTTTGTATTATCATCGTTTGAATGATTTCCGCGTGCTCTGAGAAAGGATTGCTTTGATCTGTTTTGAATTTGGTAGACTAATAATCTAATAAATAAATACAAAACATACCTGTGTTTCATTTTCATGCAAATAACGAAATAAGTCAAGTAAAAACTTTAGAGATACATACAATAGCATGCAGACACTAGTACGTGCTTATTAACAAAAAGAGAATTTCGGATTCCCTGACAGATTTCAAACTACATACAAAACTTTTCATAATGCCATTGTTCGTTCCATTAAATCTAAGCGGTGAAAATCACAATCAGAATTTTAAAACATAGGTGGAAATCACCCTTATTCAGGCTTTCTTCTCATACATCTCTGAGTATTTACACTTTGCAGTCGAGGAAGTGAATAGACAAAACCCAGTGGCGCACAATACTTTTTTCTTGTTTGTAAGGGATGGTTTGTCGTGAATTTCGAATGAAAGATTGGTGAAATTGAGGGTGAAAATTTTTTATGAGCGATCAAGAAATATGTCTATAAAATAAAATAAATAAATATATCATCACGCCTTTTACCCATTACTGGGTGTGGCACTCTGCCGAAGCAGATCTCGGTAAGTAATATATTTTGCGCGTGAAGTGCGGTTACCAGTCGTCAAATCACGACCCCCAAAGATGTTAGTGGTGGAGGAACCACAGAGGTAGCTTTTGAAATTATGAAAATTGTTTGTCGTCTGTGGGAATCGAACCAGGGTTCTCAGGATCCACAGGCCGACTTCATACCACTGAGCTAGCCACCCCATACATAAATAAATAAATATATCGTTACCGGCAGTACGGTGGGGTGGATAGCGTTACAGAATTCGAATCCGGAGATCCCGAGTTCTAATCCGGAGATCCCGAGTTCGAATCCCACTCAAGCTAGAAATTTAAGTACAACCACTCTGCGGCTCGGTGAGTCCGAACCCTGTACTGTAATTGGGATTCAATTCCTGTTGAACAGAGTAAAATAAACATTATTGGGTGTGGCATTCTGCCGTAGCAGATCTCGATAAATGATATATTTATGCCCGTAAAAAAAAAAATATATTGTTACACCTTGTACCCATTATTGGGTGTGACACACTGCGGTAGTAGATGTCGGTAAATGATACATTTATGCGCGTGAAATGCAATTACCAGCTGTCAAATCACGGCCCCAAAGATGTTAATGAAGAGTGAGCCATAGGGGTAATTTTAATGTGGTGAAAATTGTTTGTAGATTGTGGAAATCGAACCGAGGTTCTTAAATCCACAGGCCAACTCGATACCACTGTAGATGAATATGATTGTAGGTTGAACGAAAAAAGAATAAATGTTGCAAGGGTTTGTGCTACCCCATTTGATAGGTTATAGCTTGTCATTATTTGTATACGTATAAAAAGTCAATTTATATAATTATATTTATAGTGCATAGTGGAGTATATAATAATGATTGTAATATACGAAACAATAATTGAATAATGTTTAATTTTTCAATTTTGATAAATGACAATTTTATTGAATTGGAAACAAATATAATTTGATTAATAATGTGAATCTCGATAATAATTAAATAATATATTACTTGTATAGATATTTGCATTTAACCGAAATGTTTAATACATTGAACAAATATTTAATCAAATAATGCGATAACAAAATGCAACCGCATTGAATTAAATACGAATTGTTTATGATATCAAACCATCTAGACATTTTTAATTTTAATATAATCTGTTTTTCGATTGTATCAGCATTTATACATCGTGATAAATAATATATTTTTTGCAATACTTGTACTGTAAATTTAAATACTGTAAGTGGAACTTTTATTGCACAATGGGTTCCATGGTTGCATTGGGACTAAAATATTTATTTACCATCCACCGTGGACCGTAAGTAAATATTATAGATCAAGGTCCTGTTTATTTTGACAACAATTTGACAGCTGTCAATTTTAAAACCTATTTTTCTTTTCGTTTTATTTGTGCAAGTATTGTAAAAAATCGTTTATTAACCTCGAACTGTAAGTGATTTTTTTAGGTCGCGAATGTTTAGGAAATCTCGACCCTTCGGACCTCGATTTCCCAAACTACATTCTTGACTTAAAAACTGTTACTTATAGAATTTTTGGTAGGTCATAAACTTGCAATTGCAGATTGCAGATATCGGTAAAGAATATATTTAACTGTTAATATGATTACTAATCAGCAAATTATATTATGCACAAATATCCTACTCAAGCTAAAAATATATGAACTACCACACAGTGGCTCAATAAATCCAAACCCTGTACAAACCCTGAGTACCATAAATAAATAAATAAATAAATAAATTAATTAATTACCTAATTTCTGCCTTGTATTTTATGTACATGTATTTAATATGTAACAGGTATTTGATTGTATTCTTGTCTGATAAATGTTATTCTTCTTCTTATAGCGAAGAAACAGAATGGGTCGGCTCACCGCACCAACAGTCTGGGGTCGGGTACGCGGACACCGCCCCTGGAGAGGAAAAGCAAATTCTCCGCACTAGGAAAACTCTTCAAGCCATGGAAATGGAAGCGGAAAAAGAAATCAGATAAATTCGAAGCTGCCTCCAGAAGTAAGTTTAATTAATCAGCAACCAACCACGCATACTTGTTATGTGTGATGCATGAAAATGGTGGAGGGGGATTTGTTTTTCTGCTGTCAATTGTTTCTAAGTTATTGCAGCGATTAGTGTTTGAAAAATAATTGAATTAAATATGAGTAAACAGCTTTATTTTAAATATTTGATTTTCTAAAATAATTTAGGACTATATATGACAATGAAAAATAAAATTAGTCGTTTATTAAATTGCACACGCTTTAAAGTGAATCATGATCCTTTATCTATATGACTAATAATTTATGGAGGGTGTAAAATAAGTAAGGAATATTAATATCTTCTGAAATAATTATTTAATCTAGATAATTTTAAAAAAACCGTTTCGAGGGTTTATGATTGACTGAAATATGGATTACTTTACAGAGTGTTTCAATACTTCAGGAAATAAATTAAATGCTGATATTACATGATACACTAATCGCGTGTCAAACCGAATTTTTATAAATAAGCAAAATTATTTACACTTTGAAGTATACATTTTCAGTGCCACTGATTTAATTGTTATTTATTAATAATATTACTACAACTTTAATAATAAAAATTATATTATGTAACGTTTTAATAGTGAATAAATATTTAATTATTTATTTAAATATTAGTTTATTATTAATAATTTAAACAATGCAAATAAGAGAAAATTAAATTAAATACTATAAAAAAAATTACTATTGAAACAAGGGGCACTAAAATGTGTATTTCAGGTGCGAGATAAATAATTTGCAAATTAGAAAAATATATTTTTGTTTCAAGGTGTATTTAATTTTTCTCAGAAGTTTTAAAACACTATCTCGTATTTACAAATATACAGAATTTTATTATTACCTTCTTCCCAATAAATTTTGGAAAATTAAATCAAAATTTTGAAATCTATTTAATTATTATTTGCATTAAATTTATTGTTTTCTAATGTATTTTAGTATTTTAAATCTTTCAACTCCAAAAATAACTACAATACATAATATGTTTCATTTATAATAACTTGTTTCAAAAATATCAGTGTTTAAGTGCCAAGTAGGCGTATGATTCACCTTAATCGGTTATTTATATTAGTGGAACGTATGTCGAATGAAAGATTGGTGAAACAGGTGTATTGAGGGTGAAAGATTGCGTAAACGACCTAGAATTAAATATATAGATATAATTGAAGGTTTGTTACGTGAATGAAAGATGAGATGAGCTTGTATTAAAAGAATTATGAATGTGGATGAAGTAACAGTTTACGTGCAGGACGAATCTAAAAAATTAATGCTCAGTGAATGTTTCAAGGGTTCATGCTACCCCATTTGATGGGACATAGCGTGCTATGTATGTATTTATTTTTCTTCAATTCATAATTTTAAATTCTACATTACTTATTAACTATTTTATTCTCATTAGCGCTGGAGAGAAAAATATCAGTCCGAGCCAACCGAGATGAACTGGTCCAGAAAGGAATTCTTCATCCAGACAGTCCCATCACGCCAATACCCGAGCCAGGTAAATATCTTATCAGTCTTCCTTTCTGTAAGTACAAGACTTCGTATCGTCGTATCGCATCATAATATTTAGAAGGGAATGTCCCATTCGAGACTACTTCAAAAAATCAATGTGCTTTGAATGAGCTTGTAGCGCTGTTGTGCCAAATTCACGAACTTGGAACTTCGCCACTGAATGTGCAGATGGCAGCAAAGGCTCACTGAAGAACTTCCGTTTCCCGCCAAAGAGGAAATTGTTTTATAAAGTGAACATTAGTGGGTTTAAATCTCGCTCATACTGACTGTTATCACGAAATATAACTGCGTCTGACTCGCCAGAAATCCACTATAAGCTCTAAATCTTGATTAATTTGACAGTCTTTTTTTTTCGCTGTTAAATGTTGCTAAAGTTTTTAGAGATTATTCGACTCATGTATAGAAACTTTACTTTTTCCATTTGACAGAGATTTTTCCAAATTGTCATTTCCTCCTATTAAAGGAAGTTTCAAAAGTTTTTAACTTAACGTTTTGATTAAATGTTTATTATGGTGTGTATTAGTGCCTACTTTGATGTATGCTAGTGAATGTTCGGTTTGGATGAGGAAATATCAATAGAATGTATAAATGTAAAATGGCTCCTCCACCACTAACATCTTTGGAGGCTGTGATTTGACGACTGGTAACCGCACTTCACGCGCAAAATATATCACTTACCGAGATGTGCTTCGGCAGAGTGCTACACCCAGTAATGAGTAGAAGGCGTTATGATATATTTATTTATTTATTTGTATGATGCTGCGTTGCATGAAAGTTTTATCGGTTCATTAGCAACTAACGGTTCAATAAATTTCAGAAAATCGCTATTGATACTGTTGCTAGATAAACAATTCTTTAACTAAAGAGCTCTTTATTTTTTTCTTGCAACCCAGCATTAATGTTGTAGAAATGAAGTACATGATGATGAGTGTAAGATTGAGAAGAACGTTGTTAGTTCAGATAGTTTAAAAATGTGGGATGTATTTTAATTATTATTTTTCAAAGTAAATAGTTAGTAAATTAAATAAAAAATATATGTAAAAATAAATAAATATAAATATATCATCACGCCTTCTATCCATTACTGGACGTGGCACTCTGCTGTAGCAGATCTCGGTAAATGATATATTTAGGGCGCGTGAAATGCGGTTTCCAGCCGTCAAATCACGGTCCTCAAAGATTGGAGAGAGAGCCACAGGATTGTAGGAATCAAACCGAGGTTCTCAAAATCACAGACCGATTAGATATCACTAAGCTACCTATCCCATTATGAATGTGGGTAAAGCAAATGGGTAGAAGAATATTTGGCGAATATTAATTGTACATAGGATGAATCCAATGATGGATCGTCTTCAGAATAAATTGGTGTGTGAAGATTGTGGGATTAAGGGCCAGTTTTTCAATCGCCGGTTTACTCCCGATTAATGTAAATCATGATTAACATTAATCGGTGATTGAAAAACTGGCCCTAAAAATAATGTTAGAAAAGTAGGTATAAGTCAGGTGTGACATGATTTGTGTACATGGAATATATGTTGAATGAAAGATTGGTGTACTATATATATGAGGGTGAGATATTGTGTGGAAGACTTATAAATAAATGGATGAATTATAATTTGTTATGTCCACAAAAGATAAGATGAGCTTATGGCAGGCAGTATGAATGTGGATAAAGTAAAAGTGGTGTACCAGGATAAGAATTAATTGCAGAATAAAACTAATGAATAAATGAAGGGTACGTGCTACCTCTTTTCATGGGGGGTGTGGCTTGTTGTTAGCTATAATGTAAGTAATTAATTGTTTGATGTTTGTGTTGTACAGGTGCCGAAATCGGCAACCAATTCCCTCCATTTAGTGTCCCCTCGTCCGTGGGTCAGCACCACCAGCAACAGCACCAGCACCAGCAGGGGTTGCACGGGGCGGTGAGCCCGCTGCCGGCGCACGCGGGGCCCCCCAGCACGCCTCAGCCTGCGCCACCGCCACCCACCCAGCAACAGCTGCAGTTTGCTCTGCAACATCAGCTCAACCAGCAGTTGCACCAGAATCCGCACTTTGCCAGCGCTTCTGCCACACACAACACGGGTGAGTTTCACATACTTTTTATTTAAATACAACAAACAAATTTAACGGCATTTTTAATAATAAGAAATTGAACCTATTCGTAAAACAACTAAGGTAGAAGAAATTTGAATTGTTGTTGTAATAATAATTTGATCATTAGCGATAGTGCTTCATTTATTTTATGGAATTATACCACTTGACAGGATAAAATTCCTATAATATTAACAATTAGTTCTAGGTATGATAATATATGTAACATATTTTCAAACTGGAACCCAAATTATTATTAAAAAACATTAGTATGAATTATGACATATAGGGTAGATGGTTCAGTGGTATCAAGTCGGTCTGTGGCTCCTGAGAACTCTGGTTCGATTCCCACAATTGACAAACATTTTCACCACATTAAAATTACCCCTGTGGCGTCTCCACCACTAACAACTTTGGGGGCCGTGATTTGACGGCTCATAACCGCATTTAACGCGCATAAATATATCACTTACCGAGATCTGCTTCGGCAGAGTGTCACACCCAGTAATGGATAAAAGGCGTCATGATATATTTATTTATATAATATATGAGGTAGGTGGCTCAGTGGTATCAAGTTTGCCTGTGGATCCTGAGAATCCTGGTTCGATTCCCACAGTCGACAAAAATTTTCACCACATTAAAATTATCCCTGTGGCGTCTCCACCACTAACATCTTTAGGATCCGTGATTTGACGGCTGGTAACCGCACTTTCACGTGCATAAATATATCACTTATCGACATCTGCTTCGGCAGAGTGCCACACCCAGTCATGGGTAAAAGGCGTGATGATATATTTATTTATATAATATATGAGGTAGGTGGCGCAGTGATATCAAGTCGACCTGTGGATCCTGAGAACCCTGGTTCGATTTCCACAGTCGACAAACATTTTCACCACATTAAAATTACCCTTGTGGCTTCCCCACCACTAACATCTTCAGGAGCCGTTATTTGACGGTTGGTAACCACATTTTCACACGCATAAATATATCACTTACCGAGATCTGCTTCGACGTCAATGAATGAATGTTTTTATTTAAAATTAGTAACTGTCATTATATGGTAGTAGCTCAGTGGTATCGAGTCGACCTGTCGATTCTAAGTACCTTGGTTCGATCTCCACAGCCGACAAACATTTTCACCAATATAAAATTACCCCTGTGGCTTCCCCACCACTAACATCTTTGGGGGCGTGATTTGACGGCTCATAACCGCATTTAACGCGAATAAATAAATGACTTACCGAGATCTGCTTCGGCAGTGTGCCACACCCAGTAATGGATAAAAGGCGTGATGATATATTTATTTTATTTTATTAGTAACTGTGATTGGAAATGGAAGATTTGAATTATTGTGAAATATAATGTAGGGAGTTATGTAGGGTATTGAGATATTGGTAGGTTGCCAGTTCCTGCTGCGTGCATGACATGAGCTCAACAAGTCATAGAAGATAGTCAGTAAAGTTTACCAACAGTTAAAAGAGGGTGAATCACTAAATATAATTTGTAGTATTTAGTTTGAGTTAGTTATCCGTGTAGCGTTAATCCCCCGGCTTATTCCGGTCAATAAACACATTCGGTATCGTTTCTACGTGACGTCACATCGGTATCGATCCCCACCTTTGGTTGGGTACCGCTGGCTGGCACATAGGTCAGTGAGATGCGTCGCGCGCCGCTCAGTTGGCACTTGGCGTCTGTGCTGCTGTTGGTAACCCTGCGACGTTCACACTGACAGCTCGCTCTCGGTGTCGGTGTCGGTGTCCCGGTGCTCGTTTAGCTCTCGCTCTCGGTGTTGACATGATGCCACCGCCGTGGAGGTAGTGTTGTGTAGTGTTTTGTGACGTTCACCAGCCGCCAGGCCTGCTGTGATGATGGGATATATTATGGGCTGTACCTGCTTCAAAGGTAGGCAGCATTGTGCCACCTTTTGCACTTATAAAGGTAACATTTACACGCTATTATCGTACAACTTGCATTCATTATTATTAGCACTATCGTTGTATCATCACAAAGCGGTGGTTAGGAATAATTCCTGGAGGTGAATTGTCTATTTAAACCTCATATTATTCACTTTTTAATTCAGTAATTAACCTGAACAGTGAAATCTATGAATAGTCAAAAATATATCTTTATTATATTTTGTTTATTCTACACAACATCAACTCAATTTCTATTACGGTACAGAGAGTGTAGTTAAATGTCAGGTTTTGCGGCATTTTATAATAAAACAGGTATTAATACTAGGATGCTAAGCAAACAATTGATGACATTAGCAACAGAAACAATTGCAGGAGCAAAATTAAATATTGTTCTTGACTTTTTAATTCAATAATACATATTATTTGCTAATAGTAGTTGTAGAACGTATCAAACGTCAAAGAAAGGTAATAACAAAATATTCCTGTTTATTACTCGCGCCATAAATATCCCCCAGAAATTCATAGCTCAGTGGTTACAATTTTAGTCTCGTCTGTGATACATCCCGAGTTCAAATCTCGCTTATTTCAAACTTACATCCAGAAAAAATGACTGTCTCTGAGTGGTTCTGATTCTACTATAAACTATTTGAATTCCTGTACTGTAATTAGGATTATATTCCTGTTGTATATTATTTATGCTACTCTGAGCAACAGGAACTTAATCCTAATTACAGTACAGGTCCGGACTTTCATAAATAAACAAATAAATATCGAAACTATAAACTGTCGGTCCCCCCCTTTACTGTAAGTGAGATTAATTGCATGTTCTGCAGGGTAGCAAATGAATAAATAAAGTTGGATGTTGCAAATTTATTTAATCATTTGCGTCAAACAATTTTCACCATTTTAAAAAAGCTACCCTTGTGGCTCCTCCTCCACTAACATCTAAGGGAGTCGTGATTTGACGGCTGGTAACCGCACTTCACGTGCAAAGTATATTACTTACCGAGATCTGTTTCGGCAGAGTGCCACACCCAGTAATGGGTAGAAGGGGTGATATATTTATATTTTTATTTTTTATTTATTTAAATTACTATTGTGCTGATTATAAAATAAATATATAAAAAATATGATTGTAGCTGAGTGGTGACTTGACTTTAAACTTTAGAATGAAATTTCTGTTGATTCCTGTTGTGCACATTTATTTAAGGTAGTACTAATGTGACGATGGCGCCATCGGTTGTCGAGTGGCGAAACTGACGCTCAAAAAATATAAAAATTGAATAAAATAAGTGTTTTATACCTATTATGATTTGAATATCATGAATTATTAACAGGTTGTTGGTCTACTGAATTTTCAAATACCATAACACCGTGTGGTGTTGCCATTATAAATTGAGATTCTTAATTTTTCGTTAAAAACAAGGCTTTGCATGGCTATATATCCATTACTAAACGATAAAAAACTTTCTCCTTCTGATACAATATACATGGATAGTTCTAGAACATCATACTAGTTTTTCAAATGAAACTGCAAAATTTTAGAGGTACACAAACCACATATGTGCGATTCTGAGTGATGATCGCCATAAGCCCCGTGTATAAGAACTCAACTTTACAAGCGAATATATTTGTTCACAGACGATGAATGTGTTTCATATTTTAACAGGATGCGTACGACTATCCAATGTTTACATGCACCAAATTTCATTCAGATCTACAAAAAAAATTATCATGCTAGTACTACCTTAATAATACTATTCTGTTCAACAATTACAATTATAGTATAGGATCGGGACTCACCTAGCCGCGGTGTGGTAGTTCATATATTTAGCAAATACATAAATAAAGTAATATCTAAAAATACGATTGAATCTGAGTGGTTCTGATTCCACTATAAGCTGTAGGACCCCTGTACTGTAATTGAGATTAAATTCCTGTTGTGCAGAGTAACAAATAAATAAATTAAATTTTGATGTTCCAACATCCTAAAAGCTATTGCTAATCAAGATACAAATATAACAAAAAAAAAACAACTACTAAATGAGGAAAATCAGACATGCTATATTTTCTGGCAGTGAGCGATTGTAGCTTCAATGGTTGTTATATCCTCTGATTACGAGTTTCGAGTTCATGAATTTAAATATCAAAATAAACATTAGATTCTGATGTGTATTATTATTACGTATATTAATGTAAAGTGATATATAAAAAGTAAAGTAATGCTGATTATCTGCTATTATGACCACAATGAATAAGTGTTATTTATACAAAACTTTTTATATATGATTGTCAAATATGTGTCACATTGCATCATACGTATATTCCATGAGAAATTCGCTAATTAATTAATTAACGTTAATGAATTAATTACTGTAAACGTGCACAGAGACATATATTTTTTATGAAAGTAAAAAATAATTTATCAATCAGCTGTTCACGGAATCATATTCGCAGAAGTTATTGTCGATTCGACATAGTAGATATTTTGTTTGACGGTCACAACACACATCATGTTCGCGTCACAAATATTTATTTTACTACTCTACACATGACCTTAAACCTTGTAAATAGTTATTTGTTTTTCAAGGGAAGAAAGTAAAACATTTCTTCCGGAAGGTGGCGTTTCATTTCCCAAGGCGAAAGCGAGGTATATAAAGCACCTGAAGGAAAAATTACACTTTCTTCACCAGCTATAAATATAATTTTTTCATTACCATATCAGAAAGTAAAATATTCAGATGTAAATTAAAAATTTAAATAAAATTTATTATCTTACCTGATGTCACCCAGATGTCACTAATGTCAAATCATACCATTGTTTTTTAGTTGCCATGGTCAAGGTTTTACTTTTTTTCCTTAGGATAGAAAAATTTATTTTCTGACGGAGAAAATAGCTATTTACGCAATAATTCTGTCCTAGGATCAAAAATAGAATTTTTACAACAGTTGTCATGGCGATAAAAATATTTTTTTCAATTTGTTTCATTTTCGTGATCTGATGGCTGGTATTGGTAACCGCATTTAAAAACTACCCCTGTGGCTTCCCCTCCACTAACATCCTTGCGGGCCGTAATTTGACGTCTGGTGACCACACTTCACGTGCAAAATATATCACTTACCGAGATATGATACGGCAGAGTGCTACTCCCAGTAATGGGTAGAAGACGTTATAATTTATTTATTTTTATGTGTGCTAGCCTTAAAAAGCGGGCTTAAACACTTCTTTTTGGCCTACGGGCCAAAAGGTAATTATTCCTATGGATACATAAATAAAATGACAATTTTTGTTTATTGTGAATACTTGATTCCGTAAAATTTCATTTTGACGTATAACCTATTTAAATATTTTAATCTTTTGAACATAATTAAATGTTATTTTGTTGTGCATAAAATATTGTATGTAAAAAAATAGTAAATAAAAACACTTGGTTGTTTCAAAGAAAATATTTATATTTAATATTGTATGTACCACGGGTGAAATTAGTGTTTCTAACCCTGATCATCTTATTAGCCCTCTGCGCTTTGCGCCTCGTGCTAATAATCATGCTACGGCCAGAAGTGCCTGTTGTCACCCTTAGTACATAAAGAACTATTATTTACTTAACTGAGTTAATTCGTATTCGTACTCATATTTCCATTAAATCGCTCTCACCGATCTCGTAGTAAAAATGTCAGACCCCTAAACGTAAAAAAGTCGTTCTAGATGTATTGTGTGAGACAAGCTGTCAGGTAATAAAAGCAATGAAAACCGAATTAGCGTTGAGGGCTCACTCCAAATCAATTTGGCAATGAGCGATAAAGACTTTTTGCCCCGAAGTATAAATAACATGAAAGTGATGATAAACGTACATCAGACTGTGAGGCTACAGGTTGGGATCTCTTTGTGCTCTATCGATTGTTATAAAACTCTCGTTAGCAGCAGGTTTCGATAGCAACATTCTAACACATCACATGTGTACGCAGAACGTAGTCAGATCATCGAACGCAGTGTTTTGTTATTGTTGTGGCGTTACTAAGCACGGTGGACAGAAAGAATCAGTGCCGGAAAATTTTTACGGAAAACTAAATTTTCTAACATATTTGAAATATATTTTTCTAAAAATAAATAAATATATAATCACGCTTTTTACTTATTATTGAATCGACCTGTGGGTCCTGAGAACCCTGGTTCGATTCCCACAGACAACAAACAATTTTCACCATTTCAAAACTATCCCTGTGGCTCCCCCATCACTAACATCTTTGGAGGCCGTGATTTGACGACTGGTAACCGCACTTTAGGCGCAAAATATATCACTTACCGAGATCTGCTTTGGCAGAGTGCCACATCCAGTAATGGGTAGAAGACATGATGATATATTTATTTATTTATCGAATACCATATATTTAACATTTTTTATTAATTATAGATCAATAAATTTGCAGTAAAAATATGAGAAAATAATATAAATAAATACATCGTTTGGCCGTTTTAGTATTTTACCCGTAAAAATATTGGCAGTAGAAAATAAATATTGGCGCGTTAGCATTTTTGAAAATCGCAAATCGGATTCTTTCGGTTATTATCGGAAAAATCCGAGAGCTCCTGGATATCGATTTTAACGATAAATAAATATACGAGTGTCTTACCGTTGCCGAACAAGTTACAGCGAATCTTACTAATTAGCTCAGAACGTTTCAAATCGTTTCTAGTTAGTCGAGTGCGGGCTTCTATAGAGATCGAAGTGATTTCAGTGTTTTGTGCATGTTTTAATGATGTTTTAATGCGTAAATTGTGCGTCATTGTGCGTATTAGTGTGTGATGTGTAAAAGAAACATTAATATGAGATAGGTAGTGTTGTGGAATAGACTGAATGAACCTCATAGGATTCCAAGACTGTGTTGATTTGTTAATGGACGACATGGGACCTGTCCGGTAGCTGGTTCCTGCTCAAAGTATGCAACAATATTATTATTAAATCTTAGTTATAGAAAATACTCATGAAGGGAACATTTAATAGAAAATATTATACAAAATCTGTTTCTTCGTTGATTGAATATCTTGGCTTTACATTTAATAACAATAATTTACATGACGACATTAAGGCATTAGATGTCGTTAAACCTTAAAAATTTCGTTTTAATTAATTATAAAATGTAATTTAATTAAAGTTTGAAAGAAATATGACCTTTATGTATTTTGGTATGAAGAACTAGATTTGAAAGAAACCATAAGTACCTAAGTAATGTCTGTACCTGTAAAATATTTAAATAACAATACAAGAGACCGATTCTAATTCGTAACAACCAAATATTTAGTTGAATGACATATTTTTTATGACGTCAGGCGATTTAGTTGAATTTCTAGGGAATTTATTTTCTATTGTTGGTAACAAAGATCAAACTATACATTTTGGTGCGGTATTTCTGAAAAATTTGTTGCCGCTATTTGTGATTGTTTATTATTAACAAGTCCAGTCTGTTGATTGAAATTGTAACTATGTTTCTATATTTAGTATTATTTATTAAAATAACCAATATTTTCAAAACATACGAATAGGACGTAGCGACTTAGTTAGCGACTGGTTCAAAGCAGTTACTAGCAGTAAGTCGCTAGAAAATGTCTAGTCGCCAAGAATGACGTCAAACCTAAGTTACACTTTATTCCGCAAGGTGGCTACACTATCGGCAGCGACAAAAAATTACGTCAAGCCAGTGGCTACAGCTGGTTGCTACGAATTCGAATCGGTCTCCTGGGGTATTTTAAATTTTAATAGAATTTTTATGATATAATAGGATGCGTGCACTCACGTGACACTGTGACGTTTTGTGACGTAAAAACAGCTGTTCGGGCATAGATCACTGCGCTACCTACAAAATGAACTATTTTTTGTGGCGAGGAAAAAAAATTGCCCGAACAGCTGTTTTTACGTCACAAAACGTCACAGTGTCACGTGACTGCCCACATCCTATATTTTACATATTTAAACCGTATATACATACATACAATAAAATTACAATAGATGCATCTATTCACAATCATGACTACCAGATTCGTCCGAGTTTAAATTTATTATTAGTTGAATAACTCCCTTACTCATTTCAAATATTTTACGAAAAATGCACAAATATTTGTCACAAGTTATCAACTAAGACGAAAACTTAGGATATAAATATATAAATATATCATCACGCCTTCTACCCATTACTGGGTGTGGCACTCTGCCGAAGCAGATCTCAGTAAGTGATATATCTATGCACGTGAAGTGCGGTTACCAGCCGTCAAATCACCCCTAAAGATGTAAGTGGTGGGGGAGCCACAGGAATAATTTTTAAATTGGTGAAAATGTTTGTCGACTGTAGGGATCGAACCAGTGTTCTCAGGATCCACAGGCCGACTCGATACCACTGAGCCATTACCACCCATTCATAGGTTACTTAATTATTATAAATAATTTTTAGAGGGCTTAACGAAGTTTGAAATGAGTTTGCAAGTATTGTTTTTACTCCTCCATTATATATTTGTGGTAACGTCACTGAAAACACGAATTATCCTCGTTCGTGATATCGTAGTATTAATTCAGGTTCACCCCCGCCCTGTGACAAGGGGCGAGGGCAGCAAATCTTTCCTTGTTTCAATCGAAATGTTATTACCTGACTTCAGGTTTGTTCAACGAGTTTATTTTTGTTTCGTTGTTGCGCTGATGTTGGTACCTACTGCTTGGGGATGCTCTTGGATACATTAGTTGAATTATATTTTAATCGATCTGCGAATATGTTGTACATAAATTATATTATGTTTCAACAGAAATTCAATTACATGTCTGCTATGTACATACGCGCTAGCTACACTTTCAACTTGCATTTATTAAAGCAAGGAACACGGAAAATCAATACGAAAATGTTACAATAAAAGTAAATTTATTATCCAATTTCCTAATGCGTATATTCACGTAAAACGCTGCAATTACAGATTTCAGTAGGAATTTCACATTGACGTCAGACGTTCTTAAATGCTTCAAATTAAAATATTAGCTTTTTTTCACTTATATTTTACGGGCAATCGTAGCCTAGTGAATAAAAGCGAGGTAAAACTTGCGTTTCTTAATTAGCAAGCAAGAGGTCGTGCGTTCAAATCTCACTGACTTCTACTTATATCCAAAAAATACATTTGTGTCTGAGTGGTTCGGATTCCACTATAAGCTAGTGTAATTGGGATTAAGGTAGTACTAGCGTGAAAAAAAAATTGCAGATCTGAATGAAATTTGGCGCACGTAAACATTGGATAGTCATACGCATCCTGTTAAAATATGAAACCCATTCATCGTCTGTGAACAAATATATTCGCTTGTAAAGTTGAGTTCTTATACACGGAGCTTATGGCGATCATCACTCAGAATCGCACATATTTGGTTTGTGTACCTCTAAAATTTTGCAGTTTCATTTGAAAAACTAGTATGATGTTCTAGAACTATCCATGTATATTGTATCAGAAGGAGAAAGTTTTTTATCGTTTAGTAATGGATATATAGCCATGTAAAGCCTTGTTTTTAATGAAAAATTAAGAATCCGTCAAATCACGGCCCCAAAGGTGTTAATGGAACCACAGAGATAATTTTAATTTGGTGAAAATGTTTGTCGGCTGTGAGGATTGAACCAGGATTCTCAGGATCCACAGGCTGACTAGATACCACTGAGCCACCTACCCCATACAAGTGATACATAATACAAGGTTGCTCAGTGGTATCAAGTCGGTCTGTAGATTAGAAAACCCGGGTTTGATCCCCGCAGTCGACCAACAGTTTCTCCACATTAAAATTATCCCTATGGCTCTTCCACCACTAACATCTTTGGGGATTGTGATTTGACGGATGGTAACTGCATTTCACGTGCATAAATATATCACTTATCAAGATCTGCTTCGGCAGAGTGCCACACTCAGTAATGGGTAAAAGGCGTGGTGATATATTTATTTCATCTTTAGGGGCCGTGATTTAACGGCGGGTAACCGGCAGACCGAATTAATACTGGTAATGGGTAAAAGGCGTGATGATATATTTATTTATTTTTTTAGTTTATACAAAAATACAATCTGAATAGTTTGTTTCAAAGTCGGTGTTAAATCCGGATCTTTAAAGCGTACAATCCATGAGTTAAAGCGCTATGCTAGCAATCCCATTAGAAAATAAAATGCAGTGTGCTAAATAACATCTGCGGTACGAGTAAAAACAAAAGCATTAAGTAATTTACGTGTAGAATGTTGGTAAGCATGTAAGGTGCTCTATTCTCATTACTCCACAGCGCTCTTTTTCTCTTAAAGTGCAGTTCAGTGTAAAATATGCGTTTCAGTCAAACCGTTTAACATTCGTAACAAACTATCGGCAAGCAAGGGAATAGTTTCAAACATTCCGTTCAGGCAAACTGTCCGAATCGATGAAAAATGACTCGTTCACACGTTGATAATGCAACGTAAATACGCTTGAAAATCATTTTTAATGTAACGTTTGCACGGAAGCGAATTACGTGTTATAAATGAGTTTGCCATCGTGTCAATCCGAATACAAATTTGCAAATTGATGAGCGCAAAAAAATTAATGGGGTAGGTGGCTTAGTGGTAGCAAGTCGGCCTGTGGAGCCTGAGAACCCTGGTTCGATTCTCACAACCGACAAAACAATTTGCACCACAAACTATTCCTGTGGTTTCCGCTTCTCTAACATCTTTGGGGGGGCGTGATTTGACGGCTGGTAACTGCATTTCACGCGCAAAATATATCACCGAGATCTGCAACGGCAGAGTGCCACACCCAGTGACAAGTAGACGGCGTGATAATATATTTATTTTTTGTACTAGAATCATTCAAAATAAGGTTTACATCGATGGAAAGTTTGATTTTACGCACTAGTGCGAAAAGTAATTGCAAATTATTAATTAATTATGGGGTGGCTAGCACAGTGGTATGAAGTCGGCCTGTGGATCCTGAGAACCCTGGTTCGATTCCCACAGGCGACAAACAATTTTCATAATTTCAAAAACTACCCCTGTGGCTCCTCCACCACTAACACCTTTGGGGGCCGTGATTTGACGACTGGTAACCGCATTTCACGCGCAAATATATATCACTTACCGAGATCTGCTTCGGCAGAGTGCCACACCCAGTAATGGGTAGAAGGCGTGATGATATATTTATTTTATTTATTTAAAACGCTAATTATACTTATATACCTTCACACATTTTCAGGAATTTATAAAAAAAATAGAGAGACATTAGCTTAGAACGCCATCGATTAGATATATTTTCACCAGCTTTACGAGAAAAAATAAAGAATTTGTTTTCAAATAACAAATGTGAATTCATGGCATACTTAACTGTCAATATAAATTCACGCTTCATATTTAATAACATTTTCACTATTGGTTATATAATTTTTGCTCGTTACAAAAATCATTGTACAAAACTCGGGCACGAAGACGTCATTTGCACCATTCGCGCAAATTAAAGCACTCGCTTCACTAGTGCTTTATAATGCGCTCATGTGCAAAGTATGTAAATAGCTATTATTTATTTGTTTGATTGCCTTTAAACGAGAACAACCAATAACATAATGGCCCAAATAGAGTACCTAATTAGTAAATCAATGAATGAAAGAAATTAATTGTAAAAGTACAAAGTGAAAATGAAACTTCTGGAAAATTATTTTCACCTTAAAATTTGTATTTAACAATTTAAAATAATTTTTTGATGATATAGTTAGATATGTGTGATTCAATTTTTCTGTAGCATATCAAAACTTTATTCTAAATTGGCCTTATTCCAAATTCCATCATAAAACATGATGGGTTCACGAACCGTGCATCATAATATTTTGTAAATATTGTAAAGTATATTGCGTGAAAAATTTGATAAAAAATTCATATCACATGAGCACGAACATTGAATATATTAAAACTAATCAGTCACCAATAACACGAAATTAAAATACACGTACAAGAATTATATACTGCGTTACATACTTAACGCGTGGACAACTGTAAAAATTAATATTAAAACGAACCTAATTTAGTAACATACTAACGTTGTTATATTTGTAGACCAATGACATTTCATAAAAACTTTGTTCCTGTATTTACTTTTTAATATTCACCGGTGACTGTTGCTCGATGGCTACATGACCGGAAGTTAACGGGTTCAAATCCCGTTCAACTAACAAATAAAATTATTCCTGAATGGTTTAGAGTTCACTATAAACTGTCGGATCTTACAAACATAAATAAAATAAATATATCATCACGTCTTCTACCCATTACTGGGTGTGGCACTCTGCCGTAGCAGATCTTAGTAAGTAATATATTTTGTGCATGAAGTGTGGTTACCAGCCGACAAATCACGCCTCCCAAGAATATTAGTATAGTGGGACCCACAGGGGTAGTTTTGATGTTATACAAAATATATGGGGTAATGGCTCAGTGGTATTAAGTCGGCCTGTGGATCCTAAGAATCCTAGTTCGATCCTCACAGCCGACAAAACATTTTCATCAATTTAAAATTACCCCTGTGGCTCCCCCACCACTAAAATCTTTGGGGGGCCGTGATTTGACGACTGGTAACCGCAATTCACGCGCATAAATATATCACTTACTGAGATCTGCTTCGGCAGAGTGCCACACTCAGTAATGGGTAAAAGGCGTGATGATATATGTATTTATATTTTTACAAAATATTTGTCAGGTGTGAGAATCAAATCCGGACTATCAAATTCGCAGGCCAACTCGTACCACTAAGCTACCTACCCCATGAAAATTAATATGGAAAATAGATTTTCCATTGTTTTTCTGACTAATTTACAGGAGAACGTTGTATATAAAAATTTATGAAAATAAAATAAATAAATATATCATCACGCCTTTTTACCCATTACTGGGTGTAGCACTCTGCCGAAGCAAATATCGGTAAGTGATATATTTTGCGCGTGAAGTGCGCTTACCAGTCGTCAAATCACGGCCCCCAAAGATGTTAGTGGTGGAGGAGCCACAGGGGCAGCTTATGAAATTATGAAAATTGTTTGTCGCCTGTGGGAATCGAACCAGGGTTCTCAGGATCCTCAGGCCGACTTCATACCACTGAGCTAGCAACCCCATTAAGAAAATGATAATGACATACTCTCTATGCTTTTAAATCTTCTTGATTTCAACTTATAAACAAAATATATGACAGAGTCTGAGTAGTTCTAATTCCACTATAAGGTTCAGTAATCGGGGTAAAATTTTTGTTGTGCGGAATAATTGACTATTTCGCGCATGCGAATATCTCTGTGTGCGCATCTGTGTTTGGAAGCAATTTCCTGTTGTGTGGCGAGCGAAATAAATGAATTCCAAAGTGTGGGTTAGAAACCGGAAGTGAGGCAACACGCAACAATGCAACGGGAGTGCGTGTCTCGACTTCCGATTGTCACTTGTCCGCTGCTCAGTCTGTCTTTGTCTGGCTGAATGAAGGCTCGGGGCCTCGGGCGACATAAAGTACCGGGAAATATCGTTAACACAGAAGCTGACACTAATTAAATCGATTACTCGTAACCGCGAACCTCACGCCCACCAATTGACGAATTTGTGACGCTTAAAGGCCACGGAAAACCTTTCACATCATTTACTTCTTATTCAATTGATTTTTAACTACTTTCATGTGCATTGGAAAATTCAATTCATTCATTCATTCATTTATTTATTTATATAATTTTTCTGAAACCGGCAAGAAAGTGCCTACTTTTCTAGTTTAAGGTAGTACTAGTGTGACGGTGGCGCCATCGGTTGTCGAGTGGAGAAATTGACGCTGAAAAAAATATAAAAATTGAATAAAATTTTTTTTTTATACCTATTATGATTTGAATATCATGAATTGTTAACAGGTTGTTGGTCTAGTGAATTTTTAAATACCATGCCATTATAAATTGGGATTCTTAATTTTCCGTTAAAAACAAGGCGTTGCATGGCTATATATCCATTACTAAACGATAAAAAACTTTCTCCTTCTGATACAATATACATGGATAGTTCTAGAACATCATACTAGTTTTCAAATGAAACTGCAAAATTTTAGAGGTACGCAAACCAAATATTTGCGATTCTGAGTGATGATCGCCATAAGCCCCGTGTATAGGAACTCAACTTTACAAGCGAATATATTTGTTCATAGACGTTGAATGTGTTTCATATTTTAACAGGATGCGTATGACTATCCAATGATTACGTGTGCCAAATTTCATTCATATCTGCAAAAAAAAAATTTCATGCTAGTACTACCTTAAGGATCAAATTCATAGTCGTGACTCACACTTACCTCATCCTTACCTCACACTCAAAATCGAAGTAACTAAGGCAACTAACTCAAGAATTTGAACAATTTGAGTTAGTTGTCTTAGTTACTTCGATTTTGAATGTGAGGTCAGAATGAGATAAGGATGAGTCACGACTATGGATTTGGCCCTTAGTATGGAAAGTAGGTTTTTACAAAAACGACCCAGTAAAGTACGTATCCAAGGCTACAACAAAAATAACAGTTTGGTAAAGTACAAAACAGTCTGGTAAATATTTTACCTGACTGTTATTTTTGTTGTAACTTGGAATACGTAGTCTGCTGTCAGTACAATTCATATCAAAAAAATTAAACTTATTACTGGGTGTGGCACTCTGCCGAAGCAGATCTCGGCAAGAGATATATTTATGCGCGTGAAATGCGGTTAGAAGCCGTCAAATCACGCGCCCCCAAAGATGTTAGTGGTGGGGGAGCCACAGGGGTAATTTTAAATTGGTGAAAAAGTTTTGTCGGCTGTGGGGATCGAACCAGGGTTCTTAGGCTCCACAGGTTGATTTGATACCACTGAGACATTACCCGATACAAAAATAATAATTTAAAAAAATGATTAAGTAGTCTATTACAGTATTTTGATATAAACTGTAATAGGAATTATTTTATTTTGTCCTGAGTAGTAAATAAATAGTAAGTAGAAAAAACGATCGCCGCACAAGCAAAAGAAATAAAAACTACGTTTTAATCGGATTTCAGCGTAAGCTGTAGATGCCTTGTCCTGTAATTGGTACAAGTTTCCTGTTGTGCAAACAGATTTATACAAATTTGTCGTTGGCTTATTGCGTACTTCTTGAAGTTCTGAAAGAAAAACTTTTTATAAGTTTAAGCTATAAGAATTATAAGTCAGCGACAGTAATTATTGAAATAAAACAAAGAAAACTTGTTTATAAGTTTCTCGTGACCACTATAATTAATTATATACCACGATATCTTGCAATCACAGTCTCAGGTCCTTGGAGACTGGAAGTTTGTCGCGGGTAACGATTCGAACCCGGAACTACCCGGACTATAAGAGGAAAGTTGTCACGCCGGAAACTCCGTGACGTGCACAGCTGATATGTCATGCGGGCTGCATTCAATTAATCTTGGTTGCCTAACTACTCGTCTCCACTGATAATTGCTACACTTTACATTCTTGCCAACTTAACACATTGTTAATGCCCTAAATTGTACCACAAACATTAGAGATTAATGAAGTTTCGAAATATTTTACTCCGTGGAACTTTTCCACAACAAAATTTGATATGAATTTTAAACAAATATTAAATATTTATTTATCGTGCAACATCATCCACATTCATAATTCCTTTTATAAAAGCTTTCACCACGTTAAAATTACCCCTGTGGCTCCCCCTCTATTAACATTTTTGGAGGCCGTGTTTTGACGGCTGGTAACTGCACTTCAAGCGCAGAAATATATTACTTATCGAAATCTGCTCCAGCAGAAGTGTCACACCCAGTCATGGGTAAAAGGCGTGATGATATATTTATTTATTTTTTGTATATATCATCACGTCGGCCTGTGGATTTGAGAACTCTGGTTCGATTCTCACAGCCAACAAACAATTTTCACCACATTAAAACTATCCCTGTAGTTCATTGGAGGCTGTGATTTGACGGCTGGTAATCACATTTCACGCGCAAAATATATCACTTACCGAGATCTGCTACGGCAGAGTACCACACCTAGTAATGGGTAAAAGGCGTGATGATATATTTATATTTTAATTATTTAATATGCCTATTTTAAAAAACATTTATTAGACATACGTTCCACATATTTAAACCATCTCATCTGACTTTCACTTCTTCATTCTTCTCAATTTTACACTCATCATATTAGATAAATAATACAATCAATTTGACTCTACGTTTTTTTTTTTATATTTTAAATTGTAAGTTTAAAAATCATTGTCCAAAACCGAATATATTTTCTGTCTGAAATGTCCGTGGCAAAATTTGTGTGTAATGCGTCTTCTTGGAGTAAATTATAGCAGTAAGACGTTGGCAAAATGGGCTTTTAGTGCGTCTGTAAACTGCGTAGTCGTTACCGTGAATATTTCATGTAACATTAACATTTGCGTGCACGAGACGCCACCAAAGTATCTCAACCTGTGCGTTAAACAAACCATTTCAAAATTTCATTTTTCATCGCCTAATGCGAAATCAATTTTGACTTGGACGCCACGTGGATACACACGACGCGTAAATATTTTTCCAGAGGTTACGGTATAAATTTGAACCGGATTTTGTTGTTCTATTAAAGTGAAATACCGCAGGAAACAGCTGAAATATTGTGAAAAGGAAGTCGCTTTTCAGGAACCAACGGCGGATCTGAAAAGTTGATTTTATCAAAGATTTTATATTAATACTGGATAGCTAACTTACGTGTACAAGTGAGGCAGGTGGTGGGGGTATGCCGCCATTTGCAGGAAAGGTAAAGCATGAATTCCATTTGCCATTTGGTTGTCTTAAAACAGTTCAGATAAATTAGACAACATGACTAAATAAACTGAATTAAGCACACTGATGTGCTTATTGAATTACTTCAAAGTAAATTAGAATCTGTAATTCTAATACTGGAAATAAAGTCAGTGAAGTAATCCAACGAAATAACTAATTGATCTGGTTCAATAAATGTAAATTAGATCTGATCCAAATGGCAAATGGAATACGCCTATTGAAAGAGTGTATCATCGTATCCATGGATAAATTAAAACTGTCGCCCGAATTTCCAAACAGAAAAACTGCCAAAAATTTTTAAAAATTATTATTAAAGCCTTTCTAAATGGCCGTAGAAAAAATATTGTGTGCACCTTGAACGGAAAGTGTCCTTGCCGCGCTTGTTGCTCTCGGCCACGCCTCGACAATAATGCATAATAAAAATAAAAAATAAAATAAATATATCATCACGCCTTCTACCCATTACTGGGTGTGGCACTCTGTCGAAGCAGATCTCGGTAAGTGATATATTTTGCGCGTGAAGTGCGGTTACCAGCCGTCAAATCACGGCCCCCAAAGATGTTAGTGGTGGAGGAGCCACAGGGGTAGCTTTTGAAATTATGAAAATAGTTTGTCGCCTGTGGGAATCGAAGCAGGATTCTCAGGATAAAATAAAATAAAATCATGCAAATTTTGCCAAAAATCAATATACAGGCTGCGCGTTAAACGTATTTTACGAACTAGTACAAAATGCGAGCGAAGCGAGCTTTGCCAAAAACACATTTAATATTTAAATATATGTAATATGACGTTTAGAATAATTTGAGGTAAAATAGAATATAACAGCTTGCGTATAAGGAATATATGCTTGTCTGAAGCGTGAGTGAAGCGAATCTCGCCAAAAATGCATTCTAATATAAAAATAATTGGTAAATAATACAATTTTTGCATTTGGAATTTTGTGTTGCCTAAATTTTATACTTTGCCTTTAACATAAATATATCATCTTTTTACCCATTACTGAATGTAGCACTCTGCCGTAGCAGATCTCGGTAAGTGATATATTTATGCGCGTGAAGTGCTGTTTACCAGCCGTCAACTCACAACTCTCAAGAAAGGCATAAGAGTAGGGGTAAATGTAGGTAAATATATTGAAATAGTGTTCTCAAATCCACAGTCCGACTCGATACCACTGAACCACTCCATGAAATAAAAAAAATGTAGTATTTATGAAAACATAAAAAGTATTAGTATTATCTCTAGTTTGTAACTCAGTAATATTTACTTATTTATAACGCCAGTTGTTGTAGTACATTAAAGTAAATTACTAAAAACACTAGCGTTAAATGTTCATGTAAATTTTATTCCACGCTTTAATTATTATATGAAAAAAATCTAAATGTAAATATATGCAGCAGAATGAGAAAAATATTCAAATGTACGATTTAATTAAGTAGAACTATCATCATGTATAAAACAACATCTTGACTAGAGAGTATCATTGTATCCTCGGTCATCGTGAAACAAATTCCAGGGATCGCTTTTAAACTCACGGCGATATCCATAACGGCCCGTACCTGTGACGTCACGGGGCAGGTGACGGGTAATCGATGCTCCGGTGGTTGCTTTACCGCTGCCGACAGTTTACCGCGGGCCCGGATAATGCTTTATAAATCATTTTCATTTCTCGTGGAGTGAAAAAAGTCGAACGGAGGCTTTCAACTGCAAACTGAAAGAAACTCTTGTGCAGGGACGTCTTAAGATCCTTCTTAGCATAGCTAAACAATTATTGATAGGCCCTTTTTTATTAAACCTTTCAATATTAAATAAAATGGAAATAATAATTTGAAATTAGGTTCAATATGTAAATAAAATAGTTATTTATGCACAAAGAAAGTGTTTTGTACCCTTGGTACATAAATAACTATTAACAAGGGTGAAAACAGGAGTTTCTAACCCGTGGCATAACGTGCTCAGGGTCAGAGCCGCTCATTTCACCCGTGGTACATACAATATTTTATGCACAACAAAATAACATTTGGTATAATCAAGTATTCATAATAAACAAAAATTGTCATTTTATTTATGTATCCATGGGAAATGATATTATTATGACCCTAGGACCAAAAACAATTGTTTAAACCCGCTTTTCATGGCTAAAATACATATAATTCGGCTCGGTTGTGCATAAAATAAATAAATATATCGTCATGCCTTCTATCCATTACTTGGTGTGACAGATATCGGTAAGTAATATATTTTGCACGTGAAGTGCAGTTACTAGCCGTCAAATCACAGCCCCGAAAGGTGTTATTGGAAGGGAAATCATGAAGGTAGTTTTAATGTGATGAAAATTGTTTGTCGGCTGTGGGAATCAAACCCGGGTTCTCAAATCCGCATCTTATAGATATTTTAAACAAATTTATTCATTTATGTGTGTGTATAAGAAAGTAGTAAAGCAAAAAAAATGAGCTCTGCGACATTTGAAAACATCAGTAATGAATCAAGCACCCGTGTTGGTTATTTCAAAATGTAAAAACGTTCTAATTGACCCCATTCACACACACTAGCGCGTTTTATTATCCTCGCATTGTAATTAAATCTTGAATAATTTTTAGTTAATTTTCATGATGAATTCAGGAATTGTAAAAACTTGAAGGTTAATTTAGAATATTTATCTTTTAGAAAACAGCTGTGTGTTTTGTCAGTTTTCTCTGTAGAATCTGTGAGTTTATTTTGAATCAAAGCTGTGGACTATTAGCTGTTCCAAATATTATTTTAGCTATTAAAATAGCTTGGTTCACGACCTTCATAGATTTTTTCGTAACAGATAGTAGCGGAGTGCACTTGACTCATTAACACGCGTGATGAGCTGTTTTTGATTCACGTGTTCAAAAGCCAAAAATGAGACATTACATATTTTATACTCTCAAGATGTTTTTGTGTTGAGCGAAGATATAAAGTCTGAAACTTTCAGAGATAAAAGTACGTGGCGGGATATTTAATTCATTGATGGTAAAACTTTTAGGAGTAGGTAATATTTCTTCGTCAAAGATAAACAAGATTGCTGTGCATTTGTAGATCTCGATAGATACTGGATGTTAATAGTATATGAGGCGCCGTTTGCGACAATATACAGACTCGTAAATATACAATTCTTTTCACAATATATACTAAATTTTTGACAATATCACATAAAATATTGTATATATATTAAATTTATTACAATATCACAAAAAATATTGTATATATACAAATTTTGTGTACTGTATTAAGAAAATCGGGTATATTATAAACCTGTATATTGTGATATTTTTGTCGCGTTAAAAATATATACAGAACAGGATTGTGCCACTTATTCAGAGATGGCGCTGAATTTCAGGTAGTTCACGCTGCTTTTTGCAGAGATAGTGCAACATTCGAACGAAATGGCGCTATAAAATGTACACCCTAGGGGTGTACAAAATATTATTTTTAATCTTTTTCTCCAGATTTAAAATAACTATCTTAGATTTAGTTTAAGTAACATTAACAAAACTGGAATTTCTTTATAGCTAACGGAAATGAGATTACAATTTTTAAGTAACCTAAAAATAAATACTTCTAAATTTGTATGTTATGGAAAATTATATCATTGTTATGATAAATTCATATTACATAGAGACATTATAAATAGTTATTTGTTAAACTAGAGAAGAAAGTGCCTCTTTTTTCCACTCGCTCATGAGGCAATTCGAGCGAGAGTGGAAAAAACTGTTTCTTCTCGTGTTAGACACCACATTTTTTCACGACATGTTTCTAAAAACGATTGTCTCGAACCTTCAATACATTTTAAGAAAAGATTAGTAGAATAAGGGCCAGTTTTTCAATCGCCGGTTTACGCTCGATTAATGTTAACCATGATTAAATAATAATGGAAACCATAGTTTCCATTATTATTTAATCATGGTTAACATTAATCGGTGATTGAAAAACTGGCCCTAAGGGTAATATTTTGTTTATTTGAATCAAAATAGTTTATATTGACATGACTAGTAGAATGAGGGTAATATTTTATTTATTTGAATCAAAATAGTTTATATTGACATTACAGTTAGTGCAATATCTGTTCTTGGATTTATCGGGTAACAGTTTGTCATTAGTACCTTCTGCAATGTGTCTTATTTCGGGATGTGTATTTGGTTGTCTAATGTAGATAGATATTTCCTATATATATTTTTTAATGTAATGAAAAAAATGTTCTCTTCATTTCTTTTACAAATATTTTTTGCTTTCGTTGTTAGTTATAGTCATAGTTACATCCCCACATATATTTATTATTTATGTTTTATTTAATATTTGAGCCATTTATAGTAAATTTATAATTTCTCCGATTTTTTATTCTGTTTTTTCTGAACATTTGACTATTATTTATTAAGGGCTACTTATCAACTTATGGCACAATGGTAGCTAGCCGGGTTGTGGAAATTAGAACCCGAGTTCAATTCCCATAGCCGGCAACTGATTTTCACCACATTTAAAATTATCCCTGTGGCTCCCTCACCACTTACATCTCTGGAAGACTGTAATTTGATGGCTGGTAACCGCACTTCACGCGTATAAATAAATCACTTATCAAGATCTGTCCCGGCAGACTGCCACACATGGAAATGGGTAAAAGGTGTGATGATTATTTATTTAACTAGGGAATAAAGAGTAAAAAAAAAATGTTGATCTCTAAGGTAACCAATAATTATTGCAAAGCAATTATTCCAAATATTAAAATAAAGTAATAGTCTTGTGAATAACAACAAAATATTCCAAAAATTAAAAAAACCAAAAAGTAAACATAAATTTATAATAAATGTTTCAAAAATGACGCCATTACCAAAAAAAAAACAATAATTTTATTTGAGACCAAAGATACTTTGCATTAATAATAATTATTATTTGTGTACATAGACAGAAGTTAAACTTTGTGTTTGTAATCAATCGAGGCAAATAAATCACATAAGTACTCATAAAAAGGAGTACCGGGGTGCAGATGAGATAACTTATGCAAATCTATTGTTTATCTACGTTGTTTATTAATCGGTGTTATTCATTGACATCTTCTACATTTAAAAATTTTATTTGTTCGCATTTCGATCATCTTCCACATACTTAGTTAATTTTAATCTAGTTTTTACAGTAACTAATCAAGTAAAACAAGAAATGTTAACTAAACATATGCAATATTGAAATATCTACAATTTTTATTTGAATATTTTCTCTTTAAATTTTATTGGGACACAACGGCTGCGCAAAAAATTATTTTTAAATTTATAGTCGGTGGAGCTGCTTAATACTTTGAGTATTCTAGATATAGTACATAAAACTTATTTGGCTAAGTTGTGAAATAAAAAGTAATAATTTATTTGTACAAGTTTTGTCATTTATTAGTCAAATATTTGTTTTCTCTTGTCTTGGGACAACAAAATAGAAAACTATACCTATTTATTGTTTAATTAAAAATATTTGTTGGCGTCAATGAAATAGGCAACCATTTACTCACTAAAACTTTGGTCATCCTTGATTTTTACACTATTGGTAAAGTAGGAAATTAATTTAAATTGCTACAGAACACTGTAATAAGCAGAGCCATCTTGCGGCAAATGTTCTAATCCTAGTCTGTATTCTAGAATTATGTCTGATATACGCATTTGAAGTACGACAAAATGCAAGAGGTAATATTTTACACAGTTGCTATTTTTCAATTTATTTAGTATATTTCCTCAAAATGTGTAATATTTTACTACATAAATCTTGTATATACGTTTAATCATAGAATATATTGTTTTAATTTACATGAAATATTCAAAACGTTTTGTCGCAAACGGCGCCTCATAATAGTACCTCCTACATAAATAGATCACTTTCGTCACACTCTTGATTTAATATAGTTTAAGAAGAAATTAATTGAAATAAAATAAATATAAATAAATATATCATCACGCATTCTACCAAATTACTGAGTGTGGTTCTGTCGTAGTAGATCTCGGTAAGTGATATATTTTGCTCATAAAGTACGGCAACCAGCCGTCAAATCACGGCCTACAAAAATGTTAGTGGTGGGAGAGCCACAGGGGTAGTTTTAATGTGATGAAAATTTTTTATCTGCTGTGATAATCGAATCCGGGTTCTCAAAGCCACTGGTCGACTCGGTACTACTGAACCACTTACCCCATATTAATTAAAATCACTTATTAACTATATATTTTTTTCACGTTATTTTATTTATGCTACTCAACAGAAATTTAATTCTATTAACAGTACACGGTCGGAACTCACAGAGCCGTACTTAGTGTTTATATATTTTTAGCTTGAGTGAGATTCAATCTTTGGATCTACAGATTCAAATTTTATAACATTTCCCACATCACCGTACTGCCGGATAATGATTTGACATTAGTGACATCTAGGTGACATCTATCCAGGGAATAATAAATTTTATGCTCAACCGAGTCGAAAAGCATTTGTTTTAGCCCTAAAAAGCGGGTTTAAACACTTCTTTTTGGTCCATGGGCCAAAAAGAAATCATTCCTATGGATACATAAATAAAATGCCATTTTTTGTTTATTGTGAATACTTGATTCTGTAATGTCATTTTGACATATAACCTATTTACATATTTTAATCTTTTGAATATATAATTAAATGTTATTTTATTGTGCATAAAATATTGTATGTACCACGGATGAAATTAGCGTTTCTGACCCTGAGCATGTTATTAGCCCTCTGCGCTTTGCGTCTCGTGCTAATAATCATGTATGTAAATCCAATTATAGATTCATAAAACTATAAATGATAAACAAAATCGCAGTGAAACTTATAACTTTATGAAATATTTTCTACTTATCAACAAATATTTGATATGATTTTGTTGATTATATACAGATTTACGATCTATAAATTTATAGATTTATCACAGAATTCCACCATAAATTTATAATTTATTTCTCAAAATTTTGCTTTCTAATAGGGCAATGAAAAACATTATGTGTATACCACGTGTAGAAAGTTCGACTCGGAAAATGAAATGGGATCTTGGGGAAAAAATGTCTCACTTTCTTACCTTCATATGCTATTTCTCTAACAAATATTTCTAAATTATTTTAGGCAAAAAATGTTTCAAATTTATTTTTCCGGAACTTTTGTTTGTTTCTCTTTAGAAATATTTGACAGTTGAATGTTTGTATCATAAAAACAAAACCATGTTGTCTTTTTTCAATTTTCTTTTATAGTTTAATCCGTGTAGTGTGTTGAATCAATAATGAGTTGATTCTTTTGTTTATTGCCGACAGATGTTTTATAGTTTTAATCTCTATAAATATGTTTATAGTAGTGGTTTACGTTTTTTCTTTTTTTTAGCAAAATAGTTACAGTACAACTACGCAGTATTTCACGCGCCTACGGTCATTATCTATTTATACATCAGCCATCATTTCATTCATTCGGGAAATGTCCGACCATGTTTTTGCCACACTAAATCAAAAACATGTTGTCATTTGTCAACCGCCGTTCAATTTTTCACACAGTTGATATAAATCTGATGAAAAATAACAACTGATGGATGTTGTGTAAAACATGACGACGGATATTTTTCGTTGTCAAACTTTTCAAATTAATAATTAAATCAATTTTTGCCTCAAGTTCTGTAAATTCATTTAAATGTTTATTGCTTACGTATGGTCAGTTGTCCGTCAAAAGTTAAATTTTAAAATTAGTTTTACATAAATAAAACCAAATTGAATGTTTGACAGCAATGTCAATTATTTCGCTTTACTTATAAATTAAATTTAAATTTTATTTTTTGCGTTGCAACGGAGACCACTAGTTACTTGTTACTAAGTTACTTGTTTATAGTAACGTTTTGTTTATAAATTATGTTTAAAGAATCGAAAAGTATTTAAGTAAATTTATCTAATTTCGTAATGTAATATCAATATAAAACATCCATTACTGGCTGTGGGTCTCTGCCGTAGCAGATCTCGGTAAGTGATATATTTTGCGCGTAAAGTGCAGTTACCAGCCGTCAAGTTTCGGCCTCCAAGGATATAAGTGGAGGGAGAGCCACAGGAGTAGTTTTTCGTGTGGTTTAAAATTGTTTATCAGAAATAATTTTTTAAAAAGCAATGAGCGTTCGCCAGGATTTGAACCTAGAACCTTTCATTCGCATGATGTGTAGCTCAATTGGTTAGAGCAGTCATCATGCGAATGAAAGGTTCTGGGTTCAAATCCCGACGAACGCTCATTGCTTTTTAAAAAATTATTTCTAATAATTACCATCAGACAATTTGTCAATAAACAAATTCTTAAAATTGTTTATCGACTGTGGGAATCGAACCAGGGTTCTCAAATCTTCTGGCTTGATACCACTGAGCCACTTGCCCCATAATATCAACATTAAATCCGAAGATCTCCAGTTCGAATCCCACTTCAGCTAAAAATTATATAAACTTGTACACTGCGGCTCTGTGAATCCAGATTCTGTATTAAAATAATAAAAAAAATATATATCACGTCTTTTACTAATTACTGGGTGTGGCACTCTGTCGAAGCAGATCTCGGTAAGTGATATATTTATGCGCATGCAGTGCGGTTATCAGTCGTCAAATCACGGTCCCAAAAAATGTTAGTGGTAGGGGAGCCATAGGGGTAATTTTTAAATTGGTGAAAATATTTTGTCGGTTGTGGGGATCGAACCAGCGTCCACAAGCCGATTTGATACCACTGAGTCATTACCCCATGATCCTGTATTCTGTACTGTAGTTGGGATTCAGTTCCTATTATACAGAGTAGCATAAATAAATAAATAAATAAGACAGTTTCAAACTTTGCAACATGATGTGTAGCAACAGCAAAGACAAATGAACACCGAAGACAAAGGGTTAGGGGGAGGGGGCAACAGACACCAGGTGCGTCTGAATGTCAACTCAAAGTTTGTGGTTCAAACCCGGCCATTGTGTGAAACAATAGCCCAGGCGTTATTTGCGCAGCACCGAACTTGAAATTCTACAGCGTTAAGAACTTAATTCACGCAGGAACAGCTCTTCAAAATAATTAATTACATTATTATCTTGTAGTCGCTTCTATTCAGCCGTTCAGATATGTAGGATATCATTACTATTCATAATACTAACTGGTAATGGCACATCATGTCATGCAGATAATCAGAGTTGAAACTATTCGACTTTATATTCATATGATGTGTCTTAAGCTATTATGACAATAAATATAAAATAAAATATCTCATCACGCCTTTATCCATTACTGGGTGTGGCACTCTGCCGAAGCAGATCTCGGTAAGAGATATATTTATGCACGTGAAGTGCGGTTACTAGTCGTCAAATCACGGCCCCCAAAGATGTTAATGGGGGAGGAGTCACAGGGGTAATTTTTAAATTGGTGAAAATGTTTTGTCGGCTGTGGGGATCGAACCAGGATTCTTTGAATCCATAGGCCGACTTGTTACCACTGAGCTATTACCCCATATATTATGACAATCATCTTCAATATTTAGTAATTTTGTTTATGCATATTTTATGGGGTTATGGCGCAGTGGTATCGAGTCAAAAAATTTGTAACTTTAGGGTACTAAACTTTATAGTCGATGAATTAAAAAAGAAAATTAAATCGGATAGACAAATAAAAAAATCTGGAATTGAACACTTATGACTTGCTCCTTGCGTTTGACAATTATTATTTGACATATAAATGTTAAACATGTTTTTGTTTTTTGTTTCTATTGCTACTATGATTATTGAAATATATTATTAAATATATAAATTAGTTTTTCTCAAAATTAGACGCATATACAGGAAAATTGCAAATAACATTTTTTGTTCCAAATATTTTTGCTAACATCTTTTATTTGAAACTTTTTTTCGTAACTGATTCCATTTTTGAAATAAATAGAATTTATTGTTTTGTGTGTCGAGTAAACTTCCTCTTCCGGTTTTTCAATTTCATTCAAAATCAACTCAGCTCTTCATATTTTCATTAAACTTATAATTACCAAGTTTCGTTAACAAATCTTATCTCGTTCATGAGATATTGCACGACCGGACACACATCCATCCATCCATCCACACACACACACAGACATCATTGAGAAAATGATCAAAACAGATTCAGTGGACCTGAAAACATGTATTTCCCGCGAAAATTTCGTCAACGATTTTTTTCACGATTCCAATACTTCCTTATACTGCGTATAAGAAAGTAAAAATAGGTTCCCATTTAAAATAAGAAAGTTGCACCCCATATTTAGGTAACAACTGGTTAAAAAAAAAATTAATAGTTTTGTCTTACAAAATGGCATTTGTTTGGTAATTTAACCAACCCTGTAGCTCTTATAGTTATCGAGATGGTGGCACAACTAAATTGAACCGAACCCTCTACTGTAATTGGGATTGAGTAGCATAAATTAATAATATAATAAATACATAAATATTCTTCTTTCTTCATTATATCTGCGGTGATGATTACAAGAGTGTCGTAGTGTATATTATGAGTTTGTTCACAATCGCAAAATCCATAAATTGTGCGATTTCCCGGCGGCTTTTCATAAAAGACACGCGCCTGCAGCAATGAGAAAATATCGGTGTCTGCGGAGCCCATCTTTCATCACACATTCCTGCAGCGCCAGTGTTTCATATTGTCTGCATTATTAGAAGTTGAACTGCAGTACATGCTCATAAAACTGCAATGCACCAAGAATTTCATTTACAGATCATTGCAACTCTCTAACATGGAAAATAATAACAATCACTAAAAGATAAGATGCCCTGTAAGATGCTTTAAATATTATTTACTAGCAAATTCTCTTAGTCAATCTGTGGATTTGAGTACCCGGGTTCAATTCCCATAGCCGACAAACAATCTTCACCATGTTGGAAATACCTCTGTGGATCCTCTCCTCCATTAGCATCTTTGGAGGGTGTGATTTAACGGCTGGTAACCGTATTTTACGCGCAAAATATATCACTTACAGAGATCTGCTACCGGAGAGTGTCACACCCAATAATGGGTAGAAAGCATGATGATATATTTATTTACTTATTTTAATTTTAATTAATTAATTGAAAAATAAATCTTTTTCTGGTTGTCTAGCAACGAGTGGTTAAAATTATTTTACGCAGTGTTTATCATGGTTGCCATAATTAGCTTAATAAAATAATAAATTTTTAATTATTTAAGAATGTTATTTTATGTCAATAATTTGGATTTTTTGCTAATGTTTGCGGTTGTAGACAAAATATTGTACACATACTTAAAACATCTTTAGCCACTCGCTTCTTTCGCGTTTTAACTTTGACGTGCTCGTGATTAAATATTAGTTTTACGTACTAATATCGTAAATAATTTTTAATATATTGAGATACAAAATTTTATTTATTACAATTTTTATTTTAACCATTTTTTACTACAATGATTTTAGTAAATTTTGGGAAGTAAAAACAAATTTTACTGTGAAACTGTCTCGAATTTTTTGTAAAATATATCTTGATATCTTAAAATCTCTTAAAATGTTATATTTTGAAATTGGTGATACCATGGTGTCGTTATGTATGTAACGTTTATCAGAAACATACGTATTTAGATATTTTTTTAAAAATAAATTTGTTGTGTGAATCTGTGGACTATTTATATGAGTATGTAAATATAATGTTGACGACTATGGACTTTCTCTGTTTATAAACGAGCCGAGAGAGCCATGTTCATACAATGTTATGTTGTGGTGTGACGTCACGACTAGCGACGCCGCTCCAGCGCAGGATTCTGCAGGTTGCTGGTGGTGGGGGAACACTATGGTAACGATCGCGTAGCTCCCGCCGCCCAGCCAGTCATACACAGCCCACTCGGAATACGAATTCCCCAGACTTATAATACACATTCATTTTTATTAAAAATACCTAAATCATCTTCACACACCTAGGTGTTGATCCCTGCACGAGCTGATATAACTCACCAGTGAGTAATACCTGGTCGCTGTGTGAGTTTTGTTTGTTGTTTGTGTATATATGCGGTAGTTGCGTGGGTGTCATGCAGCACAAGATGTGGCAGCAGTTCTTTGTGTAGAGGTGTGGCGGTGGGGAGGCAAACGTCTGCCCCCACCTCCCAGTATCTGACGTCGCTGGTGCTGCTGCGGTGCGGCACACGGCGTCGCAGTGACTCAGTCGCATCGTCTGCAGCCGTCGGACCTGTTGTTCTATGTGTGTGCTGTGATGAGCGGAGTGGGATTCCTGGTGAAAACCTTCACGCCGAGCGGCCGGCGTCGACGACGATGCGAGAAGCTGCAGCATAAGCTAGAGCTTCCTTGTCATCCCGATGTTGTACCTTGTTGGGATGCTGCGCCTCCTATCACTCCGCCTGCTGCGTTCTTACCACCTGGATATCATCATCATCATCAGCATTATCTTCGGGCTGCTCGCAAATTACTAGGTAGACAATGACCTTGACACTGGACTACTCACAAACAACAACGTATTGTCTTATGATAGATTGTGATGGGCGTGTTTATTTGTGTGTTTGCTACATTACCAATCTATTTCAAAAAACTTATTTAGCAGTTTCACTTATTTATATGTTCAGAATATGTTAAAATTAATTCTCATTGAATAAATATTAAGCCAATTAAATTAAATGTCATGTATTATAAATATAAAAAATAGATACATTTTTAAAAATGTACGTTTACAACAATAGTTTTTACAGTGGTATTCATCTTAAGATCGACTTCATGAAGAAATTCTTATCTCCATAAATATTTATTTAAACATCATGTATTCTACGAATATTATTATTCTTAAGGCCGGTTTTTCCTTCTTGCAGATAATGTTTCCGATAACTGTTTGCTGAATAATTGAAAAATAACTCATCAAAATGTAGCAATCACGGTATTATTATTATTACCATTTTATCCAATAAAAATGTATTTGTACCTATCCATAATTAGCGATTGTAGTTTATTATTTAATTTTCTACAGCATTCATTTATTTGAATCTTTTTTGTCTATAACACTATAGAACGGCGTAAATAGAAATTAATAATAAGATATTTATTTGTAATTAAACGTGTAGGTACAGAAAATAACAATTTGATTGTAAGAATAACAAGCAAAAATATAAGTAAACAAAAAAAACTAGGATTTCTGAAATCGAGGCGTAGTAAATAGAATAGTTCATTTTATATGCTCATCCTAATAACCAGTTGTACCAACAAAACTAAAGTTTTAAACTTGATTTAAATTAATAAAAGTAGTCGAAGTTGCATGTTATATGGAATAATTAATACTGCTGTCAAACATTCAATATGCCTCAGTGGATATGAGAACCCGAGTATCCTCAGCTCACAAACTTTGCTTCACATTAAAATAACTCTCTTCACTAACATCTCTGGGGGCCTCAATTTGACGGCTGGTAAGCGCACTTCACGCGCATTATATACCATTTACCGAAATCTGCTACGATAGAGTGCCACACCCAGTAATGGGTGAAAGGCGTAATGATATATTTATTTATTTTCTTTATTTATAATATAAATTGATGGGGTAGGTGGCTCAGTGGTATCAAGTCAGACTGTAGATTTGAAAAACCTGGTTCAATTCCCACATCCGACAAACAATTTTCACCACATTAAAATGACCCCTACTAACATCTTTGGGGTCGTGATTTGGCGGCTGGTAATGGGTCTACACGCACATAAATATATCATTTATCGAAATCTGCTACGACAGAGTGCCACACCCAGTAATGGGTGAAAGGCGTAATGATATATTTATTTATTTTATTTATTTATAATATAAATTGGCGGGGTAGGTGACTCAAATCCGAGTGTGTATTTGAAAAACCTAGTTTGATTCCCACAGCCGACAAACTATTTTTACTACATTAAAATTATCCCTGTGGTTCCTCTTCCACTAACATTTTTGGGACCGGGATTTGACGGCTGGTAATTGCTCTGCACGCACATAAATATATCACTTACCGAAATCTGTAACAGCAGATTGACACATGCAATAATGGGTAAAAAGCGTGATGATATATTTATTTATGATACAAATTTGTGGATTTCTGTGAATGTTTCACCATGATGCTATTCATGTTAATGACGGTCGTATTTATTTGTATGTTCCAGAGCCGAAAAAAGAAAAGACTGATCAATCAAATGGCACCGTGTCCCCAAGCGTCGAGCAACCGCAACCAGGGTCAGTGCCTTGTGTGGACGACAAACCAGAGCGACCATCATCACTAGGTCCAGGCAAGTTGACCCGCCGTCTCTTATGCTACCATAGCGAACACTTCGCCGACGGCGTCAGTCAACTACCTCCACCACATCCGCACCATGCCACACTCTGCTTGTCCGAGCTACCCGAACCGCCCATTCCGGTGTCGGAAATCGGACCGATTCCACCGCCGCCTATGTTCAGTTCACCAAGTCCTACGCTACATCCAAACATGGATGACTACGACTACGAGGACCAGGATGAGCTGGACGGCGAAGAACTGGATGACGAGGATGCGGATGGTGAACCGCGGTATTTGTATCGTATGGCGCAGCCTGATCCTGCTATAGATACGTCACGTGTTGATGAAATACCTGCCAAGGAGCCCAAGTTCAATGCCGTACCGCTGAAGTCTGCGCTGAAGAAGAAGGCTGGTGGATCTGGACCGGGAACGCCGCAGAATACACCCACGCAAGAAAATCGCCCGCTTACGCTTCGTCAGGACCATCACGCTTCCATCAAGTAAGTCACAACGAATCAATGATCATGTTACATAAAATAAATTTAGTCAGGATACATATGAAGGGCTGTTCACTTTTTCTATCTTTCTGTTAGCTATACACAACTTATCATATTTTGCTATTATTATAATCTGTCATATTTTGCTGTCAATCACAAGTAGGAATAATTATCGCTATTTTTATGTCAATTTGATCAGATAATAATTTATTTCACGACCCTGTCAGAAAGTTTTTTTTTTCAAGCTAGGAAAGTGATACTTTTCGTCCCTAGAAAAGAAAGTAAATGATAACAGGCGCGGTGGTCGAGCGTGTTAATGCACATCTCTTAACATACTGTGACGTCATTCGAACCAAGGTTCGTCAGTTCGAATCCACCTGTCGACAAAGTATGATTTGTCGTTAAATAAAAAATACAGTTACTTGTATTAATCATACTCGGGCGCTATAAGCTAGTCACTTATACATATGCCTTATAAAGTAACATTGACTACGGAAACCGGCAGTACGGCAGCGGAAAAACTGCAGCTCGGTGTTCCCGGTAGGCCCAGGTTCGAATCGGGCTGTTGCGCCATTGAAGAAGAAGAAGAAATTATTTTTCAGACGACCACTTATGAAAGTAACCTTAACATCATAAACTACTACGGAAAGTTGAAAATAACATACATTGATATGTTAGTATAACGCACACTTCTTAACATATCAGCTGAAGTTCCACTAATTGACAACAGATAGCGTTACGATGAAAGAAAATAATAAAATAAATGAACAGAATTTGTATTATTATGTAAATTGAAGTTTTGGCAGATTTTTCAACGATAAATCTTATTTTTTAAAATTAATAATTACTTATTTACTAATATTTTAGTAATATTTTGATACTACGGTTAATACAGTTGGTATCAACACACGTTACCTTGCGTTACCTGCAAAAACGCATCAGCTGTCAAAGTGTAACAACATTGCTCTTGTAAACTTTTATTAGAAATATTTTGTGGTCGTCTGAAAAATAGTGTACATAACTCGCTCGAAAGTGTGGTAACTGTGCTCGTGTACTTAAACCACTCGCACAAATGGAAAACAAAGGTATAATTTGACAATAATGACATACAGATGATATCTGTCAAGAGAATAATTATTCTTATCTAAAATTCGAATTAATTTCTGAAATATTACTTTCTGATAGGATAGTAAAAATATTATATTTATTTTTCATAATTAAACTGTCATTCTTCCATCAGATCTTTATATCACTCGAAATGAAATGGCATTTTCAGGACAAATGTCTCACTTTCTTTCCTTGATATACAAATAGTTATTTAACCATTTCCAAACAGCAAATATGTATGAAAAATTTTACATACTACGCCAAAGATTATAGGTTAACTTTTAAACTATAGAAAGATTTTTGTTCTTTGTACATTTTAATTCAAAATATAGAATAAATAAGAGAATTTTTAAAAGGAAACAAATTATAAATTATATATTTCAAGACATGTTTTCCAACTTATATATTTATTTATAAATGAAATGAATGATTGTCGCATTAAATATCAATTTCTCTTAAACCAAATGTAGAATGACTAGAATTTGTGTTAGTTTACTATTATTACCACTTATTAAAAAGAACAGAAAATATTTGTAAAAGACGAGAAATGCCACACTAGCAAGGTTGTAGGTTTCCTAAATCCGTAGAATTTTTGACAGATTACGTTTAAAATATGTACACATATCTTATTCTAATTCACACTATCCCATTGTATTCTCATCCTTGTGTGTTTTAACAATTTGCTAACAAGGAGGCCGCCTCTTCGGCCTAGGATAAGAATATGGTAATTATTTACTAAACTTCTGACAACTTGATTACTTTACAAACTTTTTCTATTTTTATATCTATCCAATTTAATGACATAATATCAATTTAGCGCTCGGCCCGTCAAATTCGGGATATCACTGCCTTGTACCCTGGAGAACAAAGAAAACGCCCGACCGTACATCATCCGCGAAGACGCTGATGGCGACAGTGGCGATGGGCCAGTGCTCTACCGTGAAGACGACGGCCAGAGCGAAGAAACTCGTCTCGCAGCAAAACTAGCTCGGAAAGAATCACTTTCTTTGAAACTGTCACTACGTCCTGACCGACAAGAACTTATCAACCGAAATATTCTTCAACTGCAAAGTGATAATGAACGCCAGGAAAGTAAAGAAGCTATTGGTGCCAGACTCATTCGCCGGCTTAGTATGCGGCCCACGCAAGAGGAATTAGAAGAAAGAAACATTCTTAAAAGTGAGTACAATCATACAACCTTCTATCATATCCATCCATTTATTCCTAGATCGTTTCATCCTCATGCTGGGTTGCATGAAAGTTTTATCGGTTCATTATGTGGGAAAATGATATTATATATTTCAAGTATTGCACTACAATCCTTGTACAAGATAATATTTACAAGTGACCGTCACTTGTTCAACAAAATCTGAAATAAGTAGTTTATGGTTTGTTCAATTTGTCTGATAGTTAAAGAAAAAGAACTAGCGTTAAATTTCCTCAGAGATAATTTCGGAGAACCTAGTATGGGGTGGCTAGCTCAGTGGTATGAAGTCGAATCCTGAGAATCCTGAGAACCCTGGTTCGATTCCCACAGGCGACAAACAATTTTCATAATTTCAAAAACTATCCCTGTGGCTCCTCCACTACTAACATCTTTGGGGGCCGTGATTTGACGACTGGTAAGCGCACCTCACGCGCAAAAATATATCACTTACCGAGATCTGCTTCGGCAGACTGCCACACCCAGTAATGGGTAGAAGGCGTGATGATATATTTTTATTTAGTATACATATATTTAACATTCACAATTTTTAAATTTCAAATTATATCGGTATATCCATAACTTTCGTGATACTTTATTGGACGCAAATTTAATAATAAAATTAAATTGTTTCGAGTGGTGGTTAGCTATTAATAAAATAAAGGAGTATAACAACCGAATAATTAAAAATAATTCGTATTATGACAAGTACTGCAGCTTTTTCTCCACTTTAAATTTAATGCCTTCTAAATTAAGGAACCAACTGGGCATAGCAAGGGTTGCAAAAATAATTTTTCTATCCAAAATATTAAATAATTAATGTTATAGTTTTTATTTGTTTTAAATGTATTGTTTTTTTTTCTATTATAACTGTTGATATTAACATTTAATTTGCTTTATTTTTATCTATTACATTTATTATGTCAAAATGGCATTTTGTGTTGTTTGTTCAATATTATTATAATTTAATCAATAAAATATTGAATATCAAATACCCATTTCTATAAAAAATATCATTTGCTACTCTAATATTGCTGGGTTGCAAGAAAAAAATAAAGTACTCTTTAGTTAAAGAATTGTTTATCTAGCTACAGTATCAATACCGATATTTTGAAACTTATTGAACCGTTAGTTGCTAATGTATCGATAAAACTTTCATGCAATCCAAGATCTATATTTTAAATTTAAAAAAAATATGAATAACAATATTTGTTATACTATCAAACATCAGCCAAAATACGTAATGGAATTATTGAATTATTAAGTTAGGTAGCAGGTAGTTAATTGCGTATGATATTATGAAAGTAGTTGTAATTTTAAATTATTAAGTGAAAGTGATGTAAATAATAATACGTAATATAAAAATACGACATGAATATTGCAATTTGATTTTGTTATTGTTATATTGTTCTAAACTATTTACTTATTAATGAAAAGTACAAAGAAAAATGAATTTTGATATGCAACTGGAAAAACAATTTGGTTTAAATTTAAAAAATCCGATTTTTTTCACAGGCTGGTTGAATAAGTTTAAAAAAATCGTTATTGATACTGTTGCTAGATAAACAGTTATTTAACTACAGAGCTCTTTATTTTTTCTTGCAACCCAGCATGAGTATCACACATATCTTATTCGCCTACGTTCCAAATAACCAAATAATCTTAAGTGACAGATATCCCCTTCTCTAACAACATTCATCATGTGCTTGTACTGGATATAATACGTGTGTGTGTTTTTAGAGCAAAGTCCAGCAGAAGAAAAGAAGCAAAAAGAAGAAAAGAAAAGATACCTGCTACGAAAACTGAGTTTCAGACCCACGGTGGAAGAGCTGAAAGAGAAGAAAATCATTCGGTTTAATGATTACATCGAGGTGACTCAAGCACACGACTACGACAGACGGGCAGACAAGCCTTGGACGCGGCTCACGCCCAAAGATAAAGCTGCTATTCGGAAGGAACTCAATGAGTTTAAGAGCTCTGAAATGGCAGTGCACGAGGACAGCAGGCACCTCACCAGGTAACATTCATAGATAGAAATAATCATTCAATTACATTTATTTATTTGCTAAAGAATTCAAATAATTTTCAGTACAGTTTATTACGGAAAATTCAAAATTCAAATTGCATAAAAAATACACTATTTTCTAGCTTTTGTCTCATTTAATCGAAGCTTTAACAGTTCTCGAGCATCTTATTTGGGCCTTTATTACTCAAGGATTTTATATAAACACTGGATAGTTAATTTACGCTTACGAGTAAGGCAAGTGATGGGGATATGTCGCCATTTGCAGGAAAGGCAAAACATACATTGTTGTTTTGTTTTATATGGCATTATTCTGGTGTTCGTATTAAATCATTACTATAAATAAATAAATATATCATATGGCTTCTATCCATTACTGGGTGTGGCACTCTGTCGAAGCAGATCTCGGTAAATCACGACCCCCGAAGACATTGTCGACTGTCAGAATCAAACCCTGGTTCTCAAATCTACAGGCTGACTCGATACCACCAAGCCAGCTACCGCATAAAATAAATACTAAGTTGAGTCAAATAGATTGTTGAATATGTAACACAAACTTTAAAAAATTGTTGTCTTTTTATTGCAAATAAGTATTTGCAATTACATGAACAGTTTTAAAGAATTCATTAAATCATCAATAAATAAAATGATGACTCAGTGTTTTAGAAAATTTTGTTTGAATAAATTTATATATCAAAATTTAGATTATACAAATATATTGATTAAAGAGAGGCCACATAAATTATTTTTTAATATTTGTTAATTGGTGTGAGCCATATTTTAAAATTAGATTAGTATTTTCTCGTTTTTAATTCAAAATATTTTTTATATTTATGAATAACTATAAATTATAAGTCAATGCTTATGATACATTATAGCGCTATTTATGTCTGCCCTGCAAATGGCTGCCGTCAACTTGCTTGCCTCACAGATGTCAATGCATACTACAAGCAAATTAGCAAACAATAAAATCCGTGTTATAAACAATATGTATGAATAAGTTGTGATTAAAATATCATAAACAAACTGTCACTGTGAGCTTTTTATAATAGTTTGTAAATGAAATATATAGTCTCACTAGAGTATGGAAGTTTGACGTTTAAATTATTATATGGTTGTGGTTTCTTTTCGTAGGTTTGCTTACGAAAATAATTCGAAAAAATATAACCTTTTGCTATGTAAGAAACTCTAAGTACCTAACTAATAATACCTGCAAAATATCTAAATTACAACACAGGGATGTGTTTTAAATTTTAATAGAATTTTTGTGATACAATATTTTACTTTTTTGAATATATATATATATATATATATATATATATATATATATATATATATATATATATATATATATATATATATACAAAAAAAAATACAATAGATTCATCTATTCAGAATCATGACTACCAAAATCGTCCGAGTTTAAATTTATTATTAGTTAAATAACTAACTTATTCATATCACTGAAATATTTTACGAAAAATACACAAATATTTGTCTCAAGTTATCACTTTGACGAAAACTTAGTTTATTTTTTGTACGATATTTGATAGCAGTTCCAAGAAATGATTGATTATTACTAAGTGGGTACTTTACGGTATGAAAATAATAATAAATACAAGCCTGACATGCTAATATTTTTCTCGAATTTTCAAATGAAACATTTGACTTAATGCCTAAGAAAAGAAACCATAACCTTATAATAATTTAAACGCCAACTTTCATACTTGAGTGGGACTATATCGCTTACGTGATTGTTTGTTTGTAGATTCCATAGGCCATGACAGTTGCAAAGCGATGACGTAGAAGCCAGACTATGTACTGTGATCCTCTGCAGGGCCGGGCCACCGGCCGGCTGAAGCGCCGAGTCGGCCCGAGAGACAGAAAGACCCGACCCGATACACAATGTTGTATATGTGTAATTGTTCATGTACATAAGTGATTTTTTTAAAAATAATTATACATAATTATTTTTTGTTTCATATATATATATATAGTGTATATGTAAATTGTGTTTGAGTTTTGAAAGAAGACAAATATGAAGTGTGGCGCGCACATAGGAAAGAATATTTTGTGTACATATAATAGTTAATTATGTATTTTTAATTCATTCTTATATCATGTCTAAGTATCACTGTCGTGCATTTCGCACGTCAAGTAGTGTACAAATTTTTCATTGATATGCGTAGCGACCGATTACTCGATCGCCAAGGAGTCTGCATTAGATTTCTTACAAATTCTAAATAGTAAATAACTTTAGTAGAACGTAATGCAATTTCTTTTGTAAAAGTTTAGCAACTTTTATTAGTAATGAGAAACAGTAATTTTGTTATTTTATTTGTAATTTTATGTAAATTGACCTGTATACAATTAAATGTGTTCTAATTTCAATTTTTAAATGAACACAAATTAATAAAAAAAAACCTTTTATTATAGCAGTATTAACAAAAGTTGAAATAATTATTTATTACATGAAAAAAATAAAATAAACTAATAATGATGAACAAATGATATTTTGGTGCCTGTTTCAGCGTAGAGGACCTACATATGTATTTGAACCTAGTAGCCTAACAAAATATTAACTTAGACTTATTTTACTTTTATCCAGTTTTCTAAGTTTCAGCTAACATTTTCTTAGGATACGATGTTTTAAACCTAACAATGTACACAGATGTCAAGCACAACAAATGGATAAAAATATTTTTGTGTTGGAATTGTAAGTGCATGGCATCTGTGCACATCATGCGACACGCAGTGTGCGATCTCAGGATGTTGGTTGGTTGAGAACTTGTACAGGTAGTCTATACAGATGGTGGATATTTCACCAATGCTTTCAACTATAACTATGCAATATGCTCTATGTAAAGCAAAGGAACATGTATTCATAAATAATTCATTCGATTTATACTTGTTTTAATAAGAACAAATGTCTTCCAAATAAAAAGGCATTTTAAACCATTGTCCATTCATTCAAAGTTCTCCAATCTAGGGTAGCTGTTTCAGGAATGATTTTTATTTTATGGTAAACGTAAAATACAGATAAATTAACAGAAATTGCTCTTTTGTTCCACGTATGTTTAAAACTTATAAAATCGTTACAAATAGTAAATAAATTCTGAAATCTATTTGGAATTGTTTGATATCTCTTTAAAATTCGATTCTAGAAGACCACCGAAAAGTGCCGTACAAAATTAAATAAACTTTTGTTTTAAACATTTTAACAATGAGGGACGGAATCTTCGTCTACATCTGATCATTTCATTGTCAACGCTATGATCATCTTCAACTAAGACTAGATGTGTTCTTATAATATTTCAAGAAATACAATCGGTATGGATCGCAGTCCAAAGATTTCTTATTTTTTCTGTAATAAATAACTTCTAATTTTTTTTGTAAAGCATGTTCATACATAGTTGCAGCAATGAAGAAAGCCAAATTTACTGTTTTGTGTTCAACTATCATCAAAATATCTTTATGTATGTTTTCTCTTATGTTTGCAGTTATTCTATTTTACTAATACATTAATTTTATGTTCATAGGGACGTCACAGGACCTGCAATCATCTTCTGCAGCTTCAGCGTCTTCTTGGAGCAGCTGGTAGTTCATACCAGTGTTATCGGACATGCTATAATCGTGGATGTCACCATAACTTGGATCGTCATTTTGGAACAGCTGGAGCTATTATCATCATCGAGATTGTCATCATTGTCTTTTGTATCAGCAAAGCAGAGACCGAATATCAAATCTGCTGTTCGCAACATCAATGTTAGTGTTAAAAATCTGTTAAAAACAGTAATAAGTATTTAAATCAATAATTTATAATAACTATCTTTACAACATATTTATTATTTATTTAAATTATATGGTAATGATTCAGTTTTAAATTATAATGATAATTCTTTATATATCAACGCTTTAATAAATTGATTGATTGATAAATCTTTTACTATTATAAGGAAAACTTTGGATTGAAACTTTTTTCTCTGCATCCCCTAATTTCTGAGATATGAACAACCACCCTTAAAGTGAAACATCTTTTATCTCCGCACAGAATATTAGAAGCTGCATGCACAATTTTAAAAAATCGAATATATCGTCAATAATTAATAGTTTCAGAAGTAAATATTTTTATTTTGTGGTCAAAATTATTTTTTTTCGGATCGCGCTGAAATTTTGCAGCTTCTAGGACTTAATACTGAGTATGGGTTGTTCAGACAACCCCAAAATGTTTATTAGTACAAAAGATATTTCACTTTAAGGGTGGTTGTTCGTATCTCCGAAATTAGGAGTTGTGTAAAAAAAAGTTTCAACTACAAGATGTAGAGGATAACAATGTAAAGATATTTTATTCGCAATATTTAATTACAGAATGTTGTATCCGATATTACATCTTACGTTACATGTAGTTAAGGCGCGGTTTGATGATTTTAGTATGAATAGAAGAATGTTTTGGTTGAGTGTGAAGTGATTGAGCGATGAAAGCGATGAAGAGTGCAGATGGTAAGTGATTGTGGAATGAATCAGATGTTCAAAATAAATGGTGTGAATATTTTAGGGCTTCTATGGTAGCATAAAGGGAACTAATGGTTGTAGTGAAAATGTTTGAGCTGATGAATGTGATACAGATGAGAGGTGATTGATGCGTGTGAAGAATGGTAAGATGTTGAAGTATGGAGGCGAGGAATTATTTGACTGGTTACTTTATTTGTTTAGATAAAGTGTTTATAATGGTGTTTTGGTGGTTACATTGATGTATGGTAGTGAATGTTGGATGTAGAAGAGATATCGTGTCCGGAACACTTTGGTGTATGAGTGTGAGATTGAGAAAAATGTTGCTAGAAGACATTCCTAGACAATCAGCTTCCCAAAAAGTCTTCTAAATCAACGACGGGTAAAACAAACATAGTTTTAGCGGTGAAACGTATTTTATACTAAATCATGAAATGATTTCAAATAAAATAGTTTAATTTCATTATTTTCTGGTCAATTTAAATAGGATAGTTTTGATTAAGGCCCCTATGAATAAATAATCGTACATTTATATAATTTTTTTTATTGTTGCTATATTTCTCACAGTTTACGACATAATATTTTAGATATTATTTGCTATTATGTTATAGTTTATTTACTTGATATATTTTTCAATTAAATTTTGAACTTGGTTTAAATAAATAATTTGTACCTTTTACTTTTAAAACTAATTTGTGAAATAGTGGTAACACATATGTATTTATTTTATGAATTCGATAAAATGCTTAATATTTGCTGTTGGGTTTAAATATATACATTTATTTTTGTCATACGCGGTCATGGCATATCTTCTGTACATCTGTGTCTTACGTAAAAGCGATTTAATTTATTTATCAATAATTTGACCTAAATGATGAAATATTCTTTTATGTTGAGTATTTTTGATATGATAAATATTTATTTCACGTTTTTAAAGTAAATGCTAATTATTGAGACGTTAAAATTTAAACGTTTTATTAGAGATTTGTTTAAAAACAAACAATACATATATTGCAATTATTTTACAAATATGTTTGTAACAAACAATAGCAATAATAAAATTATTATTTATAATAATATCAAAAGTAAAATGATAAATATTGTATTTGCAGTGTATATTTTTATTCTTTATCGTTCAAGGTAACATTTATAAATTTTAGTTAGAGCGTGCCTTTCACTAATGAATCCGGACGAAACCTGCAAACCCGTAACTTTGCTACTGCTCACTGTACATTCTAGCCATAAGTCTGTCTCTCTCTAGCACATTGTAATCAGTGAAATGGTTGCGCAAGCTCGTTCAATTGCCTAGAATTCGTTAAAGTGTACAGACGTAGATTCGCGCTCCGTACATTTTTTTGCATTTCTGCCTTTTAGAAGGCCATAATATCTAAACAATTGTCCTCCGAACACGCTAGTGCCTTCACGTGGAGGCCCAACATACTTTCTACATACTTTCTACATATTAGGCAAGTTTTAATAAGCGTATCGTAGTTTGGTGTGTAGGCGGGTCGCCCAGCTAGAGAGTATCTCTGCCGATGACTGCGTGGCCGGGGTCGCCAAATCCCCTCGTTAGAGGTGGCCTTTGGATTTCCGGGCAAGTACATAGAGGCTTCTCTTGCCACGAGCACTGTGGAATACTCTCCCTACGACTCGGGTAGGTTTTGTAGGCGTAAACCGAGAGGTCGGGGCTACGGAATATAGTCCACGTCTTTGTATTAAGTACAAGCACAAATCGGCTGCTTGTCGTAGATTCATTGCGCCATTGCGACACTTAAAATTAGCTATTCGTACACAAAAACTTAGGTAGGGATAAGGCAAGAACAGAAGTCAAGAAAGAACAAAGAAATCAACATTGAAGACAACGTTGAAGATCAAGAAATGTATAAATGGGATGTTATGGGATGAATGGTGTGTGTGGTATGAATGCTGTATGCTGCATGCTCTATATTGATTTACCATAACTTGTACATTGTTCTATTTTACTGCATTTTGTTCTGAGTTTCTGTTTCAGGTTCAACATTCATCAAAATGTCTTTATGTATGTTATTTTCTAATTTTTACAGTTATTCTATGTTACTAATACATTGTTTTTATGTTTATAGGGACATGACGGGACCTGCAAGCATCTCCTGCGGCCTCAGCATCATCGTGCAGCAGCTGGTGTTCAAACCAGCGTCACCAGAGCTGCCGCCATCTTGGACAACGTAACCGGTGCTTTTATCATCATCTTGAAGCAGCTGGTGTTCAAACCAGCGTCATCGGAGCTGCCGCCATCGTGGACAACGTCACCAGTACTTATATCATCATCTTGGATTAGCTGGAGATGTAACCAGCGTCCAAGCTTGTATCATCGTGGACAACATCACCGGTACTTATATCATCTTGGATTAGCTGGAGATGTAACCAGCGTCCAAGCTTGTATCATCGTGGACAACATCACCGGTACTTATATCATCTTGGATTAGCTGGAGATGTAACCAGCGTCCAAGCTTGTATTATCGTGGACAACATCACCGGTACTTATATCATCTTGGATTAGCTGGAGATGTAACCAACGTCCAAGCTTGTATCAGCATCCTGGGGCAGCTGGAGATGTAACCAGTGTCACTGGAGTGCAGCAACAACAGCAATGCCGAGATTGAACATCAAGTCCGCTGCTCGCAACAACTTTGTAAGAAAATTATTATTATTAAATTATTTGGGTTAAAGTCAGTTAAAAACAATAATAAATATGTTTTGTTTTAAATTTATAATTTACAATAACTATATTTACAACATATTTATTTTATGAACTAATAATTAACCGATTGGGGTGATTAACTATATTTTTAATTTTCAAAACGTTCTGGAATTATTTCAGAGTAAAATATTTAAAATAAAAGATGTATTTAAATAAATTTGTATCACTCTTAATTAAAATATTTTTCTCTACTTTAATTTATGACCGATTCAAAGCAAGAAAATAAAGATAATCACCCTTATCTGTTATTTTATTTTGTAAATTAAGATAGTGAAATATTTTACTCACAATAATTATTTCCAATTTAAAAATATAAGTTCTAAAAGTTTTTTTTTTACAATATTTAAATTGATTTTATTTTAAAATTGCAAAAACTGATAGAATTATTATTTAATCATTTAAATAATTACATATTTGTATTTAAAATAGAATTTAAATATAAAGAGCATATAAAACCAGCCACCAAATAATTCATTGTAATTTACTATTTTATTAATATTATTTGTAACTGTTTCTAATTTATTTTGTTGTTGTTTGTTTACAGTTGCAGTTGCAGCAGCGAGGAAAGCCAATTTTCCGCTAAGCGTCTTTGGAGAGGTTTTCCGCTTAGCACGCGTATGCTCGACGTACACGTAGGAGAATTCCTGGAAAATGGTTCAGCTTCTTGCCTCTCAAAGTCACAACCAGGAGGCTGGGACCAGGCTTTATATTTAAAATAAAAATTGTGTCACGAATAAATAAGATGTGGTACTAATAAACTAAATATTACAAAATATACTTGTCTTTTATTATAATATAGTAACAAATACATAGGTATTTATAAGAAAATGTGTTGTAAAATAAATTATTTAGGAAATATACAGTTAGCAATCGCCATTTGTCGACCTGGTGCTCCGGACTTGTCTTGAAACCGTCAACCAAGTAACCGAGGCATTTATCACCATCCAACAACATCGCCTAAGTCCTGGTCACTTTCAGCAGATTTCCTGAAGCCGATTCCAACTGTAAAGTTCACCCAATGTGAGTAAAGTAATTTTATATTATTTATAACTTTATTTTGTTAGTAATGATTGCAAATTTTAATCTAATACTTTGTTTTTATGTTTATAAAGCCTCCACGTACATGGAATCATCTCTGTAACTCACCTGGTGCACGGAACTCGTCTTGGAACCGCTAGCATCTTCAACAGTGCCACTGGAGTAGTCCCCACCTTCTACAAAATTTTCGGAGTCGACATTAATCTCTCCAGTAAATCAGAAGACTCCCAAAAATAAAATAATATCCCCAATCTATTTTATCACCCATTGTATTGTATTAAATTGTACTTGCAATATAAATATTAGTGTCTATTGTATATACTTTTAAAATGATAATAAATGAATTTAAAATAACTTACATTCTTTCATTTATAATATCCTTCTCTACACATCAATATTTTATGAATAAAATGATAGATAGTTTAAGCGGTAAAAATAAATCCAAGATGGCATCTCATACAGACACTCAAATTTGACTCACTAATCATTGACAAATTCACATAGATAGGGACTATTTGTTTGAATATTTTAGTGCGCGATCTACCATAGCTCACACACACACACACATCCGCCGCCGCCGCCACTATCCTCCGCCACAACGCCGCCGCCGCAGCCATCGCCACCATCTTGGATTTTACACACACACACACATCAAGGAATCGCACAATAGTAATCTCAGTGGCGCCACCTTTTCGAACGGAGCTGGAACGGCTAAAAAGGGAACTAAAATTTTAATTAGTAGGCTAATTAATCATGATATTTTAATTAGCGATTTCCGCGATAACTAGACGTTATTTGGAGAAATGTTTCAAATAAAAGTAGTTTATTTTTTTATTCTCTATAACTTCTGGTTGAAACTTTTTTCTCTACAACCCTTAACTCCGGAGATATAAAAAGCCACCCTTAAAGTGAAATATCTACCCTACTAATGTAAATTTTGGGGTCGTCCGTGAACACCGCATGTTGTATGAGGGTCTAGAAGGTGCATGCAAAATTTCAGCGAGATCGAATATATGGTCATTAATCAAGGTTTTCAAAATCAAAGGTTAACCCCTTGCCGTTTTTAATCCTTAATTATTAAACTTTTTCCGATCTCGCTGAAATTTTGCATGCACCTTCTAGACCCTCATACAACATGCGGCGTTCACGGACGACCCCAAAATTTACATTAGTAGGGTAGATATTTCACTTTAAGGGTGGCTTTTTATATCTCCGGAGTTAAGGGTTGTAGAGAAAAAAGTTTCAACCAGAAGTTATAGAGAATAAAAAAATAAACTACTTTTATTTGAAACATTTCTCCAAATAACGTCTAGTTATCGCGGAAATCGCTAATTAAAATATCATGATTAATTAGCCTACTAATTAAAATTTTAGTTCCCTTTTTAGCCGTTCCAGCTCCGTTCGAAAAGGTGGCGCCACTGAGATTACTATTGTGCGATTCCTTGATGTGTGTGTGTGTGTAAAATCCAAGATGGTGGCGATGGCTGCGGCGGCGGCGTTGTGGCGGAGGATAGTGGCGGCGGCGGCGGATGTGTGTGTGTGTGTGAGCTATGGTAGATCGCGCACTAAAATATTCAAACAAATAGTCCCTATCTATGTGAATTTGTCAATGATTAGTGAGTCAAATTTGAGTGTCTGTATGAGATGCCATCTTGGATTTATTTTTACCGCTTAAACTATCTATCATTTTATTCATAAAATATTGATGTGTAGAGAAGGATATTATAAATGAAAGAATGTAAGTTATTTTAAATTCATTTATTATCATTTTAAAAGTATATACAATAGACACTAATATTTATATTGCAAGTACAATTTAATACAATACAATGGGTGATAAAATAGATTGGGGATATTATTTTATTTTTGGGAGTCTTCTGATTTACTGGAGAGATTAATGTCGACTCCGAAAATTTTGTAGAAGGTGGGGACTACTCCAGTGGCACTGTTGAAGATGCTAGCGGTTCCAAGACGAGTTCCGTGCACCAGGTGAGTTACAGAGATGATTCCATGTACGTGGAGGCTTTATAAACATAAAAACAAAGTATTAGATTAAAATTTGCAATCATTACTAACAAAATAAAGTTATAAATAATATAAAATTACTTTACTCACATTGGGTGAACTTTACAGTTGGAATCGGCTTCAGGAAATCTGCTGAAAGTGACCAGGACTTAGGCGATGTTGTTGGATGGTGATAAATGCCTCGGTTACTTGGTTGACGGTTTCAAGACAAGTCCGGAGCACCAGGTCGACAAATGGCGATTGCTAACTGTATATTTCCTAAATAATTTATTTTACAACACATTTTCTTATAAATACCTATGTATTTGTTACTATATTATAATAAAAGACAAGTATATTTTGTAATATTTAGTTTATTAGTACCACATCTTATTTATTCGTGACACAATTTTTATTTTAAATATAAAGCCTGGTCCCAGCCTCCTGGTTGTGACTTTGAGAGGCAAGAAGCTGAACCATTTTCCAGGAATTCTCCTACGTGTACGTCGAGCATACGCGTGCTAAGCGGAAAACCTCTCCAAAGACGCTTAGCGGAAAATTGGCTTTCCTCGCTGCTGCAACTGCAACTGTAAACAAACAACAACAAAATAAATTAGAAACAGTTACAAATAATATTAATAAAATAGTAAATTACAATGAATTATTTGGTGGCTGGTTTTATATGCTCTTTATATTTAAATTCTATTTTAAATACAAATATGTAATTATTTAAATGATTAAATAATAATTCTATCAGTTTTTGCAATTTTAAAATAAAATCAATTTAAATATTGTAAAAAAAAAACTTTTAGAACTTATATTTTTAAATTGGAAATAATTATTGTGAGTAAAATATTTCACTATCTTAATTTACAAAATAAAATAACAGATAAGGGTGATTATCTTTATTTTCTTGCTTTGAATCGGTCATAAATTAAAGTAGAGAAAAATATTTTAATTAAGAGTGATACAAATTTATTTAAATACATCTTTTATTTTAAATATTTTACTCTGAAATAATTCCAGAACGTTTTGAAAATTAAAAATATAGTTAATCACCCCAATCGGTTAATTATTAGTTCATAAAATAAATATGTTGTAAATATAGTTATTGTAAATTATAAATTTAAAACAAAACATATTTATTATTGTTTTTAACTGACTTTAACCCAAATAATTTAATAATAATAATTTTCTTACAAAGTTGTTGCGAGCAGCGGACTTGATGTTCAATCTCGGCATTGCTGTTGTTGCTGCACTCCAGTGACACTGGTTACATCTCCAGCTGCCCCAGGATGCTGATACAAGCTTGGACGTTGGTTACATCTCCAGCTAATCCAAGATGATATAAGTACCGGTGATGTTGTCCACGATAATACAAGCTTGGACGCTGGTTACATCTCCAGCTAATCCAAGATGATATAAGTACCGGTGATGTTGTCCACGATGATACAAGCTTGGACGCTGGTTACATCTCCAGCTAATCCAAGATGATATAAGTACCGGTGATGTTGTCCACGATGATACAAGCTTGGACGCTGGTTACATCTCCAGCTAATCCAAGATGATGATATAAGTACTGGTGACGTTGTCCACGATGGCGGCAGCTCCGATGACGCTGGTTTGAACACCAGCTGCTTCAAGATGATGATAAAAGCACCGGTTACGTTGTCCAAGATGGCGGCAGCTCTGGTGACGCTGGTTTGAACACCAGCTGCTGCACGATGATGCTGAGGCCGCAGGAGATGCTTGCAGGTCCCGTCATGTCCCTATAAACATAAAAACAATGTATTAGTAACATAGAATAACTGTAAAAATTAGAAAATAACATACATAAAGACATTTTGATGAATGTTGAACCTGAAACAGAAACTCAGAACAAAATGCAGTAAAATAGAACAATGTACAAGTTATGGTAAATCAATATAGAGCATGCAGCATACAGCATTCATACCACACACACCATTCATCCCATAACATCCCATTTATACATTTCTTGATCTTCAACGTTGTCTTCAATGTTGATTTCTTTGTTCTTTCTTGACTTCTGTTCTTGCCTTATCCCTACCTAAGTTTTTGTGTACGAATAGCTAATTTTAAGTGTCGCAATGGCGCAATGAATCTACGACAAGCAGCCGATTTGTGCTTGTACTTAATACAAAGACGTGGACTATATTCCGTAGCCCCGACCTCTCGGTTTACGCCTACAAAACCTACCCGAGTCGTAGGGAGAGTATTCCACAGTGCTCGTGGCAAGAGAAGCCTCTATGTACTTGCCCGGAAATCCAAAGGCCACCTCTAACGAGGGGATTTGGCGACCCCGGCCACGCAGTCATCGGCAGAGATACTCTCTAGCTGGGCGACCCGCCTACACACCAAACTACGATACGCTTATTAAAACTTGCCTAATATGTAGAAAGTATGTAGAAAGTATGTTGGGCCTCCACGTGAAGGCACTAGCGTGTTCGGAGGACAATTGTTTAGATATTATGGCCTTCTAAAAGGCAGAAATGCAAAAAAATGTACGGAGCGCGAATCTACGTCTGTACACTTTAACGAATTCTAGGCAATTGAACGAGCTTGCGCAACCATTTCACTGATTACAATGTGCTAGAGAGAGACAGACTTATGGCTAGAATGTACAGTGAGCAGTAGCAAAGTTACGGGTTTGCAGGTTTCGTCCGGATTCATTAGTGAAAGGCACGCTCTAACTAAAATTTATAAATGTTACCTTGAACGATAAAGAATAAAAATATACACTGCAAATACAATATTTATCATTTTACTTTTGATATTATTATAAATAATAATTTTATTATTGCTATTGTTTGTTACAAACATATTTGTAAAATAATTGCAATATATGTATTGTTTGTTTTTAAACAAATCTCTAATAAAACGTTTAAATTTTAACGTCTCAATAATTAGCATTTACTTTAAAAACGTGAAATAAATATTTATCATATCAAAAATACTCAACATAAAAGAATATTTCATCATTTAGGTCAAATTATTGATAAATAAATTAAATCGCTTTTACGTAAGACACAGATGTACAGAAGATATGCCATGACCGCGTATGACAAAAATAAATGTATATATTTAAACCCAACAGCAAATATTAAGCATTTTATCGAATTCATAAAATAAATACATATGTGTTACCACTATTTCACAAATTAGTTTTAAAAGTAAAAGGTACAAATTATTTATTTAAACCAAGTTCAAAATTTAATTGAAAAATATATCAAGTAAATAAACTATAACATAATAGCAAATAATATCTAAAATATTATGTCGTAAACTGTGAGAAATATAGCAACAATAAAAAAAATTATATAAATGTACGATTATTTATTCATAGGGGCCTTAATCAAAACTATCCTATTTAAATTGACCAGAAAATAATGAAATTAAACTATTTTATTTGAAATCATTTCATGATTTAGTATAAAATACGTTTCACCGCTAAAACTATGTTTGTTTTACCCGTCGTTGATTTAGAAGACTTTTTGGGAAGCTGATTGTCTAGGAATGTCTTCTAGCAACATTTTTCTCAATCTCACACTCATACACCAAAGTGTTCCGGACACGATATCTCTTCTACATCCAACATTCACTACCATACATCAATGTAACCACCAAAACACCATTATAAACACTTTATCTAAACAAATAAAGTAACCAGTCAAATAATTCCTCGCCTCCATACTTCAACATCTTACCATTCTTCACACGCATCAATCACCTCTCATCTGTATCACATTCATCAGCTCAAACATTTTCACTACAACCATTAGTTCCCTTTATGCTACCATAGAAGCCCTAAAATATTCACACCATTTATTTTGAACATCTGATTCATTCCACAATCACTTACCATCTGCACTCTTCATCGCTTTCATCGCTCAATCACTTCACACTCAACCAAAACATTCTTCTATTCATACTAAAATCATCAAACCGCGCCTTAACTACATGTAACGTAAGATGTAATATCGGATACAACATTCTGTAATTAAATATTGCGAATAAAATATCTTTACATTGTTATCCTCTACATCTTGTAGTTGAAACTTTTTTTTACACAACTCCTAATTTCGGAGATACGAACAACCACCCTTAAAGTGAAATATCTTTTGTACTAATAAACATTTTGGGGTTGTCTGAACAACCCATACTCAGTATTAAGTCCTAGAAGCTGCAAAATTTCAGCGCGATCCGAAAAAAAATAATTTTGACCACAAAATAAAAATATTTACTTCTGAAACTATTAATTATTGACGATATATTCGATTTTTTAAAATTGTGCATGCAGCTTCTAATATTCTGTGCGGAGATAAAAGATGTTTCACTTTAAGGGTGGTTGTTCATATCTCAGAAATTAGGGGATGCAGAGAAAAAAGTTTCAATCCAAAGTTTTCCTTATAATAGTAAAAGATTTATCAATCAATCAATTTATTAAAGCGTTGATATATAAAGAATTATCATTATAATTTAAAACTGAATCATTACCATATAATTTAAATAAATAATAAATATGTTGTAAATTATTGATTTAAATACTTATTACTGTTTTTAACAGATTTTTACCAAATAATTTTAAGATAATAATATTCTTACATTCATGTTGCGAGCAGCAGATTTGATATTCCGTCTCTGCTTTGCTGATGCTGATACAAAAGAAAATGATGACAATCTCGATGATGATATAGCTCCAGCTGTTCCAAAATGACGATCCAAGCTATGTTGACGTCCACGATTATAGCAAGTCCGATGACACTGGTATGAACCACCAGTTGCTCCAAGAAGACGCTGAAATAGCATCTCTTCCAAAATTATAAGATACCGTCTAATTGCTGGCGATGTTAACGAGGATCCCTGGATCGGCAGAATCGATTCAAGTCTATTCTAAAACTTACAATTTTTTTAGATCTTAATGGTATTATTTCGACTTAGAATATGGATCGTTGTAGTTACAATTCTGTAAAAATACAATATAAGAATTTGCTAATGTTATCATATTAAAAATAAAAATTTATAAAATAATTTTGTTTGATATAATTTTATTACAGTAAAATATAACAATTTTTCATCACAAAGACCAACAATAAAATAAATTGAGCACATTAAGCATAATCTAATAAATTGAAAATAATTTTTATTCTCATATTAACTTAACCTACACAAAAATGTACATGACGGTTTTAATGAAGAATGTTTCAATTATTCATACTTATATTGCGTATTAACAACTATAAAACAACCCATGAATTTGTGAAAATTTTCTTCTAGATGTGTTGCAAAAAAATGCACACCATTCATAGGCAATCTACTATTGCAATATTTTAATAAATTATGTTAGCCCTTTACGACAAAATACATAAAAAAAATATAAATACCATTCAGTATTTATGGCAAATTTCTTAATAATAAAAAATAACCAAATGTCGTCATTCGTAAAATTTTCTTCATAAAAAAATAACTATATACAATCACACGAAATATTATCAACAACAAAAGACAGATGACACAACTGTTTCTTTTGTTATTAATAAGAAGAAATCGTCAATATAACCTAAACAAAACTTAACTATACTCATCCTTTTTTAAATCTTAGTACCACCAAACTTATCGTTAAGAACAATGCGATCCAAACGATTGTTGCAATGAATCCAAGATACACATCTTGTTCCACCATCGACCATCCTCGCGTGAGCATGGATCTCAAAGAAGTTGTAGCCAAAGTTAAAGGAAGACAAAGCGATATATACCTCAATATATACGGCATTCCTTCAATTGGCCAAATCACTCCACTGAGTAACAGAGTAGGATAAAAACTGCCTAGAGCTAACTGAATCGCATTTCTCTCCAATTCGCAGATGGCCGAAATGACAAACCCGAAGCACATTCCGCAAAGACCTTGAAGAATTGTCAACACAATCACCCAACCGATATCACCTTTACACTCAACACCGAAGACAAGAATCATGAAGATTAAAACAAGAGCTGTTTGGCCACACATAACAACAAACTGCGTTATCACGTGAGAGAATAAAATCTCAGCAGGGGTTACACCTAGAAATCATTCTATTACGGTCTCAGTTCACTAAAAACAATAACATTTTTCTTACCTGCTACCCATGATCTGTCTAGAAGTCCTTCCATTCGTTCAATGATTAAAGCTGAAGACGTTAAAGCCACGGCCAAAAAGAATACAATTCTGTAAAATAATATTATTATTTTCATGTCAAAATAAATGAGAATTAATATTTTTACGTTAATATAACACCAGGAGCAACAAAATCAGTGAAAGAAGGTTCGCTATTTCCATAAATTGGCTCTTTAAATTGAATTGGAACGTCACCAAGTTTTGGATTGTGGCCACAAGATTCCAAAAATTCTTGAACGAAATCTTTATAACTTAGTTGCAAGTCTCGGTTTAGTATTATTCCTATCTGTTGATCTAAAAACAAAATTATACACTCAGCTAATTCTTGGAAATTTTTTTTTGGTAATCTTTCCAGAAAAGCCTTAATTATCAGGTTCACATATAGCGATTAGTTTATTGTACAATTATACTGGATGTCTACTTTTTTTTCCGAACATAAGAAATTCAATGTTAAAATTTTCTTTAGGCAGAAGTGTAATGACGAAATAAATAAATAAACAAAATATCATCACGCCTTTTACCCATTACTGGGTGTGGCACTCTGCCGAAGCAGATCTCGGTAATTGATATATTTATACACGTGAAATGCGGTTACCAGTCGTCAAATCACGGCCCCCAAAGATGTTGGTGGTGGAGGAGCCACAGGGCTAACTTTTGAAATTATGAAAATTGTTTGTCGCCTGTGGGAATCGAACCAGAGTTCTCAGGATCCACAGGCCGACTTCATACCACTGAGCTAGCCCCCCCATGACGAAATATGTTGAGAATAAAAAACTGTATTCAATGACTACTAAGTTAGTTGCACTATTGCTATTTCCCTATTTCTAATAACAGATTCTAACAATAAAAAATAAAAACAAATATCAAATCTATCAGATATGTGATGGAGTAGGTATTCTTGTGATTGTCACTTACTTGACATGTCTAGCCAAACTCGAATGTCACTTTGGTCCAGCGTCTCTTCATCAGCTTCTTTTCCAAGAGCCATTCGAGCAACGAGAGCGTCAGTGAAATTCTCTGTGAAATACATCGCACCCCACGCATCACCCGTCTTGACCGCATCTATCGCCGCAATCTTATCCGGATAATATTGCTTTAATATTGTCGAATTTCGCAGATGATGCAAATACCGACAACTAAGATTCGCTAAAGAACATCCCTGAGCAATAGGACAATCCTGATAGCTTTCGTTGTAGTAGACCATCTCGTGATTGACAATTGCTAGTTTCAAATCGGTCGGATCGCGGCCAATAGCCAAGCAGAAGAGAATTACCTGCATAACTGGCAAGACAAAGATAAAGAGCATTACACCGACATTCCGCCACATTTTTAGGAAATTTTTCTGTAAAAGTGCGCGCATTTTTCCTCTTGTTGTGATATTGCAGAAACCTGTTGCGCATTCGTTACAGTCCACACTCATGTCGGGTTTAGTTGCTGTAGGTGCTCTGCCATTCAATTGCTGTAAACATAAAAACTTATTAAACATAACCCCAAATATAAAATTTGGCAGTTCTTACTTCAAGATGGCTGCCAACTCCGTTTGCACTATCTTGAAAAAGAACTTCTTTACTTTGGTGGAAGTTTAAACCAACAACGCCACTTTCTTCGGTCATATAAATTGTTTCATCCTTTTTACCCCAATTAAGAGAAGCTAAACTAATATTGTTGCTAATGTTGACTTCTTTTGGAGCCTGTTCTGCCCCATTGTGGTTAATGGTAATTTCTTTTGGACCTTGTTCAGCCCCATTGTGGTTAATGGGGACTTCTTGTGGACCCGTTATTTGACCCTGTTGTTCCCTTGATAACTTTAAAAATACGTCTTCAAGTGAAACGCAGTTGTACATTGACAGCAAAACGTGAGGAGATTCTTCTGCTAGTAATTTTCCACTCCTCATCAAACCAATCTAGAAATTTCAAAGCTATTAGTACAAATGAATTAGTACACCCTCTTAATTTTCTGTAACTCGATCATTATTTGTTACAGATCAATAAATTAAGGAGAATCCTTATTTTTCATGATTATGCTATAGATATAGACCACTATTTCTATTTTACTTTTAACAACATTTTTTACGAGACTGTCATTGATCTGTCATCATACTCTTTTTTATTTAGAGAAATATATGAATACTGTAATTAATCATAAAAATATAAATGGTTGTCGTTAACATATTGATCATTAACAGATAATGATTTGAAGTGTTGACTGTTTAGATTTTGTAATTCATGTTTATTAGAATGTGCTAAAATTTGCAGTTGAACTAAATATCTAAAATATTTATTAAGAACTAATCGGCAATCCGAATTATTCGTTCATTATTATTTTGATTATTCGTCTCATTAACTATTTGAATATTAGAACTATTTGACCTGTTCGGCTATTCGAATATTCGATCAGTTCATCCGAGATATTCGGATATTCTAACAATCTGGATAACCGAATTATGCAGATAGCCGCACTATCCGGATAAAATCAACATCCCTAGATTTTTGCAACCCACTGAATTAGAGAATAGAATTGATCTTACCGTATGAGCTTGTCTAGCTTCTTCAATGTAATGTGTAGTAATAATAACAGTTTTATTTCCATCTTTGGTGATCTGAACTAAATGATTCCAGATACTCTGACGCAGTAAAGGATCAACTCCAACGGTGGGTTCATCCAAGATGAGCAGCTCTGGATCATGCATAAGAGCCACAGCGAACGAAACTCTTCGTTGTTGTCCTCCGCTGAGGTTCTTAACCAGACGGTTCTGACTAGGCAAGTCGAGGAAGTTGAGCAAGAATTTCAGTCTATCGTTGATTTCTGGCGTGTCCATGCCGAAGATCCAACCGAAGTACATCATGGTTTCTTTGATGGAGAATTCTCCGTAAAGTGCAATTTCTTGTGGCATGTAGCCAACGCGTTTTCCGGGGACTCCTGAACCTGGAGTGCCTGGTTTGCCACCTAGTACCCATATTTCACCAGTGTTGACTCGTCGTCGACCCACGATACATGAGAGTAATGTTGTTTTACCGCATCCTGAGGCTCCCAGCAAACCGTAACTGTCAAACAAACAACAGATTATTATTTGACAAGCTTTACAACCAATTGTAGTTTCAGATCAGAGCTGGGCAGTAGCTAGCTACTTTTGTAGCTTAGCTACATTTACCTTAGCTGGAGCTGTAGCTTAGCTAACTGTGAAAAAATATAGTTGTAGCTTGTAGCTAGCTACTTTTTTTTCTATTAGCTTAAAAATAACAACTGAAGCTACTTTTAAAGCTACTTTTTAAGCAGAAGGTCAACAAAATACGCATGCGTACAAGCTAAACCCACACAAAATAATTATTTGATTGTATTTGCTATTTTTGATATTTATGTATATAATAGTAAATTAACAGTCATTATAACAAAAGACTGATCATATGACAATGGCAAATTTAATTATTTCACAATAATTAAAAAAAGTAGCTTTAAAATCTAACAGCTACTTTAACGAAAGCTTTTAGCTGTAGCTTAGCTACTTTTTTTAAGTAGCTTGCCCAGCTCTGTTTCAGATGAGACCAGATTCAAGTCTTTATTGTGTACTATTAAATAATTCGCATCATATCAGGCCTTGGCTATAATTAAAAAACAAAGAATGGTTGTAAAATACGTAAAACAACGATTCAGTGATTGACAACGGAATATTAATGTTAGGAATTATCTGAGCATAACAACCAAATGCTTTTAGTGAATGTTGAACATTGCTCGTAACAACTATTAGCCGTGTAATGTTATCATTATTTTATTCTTTGAAACAATTTGTTTGCTAGACCTAGAGACGGACAGACGATAAAAATCCCATGAATATAATAAAAAAAATGTTGCCAATTTAAGGTTTTTCTTATTGTTTATCGGAACATTTGCGTTAAGTCTAATTGATAAAACAATAAAAAAAAATATATATATTCTACCTCTACCAGAAGTGATTAAAATTAACAACGTATGACGTAAATGCGAATCATTTAACCACGTGCATCCGTACATACATTTATAAAAACGAAACAAAATAAAAACTTCCTATATACCTATGGCATCCACGACCCAAAATACAAATAAAAACAATCTGCTAGTAGCTATAGATGGACTTTAACACAAGAAAAACCGGACCTGAGTATATTTAGCTGACAAAAAATAAAATTCATGCCACTGACGTCAATGAGCTTTTTGTTTTGAATAAATTAAAAGCCTTGAAGCATTATAATGAATAAATTCGCGAAAAAAGAACTGTTTATTTATTGGAAACTTGTTTTATAACAGCACACAACGAGAACAGAATTCTTAAATTCGTGAACTTTATGTACATTATTATTGAACATTTCAAATTAGTTATTTTGGAATGGTACTATATGTCGCCAGCAGGCGAAAACAAATTTCTCACCAGAAATAAATTTTTTAAAATGACATAAATACGTTTTTTATACTTCGGGAAAAAGTTTATTATATGATTTAGATATTGATCATAAAACAAAATGAAAATTAACATGAGTTTTGAAGTGGCACTGGCTGACACTACAAGCAATCATTTATCTGATAATAAATAATTTGAGTATTGCAGGCGCTTATAATTATAATTTAAATAAATAAATATATATATATATATATATATATATATATATATATATATATATATATATCATCACGCCTTTTACCCATTACTGAGTGTGGCACTCTGCCCAAGCAGATCTCGGTAAGTGATATATTTATGCGCGGTTATCAGCCGTCAAATCACGGCCCCCAAAGATGTTAGTGGTGGAGGAGCTACAGGGGTAATTTTAAATTGGTGAAATTGTTTTGTCGGCTGTGGGGATCGAACTAGGGTTCTTAGGATCCACAGGCCGACTCGGATCCTAAGAACCCTGATTCGATCCCCACATATCGCGAATTAAAAAAAAATCTTTGTGTTTTATGATCAGTACGTCATATACGAGTAGTACATCGTCTTAATTTTTCCCCGAAGTATAAAAACATCCTGTTTACTGATTATCAATTTTTATTTTCTTTAATAATTTAATTAATGATGGCAGTTCCTTAATTCGAGTTTAACGGATTGAAAATAAATATTTTTGTTTGGTTTAACATTGTGGTCTGTCTTTAGGAATAAATAGCAAACGTACTTAATCATCAAGCAATATAAATTTTCATTTACATTTTAAATCGAGTATAACGGCTTGAGTTTATTGAGGCAATTGTGGACTTGGACTTGCATTAAAAAAATGCGAGAGAAACTAGTTTGGTCAAACTCAAAACAAAATAATAATGCAGTAATTTGTGAATGTAGCTATCAGAACGGCAAAATGATGACTATTTTGTAAATTGAAATATGATATGGGCAAGATATAAAAGTTAAGTCTCCATACATGGTTCCCTTGGCAACGGTCATGTTGAGATCGGACAACACATGATTGGGGTTCTTCTTGGATCCGTAGTGTTTGTAGGTATGTCGAACACAGACCGCCTGTTGCCGCTTCGCCCACACGGTGGAGCGCTGCGTCTGTAACGGGGGTGGTCCGCCACTTGTACCATTGCCCCCAGGGCCCACGAGGTCCGGCCCGCCGCCGCCGCCGTCCACCGACATTGTCGAGTTGTCACTGCAAGAATCAAAATTAGGAAAACATAAATAATAATCATAATAATAAATAGGGTAGGTGGCTCAGTGGTATCAAGTCTTTATTCTTATTTTTTCAGTATTTTCTATGTTATTTACAATTTAGGTTAATTATAGTTCAGTGTTTCTTGTTTATGGAGTGGCTAGCTCAGTGGTATGAAGTCGGCCTGTGGATCCTGAGAACCCTGGTTCGATTCCCACAGGCGACAAACAATTTTCATAATTTCAAAAGCTACCCCTGTGGCTCCTCCACCACTAACATCTTTGGAGGCCGTGATTTGACGACTGGTAATCGCACTTCATGCGCAAAATATATCACTTACCGAGATCTGCTTCGGCAGAGTGCTACACCCAGTAATGGGTAGAAGGCGTGATGATATATTTATTTATTTTATTTTGTTTCTTGTGTTTGTTGTAGTAGTACATTAATTTTAATTTTTCAGTTTAAATACAAAATTTAGTAACTAGTTAGGTTATGCTTGTAGTTAACTTTATTGTAAGTATAATTTGTGGAATTTAGCTGTTCGATTGTTCATCGCAGTAGATTTACATTTGGGTATACAACAATATTTTCTACTTTTTTAGGACTTTTTGAAGAACATTTCGTTCTTCACAATAACCTATAAATGTCATTAGACATTTACTGTTTTATTATGAAGTATACAACATAATTGCAATTAACTTGTACTTACAGAAGCAAAAAAGTATAAGGATGAAATTTAAGTTCACTTTTCTTCGAAAATATTTAAAATAAATACACAAACAGTACTGAAACAGTAGCATCTTATACAGCATACACATCTCACAGAAGTGCACCTTTAACTTAGTTTCAAATTTCGCCACTAGTTTCGCATTCTGTCTGAGTGGTTTGGATTCCATTATCTATATGTTACTGTAATTGAAATTAAGAGTAGCAAATAAATTCATGTACATTATCATCATGAACATATTTATGCACTATCACTAGAGAAATTCCCCTTTTTATAAAAAAAAACTGAAACATGATTCAACAGACTACACTGATTAACCATGTCGTTGGCGCTGTAATAACAGATATTTCATAGCCTACCAGTTAACAAATTAGCATGCATTACCGTCAAATATAATGATTTCTGGAGACATCATTATCATTTCTCCAATTCTACTTAGCACAAATACATGAAACAGACCTTGATCTCAATTTATTGTGAATTGCACTTTATTTTATTACATATAGTTTTCGAAATTATTATTTCTAATAGTAAGCAAAATGAATGAAAATAACATATTCTGGTTATAGAATATCGAAATTGTGATAATCTATAAAGCAATCACGATATATAAAAAGTTGTCAGTAATAATATAACAAAAGAGTGAGAATAAATTGATAATAATTTGACAAATCTTTAGAAAACTTGTTGCCACGTTGCCAGTCACGAATGCCCGTAGGGCTTGAGTGGCTATTGCCGAATGCCAACAAGTTTGAGAAAGATACTCGAGAATTATTTTCTAATTTATCGAATTCTAGGGATATATATTTAATTAGATTATTTTTTGACTTAGCTGTTGAGGTCGATTCATCCAACTTAAAAGATTTTTAACTGGGTCCATATCGATTGATTACTTATTAATGTATTCTTGCAAGTTGTTTCCAAAATTTGTTGGTGTATTTCTGTATCAGAAATGGAACTAAATCGTTTTTTCACACATTTTATTTGACATGTTGACAGTTTTAAATAATTATTTGACAACTACCTATCATTTGTTTCAAACAAAAGCACCTACAGAGCTTATTCCCGGGAATAATCACGAGAGCTTTATTCTCAGTATAATAATGACAGGATTGGTTAAACCGCAGACACGTGACATACAATGAAGTATTTCATTGGTTTTGAGAAGCGTCAAAAAATAATCGTTATCATATCGATCGATTACAAATAATGAGAGAAAAAGTTTCAATATTTATATATTTCATTTTACTTTTGCAATTGAAATTAAGTTATCAAAAATTTATATTATTTATAAACATAGTCATGAAAGTGAACAATTGTAAACACAAATGTGAAGCACTTTCAACTGTCAGATACATATTTTAAATGTGATTTATATTTATAAAATCTGCACAATTAATTATATCAAATCATTGTAAAGTGAAGTTACTAAATTTGTAACAAATAGAAAATCTAAATATAATATTCGAAACCTTGTCCTAAATTTGTGACAATTTATAAACATTACTAATACATTTGACTGAATTCTAATGAAATTGACGAATGAATACGATAAACAAGAAGTCTAATTAAATCTCGTAAAAATTAGTTCACTGTCAATATTATTTCTTACAGATTTTTAAATGAGTGGATCACCTTGCAACAATGTTAAACTTTTAGTCAATGCCCCAGGGTTGAATAAAAAACAAACCTTACCTTTGAAAAAACAGAAAATAATGTGTTTTCAAACTTGTTTGTTCATTTTGCGTCACTACAAATTATGTTATAGATATAGAATAAATAATATTAACACAAAAAATGGTTTTAATAACTATCCCAGCATCAATTATAGCGGATGTCTCTTTATTTGTTGAAACTGAAAATTTATAGTAGGTGGCTCAGTGGTATCGAGTCGGACTGTGGATTTGAGAATCCAGGTTCAATTCCTACAGCCGACAATTTTCACCACACTTAAATTACCCCTGTGGCTCCCCCTTCACTAACATCTTTGAGAGCCGTGATTTGACGGCTGGTAACTGCACTTCACGTGCTCTCATATATCACTTACCGAGATCTGCTACGGCAAAGTGCCACACCCAGTAATGAATAGATGACGTGATGATATATTTATTTATTTAATTTAAAATGAGTTACGTAAAATAAAAAGAGCCCATGCATGATCTATATTTTATGTTTAATTGATACTCCTTAAGCCGGGACTGTTTGAGTAAATAAATAAGTGTATCTAGAGCGCAAAATATATTACTATTTTTTATAAATATGTTTCATCAGAAGAATTTCTTAGAAATACCTATATTATAATATAATAATAAAATGATGTTGCAACTTATTACACATAGTATTCTTATTAAAATTATAAATACTTCAAAAAGTTATTGTTTTTCTTTGTTCAATTGTCTAACAAAAATTCCATAACCGCATGACACCTTAAAATCATTTTCCTTTGCCGAATGCTGGGAGCCGTGATTTGACGGCTGATAACCGCACTTCACGCGCTTAAATATATCACATATCAAGATCTGCTACGGAAGAATGCCACACCCAGCAACGGGTAAAAGGCATGACGATATATTTATTTTATGGGATAGTGGCTCAGTGGTATCGAGCCGGTCTGTGGATCCTGAGAACCCCGGTTCGATTCTCACAACCGGCAAACAAATTTCACCAAATTAAAATTACCCCTGTGGCTACCTCACCACTAACATCTTTGGGGGCCGTAATTTGACGGCTGGTAATCGCACTTCACGCGCTTAAATATATCACTTTACCCGTTGCTGGGTGTGGCACTCTGCCGTAGCAGGCAGAGTGCCACACCCAGCAACGGGTAAAAGGCGTGACGATATATTTATTTTATATAATATATAGATAATATATGTTTTTTCAAATTTAAAAATATGCTAATTCAATTATAGTGATTCACCAAACAGTTCTTGACTATTTGTGAATCCCCGAATAAAAGGCTGATTCAACATTTAAATATTTTAATAGCATACAATTGACGACATTTTGTAAAATCACAAAATAAATTTAAATAACAATACTGTTTCAACATTGACACGACAATTTACTTTTGTTTCACAAGAATTTTAAACGGAAATTCAAGTTACACATCCTTATTTTATAATATTATTTGACATTTGTGTGAAAATCAATTGTTTAATTTTGCAAAGTGTGTATCGAATAATAATTTTCCGTCATGCTGATGAGAGATACCGCTAACGATATACCTAATCAAATTATTTATAAGCGAACAATCAAAACAAAATATCTACATTATTTATATTCCTTTTTTGTTTTACTTTTAGACGGATTGTAGTCAAAGCAATCAAGGTTCGAATCTAGTCCATGCTAAATACAGGGTGATTAAAAAAAAGTGTTTCAGTTGGCAATTAAAAAAAAAATACTTTAAATTGGTAAGACTGATGCATACATTTATTTCTTGTTGTTGACAGTGACATTAGAAAATTTAAATTAATAAAATTTACTGTTTCTCTTATTCACATCCTTTTGATTCTTAACATTACTCACAGTCACAGGGTATTTCTAACACTCAACCTGCTTGTATTTTTTATAAAAATGACATGTTAAACAGTGTTTCCGCTTTTACCTGGCGTTGTGCCAACTATGGAATAAAAAAATCCCCAGAATAGTATTATCAACTGAAATATTTACTTTTGATCATTTTGTACTTTGATAGTGCAGTATATTTTTTCGCTGTCAACTATTTTAAAAGAAATTTAAAGAAACATGCGTCAAATAAAAGAAACAGAAAAATTAGAAATACTTCTCAGTTTCAAAATAATTTATAGATGTTTGATAGAAAGTTTATGATGCAAAAATTATTAAAATCTTTTGGTAATCTTATAAATCTGTATATTAATTTAATGTAAATAATTTTAACTAGCTAATTATAATTTAATAAACTACAAATTACAGTCTCATGTTGTAAGTTTATTGTTATTAAAACATCGTTGATTATTAATTTAAATATTTAAATAAATAAATACTAACATTAAAATAAAATAAATTAAAGGAAATCATTAATGATTCTAAATGATTAACCATTTGAATTTTGTGAATCATTGTAATTGGTTGCCATTTTATAACCTGTCTAACTATAGCCAAATGACACAGAATTGACTATTAATTCGGTCTGCCGGTTACCAGCCGTTAAATCACGGCCCCTAAAGATGAAATAAATATATCATCACGCCTTTTACGCATCACTGGGTGTGGCAGTCTGCCGGAGCAGATCTCGGTAAGTGATATATTTATGCGCGTGAAGTGCAGTTACCAGCCGTCAAATCACGGCCCTCAAAGGTGTTAGTGGAGGGAGAGCCACAGGAATAATTTTAATATGATGAAAATTGCTTGTCAGCTGTGGGAATCGAACCGAGGTTCTCAAATTCACAAGCCGACATGATATAACTAAACCACCTATCCCATTAATTATGAAAAATATAGTATAAGTAAATGAATATGATATAAAAAACCGTTTCAAGTGCATTTTTCTTTTTGAACCGCAAAATTAAGTAACTCTAATATACCCAGAAGCAATCCAGTAATAAAATAGATTTATTTTATGTAAAAATGTATATACACAATAACAATGTAAATAATCTATTGTCACTTTTTAGTATGCATCGAATAAAGAATAATAGCATTGTAATGTATGTAATATCGAGTTTCAAGAGTAATAAATACAGCGTTAATTGATGGATAATTAGCATATTGGTCAGACATTAACAAAGTCAGAAGGTCATTCCTGAAGAAAGGTGTAACTAACCACACACATATAATTATGTTATTGTGGCTGCTTCTGTAGATAATAATAAGAAAAAAATCTAATTAATGATGGAATATTTCATTTTCTTTCACTTTATTAGTCACATGAGTGATGTGGCTTACCCTTCACGAATATGCAACCAAATTGAGGTTGTAAGAATGCCACAATAGCCGATTCCACAAAAAATGATTATTTTATAAACGTCAGACAACCAACAAGAATAAATAAATAAATATATCAACACGCCTTCTACCCATTACTGGGTGTAGCCGAAGCAGATCTCGGTAAGTGATATATTTTGCGCGTGAAGTGCGGTTACTAGCCGTCAAATCACGGCCTCCAAAGATGTTAGTTGATAAAATAGTTATTTATGTACCAAGGGTGAAAACAGGCGTTTCTAACCCGTGGCATGATTATAAGCACGAGGCGCAGAGCACCGCTCAGGGTCAGAAACGCTAATTTCACCAGTGGTACATACAATATTTTATGCACAACAAAATAACATTTTGCAGAATTATCTATTCACAATAAACAAAAATTGTCATTTTATTTATGTATCTATAGGAATGATTTCTTTTTAACTCATGGGCCAAAAAGAAGTGATTAAGTCTGCCTTTTAGGGCTGACACACATGCTTTTCGGCCCGGTTAGTGAGGTGAGGCGACTCGATACCACTAAGCCATCTACCCCATTAAAAATAAATAAATATACATATTTTACTTAAATTGAAACTAACAGACAAAACAAATCTATAAACAAATATATTTAAAGATTGTAAAGGAATAAACACATTGAGCAATAAACAACAAAAAAATTAATTTTAATAATTTGTAAAAACTTTGTCTTTTCAAATAAAAATGGTTAATTTTGTAGGAATAAATCAAGGATAAAAATATAGCATTAAAGTTAACAATTTTCTAGTTTTATGTAAAATATATTGCAAAAAATTTGAAATAAATCATCCATAAAACATGATAACAAACTTAATAATTTACGTTTTTTATAGTATCATTAGTGTTCAAGTAATTTCATTTTTATTATTAGCCACAAAAAATTAATTTTCTAGTAATATACACAACGTAAATTGAGCATAAAATATGGTATGGTAAGTGTGAAATATTTAACACTTTGCTCAGCATAATTTGGTATTCCGCAGCCATCTTCAAATGGTTGCTGTGACCTTCAGCTGCCTTATGCATCTTATTCTTTTGTTTCAACACTGGCCTAGTATGATTATCTTCACGTTTGAATTATTCGGATGCAGAATAAATGACGAGCGATGTGAACAATGCTTAATATGAATCAGTATTCTCGATTGTATTTGGTGTAACAATCTTTGATGTGTATAATTAATAATGACTTATTTATATTTTGGAAAAACTGAAAATACCGAAATGCATTCTATAATACGATAAGATTACCTATATCATGTTTTCGTAAAACGCATAGAAAATAAAATATTCTGAAAACAATTTATGAGTTTGATAACAAATGTTTAGTCATAGAATATCCAAGTTTCCTTACATTTATTTGTTCAGCTGTTTGGTAAACCTCATTTAACGTAAGAATGCAATTATTTGAAATGTATTACTCGATATACTCGTGTAGGTTATCACAACGTTAAAATACAATTTCTAGAAACTAATTCTATAAATTTTAACAGGATATAGTTAAGCGTAGCCAATTTCGGAATCTTAGAAAAAAGGACACCATCTGAACTTAAATAAAAATAATAAAAATAAATAAAAATAAATAAATATATCATCACGCCTTCTACCCATTACTGGGTGTGGCACTCTGCCGAAGCAGATCTCGGTAAGTAATATATTTTGCACGTGAAGTGCGGTTATCAGTCGTCAAATCACGGCCCCCAAAGATGTTAGTGGTGGATATATCACTTACCGAGATCTGTTTCGGCAGAGTGCCACACCCAGTAATGGGTAAAAGGCGTGATAGAAATATTGATTTATTTATTCATTTGTTACTCTGCACAACAGGAATTTAATTGTCACTGTCAAATTGTCTAATTTAACTGTACTGATTTACGTTAACCCAGTGGCAAATGGAATCCAGCTAATGTCTACGATATTTTCTAATCTGAAATGGAGTATAGTTCTAGTTACATAAGAGAGAAGAATTTCTCCATAATTTCTGATAATGTAAATAAATCCAGAAATGTAGAATTTCCAAATGACGTTTTTACTTTTACAAACAGTTTATGACATTTCTGGTTATTCGTAATATGGTATAATATAAACGATAATATTTTGTAATAAAAGAAGAAGGTAAAATGAATTTTAACTTCATTAAGAAACGAAAGTTGCAATGTCAAAAGAAATAATCATTGAATTAATTAGAGACTGCACTCGATTGAACTTTCTCTGATTTATACATAAAATTCTAGTACCTATATTTTCCTAGCAAATAATTCCTTATTGAAATTATTATAAAAGCTTTTATGCAAGGTAAAAAGGAGTGTTAATAATGTAATTAAAAATTAATTGAATGTTCTAAATTATTACTAAATATTATTTAAATGCCAGAATAGAAACAACAAATTATATAACTTATAAAAAGCTATGGTATTTTATTTTTTGTTATAAACATAAGTATTTATTTATTTAGGTATCGTTTTTGTTCATTTTTTTCTGTTTAATTGTTCTTACCTTGATCAACAATTAAAAAACTTGCGTAAATATTAATAGATGTAATTAAAAACCGGTTAGTACCAAAAATATTCATGAAATTGCCTGTTCACCTGTTTTGCTAACTTTATCAACAGCAAATTAATTTCAACATTTCAGATTTTTATCTTTTCTATTTGTTTGTTTATTTATTTATTTATATATGTTACTCTGTACAACAGGAACTTAATCCTAAGTACAGTACATGGTCCGGACTTACCGAGCCGCAGTGTGCTAGTACATATATTATTAGCTTGAATGAGATTCGAACTCGGGATCTCTAGAATTCCTTAACGGTAGCCATATCACCGTACTGCAGGAGATAAAGCACTCTCACTCCATAATTTTCTTTATAAAAGCGTTTGTTTCTTACTCTTGCATAAATAGCAATTGAACAATTGATCAACCAAAATTAATTATAAATACATCGTTCATGAATTAATAATCGGTATTAGCGCTGCAATACAGACATCTCCAGAACTATAAATTTCATTGACAAAAAGCACTGCAATTTGAATACATTTAGTTAGACGCCTGTATATATTTTGTCTCTATCAAAAAAACAAAAATAATAACGAAATAATTATTTATGATGTATCATATTACAATACGAGATGGTAAAAATTGTCAAACGAGGTCGAGTATATTACAATACATTACAATACGTATATAATACAATGTTTTACCTAATTTCCCGATATGAGAAAAATGATTGCTAATAGAGATGCGCCGAATATTCGGTTATTATTCGGTATTCGGCATTTTTTTATTTGTTTCTGGAAATTAATAATTTATTTAAAACAAAAATATTTTATCATATTAGTAGTTCGTATTTATTTGAAAACGATTATAATGCATATAATAACGTAAATTATTTATAAATAAATAAATAAATAAATATATCATCACGCCTTCTACCCATTACTGGGTGTTGCACTCTGCCGAAGCAGATCTCGGTAAGTGATACATTTTGCGTGTGAAGTGCGGTTACCAGTCGTCAAATCACGGTCCCTAAGATGTGAGTGGTGGAGGAGCCACAGGGGTAGTTTTTGAAATTATGAAAATTGTTTGTCGCCTGTGGGAATCGAACCAGGGTTCTCAGGATCAACAGACCGACTTCATACCACTGAGCTAGCCACCCAATAAAAAAAAATTATTAGAAAAAAAATCGCAATTCTTAAGATAATACACAGAAAACAGGAACGCTTCGATGCACACCGCGCAATGCGCATATTTTAACTAGAACCGAATATTCGGTTCGGCCGCTATCAAATTCGGTAATGTTCGGTATTCGGTTATTCGGCCAAAATTGTATTCGGCGCATCACTAATTGCTAAATTGCCTTTTTTTAATGTAACAATTTTCTTTTTTTGTAGTTATTTGAGGCGTGAGTAGGTTGATTCAATATTCTATAAAATCTAGTTTTCATTTTTTGTTTGTGTCAGACTGTCATTTTACTGTCAAAATTCATTACATTGTATCGTAATGGAACGACACACTTTTTTTGTAATATTGATGTTACGTTATGAAATTAAATAATTATATTTTTAGAATTCACTCAACTGTTTGCATTTGTAAAAGAGTAGAACTAATATTTATTTTTCTATAATTCAAAACTAAAAGATTCCAAATACGTGGTAACCAATTAATTATCATCTATTTTATGTATGTTTCTAATTTACAAATTCACAGAATTAACGTATTAAGGTGGTTTTCAACACATCCTATTTCTTTACCTATAACTAAATATAATTTATAACTACAAAATTTCCAACTATTCTAATTAAATTAAAATAGATGGGTAATTATTGAACAGTTAAGAGTCATTTATTAAAACTGGGATAAAATGACAGTTAACTTATTTCATCATCATCACGCCTTTTTACCCATTACTGGGTGTGGCACTCTGCCGAAGCAGATCTCGGTAAGTGATATATTTATGCGCGTGAAGTGCAGTTACCAGCCGTTAAATCGCGGCTCCTAAAGATGTTAGTGGTGGGGGAGTCACACGGGTAATTTTTAATTGGTGAAAATGTTTGTCGGCTGTGGGGATCGAACCAGGGATCCACAGGCCGACTCGATAATACCACTGAGCCACTGTTAGATACATCTACTGAACAAGAGATCAGGCATTTTAATCTTGCTGACTTCAACATATATATATAAAAAAATCAAATTTCACAATAAGGTACTGTAATTGGGATTAAGTTCCTGTTGTGCAGAGTACAAATAAATAAATAAATGGCAGTGTGAAAATCATTGAAGCGTTTACCCAGAATTCATAGTACAACTAATAATTACTGATAAACAAATCTAACACGATTTCTATATTACATAAACAAAATCCTGTCAAATGTCCACAACTAACAATCAACTGTTACAACAAACAATTCAACAACGTGTAATAAAACAATGACAGCCTAGCAACCAAGAAATCATTTGTTAGTTATTACGAAATCAAACAAAAGAACATCATACTGTCAACTGTCAACAAGTGTCAAACTACGAGAAAACAAAATAATATTTTCACGCTTGTCAACTGAACAATTTTCCGCCATAGCAATCAGGATTCAACTGAAGGTCAGACTTGTAATTTTCTTTTCATGTATACATGAAATTAAGTGCCACTGAAATTGATAAATTTGCCGATGGATTTTGTACGAAGGTTAAGATTAATTTTCGATGACGTATGAGGTTTATACTCAAAGAGGGAATTTATAGCGAACAAATTTCAATAAAAAGCATTTTTAGGAGTGTACTACTATAAACTAGAAACACATTGGGTGTGGCATTTTACCGTTGCAAATTTCCGTAAGTGCCATATTTTGCGCGTGAAGTACAGTTACCAGGTGTCAATTTACGGCCCCCAAAGATATTAGTGGGCGGGAAGCTTCACAGTTATAAAAATAAATAAATATATCATCACGCCTTTTACAAATTACTGGATGTGAAACTCTGCTGAAGCAGATTTCGGTAAGTGATATATTTATGCAGTTACCAGTCGTCAAATCACGGCCCCTAATGATATTAGTGGTAGGGGAGCCACAGGGGTAATTTTAATGCGGTGCAAATTGTATGTCGGCTGTTGGAATCGAACAGAGGTTCTCAAATCCATAGGCCGACTCGATACCACTGAGCACCTACCCCATATACATAATTGTTCATTAATAAATATGTTTTATGCACAACCTGGCCGAAAAGCATGTGTTTTAGCCCTAAAAAGCGGGCTTAAACACTTTTTTTTGGCCCGTGGACCAAAAAAGAAATCATTCCTATGGATACATAAATAAAATAATAATTTTTGTTTATTGTGAATACTTGATTTTGCAAAATGTCATTTTGACATATAACCTATTTACATATTTTAAGTTTTTGAACATATAATTTAGCTGTATTCCATTTGCCACTTGGATCACTTAAATCAGTTCAGATAAATTAGACAACTTGACTAAATGAACTGAATGAAGCAAACTGATGCACTTATTGGGGTGAATTACTTCAAAGTAAATTAGAATCAGTAATTCTAGTACAGGAAATAGAGTCAGCGAAGTAATCCAGTAAAATAAATAAGTGATCTGGTTCAATAAATGCAAGTTAGATCTGATCCAAATGGCAAATGGAAAACGCCTATTAAATGTTATTTTGTTGTGCATATAATATTGTATGTACTACGGGTGAAATTAGCGTTTCTGACCCTGAGCATGTTATTAGCCCTCGGTGCTTTGCGCCTTGTGCTCATAATCATGCCAGTCTGTTTTCACCCTTAGTACATAAATATTATTCATATTTTTATTGTAGAAAAATCGGGCAGGAAAATATTTTATAACTATCGATAATTTCGAACGCTTGTATCACTGTCGATATTTTTAAATATCGACAGTTTTCCACTTTTAGTTTGCACCAAGAAAAACTTTTATTTTAAGTTTGACATAAATTAACAATATCGCATCAAATGTAAATGTCATCACATGACATTTTACATTGATTTATTTATTTAGGTCAGACATAAAATTTAAGTTGATTGGTGTAAACGAGCATTAAATATCCATAATCCTAAGTATTAGCAAAGTCAACAGAAGCAAAAGGAACAGTGAGTGAGTAAGTCATGTGTCACTTCCTAGTATTATAAGTTTATAAGCAGTTATGTGGTGTTAGGTAATAGTGACTGTTACCATTCTTCCTCGAGCCTGATGATCTAGTGTTACTTACGCGCGATTACATAACGCACTTTTATGTTAAGAAAGTACGCGTCATGAGAGAAATTTCAGATACCATAAAATACTTGTGGAAATAGTCTGCAAGTTTCCGAATGACTTGTTGATGAAATGTTGTTGGTACTGCACAACAGGAACTTTATTCTAACAGGAATTTAATTCAATTGTGTATTCTGAACCCGTTTCACTTATATTTTTGGTTACCAAATATACACTTGCAGCCAAATTCTCCAAAAAGTTTTAGCTATCTTAAATTTTGGATTAGCTAAAATTATGCTATAGTTTGTTTTTTAACCAGGAGGAGTAAATGCACAAGACAGATTTACACTATAGAAAGTTACCAAAGAAAGTTACTAGATTTTTGTTGGCGCGAAATACAAAAATTTCTTACACATCTGCACTGATTAAGTCTCATGGAATTTATTTTAAAATACAAATGACATTATAAACTCTAATTTGTCACTCCGTATATTATTAGTTCTTAAAAGAGCTGATTTATGTTAAAGTCACAGAAATGCAAAAAACCGACAAGAAAACAGATAACCTCAAAACTTATGACAGCTCTAATAAATCAAATGTAAAATCTATGTACAGTGTAAACTGGACAAAGCACTAGCCAATCAGAAGCGTCAGTTTTAGCGGTTAAAATTTAAATTACTCCTCCTGGTTAAAAAACAGAGTATAATCCGATTTAACACAGTTAATTCAATTCAACTAAATGGTAAGAAGATTGTATTAAAATTTATTTAAACTTTTTTTGAGAATATGGTTTAGCTTAATTTGACGAATCCAAAATTCGGGATTAGTTAGATTCTAGCTAAAATTCATTTGAAAATTGGGCTGTTGAATTCTACGAGAATAAACTCTCGATTGATTAATTTATTAAACAGGAATTTAATTTCAATTGTAGTTATAGGTAATCATAGCTGGATAAAAGAGAGGTAAAACTTGCATTTCTTAATTAGTAAGCAGTTCAAATCTCACAGACTTCTACTTATATCCCAGAATACTACTAATATTCTGTGCTTATATAAAAAAATACGTTTGTATCTGAATAGTTTGGCATTTCTGCATTTGATTACCCAAAATTTTTCTAGTCATTTCTTATTTCTCAGTCTGTATTTATGTATCAAAAATGTCACAAACTTAGAAATGACAGGCGAGAAAATAACAAAATCATGGCCATAGGTTTCTATTTTTATTTTATAAACAAATGTGAACAAAGTAAATATAAATTTTCGTATTAGTAAGAACTGTCATACATTTTCATTAAAATAATAAATGTGATAGAACGTGAAAAAACATGAAACGTGTGTCTTAACTTATTAAGACATACGTTATGTCATTCGCATAGGTACGAATAATATTATTAAAAAAAGATAGCTATATTTCATCGTATCTATGATAACCTCGTCCACATATGACGTCATCGTTTTCATACAGGGAATGGAGTATAGCACTAATTTAATACTGAATATTTTATTAATATTTTTGGTTTTATTTCCCAAAAGTATACTTAGTCGTAATCACAAACTCAATGAACTCATCCAATAGCCGGATTCACTAATCTTAGAGTAGTCGTAGTCTAGCGGGCCAGTAATTTGATATTAATGGCATTCCATTTATACACGAAACCCAACAGAAACTGGAATTACTAAAATGAATACAGCATAACATATTTCGAGGACACCAGCAGTGAAAAATATTACTTATGCAGAAATATCCGTTTTAGCAATAACAAAAATCACATACACACACACTTACAGTTTATTTAATTACAATTCTGCGCAATAAAAATTTAAAGTGAAATATTGGTCTAATAGAAGCAGTAGATAAAAGAGGCAGATGGAAGAGGTAGAATTTACAGACAGATCAAAAACTTACTTTTACACAATAATAATTTTATGGTGTCAAAATATTTGACAGAATTAAGTCGCGCATTTGTTTGTTATTTTGTAGATTTTCATATTTAATTTCTGTCGTTACAAAAACAGAAAATAAATTTAGTTGATTAATTTAGATAGAATATTAAGCTGTACAATTTGAAGCATATTTGTCTAAAATAATTTGAGAAACTATGGAAAAACAGTTTTTCATGAAACTTCGGTATACCACAGTAAATATTTATTCCATCTGAAGTCTACAATTTTGAGGAAAAAATATGCAAAAAACTAGCAGCGCACTTTTTACTTCGTTTTTAAATTTATGTTTCTTACATGATAAACACACTGGACTTAATGATTTATTTAAATTATGTCCTTACATTTTTATATTAATTATTCTTTAATTATAGAAACTACGACAGGAACAACTTATATATCTATAGCTAATGATATTGGAACGTCAGAGCTTCTGACGTCAAAAAAATTTGATGTTAATGTCTCAAATTATTTGACCTTCTTATTAGCAAAATGAATGGAAAATGAGGAAGTATAAAAACTTTAATTTGTTCAAAAACTCCCAACATTAATTTTTAAATATATGAAAACATATGTTTTTGTATGGGGTAGCTAGCACAGTGGATCCTGAGAACTCTGGTTCGATTCCCACAGGTGACAAACAATTTTCACCATTTTAAAACTACTCCACTAACATATTTGGGGGCCATGATTTGACGGCTGGTAACTGCACTTCACGCGCAAAATATATCACTTAACGAGATCTGCTTCGGCAGAGTGCCACGTTCAGTAATGGGTAGAAGGCGTGATGATATATCTATTTATTTTATTTATATGTTTTTGTACCATAGTATAATATTTTTATTTGATCGATAATCGCATCTAAATTATTGTAGTGAAAAATACTTTAAATTAGATTTTATTTGATTATTTTTCAGTAGAAACGTTCGACAGATAAAATCATACGACATCAAATGTTTTAAGTGATTTGAATTAAAACATAAATAATTAAAATTTCTTTTTAATTAGTATTTATCCACATAGTTAAACAGAAAGAAATTTTAATAGAATCGTGAGTCAAAAGACAATACCTTGGATATAAATGACATTTTAATTCTGTTCTTCATAGCATGTCAAATAATTTAACATTGTATATTGGTAAAAGTGTCTTTTCTAAATTTACTAGCAAATTATAATCATGTTTAAAATTAAAAAGTTTTAAACAATGATATAAGTGAGTGAAAAAGTTAGTATTAAATGTTTTAATAATGATGACATTATTATTATATTTATAATAACCGAGAACATTTTTTATTCTTTTACATATATTTACTTGTTAAAGATGAAATGTACCTACAATATTTTCTATAACATGTACTTGCAAAATAATTTGGAAATATTTAACTGCAAAAATGTAAACGTGTCAATAAAAAATAAAAATAAATGCTCATAAATTTGAATATTTTTATATTGTTATTTGTTGTGATTTGACGGCTGGTAACCCCATTTCACATATCATTTATCAAATCTACTACAGCAGAGTACATGATGATACATTTAATTATTTGATTTTATTATGGGGTAATGGCTCAGTGATATCAAGTCGGCCTGTGGATCCTAAGAACCTTGGTTCGATCCCCACAGCCAAGAAAACATTTTCACCAATTTAAAATTACCCCTGTGGCTCTCACACCACTAACATCTTTGGGCGCCGTAATATGACGGCTGGTAACCGCACTTCACGCGCATAAATATATCACTTACCGAGATCTGCTTCGGCAGAATGTTACATACAGTAATGGGTAAAAGGTGTGGTGATATATTTATTTATTTATTTTATTTTAGCATCATGAACTTGTTTATTGGCCCTCAAAATCGGACGTAATTTGGCTATTATAGCCCGAGGGCAGAAAAAGTTGCCAAGCAACAACTATTCAAACAAATCGTAATATATGGATGGATATATGTTAGACAATACAAAAAAAATCGTATTTTTTTTTCTTAAAGCTCTTTTGACTTCTGTTGTACTAATTTTTCCTATGCAAGACTCAAATTCATCCAATATTTTTTTTATATTGATATCTTCTGTTTTTATTTGACAGTCAAAAATTAAATAAAATGTTGTATATACCACGGGCATAATCATTATTAGCATACGGGAAATTCAAAGCTCTCCGCTACGCGTCGAGCTTTAAACATCTCTTAATTATACATGTAATATATAAGTAATTATTATATGAAGGAAAAAAATAGTTATTTATGTACAAAGGGTGAAAACAGGCGTTTCTGGTCCGGGGCATGATTATTAGCACGAGGCGCAAAGCGCCGAGGGCTAATAACATGCTCAGGGTCAGAAACGCTAATTTCACCCGTGGTACATACAATATTTTATGCACAACAAAATAATATTTAATTATATGTTCAAAAGATTAAAATATGTAAATAGGTTATATGTCAAAATGATATTTTGCAGAATCAAGTATTCGCAATAAACAAAAATTGTCATTTTATTTATGTATCCATAGGAATTATTCCTTTTTTGGCCCATGGGCCAAAAATAATTGTTTAAACCCGCTTTTTAGAGTTAAAACACATGCTTTACGGTCCGGTTGTGCATAAAATATGTTCTGTAAGTTCGTAGAAAACGGGCTTTTCTCAACTTTAAGGTTTTAACAAAACTAATTAACATAAACATAAAAGAGGTAAGAGATAATGAATTTCTAAAAATTCTCAAAACAACATTACTAATGTTTACTTACATAAAATATTACTTGCTAATTTATAAATATTGGACAAGAATATTTATAAAAACTTGTCTTTCATTTGAACATTCCTAAGTGTAAAAAAATTCACACTTTTTAATCTCGGTACCTAAATTTAAAAAATAATTACATCATTTGAAGAGACAAGTAACCTTGTCAAATATGGATTTCAAACAAAAACAGTGTCTACAATCATTAACGTTTTTGGATGAAATTTCCACTTTTTCGTACAATAAAGATAATAAATATACCAGTAGCAATTTTTAAATTTATGTAATAAAAGTAAGTGCTGGTAATAAAAACATTTTCGAATAATTATGTCATTTAAGTATACATATCATTTAAACTAAATATATTTTGCCAAATAAAAAATCATAATCATTTTATTGGTGTATATTTATTAGTACATTAAATGCCATAATAATATTCTAGACATTCTAGAGGTTATCGATGAAAAGAAGTCTAGCATTTGTTAATTAAAATTACGTGACGTCAAAACAGTGGAATGTCAAAAAAAAGTTGTAGAACGCAGGAACCAATAAAAAATCATTATGAAAATATTTTCTTTAGCACACGGAGGTTGGATTTTTGTGTCTTAATTTTAGAATTGTTTTTGTGTTTACATGTGTATGGTATAGGCAACCTTTGTATTAATAGTTTAAACATTATTAAATTTTTTAGAAATGTTTGGCCCTGCAAATATAATTATATATAATTTGCTTATTTGATGCGTGCAAGATTAAGTAGAATGTTGATAAAAGAATGGTTAAGTATGTCAATTGAGATGTGGAATATACGTCCACTAGCACCTTTGGGGGTTGTGATTTGACAACTGGTAATAGCACTTCACGAGCAAATACATCATTTACTGTGATTTGCTACGACAGAGTACTACACCCAGTAATGGGTAGAAGGTGTGATAATATAGGTAGTAGGGTTGTTGATTTTTCGAATATTCGAGAATTCGAATGTTCGGATTTATTGAACCTTCTAATTTAGATTCGAACTTTCGAATTTTTGAATATTCCGAATTTTCAAATTTTCGAATGATTAGAATTGTGAATCTGGATCCTAACGTGAACACGGCATGTTGGTATGAATTATTTTCAGAATAAACTCATTTGTAAAGTTTTGTATTAATTCATAAGTAATTATTATTATTTGCCAAATTAATTCAATTTAGACTTAAAATTTCGCTACACTGTCAAAAACGTTTTAATTAAGACGTTTTTGTATCCTTTCTATTGTCATTTTAAAACGTTTTACTAAAAGTCCGTAGCATTTAGACGGGCGGTAAGAGAATAGATGTCTTAATTAAGACGTATAAACTTGCAGAGTTTTTGCAGGATACTTCGTCGAGTTTATTATTTAATTCGTGGCCGACTTTTCGCGAATTATGCGTGAGCATGTTTGGAAATGACAGATGGCGTTAATTCAGACACAAAATTCGAGAATTCGAAGTTTTGAAAAAACCGAAAATTCGTAAATTCGAAGCTTCAAAAAATTCGAAAATTCGTAAATTCGAATCTTCGAAGTTTTTCTGACGAATTTCAAAACATTCGAATGTTCGAACGTTCACAAATTCGAACTTCGGTGGAAATCAACGACCCTAATAGGTATATATTTTATTATTTTTATAAGCCTGTCGACAAGTAAAATTTTCTTTTCTCAATATTGAGAGAAGAAAGTAGTACTTTACGTCCCTAGGGAAGAAAATAAAACCATATTCAGCGCAAATGGAAAACAATGATAATAAATTTTATTTATCGTGAAGAAAGTGTAATTTTTACAAATCCCTGTGGCTATGATTAAAGGTTTATTGTATGAATAAAAGGTGAGATAAGTGTTTATGAAAGAAATTCTGAATGTGGATGAAGTGAATCGGAATGAATCTAATGAATAAATACAAATTTCCTTAATCCGGAACTGCATTCCTTGGTTCAGGTAGTTATTAAATTATATTTTCAACACTTGCGGATTCAAAAGACTGAATTTTTCTGTAATTACAAAATGTAAGTTTAGCTTCAAATAACAGACTTCCTGTCTGTTACAAAATAACTATTTCTGTGTTATGAAACATTGAAACAAAATTCACTAATTAACTAAAATTATAATAAATAAAATCGTAAAATTTGCGCAATCATCTACAAGCTATTTCAGTAAATTAAACAAGAGAATCATAACCATGATTTATTTGATAAGTTGCACAACAGAAACTTCATTCCAAATACTGGCAGCTCATAGTAAAGTTTAAATTATTTAGTAGGGTTGTTGATTACCACCGAATTTCGAATTTCTGAACATTCGAACATTCGAATTTTTTGAACTTCGTCAAAAAAACTTCGTATTTTCGAATTTTTTAATTTTTTGAACTTTTCGAATTTTAGAATTTTCCGAAGCTTCGAATTTTCGAATTTTTTGCCAATTAATTAACGCCATCTGTCATCTCCAAGAACGCTCACGCATAATTCGTGAAAAGACGGACACGAATTAAATAATAAATTCGGCGAAGTATTCTGCAAAAACTCTGTAAGGTTAGGCGTCTTAATGAAGCCATCTACTCTCTTAACCGCCCATCTAAATGCTATGGATTTTTAGTAAAACGTTTTAAAATGACAATAAAAAGGATACAAAAACGTCTTAAATATAACGATTTTGACAGTGTAACGAAATTTTAAATCTAAATTGAATTAATTTGACAAACAATAATTATTAAAAATAATTACTTATGAATTAATACAAAACTCTGCAAATGAGTTTATTCTGAAAATAATTCATACCACGTTAGGATCTAAAACATTTCAAATAATTCGCAAAATTCGCAAAATTCGAAAAATTAGAAACATTCAAAAAATTCGAATATTTAATAAATTTAAAACTTCGAATAATTCGAAAATTTGAAATATTCGAATTTAAATTCGAAGGTTCAATAAATCTGAACATTCGAATTCTCGAATATTCGTAAAATCAACAACCCTATTATTTAGTATAAAAATAAATATATCATCACGCCCTTTATCCATTACAGGGTGTGGTATGTTTATACGCGTGAAATGCGGGTACCAGCCGATAAATCACGGCCCCCGAAGGGGTTAGTGAAGGGGAAACCATAGAGGTAATTTTCATGTGGTGAAAATAATTGTTTGTCGGCTGTGGGAATCAAACCCGGGTTCTCAAATCCACAGTCCGACTCGATACCACTGGTCCATCTACCCCATTATTATTATTATGTAGTTTATAAGTTAATTTGGGGTAGCTGTGTGGTATCAAGCCGGCCTATGGATCCTGAGAACCCTGGTACCCTAGATTCGATTTCCACAGGCGACAAACAATTTTCACAATTTTAAAACTACCCCTGTGGCTCCTCTACCACTAACATCTTTGGGCGCCGTGATTTGACGACTGGTAACCGCACTTCACGCGCAAAAATATATCACTTGTCGAGATCTGCTTCGGCAAAGTGCCACACCCAGTAATGGGTAGAAGGCGTGATGATATATTTATTTATTTATTTATAAGCTAATTATAATCAGCCACAATTTGTATCTAGCATTGATGAAATATCTACAGACTTATACGATTTGACGACCTAAATATTTTCTCAGAAAGGTTGTAAATAAAAAGAACAGAATTTATCTGCACGAAAAAAGAAGAATCTGACAGCAATGACGTCAAGACCGAAATATTCTCCCTATACAATTATCATTAAACATCTCTTTCGCATGGTTCTGCTTCTGGTTATAAATAAAAAAAGAACTATTAAAGTTCAGTCCAACGGTAAAAGAAAAAATCTGACAGTACCAATGACGTCAAGAACTTTATTTTATTTTATACTCAATCATCTCACCATACATGTATAATAAATGATTTTTTTTAACCACTAGTACGATTCAAAATATCTAATAACTTTAGGTGTCATTTATTTTCTGGTGTTAAAATTCTGAAATGATTTTAAATAAAATATATGAAGAACTAAATTTTCTAAAGTCATTATTATTAAGTTATTTAAATTAACTTTTGGTAAAATCATTTAATTTTTTTCTTTTTCTACTAAGAAGACAGAACATATGTTACTGAACATTATGCGATCATTTTATACTGTCTTCTAACCTGCATTTTCATTGTTTTATCATTTTTGTTTTGTTGTTCATTAATAAAACATTGAAAGCGAAGTGGCGAAGTGTAGAGCTTATAGTTAATTTATTACCTACTGAAATGTATTAATTAGGTAATATTTCGTTTTATTTATTAATATGATATGAAAAATACAGCTTGCTACAAATGACGTCATTATTTTTAGTGACATTGAATTTATGACGTGAATTGCCTGATACGAATTTTACTTATGCCCGGATTTATAAAGAATAGAATAAATTTACTTCGATTTAAATTAATCAATTTTAATCAATTTTATGGCACATATAATATTTAAAATTACCCATGTGGCCACTACTAACATCTTTGGGGGCCGCACTGGTAACCGCACTTCACGCGCATACATATACAGATTGTTGGGCTGCCAATATAAATAAAATAAAATTCACTACCCATAAATGGGGTGGCTAGCTCAGTGGTATGAAGTCGGCCTGTAGATCCTAAGAACCCTGGTTTGATTCCCACAGACGACAAACAATTTTCATAATTTCAAAAGCTACCCCTGTGGCTCCTCCACCACTAACATCATTGGAGGCCGTGATTTGACGGCTGGTAACCGCACTTTACGCGCATAAATATATCACTTACCGAGATCTGCTTCGGCAGAGTGCCACACCCAATAATGGGTAAAAGGCGTGATGATATATTTATTTTTTATTTATTTATATAATATTTCTGTCAAATGTTCGACTGTCATTTGAATGAATAAATTTTATTTACTTTGGAAGTACAATTAATTTGTCGGCCATTAAAATATTAATTTGTTCAAGATCTTTAAAAAACTATAAATAAATGTAAAATAAATATATCAGCACGCCTTTTACCCATTACTGAGTGTCAGTCTGCTGTAGCAGATCTCGGTAAGTGATATATTTATGCGCGTGAAGTGCGGTTATCAACCGTCAAATCACGGCCTATAAAGATATCAGTGGAGGGAGAGCCACAGGGGTAAAAAGCTATCATAAACAAAATAAAAATTTGCCAATAACCAATGACCACACACACACACACCCACACAAATATGTTTTTTGTTCATATTACAATTGTTCTTTATGATAATTGTGGTTTAACCATCTCGACGGTTATTAATGAAAAACGAGTAAACTTTCACCGAAAGTACACATTACTTAAGAAGTTTACCGTAGCCGTGACGTCACCACACAACATACTGAGTATGTCTGTGTCAGAGAGCGTTTATGTCGCGTAAATTTGATATTTGAAATTCGCGAACGTTGCAAGTATTTTTACATAACACAGTAACACGGCGACCTAATTTTCACCATTATAAACACTATACACGATCGTGCACATGTGTGTGTGTGTGTGCATCATGAACACTTGACATTAATAGACATGTAAACAAACCAAGGTAAGAAAAGAATAAACGGGGCAAAGATATCGATTAAGATTTTTATAAATATTTATGATAATATAAAAAATATATTCACCACTTTTCTGAACTTTATTTTAAGAAAGATTTTCTAAAAAATATGGCTGCCTTAAGAACACAGTGCTACCTATATAGGTATAGTTCCACTAGAGAATGCAAGTTGATGTTTAAGTTATTATATATTTGTGATAGTCACACAAACTGACAGAATAACTCTGTCAAGTCTAATTTCTAAAGAACTTTGAAATTAAATATTTTTATGAAGTATGACCTACATAGAAAAAAAAATATATAACTCTCGCTTTTGAAGTGATAACGCAACCTCAATGCAACAAAATTTAAATATTTATAATATTATAACCGGCCATGGTAGTCGAGCGTTAGGGTAGCTGTTTCTTGATTTGCAGGTCATAGGTCGCAGGTTCGAAACCTACCCAGGGTATGAATGTTTGCGATATGTTTGTAAGGGTTAGTTTGAAGAACAGCCGTTGGCTAAACTTCAAGTAAAAATATTAAATAAACAAAATGACAAATTTTCAAGTTTCTTACGCACAATATATTTCAAAAAACAGCATAATTAATAATGACAAATAGATGACAAATGTTCTACCGCATTCTTGTAATTTAAATTTGATATTATTATAATGTGGAAAGTTTTACTGCTCATCACTAGGTATTTTTCCAAATGTTTCCCAATATAAAGTAGGTATTATTTTTCTCCATTTTTTTATCTTTTAATATATGTGTGCGTGCATAATACATTCCAAGACCTTTTTTGAATTATTCTATTTATTGTATAAAGTTTTTTTGACTTGTCTTCAAATTATTATGATAAATTACATCTAACTGTAAATAGCAATATTTATAAACAAAATATTTGGCATAATATATTATCCGCTGTCAAATGTTTTTAAGTTATATTAGAGCAAAAAATCTGCAAATAATATGGCCAGGTGTATCAACAAAAAGTTGGTTTAAATAAAAAATAAATATATCATCACGCCTTCTTACCCATTACTGGGTGTGGCACTCTGCCGAAGCAGATCTCGGTAAGTGATATATTTTGCGCGTGAAGTGCGAGTACCAGTCGTCAAATCAAGGCTCCCAAAGATGTTAGTGGTGGAGGAGCCACAAGGATAGCTTTTGAAATTATTATTATTATTTAAATAAATAATAGTAAAATAAAGTTATGTCATATGGAAGAATTACTGTTAAACATTCGATTTGTTTTTATATATTTAAACTAATTAAATTGAATTATGAAGAGAAGAAAAGATACTGCCAGGATTTGAACTTAGGACCTATAGACTCCGGTCATTTGTTTTCAACCATATAAGCTACGGTCGTCCTGGATTCAAATCTGATTTTATTCCAATTTATCTTTATATTTTGTTATTTGTCATAAGCAGCCTCCATCCTGGCGGGATCCCATTTTTTCTTTGTAATTCAGTTTAATTTCATCAATAAGTACTTATTTAAAATACTAATTAAATATATTTAAACTAAGTTTAACGAGTATCATAAGTGTTCCTAATTTAATTTCTAGCATTTTTGTCTAGCATATTTAGAAATATTTATCAACAGAAAATATATAAGACAAATATTCAAAATAATTTCGATTTAAACTACTATCTTTAAAAATAATAAACAAAGATAATTTTTTAGATTAATCTAAATAAATGATTCAAAATTCAAACATAAACGAAGTACTTGAATTGAAACTTATTTTTTATTTATTATTTTGCACTATAGGAACTTAATCACAATTATAGTAGCTTATAGTGAAATTCGAATTACTCAGACACAATCGTATTTTTTTGATTTTATGTATTTATTCATTTCTTACTCTGCTCAACAAGAACTTAATTCCAATTACACTGGTTTTAGTGAACTCCGGACCATTTAGACACAATAGTATTTTTTTTAATTTAATTTTATTATTTATTTGTTACTCTATACAAAAATAAGTTAATCTTAATTAACTTCTAGTGGACTCCAAACCAATCAGACACAATAGAATTTTTTGGATTTTATTTATTTATTTGTCACTCTGCACAACAGGAACTTAATCTCAATTACAATAGCTTATAGTGGAATCCGAACCACTCAGCCAGTTGTACTTTTTAATTTTATTTATTTATTTTGTTACTCGGCACAACAGGAACTTAATTCCAATTACAGTAGCTTATACTGAAATCTCAAGCACTCACACACAATCGTTTTTTTTAATTTTTATTTATTTATTCTTTCAGACACAATAGTATTTTTTTTTTAATTTTATTTAATTACTTATTTGTTACTCTACACAAAAGGAACTTATCTCAATTAGCTTATAGTGGAATCTGAAGCACTCAGACACGGTTGTATTTAAAAAAAAAATTAATTATTTCTTTATTTGTTAGTCTGCACAACAGGAACTTAGTCCAAATTACAGTAGATTATTGTAGAATCCGAACCACTCAGACCCAATCATATTTTTGGATTTTATATATTTATTTGTTATTCTACACAACAGGAACCTATTTCCAATTACAGTACAGGGGACCTACATATCATAATGGTATCCGAGCCAGTCAAACACAACTTTTATTTTTTTTTTGTATATGTTTATTAATTTACAAAATAGGAACTTAATTTCAAGTACAGTACAGCGGGCCTACAGCTTATAATAGAATCCGATCCACTATAAATAGTTTAATATTTATCCAAATTACAATATTTTAGATTACCTTAGATTACCTCCTAATTTAAATATAATTGAAAACTCAAACATAAATAAAATTATTGACTGACATTTTAGCGACAAATTTAGCGTTAATATTTAACTAAGCCTAATTAAAAACTTCAACAGATAGTTTGACATTTATCTAAAAAACTTCAAAAGTGTTGTAGATATTCCGTAGGATTTAATAAAACTCAGTACTCACGTAATAAGCATCTTAGTGTCCTCTGCGTGAAGAAATTAGGGCCAGCGGTTTAAGTAAACTCCGCAGAACGCCAAAGGAAACGTTTTTAATTCTTTACGTTACACAACCGAACCAGGTTCACTTTCACTAACAACTGCACATGGTTCTATAACTCGGTAACGTTGTTTCGTTGTAACGTCTAGTAACCAACACTACCAACCTCTATAAACTAACTTTACTTCTCGTACAATCAATCGGAAGAATCAATGATGATGATTTCGTTATTTGTTCCTGGTTGATCTAGTACATTTCAAATCATTTATTTTTTATTGAAATCAGGTTATGCATATTTAATAGATAATTTAGAAGATTACGTGCTTCTTTTGTTTGTACACGAAAATATTGAATTTAGTTCTATTTTTATTGTCTTAGCATAGATATTTGCTTATAATACTGTAACAGTTTCTTATCATAATTTATTAACGAGTTCTAATAATTTTTAGTTATCATGCAAATGAATATGAACTTTTAAATATATATCGTCACTTCAAGGATGTCAAAATTTATGTGGAATACACAAAAAAACATTAATTAATACAAAATATTGAAACTGGTTTTCTAATATAATTTAGTCACAAAAAATCACACAGTAATAATAATAATAAAAAAACTAGTTTAAAAACAACAAAAATGATAATGACAAAAATTGTTCTTCGTGTCTTTCAAATGAACATTTTCCTCAAAAATAATTGTAAAATGTTAATGAAAACTATGGCAAATGTGTAAGTTATTGCGCGAAATATCACAAACAAAAGAAGCACCACAAAACAATGAAACAATTGATCACCTATCGTTTTCACTTTCGCGTTTCGCACTAACTCTTCGCACCGCCACAAAACAACTGAAAACCGTAACAGAAACGAAACTAAACAAGTGCCTATCGGCAGGTTTGCGCGTTGACTGAGCGCCGCAGTCTCCAAAACTTACGCTTGGCCCGCGACCCGCGACGATCATTGTTTTTGCCCCCCTACTATGCCAATTTCAACTGTTTGAAACAAGTGCCGATCTAGCGAAGATGCACTCTAGGTTATGTTTTTTAGTGAACGTGTTTTGTTATTTTAGTATTTAAGGATGTATTTTGGTATAACAATAAAATCTGATGATTGGAGGCCTATAATTTGATTGGAGAATACCTTGAAACATATTTTTAGCAACTATTGTTTGCGGCTGTCAATTATATTAATTTTATTGGATTAGGAAATCGTTATTTTCATCCAATATTATTTATTAATCCCAATTAGAGAAGCTTTTATGGCACACGTAGCTCAGTGGTATTAAGTCGGCCTGTGGATTTGTAAACCCGGGTTGGATTCCCACAGACGATAAACAATTTTCACAACATTAAAATTACCCCTGTGGCTCCTCCTCCACTAACATCTTTGGGAGGCGTGGTTTGATGGCTGGTAACCGCACTTCATACGCATAAATATATCACTTACCGAGATCTGCTACGGCAGAGGTCCTTCCCCAGTAATGAGCAAAAGGCTTGATGATAAATATTTTTTTAATTTAATTTCATCAACTTTCATTGATCTTTTTTACGTTTCTCAAAACCAATGAAATGCTTCATTGTATGTCTTGTGTCTGCATTTTAACCAATCCTGTCACTATTATACTGAGAATAAAGCTCTTGTGATTATTCCCGGGAATAATCTCCGTACGTGCTTTTTTTGTTTGTGACAAATGATAGGTAGTTGTCAAATAATTATTTAAAACTGTCAACGCGTCAAGTAAAATGTGTGGAAAAAATCGATTTAGATACAGAAATTTACCAACAAATTTTGGAAACAACTTCCAAGAATACATTAATAAGTAATTAATCGATATGGACCAGTTCAAAATCTTTTAAGTTGGATGAATCGACCTCAACAGCCAAGTCAAAAAATAATCTAATTAAATATAACTCGAGAGTTGGATAAATTGAAAATAATTCTCCAGTATCTTTCTCAAACTTGTTGCCATTTGGCAATAGCCATCTGTCAAATTATTTTCAATTTATTCTCACTTTCTTGTTATATTATTACTGAATTTTTTTTCTTGTAATCAGAAAAGCGATGGTACACCCTGTACAATATTTTGTAATTTATATCAGTTCAAATTTCAAATACTACGTGTAATAATGTAACAACTATTTCGGCAATTTTTTGTAAATGGCTCAATAATGGCAACAAATTAAATGTTTTTACAATAAAATTCGCAGAAATTTTAAATTGATGAAGGTGACTACACAATAATTGTTCTACTCTTGACATAAATTTTAAAATCCGTTGATACTTAAAACAAAATTTAACCATTTATTTATTTGCAACTTAATCCTAATGACAGTAGCACTAAGGCACAAAGGTATTGAGCTCTCGCTTGTTGAGCAATCGTTTAACCATAAAGTCATAACAACTGTTCAGTAAATCATAAAGACATCGAATGTTTTCCGGTGAAAATGAATAAAATAAAAGACGATGCATTGAATAAGACACGGAAACAATAATAATGTTATTAAATGAAAAATAATTTCCACTCTAATAATTTCTATTAAAAACTTGTAGTATTATTATTCATTAGCATAATAATAATGATTCCAACATAAAAACATAACTTACTTTGCATAAAAATCTAGTAGGTATGTGAACAATCACTTGTCATTTCGTTCATTCATTGTTTCTGCAAATTGTTTTTTTGCAAACTAGAAATTTCAAACTTGAATCTTATTATCAGTATTTATTATACTGAGTTCAATGAGTTATGTTGCAATATTGTGTCAATAAATTTTCTCGAAAACTAATTATGTAATAAGTAATTTATTTTCACGCAAACTTGCTTCTAGATACCTTAATTTGCACCATATATATCACGAATAGTTATTACCAAATAGACAAATTAACAGGAAGTAAATACTAGGGCACTTTGTTCATGTTTTATTTGCAAATTAAATCTAACAAAATCTAGTATTAAGAAACAGTACAACATAAACCTGATTAAAAACAATAGAAGACTTTCTTTTAGAATTCAAGAGACAAGTCAATCTATGAGCAGTTCGTTGTTTCCTACGCTAACTAGGTTACTATTTATTATTAGTCAAATTTGAGATTTATTGTAGAGATTCAAACAAATTTAGTTGAGATATTTTATCTAATTTCATAACGTAATATCAATATTCCAATTCTAAAAAAGCATATCGTAATGAGGTCTATTACGATACAAGTGCTGTAATGAATTTTAACTGTAAAATGATAATCTGACTCAAACAGTGAAACCTAGATTATATTGATTATTTTTTAACGTTTCTCAAAACCAATAAAATGCTTCATTGTATGTCACGTGTCTAAGTCCTAACCAATCCTGTCATTATTATACTGAGAATAAAGCTCTTGTGATTATTCCCGGGAATAATCTCTGTAGCTTTTGTTTTTCTTGACAAATGATAGGTAGTTGTCAAATAATTATTTAAAACTGTCGACGCGTCAAGTAAAATGTGAAAAAAATCGATTTAGTTCTATTTTAGATACAGAAACACACCAACAAATTTTGGAAATAACTTCCAAGAATACATTAATATGTAATCAATCGATATTGACCCAGTTCAAAATCTTTTAAGTTGGATGAAACGACCTCAACAACTAAGTCAAAAAATAATCTAATTAAATATAACTCGAGAGTTGGATAAATTAGAAAATAATTCTCTAGTATCTTTCTCAAACTTGTTGCCATTTGGCAATAGTCACGAAAGCCCGTAACAAGTTTTCGAAAGATCTGTCAAATTATTTTCAATTTATTCTCACTCTCTTGTTATATTATTACTGAAAATTTAATGAACCTACTCACGTCTCAAATATAACAAAATAGAAATATTAGCAAATTTAAAAAAATATGTCAATTTCGCAATAATTTTTCTCATATAATGAAATTAAGTAAAACATTATACGATATGCGTATTGCATTAATGTTTACCAATCTCGTGTTGTAATATGATACATTACAATACTTGTATCGTATGTTTGACAGTACGGTGGTGTGATTATCGTTACGGCATTCGAATCTGAAGTTCCCGAGTTCGAATCCCACTCAAGTTAAATATATACGAACTACCACACTTCAGTTCGGTGCACCCGGAGCCTGTACTGTAAATGGGATTAAGTTCCTGTTAATAAGTAAGTAACTATTGAAAATTCTAGATTTTATTTTCTACGTAATGCAGCGATACATTTGACTAATATTATAAAAGATGCATTGTAAAAATATAATTTTAACCTTCGCAAGTTGGATTCAGATTTGAAAATAATTACTAGTACTAATGACAAAGGTTTTTACTTCTTTATCAGTATGGCCTTGAAATTCCAGTCAATGTCTCAATTTATATATTCCTTTCGTCTTGAATATTTAATTTATTCACAAACACGTATTGTGCTTAATTAAATAATTATATTCCGCCGAAAATATAGCTACACAGAGGCTAAACAATGGAGAGTAGAGAAAAAGACAATTGCCTCCCGGCACCCATGTAAGGGAGAGGTGGAGAGGGTAGAGACGATCGTCATCAAAGCCATAAGCGTTTTGAATAAAATTTAAATAGATTTTAAACGAAACGAATATGTTTTCAGAGAGTAAAATATACTTCCTCATTTGACAGAAGAATACTTTTCATCCTTAGGATCCCTAAGGAAGAAAGTTTAGCCATATTGCAAATGGAAAACTACGATTTTATTTGACATTAGTGACATCTAGATGACACCTTTCAAGAGAACACAATTTCATTCTAATAGAGTAGTGAAAAAAATATATATATTTAAACCTCTTTAAGAAAGGGTCGTTCTTCCCTCCGGTGCCTTTATAACCCTCTCCTTCAGCACTTGAAATGACATGGCACTTCAGGAAGAAACTACTGCTGCAGTTTTTATCCGCGTTCAATTCGTTTTAATTTATTTACTTTTTTAATTTATTTACATCCATATTTTTGTGAAAAACAATAATTAAGTTGCCCCCGGGTATAATATACTCTCTCTCTACGCCTCTGTAGCTATGTAACTGTCCTTATTATTGTTTTGTTTTAGGTTGTTGAAATTTGGAGATTCTCAAGATTAAGAATTAAAAAGATGTTACTCCGAATTTAAGAAATATATTGCAAGAGTCGACAATTTACAATTTGGTTATGTAAAGAAATGATTTTAAAGTACTCTACATTTCTTTTGCAGTTCATTGCTTAACAGTTTTTTCTAGAAGATGAATTAAAGTGCATCATGCTTTTGAGTCTGAAATTTGCACCTGAACACTGATTATTTTCAAACAAGATTCTATTGTTATTATAAAAAATAATAAATATATAAATAAATATATCATCACGCCTTTTACCCATTACTGGGTGTGGCACTCTGCCGAAGCAGATCTCGGTAAGTGATATATTTATGCGCGTAAAGTGCGGTTACCAGCCGTCAAATTACGGCCCTCAAAGATGTTAGTGATGGGGAGCCACAGGGATAATTTTAAATTGGTGAAAATGTTTTGTATGGTGTAGGTGGCACAGTGGTTATCGTGTCGGCCTGTGGATCCTGAAAACCCTGGTTCGATTCCCACTGGCCACAAACATTTTCACCACATTAATACTACTCCTGTGGCTCCTCCTCCACTAACATCTTTGGTGGCCGTGATTTGACGGCTGGTAACCGTACTTCACGCGCAAAAATATATCACTTACCGAGATCTGCTTTAGCAGAGTGCCACACTCAGTAATGGGTAGAAGGCGTGATGATATATTTATTTATTTTCTTTAAAATGTTTTGTCGGCTGTGGGGATCGAACCAAGGTTCTTTGGATTCACAGGCTGACTTGGTACCACTGAGACATTACCCCATAATGGGTAATTGTTATTTTAAAAAATATATATCGTATTATACATTTTTTTTTAAGTTCCTGTTGTACAGAGTAGAATAAATAAATAAATATAGTGAATATATACTTCAGTAAATTCATATTTCATTTGAACTCGGTAATTTAAGAAAAAAGTGTTTTTTTACATGATTTTTTTGTAGCATATTTTATCAACTTTCTTTATCATAAAACGCAGTTTGCAACAATTTTCAATTGAACATTTTGTTTACAAGTTATTGTAACGTCGTTAATTATTATTGTAATTCTTCTTTATTTAATGTTAGCTATTATGTTTAGTTCATAGCATACTTGATTACTTCATAAATTTATGATTCATATTGTCAGCAGTCTCCAAACAATTCATTTATACATATGATCTACATTAGCACCTAGTGGAATTATGCTAAAGAATTTATAGTAAAATAATAATAAAAATATCATCACGCCTTTTACCTATTACTGGGTGTGGCACTCTGCCATAGCAGATCTCGGTAAGTGATATATTTATGCGCGTGAAGTACGGTTACCAGTCATGGAATCACGGCCTCCAAAGATGTTAGTGGAGGGAGAGCCATAGGGGTCATTTTTAATGTGGTGAAAATTGTAAATAGCTTTCGAAATTTACCACAAAAAATAACAATCATTTTATAAGACAAACAAAAAGATTATAGTACCTTCATAATCAATTTTTAACAATTGAAACTCTAATAAACTAATAATTTTTCTGGTAAACAATATCAAAAGGAAAAATAATTGAATCAATTATTGAAGTTACCAATTATTTGAGTTATTTTCAGCTGTTGGATCTTGAACAAACTTATCCAAAATTGGTGTTATGTTGTTCTATTGTCTGCATAGCATTCTTAAAAACTTTCAAACATAAAAACGATTATATAACCCACGCGGAAACTAAAAATGTGTGAGTACATTTTGAGAAAGTCAGGAATAAAAAAATTCTTTGTCTGCCCGGTGAAGACATTGCGAACATTACTATAAGACGTAGACATAGATACAGATGCGTGCACTTAACGGAAAACTTGTTTTGTTACGTTTGTGTTATGCGTGCTTCCGATTTTGCGATTTCCGGGGAAGCAACACAACAGGACAACAGGAAAACTACGAAGTTAGAGCTTTGCTAGTAGAGATTTTAACAGCATTTTTCATTCCAAGAAAAGTAAATATATATATCATCGTTTTTTCTCACTCTTTTTCATATTTTTTAAAATTTTGATTGTTTAGGACTGCAGTTCGAAAGTGACAAAAACATGTTCTTTTAAAGACAGATAGTATCCTTTTTATTATAAAAGTTATATTATTTCACAAGATACTTATTATAGGAAAATAATAAAAGTAAAGATAATCTTTTTTTTTTTTTGTGGCTTCTTTGGCGGACCAACTACTTAGGTCATATGCCGCCATTACGCCCTGATCTGCGTTTTAGGTATTATAGTCAACAGCAACGCGGGTTTTCTCTGGACGGTCACCCATCCAAGTACTACCCGCGCGCAACGTTACTTAACTCGCGTTATCGCTTAGATCAGTTCCAACGAGTGCAGTCATGGCCGTTGACGAAAAAAGATAATCTTATTGAATTGTATATTTAGCTTCGAAAATATTTAATAAAGACTGAAGCCTAGTAATTACTTAAAATTTATTAAATAATTTGAATTCATGAAAATGATTGTCAAGTTTTTCAATTTGTATTTAAATGACATGAAAGAAAGGTTGTAGAAAAAACATATGTGTACCTCTAGAGTAAAGTGTCAATTCCTTCATTGTGTGATTAAATATTCCTCGCAGGAGGAAGTAACACACATTCCTCTCACGTTATACAAATAGCTATTATTCACGATCCTATCCGACCGTTAAATTTTAGCCCCTCAAATGACAGAGAAAATTGATACTTTTCATCCCTAGGGAAGGAAAGTAAAGCTATATCCATGACAACTAGAATTGTCCTTGCTACAATAGACTGCTTTCTACTAGAGGTACACAAATAACTATTTTAATAAAATAAAATAATAGTGACCAGTTTCACCAATAAAATTTAAATTTTAAACTTGGCTTAAATAAATAAAAGAAAATCAATTGTATGAGAGCAATGTCAATTCTTCATTTAAAATGTAATTGTGATTTGTTTTTATTTATTTAAACTAAATTTAAAATTTAACTTCCTTTGATGAAACCGGCAGACGTAATTTTAATTCAACTTCATATTTCTACATTATGAGTGATTTACCTTATATTTACATACTTTTTATATTGAATAAGTATTGTTTAAAATAATTCAGTATAAATGCAGGATTTTCTTTTGTTTCATAACAAATAATACGATCAATTTGTAAGTAACTACAGATTATTACATGACTTTATAATTCAACGATTTTCAGTTCCAATTGCATGTAGTTTTTGCCTTTACTTAATCGATAGCTATTGCTTATCTAAACGTAACCAATGAAGGTTAGCATTGACAATAACATGCGTGCTGCAGTTTCTTCTATTGCTCCAAGTTTCTCTCTAAGGTTAAAAAGACAAACTAAACATGAATGCACACAATAATTATTGTTGTATGTGTGTTTTTGTTACAAAGACAATTAGTTTTTTGTGATTGACGCACTGGTGATTGGATTTGAGTTACCTAACGCAACATAAAAAGATTTTATTAATTATTAGTTTTGCTTTAGACTTATGTTGGGTACAAAAGTTACACTTCTTATGTTCACGTATCAGGAATCATGTAAATTCATGATTGACGTTTTTGTTTAACTGCGGTACAGGATCCTCAATTAAAAACACTAATCGAAACATTCACTTACACAAAATTATATTTTGTATTAGTTTGTACTTACTTAAATACTATTAGTCGGTGGTAGCAGATACAGGAGTGAAAATTGACTTACCTGGTACAAAAGAAAAATAAATTAATATATTTATAAAATAAAAATATATCATCACGCCTTTTGTCCATTACTGGGTGTGGCACTCTGCCGAAATAGATCTCGGTAAGTGATATATTTTGTCCGCATGAAGTGCGATTACCAGCCGTCAAATAACGGCCCCCAAAGATGTTAGTGGAGGAAGAGCCACAGGAGTAGTATTAATGTGGTGAAAATGTTTAACGGCAGTGGGAATCGAACCAGGATCCTCAGGATCCACAGGCCGACACGATACCACTGTGCTACCTACTCCATCAAAATTATAACTGCCAAAATAATACCGAATGTGGTAATAATCTAACACTATGAATATGACAGGAAAAAAAAAATTTATGCAAAAACAAAATTTAAAATAAAAAAATATATATAATGGGGTGGCTAGCTCAGTGGTATGAAGTCGGCCTGTGGATCCTGAGAACCCTGGTTCGATTCCCACAGGCGACAAACAATTTTCATAATTTCAAAAACTATCCCTGTGGCTCCTCCACCACTAACATCTTTGGATGCCGTGAATTGACGACTGATAACCGCACTTCACGCGCAAAATATATCACTTACGAGATCTGTTTCGGCAGAGTGCCACACCCAGTAAAGGGTAGAAGGCGTGATGATATATTTATTTATTATTATTTATATCATCACGCCTTTTACCCATTACTGCGTGTGGCACTCTGCAGTAGCAGGATATATTTTGCGCGTAAAATGCGGTTACCAGACGTCAAATTACGCCCTTCTCCCAAGGTTGTTAGTGGAGGAGAAGGCACAGGGGTAGTTTTAATATGTAAATTTAAAATAAAATTAACATCAAAGTTGGTACGTGGTCCTCAAACTGTTAGTCCCCAAGGCCCCATTTACTCTTTTAATCGGTGTATATAACAAACAATAATTATTATCAAAACAAATGAATTTTTGACAGGTCCCTCATTTGTCCTAAAACAATCCATAACCATTCTAAGAATGTATTACATATTATTGCAACAACTTATTACAAAACATTTGAATGCATATTATGTCACATGAACCAATTTTCTTTGAAAGTGCCCTTGATACCTCCATTTGAATTTGTGACGAACGACACTGACTTTACAACAGCACGAGGACCATTTTTAATCACCTTGATATTTCTGATCAATCATTGCTTTACATTATTACAGTTTCCGTTATGCTAATTTGTTATAAGCGTATAGACATTCACTTTGAAGCTTGCTTATTGAATTATTGTTAATTATTCGCTACGAATGCAATTGCCAGTTGGCGTGCGTGAGTGGAGCACCAAGAATTACGATTTCTCGAGGAAAAACTGTCTCAGGTGTTGGACTTTGTCTCGTGAACGTTTTTGTGTAACTGAACGTCGAGAATCACGTTTATTAAAGGGGCGAAAATATTGCGTGGTTTATCAGTAGCGTTATAATTTTTTTATTGATAATATTAATTTTGTTTGATAATAAAGCTACTAGATATTTAGTTAAAGTATGGAAAAGCTAGTTTCGTTTATCTTTGTCATTCAGAAAATAAATATGCTTTTATAGATAAGTAACATAGATACCAGAGATTTTTTATTTACTTATTAGAGTGAAATTTGGAGTATATTTTTTGTCAAAATAATTCTAATATATAATATGGAAACTAGCACCCTAATGGCCAATTGCAGTGGCGTACCTAGGGGAGGGGGTTGCGGTCCGCATATTTTAGGGCGGCATTTTTTATATTTAGTTTTAGTTGTAAAAAACAACTTGTTCACTTCATAAGTTTACTATTAGATTTCTACGAATTATGAATTACTATATGATTTCGAATATTTTTCTTCATCGTCAAGTCAATGTAGGGTTGAAAATATGAACTCGAAAAATTCCTTTATTACTGCCTAATTTAAATATGCCATCCAATGGTAAAAAATTGTCCCACCTATAGTTTGTCTCAATTACATTTTATGTTTATTAATTTTAATGGGGTGATTTCGAGTTGGCCTATGGATCCTGAGGACCTCGGTTCGATTCCCACAGCCGACAAACAATTTTCACCAAATTAAAATTACCCCTGTGCCTCTCCCACCACTAACATCTTTGGAGGCCGTGATTTGACGGCTCGTAACCGCACTTCACGTACATAAATATATCACTTACCAAGATCTGCTTCGCCAGAGTGCCACATCCAGTAATGGCTAAAAGGCGTGATGATATAGTTATTTTAGATTAATTTTTTTCATTTATAAAAACCACCATTTTATTGACTTAAAAAGGGCGGCAAATTGGAGACCGCCCTGGGCGGCAAAAATTATAGGTACGCCACTGGCCAATTGTACCAACAAAAAATTTTTGTACAACAGGAATTTAATCTCACTTACAGTACAGGGCCCGGGCTCACCAAGCCGCAGTGTGGTAGTTCATATATATATATATATATATATATATATATATATATATATATATATATATATATATATAACTTGATTGGGATTCAAACTCGGGATCTCTGGATTCGTATACCGTATCACTACTCACACTACCGTACTGCCGGAGGACTTGTTGACTTCAATTTATATCCAAAAATGTACGAGTAAGTCTGAATGATTCAGACACCAGTTTAAGTTACAGTAATTGGAATTAAGTTCCTATTATGAAGTATAATTATAAGTATAATAAGTATAAATTATTTTGGCCTTAACATGATCCCAGACACGTATTTTTCTAGTCTCAAGGTCATCCGAAAAATGCAAAAAGAAAACTCGACGTGCCTTCACGTATCGTAGTGTGTTAAGAGAAGAAGACCCATCACATATCACAAACACACACGCACTTACGCACACACATGTATGTAAGTATTGTCCTTGACTCGATTAATGAAATTGAAATTTCCCTTGATGCCATCAGCTACTGATTGCACTACGACAGCACAACGTATCGTATGATATGTACTTTATGTCTCAACACACGACATGGTATGGCTTATATAACCTCGAAGAGTGCAAGTGAATTTAAGTGATGGATTCATAGGACCGTACTAAGGTGAAATTAGATTATTTTAACCATGTAACAACAATGGGGTAATGGCTCAGTGGTATTGAGTCGGCCTGTGGAACATGAGATCTCTAGTTCGATCCCCACAGCCGACAAACATTTTCACCAAATTTAAAATTATCCCTGTGGCTCCCCCACCACTAATATCTTTAGGGGCCGTAATTTAACGGCTGGTAACCGCACTTCACGCGCATAAATATATCACTTACCGAGATCTACTCCGGCAGAGTGCCACACTTAGGAATGGGTAAAAGGGCGTGATGATATATTTATTTTATTTGTATTTATACAACAAATAATTAAAATGCATTAAATAAAAATAAACAAATATATCATCACGCTTTCTATCTATTACTGGGTGTGGCACTCTGCCGAAGCAGATCTCGGTAAGTGATATATTTATGCGCGTGAACTGCAGTTACCAGCCGTCAAATCACGTCTCCCAAAGATATTAGTGGAGGGGGAGCCATAGGAGTAGTATTTAATGTGCTGAAATTTTTATCGGCAGTGGGAATTGAACAAGGATACTCAGGATCCACTGGCCGACACAATACCACTGTGCCATCTACATTAAATTGATTTTATTATATATGGAGTAAGTGGCTCAGTGGTATCGAGTCGGCCTGTGGATCCTGAGAACCCTGGCTCGATTCTCACAGTTGACAAACATTAAAATTACCCTTGTGGCTCCCCCACCACTAACATTTTTGAAGGCTGTGATTTGATGGTAGGCAACCGCACTTAACGCGTTTAAATATATCATTTACCGAGATCTGCTTCGGTAGAGTGCCACACCCAGTAATGGATAAAATGCGTGATGATATATTTATTTATTTATTTTATTATAGAGAAAATTTGTAGATGAAAAAATTGACCAATTAAATGCATCCATTTCTAATCACGCGTGCGAAATTAACCAATCAAAATAACATTACATGTCATTAAGTTGCTAGCTAACAAACAGTATTTGACATTTAATTATTACTGTTTTAACTGTCATTTTCAAGGTTTAGTTATGAAAATAATGATTGAATTGACATATTTTTAAAAAAATTGTAAATTTTCGATTACGTCCCTGTCAATTTAGCACCTCACATCCCATATTAGTGGCAAGTGACTCATTAGTGCCCGACTCACGATTCACATGTTTAACTTATTTTGTCACCATGGAAACAGCAAACATCTGACTATCAGTCTCAAAGCCTACTTGGCAAACTATGTAGTAATGCATATTCGGACATGTGTGTAAAAATTCATAGTTAATAAATATTTATTAATGTGTAATCTACAATATTGCACACAATGAACAGAGTTCTAATTTTTGTTGATACCTGACTAGTGTAACTAATTTATAACTGTGCAAAATGTGAATTGTTAACGAAAAAATATTATAAATGTGTAGTGTGTTATTTTGACAAGGACTTTCCTAAATACTGATACGTTTTCGAACGTGAAATAGTACGTAAATAAATTATAAATGTTAAAGTTGAATGACTGCGTGTTAATTTGTGGTCTGTGGTTTCACCTTTGTAAAAGATACACGAGAAATTGTATTTAAAAGTTTACGATTATTGTAGATTTATTCAGAAAATTGTTACTTATATATCAAGGGAATAAAGTGAGATATTTCTTCCCGAAAGTCCTGTTTCATTTCTCGAGCTGAAGGCAAGGGGGTATAAAAGACCTGAGAGAAGAATTTTTTCATTACTCTGTTAGAAAGTAAAATTAAAATAAATAAATATCACGTCTTCTATCCATTATTAGGTGGCACTCTGCCGAAGCAGATCTCGGCGATATATTTTGCTCGTGAAATGCTATTACCAGGCATCAAATCACGGCCCATAAAGATGTTAGCGGAGGGGGAGCCACAGGGGTAGTTTTAATGTGGTGAAAATTGATTGTCGACTGTGGGAATCGAACCCGGCTTCTTAAATACACAGACCGGTTTGATGCCATTGAGCCACCTACCTCATAAATGTATTAATGATATCGTTAGACACAAACACAGAATAGAGAGAATTACTTATATCCCTTCAAACAAAAGAGTAAATGTTACTTCCTTGATAGTAGTGACAAAAAAATTGTTTACTATGTTATTTTGTTTACATTTTTAGAAACAATGTGTTAGAATGAACCCAAATTATAGATGAGTAACTAGCAATTGACTAACTTAATTTTTCCCATGACTCAGAGCCTTTATCAATGCTTACAGTCTGCACATAACAGATATATGATATGTCAGATAAATATATTGAAGTAATAATAACATAGTATAAATTGTATAATCGTAGTTTATATAACAAGGGAGTCAAATTCGTTATTATTTGTCGAGAGCGACGCCTGAGGGATGCGATCGCTTGTGGCAAATAATGGCACTTTACTCACGTATAATATACGATATTTTATATACAAACGGAAAAGTTGGATATTTCACAAAACAGACTGTAGTAAGAACGAAACACATTCCTATAAATGAAATACTATTTAATTTGTAATTTTATTAACAAATATTACAAATATTTTAATGTGAATAATTTCACAGAGAAGTGAAGCACATTACGTAAGGATTTTAATTAGAATAAAGTCGACATTATTTACCGGTTGTATAAAAAAAATAAATAAATAAATATATCATCACGCCTTCTACTGGTTACTGGGTGTGGCACTCTGTCGAAGCAGATCTCGGTAAGTAATATACTTATGCGCGTGAAGTACGGTTACCAGTCGTCAAAATCACGGCCCCCAAAAATATTAGTGGTGGAGGAGCCATAGGGGTAGCTTTTGAAATTATGAAAATTGTTTGTCACCTGTGAGAATCGAACCAGGGTTCTCAGGATCCACAGGCCGACTTCATACCACTGAGCTAGCCACCCCGGTTGTATATAATAGTATATAATATACCAAGGGTGATTCAGGATTTAATTTTGCACTTTAGCCCTGTGGTGTATACACTATTTTTCGTACTTTCAATTATACAATTTCCATTAATATAAAATAAATAAATATATCATCACGCCTTCTACCCATTACTGGGTGTGGCACTCTGCTGAAGCAGATCTCGGTAAGTGATATATTTTGCGCGTGAAGTGCGGTTACCAGTCGTCAAATCACGGCCCCCAAAGATGTTAGCGGTGGAGGAGCCACAGGGATAGCTTTTTCAAATTATGAAAATTTGTCGCCTGTGGGAATCGAACCAGGAACCTCATTAATATTAATATTAATGTTGATATTAATTTGACATATAATAATATAAACAAAGTGAAATATTTTGAGGTTAATAATATACTTGTTGCTACGGTAATGCTTGTTTACCTGTCAATTTAATCCCTCTGAGATTAAAAGTGACACTTCCTCCAAAAGGAAAAATACAGAATTCATACCACCGAGATATTGTCATAAACAATTTTTTTGATATAATTTGAATGCGCACATTTATGCTTGGCAGGCTGACTGTACAATGGTAATTCTGTGTTCACTAACCTATGGTAAAAAGTAAACAAAAAGCAAACGTTGCCAGACACAAAGAACTTCTAAAATAATCAAGTTTGCCTTGCATTTATAGCGGAACAAAATAATTGTATAAATGATTTTTTCTTACATATAATCCTTGAATAGTGCAGTAGATTTCCTTATTTCAGAAGTATTTTGTAACTCCATTAAATTCTTCCTCACTTATTTAGATAAACACAGAAAACAATCAAACATCACACACTAGTTTCAATTTGTCTTTTGTTACTTTGTTTATTAAGTAAGCTCACATTTTTATTTTAAACTTTAAAAATAGTTTTGGTTGTTTTTTTTTTGTGTACGGTTGGATGTTGTGTGGTAGATAAAACAAGGCGTACTGCGATAATAAGGTATAATTTACGCCTATTTCAGAAGTAATTAATCTATGAATGTGGTTAAATTTTGTCTTTCATGTTGATTGTATGAACTAAGTAGGCTAACTACAAATGACAATTGAATTTAAAAGTTTATTGTGTTATCATTGGCGTATACTGTTACCTAATTATTATAACTAGCTTAGCTTGCTTGTAAATTTGATAAATAAAAATAATAAATAGACTACACCAGGACCGTATTTGACAATTTATACCATTTTGTTTAGCTATTCAAATGCATTTACACTAGCATTTCACAAAATAAAAAAGACTGCTTTAATAAAAATCTGTTATATTTCTTTTTTATGGGGTAGGTGGCTCAGTGGTATCGACTCGTCCTGTGGATTTGAGAACCCTAGTTCGATTCCCATAACCGATAAACAGTTTTCACCATATTAAAATTACCCCTGTGGAGTCTTCACCAACATCCTTGGAAAATTTGACGGCTGGTACATGCACTTCTTGCGCAAAATATATCACTCATTAAGATCTGCTACGGTTGTGTGGCACACCCAGTTATGGGTAGAAGATATGACAGTATATTTAATTATTTTATTTTATAAATTTTTGGAAAGACATAAATTTTTCAAGACGGACTAAGATAAGATTGCCAGACCCAGTAATGGGTAGAAGGCAATTTTCGCCACATTAAAATTATCCCTATGGTTTTCCCTGCACTAACATCTTTGGGGGTCGTAATTTGGCGACTGGTAATTGTACTTCACGCGCATAAATATATCACTTACCGAGATCTCCTATGACAGAGTGCCACATAGTCATGGGTAAAAGACGTGATGATATATTTATTTTATTTATATATACTATTTTTTATGCCATATACTATAAAAAATATGTAACATGCATGATCAGCAATTGCAGAATATTGTCGGAAGAGAATCATATAATAATAATTGGATAAACGGTATGACGATATTGTATTTTTTGTATATAGGTACTGTTTTCATTCCAGTAATTTTACTTTCTATTATTATTTTATGTGTTGTGCATTTCTTTGAAAACTCTTACTAAAAAAAACAAGTATTATAAGAAGTAGGTATATTATTATAAATCATACAACATTCACTGTGTATCAAATTTAACATGTTAAATAATTTAATTCATATAATTACTGCAGCCAAACATGAGAAAGTAAAAATAACTATTTAATCGAAGTAGAGCATTTATTCAAGTAACATTACTTGCGATTTCTTTTGAAACACAAAAACTCTAACTAGATTGACTGTCCACAATCAACAATACATATCTGTTAGGCAGGTTACTACAATAAAAATCTATTTAGAATTTTTGTTTTTATTGATACACCTACTTGAATATGACACTATTAATTCAACTTTTTCAATTGTAATTGCATGCTATTTCAGTAATGTTTACGTTACCATGGATACGTCATCGTTTTTTTATCTTAGGATGAAAAATATAATTTTTATAACAGTTATCATTGTGTTAATAGTTATTTATGCAACTAGTGTTAAAAATGTCACTTTATTGCACATGTGGGAAGTTTGCAGCACGAGCCGCAGAGCTTCACACTCGTCCAATAAAGACACTTTTAACACGACTTGCATACATATTTTTATATCTACGATAAAGTTCTCACTCATTATACTAATTTAACTAATGACATTTCAAACGTCAAAAATGTTTATTTTGTAGGTTATGTAGTTAAGTTTTTTTGTAGTAACTATTTAAATAAGTACATTTTTCTGCATGAAACTAAAGGAAACGTGCAAAAAAAATTGCTAGAAGTGCAAAAATGTCCTTTTGACACTACAAAGTATTTAAAAATGACATATTTTTGACGTTGGTAGTAGGAAAATTAATTGTGTCAATTTTCAAAATAAGTGGGTAAAAAACAAATACAGAGTGATCAAAAGGAATTGTTACAGTTGGCAATAAAAAAAACTACTTGAAATTGGTAAGCCTTATACATAAATTCATTTCCTGTTGACAATGACATTTAAAATTTAAATTTGATTACATTTATTATTACATTTTTTTCTAAAGTATTTCTATTAGCTGTCAGACTCCTGACATAACCTATTTGTATTTATTAGAAATGTCCAATAGCATTTCCGCCTTTATCTGACGTTGTGCCAACTGTGGAATAAAAAGATCTCCGGAATTGTATTGCCAACTATAACAATTTCTTTTGATCGCCCTGTAGTATACATATTTCAGTCGGACTACAAATAGTATTTCGAGTTTCGTAATATTGCCAGTCTCCGCTACGCATCGTTCGCCAACTTTTATTACTCGACACGAAAACTAATACTTTTAGTCCTAATAAATCAAATAACTAATAATTAATTGAAAATATATGTTCTCAACTTAAGGAAGAATATAAATTTTAATATAAATTTTTACTGCATTTTTTAATATAAATTACGTAAAGTATTAAAAAATATTTGCACTGATTTCTCAAAATTATGACGTAATTTAGGAAGCATTCTAACAATTAATAAACAATATTATTACGTCTGTTTTAATTACAACGTACAATATCTCAAATTATATAGATACAAGTGCAAATTAACTTAAACATACACAGAAAAATCATTAGAAAAAATCGTCTTCTTTAAATTACCAAAATCTTTTTTGCATGTAAATCAACAGTCACTTGTTACATAATTCATAACAAAATAACATCGAAGACATGGCCTTCTACAAACAAAAATTCAATTCCAAAAAAACACCTGTTGATCAGGATTTTTTATCTTTCTTTTATATTTATTCTTCCTAACTTTTTGCAGTTTGACTGAGTTAAAAATCAAGGTAACCAGTATCTAATTATCAAAACAAATGCTGATCGTCGGTTGTCTTCCTTACCTGGTGACAAAACAAGTGCGAAGGAATTTTCAGTTACACAAGAAGAGAAAGTTGTACGAATCGAACTTTACCAGTTTGGGAACTACTGGTTTATACTGCGTAACATAAACACTGCATTACACATGATATGTAAGACTGTAGTTGAGTATGATGTCCGCTATTTTACGTTAATTACTAAATTAGATAGATATGCAGCTTTTTATTTCCTTAAACAAAAGAATGATAATAGTATTCTTAAAAGGAAATATGTTATTTAAGATCTGCAATTGCAAAGCTAATATCCAAACAGAGTAATAGGAAAGATTCATTGATTCATTCCTCAAATTCATCCTAAGATTGAAATGAATGAAATAAGTATATCATCACGCCTTTTACCCATTATTGCGTGTGACACTCTGTCGAAGCAAATCTTGGAAAGTGATATATTTATGCGCGTGAAGTGCGATTACCAGCCGTTAAATCACGTCCCTCCAAAGATGTTAGTGGTGGGAAGCCACAGAGGTAGTTTCAATGTGGTGAAAATGTTTGTCGGAAGTGGAAATTGAACCAGGGTACTCCGGATCCACAGGCCGATACGATACCACTGTTCCACCTATTCCATGTCAAGTTATTGAATTCTGTATTCGTTGAATTCAGAATATAATACTGAATTGAATAAGTAATGGGGTGGCTAGCTCAGTTCTATGAAGTCGGCATGTGGATCTTGAGAACCCTGGTTCGATTCTCACAGGCGACAAACAATTTTCATAATTTCAAAAGCTACCCCTGTGGCTCCTCCACCACTAACATCTTTGGGGGCCCTGATTTGATGGCTGGTAACCGCACTTCACACGTATAATATATCACTTACTGAGATCTGCTTCGGCAGAGTGCCACAGCCAGTAATGGGTAGAAGGCGTGATGATATATTTATGGTATATTTATTTTTATCGAATAAGCAAATAGAAAAAAGTAGGTTTTCATTTAAAATAAGAAAGTTGCACCAGATAGTTTAAGAACCACTGGTCTAAAAAAAATCTTGTTCCACTTATTAACGTAGTCTTATAAAATAGAAATAAATAAATAAATAAATATATCATCACGCCTTCTACCCATTACTGGGTGTGGCACTCTGCTGAAGCAGATCTCGGTAAGTGATATATTTTGCGCGTGAAGTGCGGTTACCAGTCGTCAAATCACGGCCCCCAAACATGTTAGTGGTGGAGGAGCCACAGGGATAGCTTTTTCAAATTATGAAAATTTGTCGTCTGTGGGAATCGAACCAGGGACCTCAGGATCTACAGGCCGACTTCATACCACTGAGCTAGCCATCCCATAGAAATAGTTTGCTAATTTAACTGACTTCGTATCTCCTATACTTTTCGAGATAGCAATGGTGCGCCAAAAAATGAACATTGTATAACAAGCACGTAAAATAGAAGTGACACAACTCGCATTTTTTTTAAACAGCTTTAAAATAATACCGCATTACTTACAACTAATTAATAAATTAACAGAAGAAATTGTAAAGGATCACCTAGCGTCATAAAGACGGCCATGAAATATAAAATTGGCCATAAAAGTAAAGAACGTATCCTTAACAACACACCGAGCCTTCTTAAATATACGCGAACATAAATAAAATTTATGTTTTTCTTCAAACAAGTGTACTTTGTCAACAGTATAAATCAACATAGCAAGGAAAACAAGTAAATGTTTAATTACTTTTCCTAACAAATATGTCGCATAAAATTAACGTTAAATGAGATATTCCACCTTTGGACGACACATCACTCCACATGCAAACTTTGAACTGAATTCAGCAATCGTCTCTGTAGAAACTATGGAAACATCTTGTATCTTTTCACAGAGTGTTCAATTAAAGGCGTATTCCATTTGCCATTTGGATCAGATCTAACTTACATTTACTGATCCAGATCACTTATTTGTTTCGCTGGATTACTTATTTCTAGTACTAGAATTACATATTCTAATTTACTTTGAAGTAATTCACCCCAATAAGTGCATCAGTTTGAAAATTCAGTTTATGTAGTCATGTTGTCTAATTTATCTGAACTGATTTAAGTAAACCAAGTGGCAAATGGAATGTAGCTTCAAGTGTGTCACCAATGCTATCTCGAGAACTATAAGAGTTACAAGGTTTGTTGAATTAGCAAAGAAATACCATTTTGTAAGCTTGTTACAAAATTAATAACAACATTTTTGTTCCACTAGGGTTTTCCAAATATGGGATACAACTTTCTTATTTTAAATAAGAACATATATTTTGCGCGTGAAGTGCAGTTACCAGTCGTCAAATAACGGCCCCCAATGATGTTAGTGGAGGGAGGAGCCACAGGAGTAGTTTTTAATATGGTAAAAATTGTTTTTCGGCTGTAGAAATCCATCCCGGGTTCTCAAATGCACAGGCCGACTCGATACCACTGAGCCATCTACGCCATAACGAATATATGATAACTATTTAATCATTTATTTATTAATTGGTGGCTTAGTGATATCGAGTGGGCTTGTGTATGCTAAGACCCGGGTTTCCACAACCGACAAACCATTTTCATCACATTAAAAATATCCCTTCCCCTATAACATGCTTGGAGGCCGTGATTTGCGGACTGTCGTGCGAAATATATCACTTACCAAAATCTGTTATGGAAGAGTGCATCACCCAGTAATGGGTAGAAGGCGTGATTATATATTTATATACTTTTTTGTTATTATTTAATAATATTATTAATTAATTTATTTAATTTTATGGGATAATGGCTCAGTGGTATTAAGTCGGCCTGTGGATCCTAAGAACCCTGGTTCGATCCCCACTGCCGACGAAACATTTTCACCAATTTAAAATTACCCCTGTGGCTCCCCATCACTAACCTCTTTGGGGGGCGTGATTTGACGGCTGGTAACCGCACTTCACGCGCATAAATATATCACTTACCGAGATCTGCTTTGGCAGAGTGCCACACCCAGTATTGGGTAAAAAGACGTGATGATATATTTATTTTTCTTATTTTATTATTTAATCAATTATTATTAAAATGATTAATTTATATTTAGTTTCTTTTTTTTTGAAAATCTATCTGTAATATATATAGTCTATTATTGAATAATTAATTAAATAAAATACCCCAATATGTAATTAATAATATATTGTTTTTGTTTTTTAAATTACTAATAAAATTACTAAATTAGATATAGTAGTTCAAGTGAGCTGTTATGTCAACCTATTCGGTATTCGGCCAAATAGTAAACTAATAGTCGATGTTCCGCCAAATAATGGAATAGCTGCCGAATAGTTAGAATGAACGATATGAATCCGCCAACTTTCTTTTTTACCGGCGACTGTTCGAGAATGAAGTACAATTTCTAGAATGAAATTTCGTCAGCTAATAAGCAATAAGTGCATATTGCAATTTTCCATGCGTTCCAATATCGTTATTCACTTGTTATGCAGCAGCACTCACGTGGTGCGCATGTACCATTCTGTATCATTACATCTATTCAATGTTCTTGTATTTTATATCGACCATTGTACATACATTCCTTCAGGCCACCGCAAAAACTAGGAGATCAACTTATAAATTATTCACACAAAGTAGAACGTTCTGCGCTCACTTGATTACAATTCTGTTGCAAATGCAACCGACTGCAATTGAGTTATTTGTTACTTTCAGGGACGCGGTGACGTCATAATCCGACATACGCTGAAAAGGGATCACATTGTGATTGGTAACCACTGACGTAGAACAGACCTCAGAAGAACTATTTGCATAATTGGTCTATGGTAAAAATTATTTATTTATATTACTCTGCACAATAGGAACTTAATCCCAATTACAGTACGGGGTCTAGACCAGTGGTTTTAGAACTTTTGGGAGCCATGACCCCCTTGCAGGCAAAAATCACAAATATTTTCTTTCGCGACCACCTTACTTTTTATGTGATCAAAATTGCAGTTTCCAAAAGATTGATTTACATTACAAACGTAAAATAACGGTTTCAGATATTAGTAAAGGAGAAATTTCTCAGTTAAGGTGGTTCTATCATGACTGTCTCATAAAAGTATAGGTCACCGAAAAAGTTTATAAAAACACGTATTTAATTTCATGCATTAGTATTTGCTTACTAATGTAGAAACTCATGAAAAATAACATAAAACAAAAGACAAAAAGTCTATTGCGATGTGGAATTGAGTCTTAATAAATAATAAAAAATAGGAAAAAATTTTCCATCACTTGTCTCGTAATTTCACAGAGGTTTTACAGCACGTTTGCATCAACTTCTCAGTTCATCAACAAACGGCTGGTCAGTTCAGCTTTAACCATAGACGCGTTTTGTCCTTTTTGACTCATCAGTATAGTGCGATCATTTATCCAACTAGATCAACTAGGAAATAGTGGATTATGATACCGACTTAGCTGAACTGACTGATGTTAACCTATCTACAACGGTAACATGACATGAGAGCTATGGAGCCACTCGTGATGCCATCTACCGACAAAATCGCAAAATAACATATTTAAATTTCATTAAAATCTGTCGGAAATACTTCCATGATAATACCACTTTAAGGATTAATTTAAAATAATATGATACTAGATATGAAGTTGAGAATTTCATTATTCGATTCCACATATATTTTTGCGTAGATATGCATATTTTGATCCTCAAAATATATTTTTTAAATCGCCGGAGTCATGACCGCAAAAATTTCGGTTCATGAAGGAAATGCGACTTTTTTTGTTGAAGCAGTAAAAATCTAAATATTTTAAAATATATTTCTATATAATTCAGACTACGAGAAATCGAATGCCGTTGAGCGCATCTTCATATCTCTTTTAGTTTTCGAGTTACAGCGATTTTTGTCTTTTTAAAAATCTCAACTTTGAAGACTCATATCTCGAATTCTAAAAGAGATATTGAAATGCGGTTTGAATGAGTGTATTTCTTGTATTCTAATTAACTTATACTGAAATTTTTAAAAATTTGAATATTTTCATATTCTTTTCGAAATTATTTTATGCCCATATTTAAAAAATTTGGCGAGATAATAAAAATCTGTAAAAACCAGTGGATTCCTCGCATAAAAATACATATGTTTGTAAAATTTCAGAATTTTTGTTCCGCGGATAAAATTTTTAGAGCAAAAAAACTAAAAATGACCAAAATTCGTAAAATTCTTAAGGGGTACCCCTTCAAAAATCTTCAAAAAAACAGTGATTTTTCGTTTTTTTTGCAATTAAAACTTTATCTGAGCGTATTTTTGCCTGAAAATTTACATACCTATGTAATTTTACAAGAGGAATTCATTGGTGTTCACAGATTTTCAATATCTTTTCAATTTGTTGAAATATAGAGAAATGAAAATTTTGAAAAAAAAATTAAAATTTTCAAAATTTTCAAAATTTCAGTATACGTTCAGTATACCATGAGAAATATACTCGTTTAAACCGCATTTCAATATCTCTTATAGTTTTCGAGATATGGGCCTTCAAAGTTGAGATTTTTTAAAAGACAAAAATCGCTGTAACTCGGGAACTAAAACAGATACGAAGATGCGCTCAACGGCACTCAATTTCTCATAGTCTGAATTATATAGAACCATATTTTAAAAAAATTCAATTTTTAAACTGGTTCAACAAAAAAATTGACATTTTCATTAATAATATATATTATATTTTTCATTTCATTAATCCTTAAAATTTAAATAAAAGTTGAATCTTTGGAAACATGTCTTTAAAATTTGTAAATAACATTCGACGACTCTTCAATGACTTCGCGACCCCCCCAGGGGGGCTGTTAGTGATTCAACTACGTAAATTAAAAATATAAAAATAATTGATTTTAATGGATGCAAAGTAGTAAATTAAATTAAGATAATTAAACGAAGAACTTGACTATTTTCCAGTAATGAATTTAATTTATTAATTTGTGCATGTTATGTCAATACATTTTATTAATCTTAGAACATATTTTCGATTTCTTTCTAATATTTTACTGTAGTAGATAGTTCAATGGAAGTATATCAACCTGTGGATGTAAAAACACGAGTTCAATTTCCGTTCCTGCAGCCGACAAACATTTCTACACATTAAAATTACCTCTGTGGTTTCCTATTCACTAATATCTTTGCAAGCCGTGATTTGACGGCTGGTTACTGCATTTTACGCGTAAAATATATCATTTACCGATAACTGCCACGGCAGACTGCCACACTCAGTAATAAGTAAAAGTGTGATAATATATTTATTTATTTTACTGTGAATAAATTCATTTTTAAACAAAGGTAATAGTTCAGGTTAAAAAAATACAACATAATACTGAATATATCTTTCAGATTTAGTTGTTTTAAATAAAATAAAATAAATATATCATCACACCTTCTACCCATTACTGGGTGTGGCACTCTGCAGAAGCAGATCTCGGTAAGTGATATATTTTGGCGTGAAGTGCGGCTACCAATCATCAAATCACGGACCCCAAAGATGTTAGTAGTGGAGGAGCCACAGGGGTAGCTTTTGAAATGATGAAAATTGTTTGTCGCCTGTGGGAATCGAACCAGGGTTCTCAGGATCCACAGGCCGACTTCATACCACTGAGCTAGTCACCCCATTTTAGGTATTGCTTAATGGAAATTATTATTTATTTATATATTTATATTATTTAAAAACCTAACACAACAATGAATAAAATATAATTCCATACACGACTATATATGTCATCTGCCAAGTACATATCATACATCAAATGTCTATGATATTTATATATTTATGTCATGACTATATTTTAGTATCTTTTTCGAAATCTTTCATTATTTGATTGGTCATGGAAACAAAACTTTATTAATTAATAATTGTACTTTCATTTGTTCGTACATATCTATGATAATTTTATAGATAATATTGTTATGTAACATGATTTATACATTGCTATATTGTGATTACAGCAGGTAATAAATGAAAAGTATATTAGAAAATCGAATACGATGAAAATTGCTTTACATATTATTTTATAATTTATACTGATTTGAAGTATAGTTCACATACATTATTATTTATTTATTTACTACTTCACACAATAGGTAATTAATTCTAATAGCCTACAGTTTATGGTGAAATCCGAACCACAGACAAAATATATATAATGAAGTAGGTGGCACAGTGGTTTCGCGTCGGTCTGTGGATCCTGAGAATCCTGGTTCAATTCCCATTACCGACAAACATTTTCGCCATAATAATACTAATCCTGTGGCTTCCCCTCCACTAACATCTTTGGAGGCCGTGATTTGACAGCTGATAATCGCACTTCACGCGCATAAATATATCACTTACCGAGATCTGCTTCGACAGACTGCCATACCCAGTAATGGGAAAAAGGCGTGATAATATATTTATATTTATTTATATAATTCATGAACTAATAATCGATATAAGCGCTGCAATACAGATTCGTCCAGAACTACAAATTTCATTGATAATTTTTTGACGTTTCTCAAAACCAATGAAATGCTTCATTGTATGTCACGTATCTGCGTTTTAACCAATCCTGTCATTATTATACTGAGAATAAAAGCTCTTGTGATTATTCCCGGGAATAATCTCTGTAGGTGCTTTTTTGTTTGTGACAAATGATAGGTAGTTGTCAAATAATTATTTAAAACTGTCAACGCGTCTAGTAAAATATGTGAAAAAAATCGATTTAGTTTCATTTCAGATACAAAAAAATACACCAACAAATTTTTGAAATAACTTCCAAGAATACATTAATAAGTAATCAATCGATATGGACCAAGTTCAAAATCTTTTAAGTTGGATGAATCGACCTCAACAGGTAAATCAAAAAATAATCGAATTAAATATAACTCGAGAGTTGGATAAATTAGAAAATAATTCTTCAGTAATTTCTCATACTTGTTGGCATTTGGCAATAGCCACTCAAGCCCTACGGGCTTTCGTGACTATTGCCTGGCAACAAGTTTTCGGAAGATCTGTCAAATTATTTTCAATTTATTCTCACTCTCTTGTTATATTATTACTGAGCAAAATCGTTGCCATTTGGATACATTAGCTTAGGAATAATCGAACAATCGTGCAGAAATAAATAAACAAAAGAAAACCAATTCTTGCGATAATAATTCTTGCTATATAATTAATTTGTTGTGCAAACATACGTGCTATATAGTGCGTGAGCATGTGCTATAATACACTATTTACAGCACAACATATTCTTACCTCTGTTGAGGTTGTGGAACAACATGTTGTACAGAATCTGATGGGCCGGGAGCAGGTCCACAAGTGCCCGGTAAAGCAAGATCAACATCCTTCTCTCCACTAGAAAGTAATTCATTACTTTAATTTCTTTATCTTTAAACTGGATTCAGTATTATTAAAAATAAATATATCATCACGCCTTTTACCCATTACTGAATGTGGCACTCTGCCGTAGCGGCTCGGTGATATATTTATGCATGTTTATTGGCTGTGGAATTCGACCCCGAGTTCTTAAATTCACAGGCCGACTCAATACCATTGAACCACCTATCCCTTATAATTAAAGTAGTACTAGTGTGACGGTGGCGCCATCGATTGTCGAGTGGCGAAACTGACACTCAAAAAAATATAAAAATTGAATAAAACAAGTGTTTTATTCCTATTATGATTTGAATATCATGAATTGTTAACAGGTCGTTGGTCTAGTGAATTTTCAAATACCATACCACCGTGTCGTGTTGCCATTATAAATTGGGATTCTGAATTTTTCGTTAAAAACACGGCTTTGCATGGCTATATATCCATTACTAAACGATAAAAAACTTTCTCCTTCTGATAGAATATACATGGATAGTTCTAGAACATCATACTACTTTTTCAAATGAAACTGCAAAATTTTAGAGCTACACAAACCAAATATGTGCGATTCTGGGTGATGATCGCCATAAGCCCCTTGTATAAGAACTCAACTTTACAAGCGAATATATTTGTTCACAGACGATGAATGAGTTTCATATTGTAACAGGATGCGTATGACTATCCAATGTTTACGTGCGACAAATTTCATTCAGATCTGCAAAAAAAATTTTCACGCTAGTACTACCTTAAATAAAGAAATTGTATTGTAAGTCCTATTTTAGAATTTCAATATTCGTCCTAATTGTATTTAGCCCGTAAATTATTTTGTTTTCATTTATAGATTTGCTACTTTGCACAACAGGAACTTAATTTCAATTACAGTACAGGAGGCCTACAGCTTATAGTGGAATCCGAACCTCTCAGATACAATCCTACTTTTTTAAATATGTATACTATAAGTTGAATTCAGCAAGATTTGAACGCACGATTTCTGCATTTGATAGTATATACAATTATATCATCTATAGAGATCTGTAGCTTTGCAGCTGCAACGAAATATAATTTAAAGCATTACGTAAAGTATTTCAAAATATGCTATTCAATTATTCAATAAAAGATCTTTATTTTACTCCAGATCTTTCCATGAATATAATAAAATAAATTGGTTTAATGATTTCAACTTTATACCTAATTAAAAATATTATAAAACATGTGATTCATATGTAGATAAACATGAGTTTAGCGTAGTATTAAATTCTAATTATATTATCTCATCGGCACTTTCACCTAACAGACACAAAAAGAAAACGAACGCAAGACGATTTTTGCATCAGCATTCAAAGAACTTTAAACTATAAAATTAAAGCATTTAATAAAAACTTTAAGATTTAGAAGATTGTTATTCGAATAATTGGTATAAGTCAGTTGATATGGTTTGAACATCTAGAACATAAGTCATATGAAAGAGTGGTGAAATTGAGGGTGAGATATTGCATGAACGACCTAGCCCCTAGGAATAAATGGATGGATATGATTGAAGGTTTGTTGCGTGAACGAAAGATGAGAATCAGAACGTCTTCTTTTTTTCCTACAACTGTGCGATTTCTTTGTTATTACGTAACTATTATTGCCTTAGTTACGGGTGGAAAGGAAACAAATGTAGACAAAGTGCGTTTCTGTAAGCAAAGAAACACTAGTGCGGAAAGTAATTTGTTACGCAACTGTTAAAAGAAAGTTGTATTGAGAGCGATGTAAATTTCGCGCCGATTTTTAAATAACGTCGAACAATGTGCAAGTAATCAACAAACAAACCATACCAACGCCGTAAAATATTGTTCTCGTGTAATATCATTATGATTTTATAAATGTTGACAATATTTTAATGATTTTCTAAATCGCACAGTTGTAGGAAAAATGTTTATAGCACGTGCCGAAAAAGGTTACGTACTCGTGCAGAATTCCCCACTCGGCAAGCGTTAAATTCTGCACTTGCACGTAACAAGCCTTTTCCGGCACTTGTTATACATAAAAATAACTATTTCGTGTGCATTTCCCAAATTATTTTTAACAAAAATGCTTCAAAGAAAAGTTGAAGTCCTTCAAATTCTATATCTAAATCAATCAACTATTTTCCGTTCCTATGAATTGTAACGGCAGAATTTAAACATAAAAATTCACAAAATTACAATTTAATTAGTGTTAACTACGGAATTAAACAACAAACAAATGCATTAAGTTTTTCAGTCAAACTTTCCATCATGCCATTTAATTATTTGTTGTATTTCTTCACGTTAATAATTTTCCATGTTTTATAGATTGGTAAAAACAATGTAAATATTTGGCAAAATTAAAGGCGCGTATTTGTTTATCATTTTATTTTACCACAATTAAATTGTAATTTTGTATATCTTCATACTTAATATGTGCCGATACAAAACAGAAAATGAAATTGCTTTTAATTATTTATTATTGATAACCAAGGAGATTCAATTTAATGGGGTGGCTAGCTCAGTGGTATGAAGTCGGCCTGTGGATCCTGAGAACTCTGATTCGATTCCCACAGACGACAAACAATTTTCATAAATTTAAAAACTACCCCTGTGGCTCCTCCACCACTAACATCTTTGGGAGCCGTGATTTGACGGCTGGTAACCGCATTTCACGCGCAAAATATATCACCTACCGAGATCTGCTTCGGCAGTGTGCCACAACCAGTAATGGATAAAAGGCGTGATGACATATTTTTTAAGAATTATCACGTATTAATTTTACTAGTGGAGAATGATTAAAAATAGCTTTTATTTCATAGGTTCATTTTCAAACAAAATCATGATTCTATTGGTTGTTACATATACATGGTATATTCTCAATCAAATGTATGCTGTGAGAGATCTGCAACCTCAGACAACCACCTTTACAGCGGGATTGCATACGAACTGAGATTCAAGGGGTTCGGTTCGCCGAACTGCGATGCCGAGTGACGTCACAGCGTCGTCCGAACTTGTTACTTAGGACGTCGCATTACGCGATTAATACAATCATTGTAATTATATAGTTTTCGCGTGGTGACTAGAATTAAAATAAATATAATTTTATCGATTCTAAATATTACTACCTGTTACAAAAATATTATCTGTAAATTTTAAAAATTAATTACGCCTGTAATAATGATTGGAAATAAATGAAATCAAGTTTAAAGGGTTCAGTATTCATCTGTACATGTGATTAAGCTGCAATTGCAGATTTCTCGGCGATTACAACCCATCAAATTAATATAATATATTTGATTAATAAAATAAAAATAAATAAATAAATATATCATCACGCCTTCTACCCATTACTGGGTGTGGCACTCTGCCGAAGCAGATCTCGGTAAGTGATATATTTTGCGCGTGAAGTGCGGTTACCAGCCGTCAAATCACGGCCCCCAAAGATGTTAGTGGTGGAAGAGCCACAGGGGTAGTTTTTGAAATTATAAAAATTGTTTGTCACCTGTGGGAATCGAACCAGGGTTCTCAGGATCCACAGGCCGACTTCATACCACTGTGCTAGCCACCCCATTAGTATTATTTGATTATTGCAAGTTGAAATATTTTTTTTTAATTATTATTTCATTTTTTATTAATAATAAGCTTTATTAAAGACACACAATGGCCCAACAAAAACAGAGAGAAAAATTCAACAAAATAAAAATAATAATAATCTAGTTAAACAAATAAATATGTGCAAAACAAAAATAAATATATAAAGTATCAATTAACATATCATGTACACAAGTTTTTAGAATTTTTGTATTAGGTCAGCAATAATTTCCTTACTTCAATAGAATATTAGATATAAACCAGACATGTATTTATTTTATATCTTATTCTAATATTTTAATATCTTTAACAATTCGTCATGTAAGGCATTCAAGGAAATAATAATCGCAGAATTGCTTATTAATCAAGAAAATATTTCTTGATTGCAGAGTTTTTGTCTGTTTTCTACATAAACTGGTTCTTATATAAAACACGTTAATTGTAACACACATTGCAAAACAGTGATTACTTTCTTTGAACATTTTAAATGACTTGCGTTTGTTTCTTTGTTGACTAAAACTGAAAATGGACGAAATTTTAAATTACTTAATATTTTAGACGCGGGAAAATAGTTATTTGTTTATTTAGGATTAAAAATACAAGTTTTCTAGTCGAGTAATGAAGGTTGCTGGACGACGCGAAGCGGAGTCTAGCAATATTGCAAGATTTGAAATAGTATTTTTAGTAAAATTGAAACGTATTATTTTATAAAATATAAATAAATATATCGTCACGGCTTTTATCCATTACTGGGTGTGGTACTCTGCCCTAGTAGATCTCGGTAAGTGATATATTTATGTCATGACTATATGCGGTTACCAGCCGTCAAATCTCGGCCGTCAAAGTTGATAATGGAGAGAAAGCCACGGGTGAAATGTTGTGAAAATTGTTTGTCACCCACGGAAATCGAACCGAAGTTCTGTAATCCACAGGCCGACTCGATACCACTGTGCCACCTACCCAGGATGGATAAAAACCGTGATTTTTTAAAAAAAATCAAAAAAAATCGTTTTTTTTATTTAAATCAGAATTTTTTAATTTAAATTAGATTTTTTTTATTATTTTTTTAAAAACAGGTATTTTGTATTAAATTTTTAAATATTATGTAATGTGTAATATATTCAAAAGAAATTTTGAACAACGTTTCAAGTGTTGAATGGTGGATGTCCCAAAAAGATGAATTAGGACCAAATGAAGATATAATATTGAAAATTATAAAATCAATTTTATGCGCTACTTCGTCTTCAGCTTGTGTTGAGCGAATTTTTTCATCATTTGGACTTGTGCATTCAAAATTGAGAAACCGACTAGGAACTGAAAAGGCTAGAAAACAGGTCTTTTTATTTAAACATTTTAATAATAATGTACCACCACTAAATAAATAAATGTTTCTACTTTTTTTTTTTTGTTATTTGAATTATTATATTTTCATATTCAAATATTTATGATGTATTAAAATATGTTTTTATTTTTTTACTGTGATTTTTTTTGTATTTTTAATTTAATAAATACATATACAATAATAAAAATTATTCATTTATGTTTAAATTATTAAATTTAATTTAACTTGATTTAAATCAATGATTTAAAAAAAAAATCACTTGATTTAAATCTCTCAACCCTGCACCTACCCCATAAATAATCAAATAAAAATAAAGTTCATTGAAATTATTCAGGAATATTTCACATTTGGAAATATAAGAGCATTTTGATGCCAGAAATTTTAAAATATTTATTATCCAAAATCAAAGCTATTCTAAAAGTGTTTAAGAACATTAGATATAACCTTGCGTTTAAAATTATAATTATTATTATTAGTAACAACTAAATAATTTAACAATTTAAGCAATGATGAAAGCTTTTGTATTGTTGTATAATTCAAATTCAAAAAGAATAATTATTGGTAGTCGTACGTGTAAAAAATATCACGGTACTTGTTTACTTACTTTTAACTAGAAGAAATGTCTGAATGTCTAAATGGAATTACAGTGTAATTCTAACAGACAGACCTGTCATGTCTTTTATACTTTATCAAATATTCTGATAACGTATCCTTGACGCAACCATGCATTTTGTACTATGTCAATTCTTACAATGACGACAATTTCTATTTTTATTAAAGAAATTTGATGTCTTTATTTAGTTATACGTCACACGACAGGATATTATTCTCAATTAAACTGACGTCATATTCTATTTAGTCAATGAAATTAACGTCAAACAAAGAAAATATTATTATTTATATCAAATCAATAGTTATTAGTGTTTTAAGAGCGTAAAGTGATTCTTTGTTAATAAATTATTCAATAAATAGGATATTACGTACTATGAAGAGTAAGTGATAGTTTTTAGGTCAAGAATATAGGTTGGGAAATCGAGGCCCGAAAGGTCGAGGTTTCCTAAACATTCGCGACCTACAAAAATCACTTACAGATCGAGGTTAGTAAGCTATTTTTTACAATATTTGCACAAATAGAATGTAAAGAAAAAAAGTTTCAAAATTGACAGATGACAAATTGTTTGTCAAAATAAACAGGACCTTGATATGTACTATTTACTTACAGTTTACGGTGGACAGTAAGTAAAATATTAAAGTCCTGATATAACCATGGAAACCACTGTGCAATAAAAGTTGCACTTACAGTGTTTAAATTTTGTCATTAATAGGTAACTTACAGTACAAGTATTGTAAAAAGATAATATTTCCCCACGTCTTTGAACAACCAATAGTATTTCATTATTTGATCACGTTGTCATGGCAATGAGTGAATTAATAAATTATAATGTTCTGTATACAAATGGACAGTGTTATTCTAATTTTATTTTTATTTACCTAGCAACTTGGTTGTCGGAAATAAAATGCTCAAATAAATATATTATTATAATCATGTCAAATTTTGTAATTTTTTTTATTGTTTAATGGGGTGTCTAGCTCAATGGTATGAAGTCGGCCTGTGGATCCTGAGAACCCTGGTTAGATTCCCACAGGCGACAAACAATTTTCATAATTTCAAAAGCTACCCCTGCGACTCCTCCACCACTAACATCTTTGGGGGCCGTGATTTGACGACTGGTAACCGCACTTTATGCGCAAAATATATCACTTACCGAGATCTGCTGCGGCAGAGTGCCACACCCAGTAATGGGTAGACGGCGTGATGATATATTTATTTATTTAGTTTTCGAACCGAATATAACACTTGCATTGAATATTCCCAGAAAATTTTCTACTGCCGCTTGTAATACGATTGTTCTACCCAGTGAGTCACAACAAGTCGGTACAATTATGATCAATAAATATCTTTCTATTATTCTAATAAGAGAAACGTTAAAATGACGCGTATTAGCATACGAGAAACTAACAGTGCATCATCTTTGACAGATTTGAGACTTCATCATTCATTACGTGTGTGTGTGTGTGTGTGTATGTGCGTGTACGCATGTTGTGCGTATGTTGCGCATGCACAACCTACCCCGAGGCGATAGGAGAAAGTCAGTTGAGAATTTCACGCGGTTTGTCCGAGGCACGAACTGCGTTATTGCGTTCCACAGCCAGACTTGATTTCAATCATTTCCTCTCGCGACGTCTGATTCTTACATAAATGAACAAGTTTCTTATTCTTATGTGAAGTTGTATTGTAACCGATTTAACACACGGTCGCACTCTAGATTTTTTACCAAATTCCAGAATAAATTTTTGTAATTTTCAGGAGATGTCTTTTCATTTCCCGTGTAAAAGACACCTAAGATACCACTGAGCCATCAACCCCATTTGTTTTACTAAAATCGAATATAACGACATGAGTTTGTGGAGCATTATTTTCTATAACTAAGAATTATGGGGTGGCTAGCTCAGTGGTATGAAGTCGGCCTGTGGATCCTGAGAACCCTGGTTCGCTTCCCACAGGCGACAAACAATTTTCATAATTTCAAAAACTACCCCTGTGGCTCCCTCACCACTAACATCTTTGGGGGCCGTGATTTGACGGCTGATAAATATAGCACTTACCGATATCTACTAGGCAGAGTGCTACATCCAGTAATGGGTAAAAGGCGTGATGATATATGTATTTTTATTTTACAATTTTCACCATTTTAAAAAACTACCTCTGTGGCTCCCCCAACAAATATGGGGTGGCTAGCTCAGTGGTATGAAGTCGATCTGTGGATCCTGAGAACCCTGGTTCGATTCCCACAGTCGACAAACAATTTTCATAATTTCAAAAAACTACCCCTGTGGCTCCTCCACCACTAACATCTTTGGGGGCCGTGATTTGACGGCTGATAACCGCACTTCACGCGCAAAATATATCACTTATCGAGATCTCCTTCGGCAGAGTGCCACACCGAGGGTAGAAGGCGTGATGATATATTTATATTTATTTATTTATTTACTTTTTTTCTAAAATTTTTCTTTTCGATTGATCTTCAAATGAGATTATAATTCTATAGTTGACAACTGTAGTCGAGTGCCACACTCAAAAATCGGTAAAAATATATGATGATGACATAGGATTTATTTTTCTAAATTTCTAGTTTTACATATTGTATTATTTATAAAATGTCGTGCATAGAATTATTTATATTTCCAAGTAAATCGTATTTGCGATAAGTTACCTGTACTTGTAATTTACCATTTAGCAATGAAGAAACAAGGTAAATAATTGCGTTTACGCATCAACTCACAACTCGTGCGTTATTTAGCAAGAACTGAAAGTGTATTCTTTGTATTGTATCGTCTTCAACAGAGATACACCAATATTTGATTAAGAATGAAGCAAGCTTCGCTTACAAAGCTTACAAACCAATCTGGAGAAAAGATACTGGAAATACTACATTGTCATGAAGTTACACACTGAATCACGAAAACACGAGATACTAATTTGGTATTCATTGATCATAGATTTATTTATTTATAGTTAATTTATTCTTACAAGATATTTATTCGCACTTTGACAATTTTCAATGATGTACAAGATACGAGTATTAGTAAATATATAATCATTAATTTTTTCTTCATTATTCGATATTAATTAAATAGAGTACTACTGGATTCAAAAGTATAGTCAATTGGGTTAAAAGTTGAAAAACTCTTTTAAAATAAAATAACAAAAATTTAATATAATAGCAAGAACAGTTTTATTTAATAATATTGAATAAAATTTTTAAATTTATATATAACACAAAAAACCAGTATTTTAGCATATTTTTAACATAAGTAGTCGTTTTTACCTACGCATAAAATCGATATAAATAATCAGAATTAATTTGAATTTGAATACGTTATAAAACAAGACATTCTGATGATAAATTCAAGTACATATACAGGGTGTTTATATACTTGTAAATCAAACATTAAGGGTATATATTATATGAAGTACTGATCATAGAACTGCCCCAAAAACAGTTGTACAAAATTGAATTTTGTAGCATTGTTTTTGACAAAAATGAAATTCGTTAAATTAAGGGTGGTTTACCTAAAGTAAACATTTTTAATACCTTTGGTTTAATAATTATTTCTACTCTATTAATAATTAAATTATAATTATAAATATGGGCTGACTAGCACAGTGGTATGAAGTCGGCCTGTGGATCTTGAGAATCCTGGTTCGATTCCCACAGGCGACAAACAATTTTCACCATTTTAAAAACTACCCCTGTGACTCTCCCACCACTAACATCTATGGGGGCCGTGATTTGACGACTGGTAATCGCACTTCACGCGCAAAATATATCACTTACCGAGATCTGCTTCGACAGAGTGCCACACCCAGTAATGGGTAGAAGGCGTGATGATATATTCATTTATTTATTTATAATTATAAATATTTCAATAATCAACTCTTAAATGTGGGGTATGTGGCTCAGTGGTATCGAGTCGGACTGTAAATTTGAGAACCCGGGTTCAATTCCCACAGCCGACAAACAATTTACCCCTATGGCTGCCCCACCACTAACATCTTTGGAGGCCATGATTTGGCGGCTAGTAACCGCACTTTACGCGCATAAATATATCATTTATCGAGATCTCCTACTACAGAGTGCCACACTCAGTAATGGGTAAAATGCGTGCTGATTTCAAGTATGGATGTCATAATTTTCTAGCTTGTTTATTTCTGTATTTGTATGGTTAGCTAAAATCAAATTTGAATCACATGGCGACCGTAGCTTAGTTGGTTTAAAGCATATGTCCGGAGTTCTTAGGTCCCAGGTTCAAATCCCGGCGGTATCCCAATTTTTCTTTTTATAATTATGGGTTAATGGCTCAGTGGTATCGAATCGACCTGTGGATCCTGAGAACCCTGGTTCAATTCCCACAGGCGACAAGCAATTTTTACCACATTAAAATTACCCTTGTGGCTCCCCCATCACTAACATCTTTGGGGGCCGTGATTTGATAGCTGGTAAATAAATATATCATTTAACGAGATCTGATAAGCAGAGTGCCATACCCAGTAATGGGTGACAGACGTGATGATATATTTATCTTTTTATTTAAATGTAAAGTATTTTCTTAAAATATTAATTAAATTGAAATTATTCAATTCAACTGATTATACTTTTGAATTCTACAGTACCATCTTAACAAGAATTGCTATAACAATATGTAAAATATCGTCATGACATATGATTAATTTTGTTTAAATTAAATATAAGTTTCGTAAAACGCGGATGACGAATTTACAATGACAGTTAGAAAATCAAATCGTTGTTTTGCAAATAATTACACATATGACATAACAGTTGAAAATATAATAGATTTATCGTAAACTGCACATTAACAACTTAAAATTGCGTAACTTCACTGCAATAAACAATCAGGCAAGCTTGGTCTAAGCAGTAATCAACATTTCACAAAACTGAATAACAAATATTTCATTAAATATATCGTGATGTAAATAAAATCATTTCAAAACTTTCTCCTATGCAGTCAATAACATAGATTATACCTCAGAATTCAGGTATACCAACACAAATTCACAGGATATTAACACATACTTCCAAGAATTCGTTAAATTTTCATAAACGACCATTTTATTACTTTTTCTCAGAAGACAATTAATATTTAATATTTTCTTGGTAACAGATAAAAAAAAAACATCTTATACTCTATTAAAGTATCTGTGGTGATTTGATTTGACGGCTGGTAATTACAATAGATGAAAAATCGTGATATGTTATTTAACTTTTGAGAATAGAGAGTAAAATAAGTGAATAAGAGAAAAGAGTTACGACCTCAAATGAGGTCGTCCCTCCTCTTGAGAGTAAGAAAACCTCCCTCGACGCCATGTCACGCAACCTGTACGATTCTCATTTGTTAGTACTCACACCTGTTTCATTGTACATCGATCTTCAAATGTTTCTCAAAGTTAATGACCCTATTAAAACTATACTTCGTTTTTTTATAGAATTACTCTGAAAAAGACACGCCAATTTTGGATGTTTTCATTAAGAATAATATGGAATTATTTATTTGCTACTCTGTACAACAGGAACTTATGGAAGATTTCTGTGTAAATCCATAAAATTTATAGATCAATAAATCTGTAAATAATGAATAAAATTATATCAATATTAGTTGTTAAGTAGAAAATATTTCATGTTTCCATAGATTCACCCCGTTGGAAGCTTTTATTTAAATTCTAAGGATTATTGAAATTAATGGAGTAGGTGGCACAGTGGTTATCGTGTCGGCCTGTGGATCCTGAGAACCCTGGTTCGATTTCTACGGTCGACAAACATTTTCACCACTTTAATACTACTTCTGTGGCTCCCCCTCCACTAACATCTTTGGGGGCCGTGATTTGACGACTGGTAACCGCACTTCACGCGCAAAAATATATCACTTACCGACATCTGCTTTGGCTGAGTGCCACACCCAGTAATGGGTAGAAGGCGTGATGATATATTTATTTTATTTATTTAATGAAATGAAAAATATAATATATACTATTTAGATGTTAATATTCACGTTTGTTTCCGATATGAAATTGGGTATTTCGCCATTTAATTTCTCATATATTTTTGCATAATTATACAAATTTTGATCCTCAATATATTTTTTTTAATCGCTGGAGTGGTGATCGCAAAAATGTCTGTTAATGAAAATGCTAATTTTTTGGTTCAACCAGTTTAAAAATAGAACAATTTTAAAATATGGTTCTATATAATTCAGACTACGACAAATCGAATGCCGTTGAGCGCATTTTCATATATTTTTTTGTTTCTGAGTTACAGCGATTTTTGACTTTTGTAAAGCTCAACTTTGAAGACCCATATCTCTAAAACTAAAAGAGATATTGAAATGCGGTTTAAACGAGTGTATTTCTCGTGCTTCAATTAACTTATAACGAAATTTTGAAAATTTTGAAAATTTTTAAATTTTTTTCAAAATTTTAATTATCAATATTTCAAAAAATTTAAAAGCTAGTGAAAAACTGTGAACACCAATGAATTCCTCTCGTAAAAGTACATAGGTATGCAGAATTTCAGGCAAAAATTCGCACAGATAAAGTTTTTATTACAAAAAAACGAAAAATCGCAGTTTTTTGAAGATTTTTGAAGGGGTACCCCTTAAGATTTTTACGAATTTTGGCCATTTTTAGTTTTTTTGCTCTAAAAATTGTATCCGTGGACCAAAAATCCTGAAAATTTACATACATATGTAGTTTTTTACGTGGAATCTACTGGTGTTTACAGATTTTTAATATCTTCTCAAGTTTCTGAAATATGGGTAAAGGAAATTTTGAAAAAAAAATCAAAATTTTCGAAATTTTCAAAGTTTCAGTATAATTTAATTAGAGCACTCGTTCAAACCGCATTTCAATATCTCTTTTAGTTTTCGAGATATGAGCCTTCAAAGTTGAGATTTCTAAAAAGTCAAAAATCGCTGTAACTCTCGAACTAAAAAAGATACGAAGATGCGCTCAACGGCATTCGCTTTCTCGTAGTCTGAATTATATAGAACCATCTTCTAAAATTTATCGATTTTTCAACTGGTTCAACAACAAAAATCGCATTTTCATTAGACGAATTTTTTGTGATCGTGACTCCGGCGATTAAAATTTTATGAGACAGTCATGATAGAACCACCTTAATGAGAAAATTTTCCTTTACTAATTTCTGAAATCGTGGTTCTATGTTTGTAATATACATTATTAAATCAGCCTTTTACAAACTACAATTTTGATCACATAAAAAGTAAGGGGATCACGAATGAATATATTTGTGATTTTTGCTTCCAAGGGAGTCATGGCTCCGTAGAGTTTGAAAACCACTAATGTAGATAATATCAATTTTTTTAGGGTAAGTATCGCGTCAGCCTGTGAATTTAAGAACCCCGGTTCGATTCTTAAACTATTTTCATCACATTAAAATTATCCCTGTAGCTCTCCTTTCACTAACATCTTTAGGGGCTATTATTTGACGGCTGGTAGCCTCACTTCACACATAAATATATCACTTACAGAGATCTGCACATAAATATATTGTATCAAGATCTACGAAGGCAGTGTGCTGCCACATCTAATAATAGGTAGAAGGCCTAATTTATATATTTATTTTATTTATTTAAAATTATACTGTGTGTCTTCTCCTCCACTAACATCTTTAGGGCCGTGATTTGACGGCTGGTACGTGCATAAATATATCACTTACCGGTAGAGTACCATACCTAGTAATAGATAAAAGGCGTGATTTATTTATTTATTATAATAAAAAATGTGTACTGCGCAGTATCGTTTATAATAATTGAATTTAAAATTAAAATAGTATTAATGCAACCAATGCTAAATTCGTCTTAAAAGCAATTTGAAAGCATGTCACGTTGAAACATATTACATATTTTCCACAGTCGTAATCTACCAAGAATGCCAAATAGAAAATCAAAAATTACTAGGTATTAAATACGCAAATAATGAAGCGTATAACCTAAATATTACTGAATAATTAGAATAATAACAAATAATAATATTGTAAGTAACGTTTAAAGTTAAACATCATGTGCGAGAAAGTGCTTCGGTTTCATACAAAGAGATGGAAAGTAAAATCCTAGCAGGTATTACACGGCAAGATTGTAATTGCCAAAGAGATCAGATAAGAATTTGCAAATATAAAGGAAAAACCGACATATTTCTCCGGACGTTACCATCAAATGAAGACTGCTTTTTATTCGTAAATAAATAAATATAAATATAAACATATCATCACGCCTTCTACCCATTACCTGGATGTGGCAGATCTCGGTAAGCGATATATTTATGCGCGTGAAATGCGGTTACCAGTCGTCAAATCACGGCCCCCAAAGATGCTAGTGGTGGAGGACCCATAGAGGTAGTTTTTAAAATGGTGAAAATTGTTTGTCGCCTGTGGGAATCGAACCAGGGTTCTCAGGATCCACAGGCCGACTTCATACCACTGAGCTAGCCACCCGATACTATCAAATGAAGCCTGCTTTTTATTCGTAAATAAATAAATATAAATATATCATCATGCCTTCTACCCATTACTGGGGGAGGCATCTTGAAGTAGCAGATATCGGTAAGTGATATATTTATGCGCGTGAAATGCCACCAAAACACGGCCCCCATAGATGTTAGTGGTGAGGGAGCCACAGAGGTAGTTTTTAAAATGGTGAAAATTGTTAGTCGCCTGTGGAAATCGAACCAGGGTTCTCAGGATCCACAGGCCGACTTGATACCACTGAGCTAGCCACCCCATACTATCAAATGAAGCCTGCTTTTTATTCCTAATTAAGAAACGCATGTTTTACCTCGCTTTTAACCACTGAGCTACGATTGCCTTTTGTACTGTATTATTCATATCTATAATCTTATTTTTTTGTTAAGAACTGAATTGGGAGGTCCAGAGTTCGAATTCCACACAAGCTAAATATACCGGGTGGTGCTTTGAAGGGCGAATGTAGGGATTTAACATGGGATATTAGTTTAAACAATTTTCTCTCCTATTAATTTTACGGAAAAATCTATAGAGTGCAAAGATATTCAGAATTAAAGATGCACACAAAACAGTTTTTTATAATGTGTCTGGTTTAACCGCAAATTTCAAAATATTTGTTAAATTTTAGCAGTAGCCAGACTTTTATTTTTCATAAATTATTTATGTTTACGTCAATCTATTTTATAAATTAATTAAAATGAAACAAAAAAGAACTTTTATTCTGAAATAATAAAAGTTATTTTTAGAGCAAAAATACATAAAACAATTAAAAACAGTAATTCTTGAATGAACTGTCAAAGTGAAATTTTGTTTTATTTGATTTTATTTTCATGGCTATCTGATTTTTGACAAAATGTCATATTTTATTTCTTCAAATATCTAGTACTATAAACATTGTAGAGCCAGTTTTTCAATCGCCGGTTTACTCTCGATTAACGTTAATCATGATTAAATAATAATGGTAACCATAGTTTCCATTATTATTTAATCATGATTAACATTAATCAGTGATTGAAAAACTGGCCCTTAGTATAACAAATTTAAAATTTTAATATAAACATAACATAAAATTTAATCTAATTAAATAATTTTTATTCTTAATGTTCAGGACATTTTTAAAATGCTGTTTTAAACTTGTAAGTTCCACGTTTCTGCGCACACCTTGTATAGAAATACACAGTTGACATTAACAGATGACTTTATATTGTGAAAAAAAGTATAAAATATTGTGTATAGTTGATATGCAAAAGGATTTTTGTGCGTACCATAGTTTTCCAATAAACATAGTTTTTAATATGTGCTTCCTAAGTCACGTTTTACGATCTTTTGCCCAAGGTTTTACATAGTTTATAGTTAATTTCAAGGCAGAAATAGTTTAAAATAACTTTCTAGAACTAAGCATTTATTTTGTTAATATTTTAAAATTTAAATATTAGCTACCAGCTTTTAAATTAAAGGCGTACATAATTGCAAATATAAAACCTATTGTTCAGGGATGATGGACAATCATATTTGGACATTTTGGAACGAGAATTATCTACCATGAGACGAGAAATATGTACGAGAAAAACAATTGCTACTAGGAAAAAAAAATCATCATTTCTTTCCGAGTGAGAAAATGTGACGAGATAAAGACTGCGTGGCAAGAAAAGAATTTTCGAGAAATATCCGAGACGAGAAAAGTAACTTTTTAGTTTTGCAGTATCACAGCTATTGTTGCATTGTTATGCTAAATAAACATGTAATCTAGCTGAAAATAATCGTTTATATTTTATCTTAATCATGTTCATTTCTTAACAATATTAAATGTAAAGTAGGCATTGTCTAAAAACAAACAATTTATTTTAAAAGTCATTAACTGAAGAATGACAAATATCAACCCAAATGCGGTGATTAACTTTTTCCCTTAGGCAGAAAAACAAATTAATGATGAAACAATTGCAACGCGCAGTTAGCATTTAAATATAATTTAATCATACAGACATAATAATTGCGCGGCAAATTACAAAATAAAGTTTACTTTTATTTGTTATTAGTTGTTTTGCATAAAGATTTGCACATTTGGTAATTTAAAAATGAAAGTGGATTTTTTAGAAACTTACGTTTATCGTAATTTCTCATACGATAAAATTATTTTATTTATCAACTTACTTGACAAAAGCAGTATTAGTCCAGCTGAACATTTTCTGGTTTCCTTTAGAAGAACCACTTGCCATTTTAGATGAAACAATTATCAAATCCAATAAAAATTCATATCACACCACAGAAATTACAAAAATCGTTGCACAGTTAATACTTATTTATTTACCACTAAAATGATGCAACAAACAAAAAAATAAACAATGAAGACGCAAGAATCGTTTCGCAATTATCTAAACACACGCGTTTCGCAACTTTTCGACAATCGAAAACAATCGACTGGTGCTTGTTTAAATTTGCGCGCGAAATTCGCAGCTGTCAAATAAGTATTCACGAGTTTGTGACCGAAGAAAATGACAGTTTGAAACTGAAAACGCGTAAGCGGCTTTCGATTGTGTTGCCCGTCTGTTTGCTGGTTAGAAAGTGTTCAATGGTACGAGAGACTAACTCACTAACCTTTCTTTCTCTGCTGCCTTTCGATCGGTTGCTATGGTAACCTGCAGGTGTTTGGTAGCCTTGGAGACCGCTGTTGTTGATGGGCCTTCTACGTCTTTGGACTCCTCCTACGTTTCCATAGACAGCTAGATTAACAGAAAAATCATACGTGATAAAATTATTATTAGGTTTTCAAATCATACTTTTTTATTAATTATTGCTCACGATGTGTCAGTTTTATGCAAGAATTTTTATTTATTTTTATATAAATAAATAAATATATCATCACGCCTTCTACCCATTGCTGGGTGTGGCACTCTGCTAAAGCAGATCTCGGTAAGTGATATATTTTGCGCGTGAAGTGCGGTTACCAGTCGTCAAATCACGGCCCCCAAACATGTTAGTGGTGGAGGAGCCACAGGGATAGCTTTTTCAAATTATGAAAATTTGTCGCCTGTGGGAATCGAACCAGGGACCTCAGGATCCACAGGCCGACTTCATACCACTGTGCTAGCCATCCCATTTATTATTTATAGCAAATGGGGAAATGGCACAGTGGTATCGTGTCGGCCTGGTTCGATCCCCACAGCCGACAAACATTTTCACCAATTTAAAAAATTACTCCTGTGGCTCCCTCACCACTAACATCTTTGGGGGTCGTGACTTGAGGGCTGGTAACCGCACTTCACGCGCATAAATATATCACTTACCCAGATCTGCTTCGGCAGAGTGCCACACCCAGTAATGGGTAAAAGGCATGATGATATATTTATATTTCGGAATTTTATTATCAAAATTATGAGGTGGCTATCTCAGTGGTATGAAGTCGGCCTGTGGATCCTAAGAACCCTGGTTCAATTCCCACAGGCGACAAACAATTTTCATAATTTCAAAAGCTACCCCTGTCGCTTCTCCACCACTAACATCTTTGAGGACCGTGATTTCCAATATTTTCAAGCCGTTATACTCGAATCATACTGAAAGATCTAAATACATTTCAATAAAATGTCATTTAAATATAATTTGTGCTCCCTGTTTACTGTTTTCTGGTTCCGCCACTGCCCAGAATTTCAATCTACGTACTCGGCTACTATAAGATATCAAAGAATTCGAATAGACAAAAATGTTCGGGCGTCAAGTAAAAAAATGTTGTCTAGAACTTCTTTCAGAGGTCAAGGTCATCCAGATCCCTCAAGTGTTAAATTTAAGTCCGTTTTAAACCTGTTAGGCTATCGATACAGTTAGTTGCACCCAAAACTATATTAAGCGATTCTCATCTTTTTTATATCATTACAGAAGGCTCTAACCCATTTTTTGATTTGTTTTGACCCAGTGTAAACGTCTAGAAAAGCATTCTACTCGATACTATATTCTTTAGAATATTTTGATAAGTTGAATGATATTATTTTAAACTTTTATTACTTAAATTTTGACTTGAGGTACACAATATTTAAGTTGGAAAAGTTTAATTATTTAATTCAAATATATTAATTTAAATATTTTTTTATGAGGTGGCTAGCTCAGTGGTATGAAGTCGGCCTGTGGATCCTGAGAACTCTGGTTCGATTCCCACAGGCGACAAACAATTTTCATAATTTCAAGAAACTACCCATGTGGCTCCTCCACTAACATATTTGGTGGCCGTGATTTGACGACTGGTAACCGCACTTCACGCGCAAAATATATACCGAGATCTGCTTTGGCCGAGTGCCACACCCAGTAATGGGTAAAAGGCGTGATGATATATTTATTTATTTTTAAATATTTCTGTATTTACTGTTATTGCCATAAGCATTGGCCGAAACATCATACAATAAATGTGAAATTAAATTTCTACAACTTAAAGCCTGAAATAAAATTTCAAAGGTTTAAAATACATTTTGTAGTAACATTCAGAATTTGTATTGTTGGTATAAAACTAGTAAATAACATATAATGTCTTCTAGAAGATTAATTATAGCTAGTAAAATAATTGATCGTTAATAAAGCGAAACTAAGAGAAACAGTTTGCACGACAATTGACTGTTGTTCGCAGATTTCTCCAATCATATTGCTATTTCAAATCTCAATCTATCGTTTACCTAGTAAGAAAATTAAGAAAATAATAGAAAACGTTCTACACACACTTCGAAACATAAGCAGATATGTAGGTATAGTCTAGTTTATTAAAGATATCTGTATAGAGAAGATAAAACACATTTATTAACTTTTATTATTCGTCTCTCTCGTTTATCAATATATTTATTTATGCTACTAAATAAATAAACATATCATCACCAGAGCTGGGCAGTAGCTAGCTACTTTTGTAGCTTAGCTACTAGCTTAGCTACATTTACCTTAGCTGTAGCTGTAGCTTAGCTAACTGTGAAAAAATATAGCTGTAGCTTGTAGCTAGCTACTTTTTTTTTCTATTAGCTTAAAAATAACAACTGAAGCTACTTTTAAAGGTACTTTTTGTAGCTTAAAGCTACTTTTTAAGTAGAAGGTCAACAAAGTACGCATGCGTACAAGCTAAACCCACACAAAATAATTATTTGTTGCCGGTTCTAACAGGCTCTAATACGCAAAAATACACAGTAGATGCCAGATGGTATTTGCTATTTTTGATATTTATGTACATAATAGTATATTAACAGTCATTTTAACAAAAGACTGATCATATGACAATGGCAAATTTAATTATTTCACAATAATTTAAAAAAGTAGCTTTAAAATTTAACAGCTACTTTAACGAAAGCTTTTAGCTGTAGCTTAGCTATATTTTACAAAATATAGCTCATAGCTGTAGCTTAGCTACTTTTTTAAAGAATAGCTGTAGCTGTAGCTTAGCTACTTTTTTTAAGTAGCTTGCCCAGCTCTGATCATCACGCCTTTTACCCATTACTGGATGTGGTACTCCATGGAAGCAGATCTTGGTAAGTAATTTACATATTTATGCGCGATGTGCGGTTACCAGCCGTCGAATCACAGGTCCCAAAGGTGTAAGGATTTTTTTTGTCTTTATAATTTAATTTATGGGGTAGGTAGCTCAGTGGTATCGAGTCGGCCTGTGGATTCTGAGAACCCTGGTTCGATTCCCACAGCCGACAAACATTTTCACCACATTAATACTATCCTTGTGGCTTCCCCTTCACTAACATCTTTGATGGCCGTGATTTGACGACTGGTAACCGCACTTCACGCGCATAAATATATCACTTACCGAGATATGCTACGGTACAGTGCCACACTCAGTAATGGGTAGAAGGCGTGATGATATATTTATTTTATTATATTTTATTTATAATTTAATTTGATTTCATCAATTGTTAAGTATTTACTTAAAAATAATAATTAAATTTAAATATCAATTGTATATTTATAATTCTAAATATAAACATATCTATCTAATATTTGATGTATTTTTGGCACTAATTATTTTCAAAAATTGATGTAATTAAAATGGGTAATCTTTGTTTATTTAGACTAGTCAGCAAAATCTTCAGATACTGAAAGAGCAAACCAGTTTTAATGATGTTAACACGGAACAAAAAAGGAAATCAAATTTTAAATTACAGAGATAAAACAAAACACGACACTCTGTTCCCAATATCAGCTAATAAATTACATATTCCATGGCTAGAGTGATAATTATCGTTGAATGTACTTTGCTACACGTAAAATACGCATTACATTCATTAATAACTGCATTCAATTTAATTATCAAAATCTACATGAATCACGAAACATTATCATGTATTTAATATTGAAGATTTTCGTCTCACTTAAAGCAAAATGATCTCAAATCTTTCATTTGTTTATTTACTAGATTGCAGAACAGGAAAATAATTCCAATTAATTAATTCTATGTACAGGAGACCTACAATTTATGGACGAATCGGTACCAATTGTATTTTTATTTTTGAATTTTAAGTCAGAAATTTTTACCTTATATCTCAAAAACTAAACTTAATACGGGCCTGAAAATTTCACTATTGCAACCCTCATAGTGTTCTTTATAAGTATGATTGTTTTTATTTTTCTAAATTGAGGGGTACTTTTAATAAAATGTGAAATTGAATCAAATTTGGAGGAAAAAGTCACTTTTCTGAAGGCTATATCTCAAAAACTGAGCAAAATATGAAAATGCGCTCAACGGCATTGAATTCCTGGTATCCGAATTAACATATGAAAAAATTTTCAGCGATTTTTATGATTCGAAAATTTTTGAAAATTTTTTAAGGGGTACCCTTTCAGTTTTTTCAGATTTTAAGATATTTTCAGATATTTTGTTCTAAAAAATTAGCTCGTACGAATATTTTAATGAAAACTTACACACTTATGTATTTTGACACGCTGAATCGAGTGGTGAAGTCTCCGGGTACGTATTTTCTGAAATTTATTCAACCGTTAGTTGCTAATGAACCGATAAAACTTTCTTGCAACCCAGCATCAGGTGACCTCTACCAAGAGAATAATAAATTTTATCTAAATTTCTAAATTATTTTACTTTCTGATAAGGTAGTGAAAAAAAATGTACACCTCATGAAAAAGGTATCATTATTCTCTCAGGTGCTTTATATCCCTCGCCTTCCGTACGGGAAGAAATGTCTCACTTTCTCTCCATGATATACAAATAACTATCATTTATTTAGTCTTAAATCAAGTTAGTTAGAATTAGAAAAATTGCAAACTGCGTATATTAAGAACAAACTGTTCTTCTATGAATCGTGAATGGATCGTGATTTCTCAAATAAAAATAGGACAGACCATTTTTTTAAGTGTCAGACATATTCTAACATTCACATAATTTTGAAGTAATTAAAAATGATCATTTGCTCTTGATAAACTCTGACTTCTGCCTTCTGTCCCATTAGACTCTAAATCTGGATAAATCCGGATCTGGCCTTTCTTGAATTTTTACAAATCTCACACAGACAAATGCTTTTATTTATGTTTATCATTTTTATGTAATATCAATGCCATTAGTACTATTCATGGATTTTTGCACGCGCTGATATAACTGCGAATATGATTAAATTTACACATTTTATTTTGAATTACTTTTGCAATTTATAAACTTTATAAAAATGTAACTTGTAGACATAATATTTTATTGTTTGTGTCATGTATTATGTTTTAATTGAAATAGAATATATTTATATGGAGTGGTATCAAGTCGGCCTTTGGATCCAAAGAACTCTGGTTCGATCCCCACAGCCGACAAAACATTTTCACCAATTTAAAATTATCCCTGTGGCTCCTCCACCACTAACATCTTCGGGGGCCGTAATTTGACGGCTGGTAACCGCACTTCACGCGTTTAAATATATCACTCACCGAGATCTGCTTCGGCAGAGTGCCACAGCCAGTAATGGATAAAAAGCGTGATGATATATTTATTTTATTTTATAGAATATATTTATTTTATTTGTTTATAAATAATTATTGTTTTGATATACTAATTTTAATTAAGAACATAACAAGTTTAATGTATCGCTATATTTGTTTATCACCTCTACAAATAAAAACTAAATAATTTCACTTATAATTGAATCAAAATAGAAAACATCTCGTAAAAGTGAAAACTTGCATTAATCAAATAAATGCATTTATTTTATTTGCTATTTATATGACTACTACAAATTAATTGTTAGAAAAAAAAAGCAAACAAATTGTAATCATTTTAAAGAAGAAGCTGTGGTATTTACCACTTTCTTATTTTTCATGTTCTTTAATTGTTTTTTATAACTATGTATTAGAACTGTATAACGGACTTCCCAAAAATAATCAGTATCATAAACAATTTATTATTATTATTTTAACCTCCTTATTTATTTTATGGAGTGGCTAGCTCAGTGGTATAAAGTCGGCCCGTGGATCCTGAGAACCCTGGTTCGATTCCCACAGACGACAATTTTCATAATTTCAAAAACTACCACTGTGGCTCCTCCACCACTAACATCTTTGGGGGCCGTGATTTGACGACTGATAACCGCACTTCACGCGCATAAATATATCACTTACCGAGATCTGCTTCGGCAGAGTGCCACACCCAGCAATGGGTAGAAGGCGTGATGATATATTATTATTATTATAAAATCAAACAAATATGGGGTGGCTAGATTCCCAAAGGCGACAAACAATTTTCATAATTTCAAAAACTACCCCTGTGGCTCCTCCACCACTAACATCTTTGGGGGCCGTGATTTGACGACTGGTAACCGCACTTTACGCGCAAAATATATGACTTACCGAGATCTGCTTCGGCAGAGTGCCACACCCAGTAATGAGTAGAAGGCGTGATGATATATTTATTTTATTTTTAAATATAGAGCGTGGAAAAATTCGTAACGAAATTATGAATTAACTAGTGGAAGATTATGTTCGATGTAGAAATTTTCCCGTTGGATTTTAGTCCTAAAAAACGCGGTATCATGCTCAAGGCATGTGAATTGCAAGTGATAAGAAAGATGATACGTCTTAATGACTCTATATAAAAGGGGATTGTTTCTGTTACACTCATCAATTATTTCTTATGCTCTTGAACAGTAAGTAATAAGTGACAAACTAATGTCTTCGACAGCAGACGAAGAAATTCCGAAATTTACGGAACTTAATGAACTTAACTCCAAAAACGTAAGTGAGATTTTAATTCAATATTTTAATATAAAATATTCCTGGGAAAGTTTCTTTCCTGATTCATTAACATATTGTTTGGTAAATTTGTTGACGTAACATCAAGTAATAATTTTAAGTTTACTTTAATTTCAAATTTACATACATGCACCTTTAACGGACTATTTTTAAGTAATTAAGAAAATGGTATGTAATAATTATGTTAAGAGGGACTAATGAACTTCATTTTCTAAAAATAGATGATATCTAGACATAGATTGATACGTCCGATCGATGTTAATGTAATCAAACCGCAATATGAATGAAATATTTATATTGGAAATATACAACTTATTTTTATTATAAATGAACTGATACAAACATTTTATATGAATATCTAGTCTGGTATAAATAGATAAATTAAAAATTTCAATTTTTAGGAAAAATAAAATATACAAAAATCGCCAAACTGAACTTTTATTTTTTCAGTTCAAATGAAGTAAAAACTATATTTATAAATATACCAAAAATTTTAATTGTGTTTCTCCGAACCGTTTTTGAAAAATTAAATCAATTTTTTTTTACTAATGTTGTCATGGTGATAAATTGTTATTTGTTTCATTAGGACAAAGGGCCAAATTCATAGTCGTGTCTCATCCTCACCTCATACTCAAAGTGGAAGTAACTAAGGCAACTACTTCAAGAATTTGCACACTTTGAGATAAGCTGTATTCCATTTGCCACTTGGTTTACTTAAATCAGATCAGATAAATTAGACAATATGAATAAAATGAACTGAATTTTGCAAACTTATGCACTTATTGGAGAGAATTACTTCCAAGTAAATTAGAATAAGTAATTTTAGTATTGAAAATAAAATCAGCGAAGTAATTCAGCGAAATAAATAAGTGAGCTGGTTCAGTAAATGTAAGTTAGATCTGATCCAAATGGCATATGGAATACGCCTTTAGTTGCCTAGTTTATTTTGACTTTGAGTGTGAGCTGAGAATGAGTCACGACCCTAAATACAAGAGTAAAAATAATATATTTAATCCGAACGAAACATGTTATTTTTTCATCACTTATTTAGAAAATTTTGCAGATTTATTAAATTAAAATAAACAAATAATAATAATAATAATAGTGTCACAAGTGGGTGAAAAAAATGGTCAATTTGTTTCATTAACATTTAAATAAATCTGCGGAAATTTTCTAAATAACTGGAGAAAAAACAATATGTTTCAGTCGGACTAAAAATACTATTTCTTGTATTTTTAGTCCTAATGAAACAAGTAACTACCTTTGGATACAATAACATTCTGCATACATTTTTTCGTATCAAAATATTAAAAAATACTGGTTGTGGCACTCTGCTGAAGCAGATCGTGATATGTTTATACACATGAAGTGCGATTATCAGTCGTCAAATCACGGCCCCCAAAGATGTTAGTGGTGGGGGAGCCACAAGGGTAATGTAGTGAAAATATTTGTCGACTGTGGGAATCGATCTAGGGATCTCAGGATCCACAGGCCGACTCAATACCACTGAGCTATCTACCCTGTTAATATTGATTATTTATATACATATAAATGTATTTTATTAAAATAATATAAATTGGAACGAAATATTTCAAGTACGAGCGTAGCGAACCGTTTCAAACACGCTTTATATGCAAGTACCGTCCGATGATCTTTTTATATACATACAATATTTACTATATTTTTATCAGGTTTATTTTATTTATATATTTGACCTACATTATTGAAAATCTACCAGGGAACAAACATATAAGTTCATAATATAATGTTCCTTTAAAGATCTTAAATAATTCATATAATATCCACTTACCGTATGTTCATCTCTCCCTCAGAACGGAGGCCGAATCCTCTTCGCCACGGACGACTGGTTCGCCGAGGCAGAGCACCTCCTAGAGGAATCGGTACCAGTATTTAAACCCGATGTATACACCGAGTTCGGCAAACTTATGGACGGATGGGAAACCCGGCGCAAGCGATGCGCCGGCCATGATTGGTGCATCATTCGTTTAGGTGCTCCAGGTGTCATTCGTGGAGTTGACGTCGACACGAGCTTCTTCACCGGCAACTACACGCCGAGATACAGCCTCCAAGCCGCTAATTTAACCGCACACGGTGAGAGAAACACTTCACGAGATAACAACAAAAATTGTGTAATATAAGAAGCACCAATTCTGCTTCTTGTGTAGCTAACCCGACACGATCACTATTTTACACTTAATATATTTTGAATAAACTTCAATTTTAGTAAATACCACGAAATGTAACACAAACTGTTCACTAAAACAATATAAATCACATGGCGTGAGTTTTACTTTCAACCATTTTGTTAAAAATTAAAACACTAAATTAAACGACATTTACGAATCTGAGCTTGAATACAGCAAGCATGCAAAACACGTGATTGGAACATTACGCATGCGTCAAAACTGTTTTGAGCTGTAGCCTGCTGCTACATTTTAAAAATTATTCTGGATTAATTTGAAATAATCAATAGTTAAATATTAACTCACTGTTCACTAACTTTATTTGTCGATGACAATCATTTCTAAATTATTTTAGAGAGACGTACTTCAAATAAAATATACATATCACTAAATATTCTACATTTAAAAAATAATAATTTAAGAACAATTTACAACTGACAAATAAAGTTAGTCGCTCTTAGTACCAACAATTCTACATAAATGTGAAGTTATCACTCATAATATAATTAGTGCATTGAATATTACCGATAATTTTTTTTAATTCACGATTGCTTTTGTTGCTTTGGAAATATTTTCTAAAAGCAACAAAAGTCCGAATGAACAGCGAGAAAAAAATTCTGGGAATATTCAAAGCACTTGTTATATTCGGCAAGAATATGGCCCCACAAAAATAATAAAAAATTTGACATAATTAATATTTTGACATGCTTAAAATAATATATTCATTTGATCATTATATGACAGACAACCTAGTTGTTCAGGGTCAAATTCATAGTCGTGACTCACCCTCACCTCATTCTCATCTCACACTTGAAATATAAGTAACTAAGGCAGCTAACTCAAATTGTGCAAATGTTTGAGTTAGTTGCCTTAGTTACTTCGACTTTGAGAGTGAGGTGAGGATGAGATGAGAGGGCGTGACGACTGTGAATTTGACCCTTAGGGCCAAATTCACAGTCGTGACTCACCCTCATCTCACACTCAAAGTTGAAGTAACTAAGGCAACTCACCCTTACCTCATTCTCATACTCAAAGTTGAAGTGAGGGTGAGCCACGAATCTGAATTTGTCCCTTAGTATCTAAAAAAATTTGAGTAAAACTGTCAACTTTTTCTAGTGCAATATCACTTATTAATTCACTCATTTCCATGACGTGGTCAAACAATGAGACGCTCTTGGTTGTTTAAAGTCGTAGGGCAATAATAGCTGTATTCTATTTGCCACTTGGTTCTTTTAAATCAGATAAATTAGGCAACATAACTGAACTGAATTAAGTACACTGACACAGTTATTGTGGTGAATTACTTCAAAGCAAATTAGAATAAGTAATTCTAGTAAAGGAAATAAAATTAGCGAAGTAATGCAGCGAAATAAATAAGTGATCTGGATCAGTAAATGTAATTTAGATCTGATCCAAATGGCAAATGGAATGCGTCTATTCATAATAATTTTCAAAATAGTTTACTAATATTTAGTTGCGAAAAATTATGTGTACAACATGTAATGAAAGCATCATTTGATTGAGTGACTTCGCCTTCGTGCATAAAATTTAAAATTCATGAAAAAAAGTATTGCTGTCATCATTAGTTGTACAGATAACTATTATTGATCAAATAAATTATAGCTAACCGAGTAGTTCATAAATAAACTAATTTATTTTTCTTCCAGAGGAAAAATGCATACCTTCGCGCAACATCAACCCAATCGGCACCGCGTGTACCGAGGACACTCACTGCAAAATCACCAAACTACACTCCGACGAATGGACCGAAATAATTTCAATGACTAATCTGCGTCCAGGTTATCCCGAAACCTGCCACAACTATAAAGAAGTTACCTCTAATCAAATCTGGACTCATCTTCGGCTCAACATGTACCCTGATGGTGGAATCGCAAGACTTCGAGTCTACGGTGAAGCTAAACCTACAAAAGAAATCGACAAATACCATACGATTGATTTGGTCTTAATGACAAATGGTGGCGTTTGTATCGGCTATTCTAACGCACATTATGGACACCCCAGGAATTTAATAAGAAAGGATAGCTCTGAATCCATGGCAGATGGTTGGGAAACCGCTAGAAGAATGGATAGACCTCCGGTTTTGAAAGCAAATGAGTTAGGGATTTTGGAAATACCGGGAAACGAATGGGCTGTTTTCAAATTGGGATATATTGGATTTATTTCTAGTGTTATTGTTGATACAAAACATTTTAAAGGAAACTATCCTGATTCAGTTATTGTTGAAGGGATTCTAGTAAGACCTACTCACAAGTGGAATAATAGGATTATGGCTAGACAAGAATGGAAAACTGTTTTACCTGCTTCTAAAGTAAGTTGTTTATGCCAATGGCACACTGGTCGAGGAACTCATCGATGAAACAACAGAACGCACCCTGACTGATAAAATAAACAAACACGAAAAAATAGCACAAAGCAAAACCAAAATGACAGCTCACGCTAACATGAAATGAGACACAATAATACGTGTGAAATGAGGCACAATCATTTCATCGAGGAACTCCTCGATGGAAATAGAGGCGCCTCTATTTTTTATCGATGACGGGTGCGTTCTGTTGTTTCATCGACGCTCATTCATGCTCCTCGACCAGTATGCCATTGGCATTACAAATACGATTTATTTCACTCACTTCTCACAACTAAATTTACTCAGCTTCAAATAATTCATTTTTTCTACGACCGGATAGAAAATAGACATTTCCAACTGTCAACTGAAACTAGCTTGCCAAGCGTTTAAAGTAAGAGTAGCTGTATTCCATTTGCCACTTGGTTCACTTAAATCAGTTCAGATAAATTGGAGAATATTACTAAATAAACTGAATTAAGCAAACTGGTGCACTTATTGGTGTGAATTACTTCAAAGAAAATTAGAATCAGTAATTCTAGCACTGGAAATAAAGTCAGCGAAGTAATCCAGCGAAATAAATAAATAATCTAGTTCAGTAAATGTAAGATAGATCTGATCCTCATGGCAAATGGAAGGCGTATTCCATTTGCCATTTGGATCAGATCTAACTTACATTTACTGAACCATATTACTTATTTATTTCGCTGGATTACTTTGCTGACTTCATTTCTAGTATCAGAATTACTTATTTTAATGTGCTTTGAAGTAATTCACACTAATAAGTGCACCAGTTTGATTAATTCAGTTCATTTAGTCATGTTATCTAATTTATCTGAACTGATTTAAGTGAACAAGTGGCAAATGGAATACAGCTGGAATACGTCTAGTGTATCATCGTATCCATTGTCGCCCAAATTAGCAAACAGAAAAACTGTTAAAAATAATTTTAAATTATTTTCAAGAGTTTCTAAATGGTCGTAGAAAAAAATATTGTGTTCACCTTAAGCGTCCTTGCTGCTCTCGGCTACACCTCGATCAATAATTTCCATTCACGCGCGGCAATAGACTACTTTCTGCTCTAGGTACACAAATTATTTTAAATTAGTTTGATTAATTTGTTGAATTTATCTGAGTGAAATATCAAAAGCAAAACGAGTATTTATTTCAAGTTTTATTTATTAACAGTTGTCACCAGACCACCAGCACGAATACTTAAAAGATGAACTGAAAAATAAAGGACCATTCTCTCATGTAAGGATAACAATTGCTCCTGATGGAGGACTCAGCAGATTGAGAGTATTTGGAACAGTTCATGCAACCATACCCATTTAAAAATAACATTTATTTATGTCACACATGTATTATAGTTACTTATAGAATAATCAGTCAGTATTGTATTATTTAAACCATTACATAAATACTAATTGTTGTATTTATATCTCATGTATTTTGTATAAAAATAAAAAAGTTTAAAATGATTTCAACAATTGAACAATTTCTGCAACAATATCTGGATCTGTCATTGTTAGAGTTCCTACATCAATGTCTGTTTCTTCTTTTAAAGCAGGTTTCTTGAAAGATCCATGAAATTCTTTTGCTTCAGTTTCTTCCATCAACATTTTAATATTATCTTTATTTATACCAGCTCCTGGCATAATAATAATACGACCTCTCGCGCGTTTAAATAATTTATTAATTAATTCGATTCCATCTTCGGCAGATTTCTTTTGTCCACTTGTAAGAATTCTTGTAAAACCGAGATCAATGATAGATTCTACTTGAATCAACGGATTTACACAAATATCAAATGCGCGGTGAAAAGTAACAGGAAGAGGATAACTTGTTTTAATAATTTCTCTACATTTTTTAAGATCTAAGTCACCGTTTTCAAGAAGCGCACCAAATACGAATCCATCTACTCCGTATTTCTTCAAAATCTGCGCATCTTCGATCATGATGTGGAGTTCCACTTGCGAATAAACAAAATTGGAACTTCTGCATCGAAGCATGCAGAAAATTTGAATTTTTTTATCGTTTGCCGCTTGAATTTCTTTGAGCAGTCCCGGGGAAGGTGTCAGTCCGCCATCTGTGAGCGAGCTGCACAACTCGAGCCGGTTGGCACCGCCAGCAATGGCTGCCATTGCTGATTCGTAGTTGTCAACACAAACTTCTAATATTTTAGACATGATGAATTGATTATGATGTAATTATTATACTAACTGTTAATGATACACTAATAAACAATTCTAGGGCTACTTATTTTATTGTATAATTCACAAATTGTACATAAATATAATCGAGGAATCACGGAGCCATTTTAAAACCGCCACCGGTGAACTTCTGATTTACTACCGAGGTACTAGTAGATGTTTTAATGGCGGGCAATTTTATTTCCGTGCAAACATGATTCTGATAAAATCTTTTCTGATTGAAATATTTTCTTTTTGTATCTCGTAATTCCTCTGACATTTTGTCTATATCCATTTTATACTCCTTTACTTGAGTTTCATACATAGTTAGTTCGGAAACCAAACACTAATAAATACATAATCGTTTAACATAAATACAAGAAATAATGAAAAACATGCCTTCATTTTTTTTCCGCGTGAAATTAACGCTTTCTTAGTTTTGGATAAATCAGTTTTTAGTTCTGAACCAGGATATCTTGCTAACATCTGTCGTACATTAAGATATAATTTTACAGCTTCTTTTAACTGATTTTCCCGTTCAATACAATCTGTTGTTAAAGTCAAATGGCGCCTGTAAATGTGTAAATGTTAAATATATATTGTTTTTCCTGAAATCGGCAAGAAAGTGCCTATTTTTCAAACCAATTTTAGTATGGAAAGTACTTTTTACCAGTCAGGTAAAGTATGTATTCAAAGTACAAAACAGTCTGATATAGTTATTTGCATACCTAGAGCAGAAAGTAATCTATTGTCGCTCATACAAGTGGCAAGAACACTTTCTGCTCGAGGAGCACACAATATTTTTTATAGAAACGCTTGAAAAATAATTTAAAATCATTTATAACAGTTTTTCTGTTTGGAAATTCGGACGAAAGTTGGAAAAATTTATTTTCTACTTGGTCGTAGAAAAGATTACCTGACTGTTTTGTACTTTACCTATATTTTTTTTATCCTTGGATACGTAGCCTGGTGTCAATATGATTTTTATCAAAAAATTTAAACATTTCAAATTATTTATGAGTATTGATTAAATTAAATGATTTCAGGAAAAATAGTGAGACAGGAAAGTGTTTTTACTTTCCTGACTTATTATGTAATATAATATTAATAAATGTAGTACTTTTGTAAAATGTGTATTTTTTTCATTAAATCATGATATCGCGGATCGGATCCTTCCAGTTTTCTCCATCGATGGATATTCATGGGATGCTGCAGTTCATCTTCTAGCGCCCTACATTTTAATTTTTGTTCTGCCATTTCTCTTTCTAAGGTAAAGACTTCTGTTTTCAAATCAGTCATGTTGGCAATAGATTTACTGAGATAATTCTTCTCCTGGCGTAATCTTTGTATTTCTAATTTTAATATTTTTATATCATCTACCCTTTTATCATACTGGCTTCCGCCTTAAATAAATAAAAAAATAAATAAATATATCATCTCGCTTTCTACCTATTACTGGGTGTTCTGCCGTAGCAGATCTCGGTGATTTATTTTGCGCGTGAAGTGCGTTTACCAGCCACCAAATATGTTAGTGGAGGAGCCAAAGAAGTAGTGTTTGTTTTTATATTATAAATTAATTTTGATATTTTTGAACAAATGATATAAAATACCTCGAATTAAAGCGGTGTGGAGAATGTTAACTTTTGCGTTCAACAAGCCTATTTCATCATTTCTTCGAAGTAGTTGCGCTCCAAGAATGTCTCTGTCTTTCAACATTAGGTCGTACGCGTGTTGTTTTTTTTGTATAGTTTTATCACGTTCTAAGACACAATCTTTTAATATTTTTTCGTTTGCACGTAATTCGTGAATCTCAGAATTTAAAGCTTTAATATGTTTTAAACCATTCTCTACATCAACTCTATCAAATTAAAACGAAATTAATTTATAAATTAAAAATTTAGGATTAAAAGTTACTTTAAGTTTTCATTTTCTCTGTCAAGTTTCTTTACATCATTTTCTAGTCGTGTAATTTCAGCGATTTTCACGATAATGTCTTCTTTAATTTGTTGTCCTTGATGAGTACAGATTTTCAGTTTTGATTTTACTTCTGTAATTTCACTTGATATTTCCTGAACTTGCTTTTGCAAAGCATTTCTATCAGCCCGAATCACTTCAAATACGTTTTGTTGCTGTCGCAATTTAGTTTCAAGTTCGGCTATTATTTTTTTAAGATCAAAAATGTTTTTCTAAAATAAACACCTTTATACAAGGTGAGTTTTTTTTTTGCCACCATTGGGATCTCGAGAACTACAAGTGCTACGACTTCGATTAAATTAGCAAAATAGTGCCTTTCTTTGCGGTGATTCTAGTAATGTCTGTTTACTTTGATATCTACAACTTCTATATGAAACTTTTTGTTTTTATGTCACCAGTTTGGAATTAAAACGATTGAATGAAAATCGTAAATTTCCTGAACATTTTTTTGGAAAAACAAAGACATTAGAATCACCGCAAAACATGACACTACTTTGCTAATTTAACTTAATTCCCAATGGTGGTCCTAAAATGATTATTAAAGACAATTTAACAATTGCGGATATTGGAATGTTACCTGTTTCATATTGATCTCATCCATAGCATCTTCAACCTGCTGAGTTAAATCTAAAGTTTCAGATATAGCTTTATTTCTTTCTTTCTCTAATCTAGAGGTGTGTTTCTTTTCTTGGTGTATCTGGTAGGTAAGTGTGTGAATTTCTGTTTCAAGTTTCATCTTGCTTTGTTCTTGAATTTTGATTAATCTCATGTGCCCTTCTATGGTCCCTTGAACTCGCAAGATATTTTTACTTAAAATTTCTTTTTCTTTTGTCAATGCTGCAATGGATTTTTTGTCAGTATCAGCTATTTTCTGGCTGAGATGTACTTCTCGTTCCATCATTTGTACACTTGTACGTAATTGGTCTCTTTCTTGTTCTGTATTGAATTTAAGTCGTTCAGCTAAGATTAGTTTCTTATCAATATTTTCTTTTTGTTTAGTAAGTTTAATTAAATCGCTTCGTAATGTGTTACATTCATCGTTTTTGAGCTGTAATATTTTATTTTTTGAGAATGCTTTAAGTGAAATTAGAAGTTTCTTACCCTGCAAGATTTAGTTAAGTCGGTATGTTTTTCTTTCAGATCGGTTAATTCTGCTGTATGTACATCTAGTTCCGTCTGGCATTTATCTAATTTGAGTTGGGTCATTTCTGCTTGTTTTGTAGCCTTTTCAGTTGCAGCTTTTTGCCCTCTAAATTGTGTTTCAAGAAGTGCAATTTTTTTGTTCTTCATGTCTATTAGTTCTTTCTCTTCATCTAGATGTTGATGTAATAAATTAATTTGTGAGATATATGCATTAATATCCCCTTCAAGTTTTTCAATTAGTCGTTGTTTTTTGGATGATTCACTTGTTTGTTGCTGAAAAATTGAGAATAATCGCCGAAAAAATAATAAACAATCCAAAAATAGTCACTTACTTCTAACACAAGAGTTATTTCGTTAGCTTTTAAATCTGCAGCTGAATTTTTGTGTTCTAGTTCTTCGGAATAACTTAAAGCGTTTGTTAATTTTTGTTTTAAAGTTGAAATTTCATCGATCATTCTTTGTTTTTCACGCTCAAATGCTTCTTCTGTTTTACCAAGTTCTCCGAGCATTCTGTAAATCAAATAATTTTTCTAATATTTTTTGTAATATTCTCAGATATTTACTTTTCTTACTCATCTTGTCCTTCAATTCTGGATTTAAGCTCAAGCTCATAGTTGAGCTTTGTAATTTGACCCCTCATATTTTCAATGATTTCTTTAGATGTTTGTTCGCGAGCATGAGCAAAGTCTGCTAGTTGTTTTATATTAGTTAAGTTTTTCTGCAATTGTCTAATTTCTGTTTCATATCTTTCTACACGGTCATTACGCCTCGTAATTACTTCTTTTAATTCGTGTATTTGTGCTTCTAGTTGTGCAATTTGTTGAGTTAAGTCTAGTCCATTTTGATATGTTTCATAAAATGATTGGAACAGTTTTGTGTAAGCGCTGGCGAATTCTGCAAGGTCTTCATTTTCATGAAGTTTTGCTGTTATCTAAACGATGACATTATTGCCTGATATTAAAGTTGGTAATGAAATCTATTACGTACGTTCCTATAATCGGTTTCAAGAATAGAAAAGTCACTATCGCATTCATGCAGGGTTTCGTCAGATACTTCTTCGTCCTCTGCTGAAGAAATCTGTGAGTTTTCGGCATCCATAACAATTTTTACTCAATATTACCAATTCACAAAATATGCACTTCAAAGTATACACAAATACAAAATAAAATCGTTTTATCAAATTAAAACAAATGAATATACTGTCATTAAAATGTCTCTGTTCACGAGATAAAAAATTAATAGACAAAAGACGAATATATTCCTTTCAATTTTACAAAAAAAAATCAATATTAAACATATCCATGAGAGGATGCATTTAAGCTTTGAAACAATAAACAATTTAATTTTACATGAAAAATAGTGTCTTTAATCGATTTAAATTTGGTAAAATAATTAAGGACCCATTTTAAAACCGCCTCCAGCATACTTGGCATGAGAGCTGCCGTCCGCTGGTTTAATAGCGGGCAATTTTGTTGGCTCGATTTGAGTCCCGTATATTTTTTTCTGTTTAAAATATTTCTTCTTCGTGTCTTTTAACTCTGTTGAAATTTTATCTATATCCATTTTATACTCCAGTGCTTGAGTTTCATGCATATTTAATTCAGAAATCAAACACTAGTAAATATGAAAGTTTTAATAATTTTGGAAAATAATTAATCACGAAACATACCTTCATTTTTTTTCCACGCAAAGTTAACGCCTTTCTAGTTCTTATCAATTCGTTTTTCATGTCGGGGCCAGGTTGCATTGCTAACATTTGTCGTAGATTAATATAAAGTTTTTCCGATTCTTTTAATTGTTTTTCCCGTTCAATGGATTCTGTAGTTTGATTTAACAGTCGTCTGAAATCGTATATAAAATTAATATGCAATATGTCTTCGTAACAAATATGGTACTTTTGTAAAATCTGTATTTTTTTCAATAAATCAACAATATGTGGATCAGATCCTTCCAGTTTTCTCCATCGATGGATGTTCATTGGATGTTGAAGTTCTTCTTCTAACGCTCTGCTTTTTAATCTTTCTTGTGCTAATTCTCTTTCTAGAGTGAAGACTTCCGTTTTTAAATCGGTCATGTTTGCGATAGATTTACTAAGATAATTTTTCTCCTGACGTAATCTCTTTATTTCTAGTTTTAACAATTTTATGTCTTCAATTCTTTGATCGTATTGGGTTTCGCCTGAAATATTTAATAAATAATTTTGATGTTTTTGAAAGAATTAAATAAAATACCTCGAGCTAAAGTTGATTCTAGGATGTTTATTTTTTCGGATAACAATTCTATTTCGTCATTTCTTCGAACTAATTGTGCTCCGATAACATCTCTATCGTTCATAATTTGTTCGAATTCTTTTTCATGTTTTTTAATACACTTTTCATTTTCCGTAATACATTTCGTTAATGTTCTTTCATTTTGAAGTAATTCTTCTATTTCATGTTTTAATTTTTGAATTTGGTTTATACAGTTTTGTACTTCAATTCTACAAATTGACAAAAATTAATTTATTATCGAAAATATGTTATTAGATGATACTTTAAGTTTTCTTTTTCTTTGTTGACTTTACGCAAAATATTTTCTTCTTTCAAAAGAATTGCTTCTTTAGATGCAATGTCTTCTTTTAGTTGTTGTCCTTGATGACTACAGATTTTAAGTTTTGATTTCAGTTCTGCAATTTCACTTGTTACTTCCTGAACTTGTTTTTGGAAAGCGTTTCTGTCGGCTCGAACCGCTTCAAATAAATTTTGTTGCTGACGCAATTTGGTTTCAAGTTCGGCTATCACTTTTTTCAAGTCATAAATACTTTTCTGAAATTTGATTACAATAAAATGTGGCCATAAAATATGATTACTAATAATCATATCGGAACCTGTTTTAAATTGTTGTCGTCCATAGCATCTTCAACTTGCGTAGTCAAATCTAGAGTTTCACTAATAGCTTTATTTCTTTCTTTTTCTAACTTAGCAATATTTTTCTTCTGGTTGTGTATTTCATAATTTAATGTATGAATTTCTGTTTCAAGTTTTCGTTTGCCTTGTTCTTGAATTTTTATCAGTTGCATGTGACTTTCCACAATCCCTTGAACTCGCATAAGATTTTTACTTAAAACATCTTTTTCTTTTGAAATCGCGTCAATTGTTTTTTTGTCATTGTCCGCTTGTCTTTTACTAAGAAGTACTTCTCGTTCCATCATTGTTACATTTGTACGCATCTTGTCTTTTTCTTGTTCTAATTGGAATTTAAGACGTTCAGTTAATGAAAGTTTCTTTTCTACATTGTCTTTTTGTTTTGTAAGTTTCAATACATCGCTTCGGTATCCATTACATTCGTCGGTTTTTCGCTAAAAATGATTTATTTTTGAAAGTGTATTGAGCGAAATGTGTTGTCTTGTATATCTACGGGTGGTGTAATATGTAATAATTATTTGTTTCTTATTCGGTTTGTGAAGGACGTATTACCTTGAAATCTTTCATTAGATCAGCATGTTTATCTTTCATATCATTTAGTTCTAAAAGCCCCATTTCTAGTTCCATTTGAGCTTTTTCCATTTTGATTTGGTTCATTTCTCCATGTTTATTAGCTTTTTCAGTTTCAGCTCTTTGCAATTTAAGTTGCATTTCCAGCATTGATATTTGTTTATTGTTTAAATCCGCAAGTTCTTTACCTTCAGCTATATTCTTACGTAAATCACCAATTTCATTGTTAAGTGAGGTAACATCCCCTTCAAGTTTTTCGATTTGACGTTGTTTTTTGGTTCCTTCACTTGTTTGTTGCTGAAAAAATTGATAAGCTGTACTTGAGAAATATTTGAAATTCGAGACTTACTTCTAACAACAAATTTAATTCGTTCGTTTTTAAATCTGCTGCTGAATTTTTATGTTCAAGTTCTTCAGAATAGCTCAGCGCATTTGTTAATTTTTGTTTTAAACTTGTGATTTCATCAATCATTCTTTGTTTTTCACGTTCAAAACCTTCTTGTGTTTTATTAAGTGCCCCCATTCTGCAAATCAAAATATTTTAACAATATTTTGCGTAACTACTTCATTTGGAAATTTACTGATCGTCTTCATCTCCTGCCAGTCTACTTTTAAGCTCAAGTTCATTGTTAAGCTTCACAATCTGAGTTCGCATGTTTTCAATGATTTCATGAGCTGATTGTTCGCGGATATGAGCAAAGTCAGCAAGCTGTTTTGTTCTCATCAACTTCTTTTCCAAATGAGCGATTGCATCTCGTTCATCGCGGATATTTTGTGTAAGTGCTTCAATGTCATCTTTACATTCATCCACTTGTAGTTCTAGTTGATTAGCTTTCTGAATTAAATCTTGTTCATTTTGGTAAGTTTCGTAAAATGCTTCAAATAATCTTGTGTAGGCATCGGCAAATTCCGCAAGTTCTTCATTTTCTTGGAGTTTTGCTGATATCTAAATAAATAATGTGCGTGTTTTTATTTAATAATTGAGGGTGTTAATGGAAAGTGATGAATGAGATCTATTTATAGAATCATTTACGTACGTTTCTGTAATCGGTTTCGAGCATAGAAAAGCCACTTTCGCATTCATGCAGGGATTCTTCGGATACTTCTTCCTCTTCATCGCTAAATTCGTTTTCATTCATTTTTTACGCAATATTTTATAGACACGATAGACAAAGGCACAAGACACACGCTTCACAAATTACAGAAATCCAAAATACAGGTAAATATATAATATATACTAGCATTTCTTGAAATACCACACTATCAAGTTAAAAATAAAATATTTTACTTTAAAAATAACATATTATACAATCATTTTCCGTTATATCAATATAAAGGCAAAAAAAAATATATTATAATACTTCTTGTCAATAAGAAGTTTCCCTGGCTACTAGATGTTGTATCAATAGACAAAAGAGAAGGATTCTAGACTCACCTGTTGATTTACAACACAATAAGAAAAATAAATATATCACAATTTTTAAACCATCACTTCTAACAACAAAGGAAAGGAAAAGTTTGACGAAACAATTTCATTACAAAGGTTTTTAATATTGAATATACCATTTCAGCCCAAACCCCTTATAAATAATATATTATCACAAGTTTCAGTACTTTGAAATCAAATAACAGTTTTGTATTTTTGAAGAGAAACAAAATAGAATGTTAATTAAGTCAGTTGAAATAAAATTAAATACATTTATGTAGGTTTGTTAAAGAGTATAATAATAAAATAAAAATATATCAAAAAGTTTCTCTCCAACTTATACAAAATATGCTACACAACCTTAAATCCATGCAGATTATGTTGAACCACTAATCATCAACTAAATTTGTAACACTATAATATGTGATGTAACGACGGGAACAAGATTACGTAGATATTTAGTCTTATTGTCAATTGAAATTATCACAAATTCTCACTATTCTAAGCCCCCAAATAACAAAAACTAATTATCATTTATGCTACCAAACGTTCATAAACCAAATTAAATAATTTAAGAACGTTTGACAACAGAAATCATTAATAATAAGTTTTAATTGGGGGCACAATTTTTTGTAAGAATCTGTAAAGAACAAAAGTAGAAAATTACTGATTAATAATAGGTTTGAAAATTTGAAAGTGTTCTAGGATATAATATACGAAACAATAATCAGTATTTCTATGTAGTGTCAAATAGCGAAAAATGTTAAAAACGTGCACTGATCGTCGGAAAATTGACGACTATAAATTGTTATTATAAGTTTTAAAAATTGTAAACGTCAATGGTAAAGCTTGGCTGAAGACTTTACTGAAATGCACAACATTCCGTCTTTTCATAATAAAAAATAATTCTGAATTAAGACTCATTTATAAGATTGCCGTTTTAGTAGCTTCTTAATATTTATAACACGTTTAATAGAAAATTCTAACTATCGTTAATCTAAAATAGACTTTAGAGATATTTAATTTTAATAAACAGTTTTGTAGGAATTTATCTTACTTTTTAAACACGAGAACGATTCAAAAGCTACGATCAATCTTTTTTTTCACCCAACACTGAAAAACATTATTTGGGATAACAAACATAATTAATAATTTTCGATTTAATTAACACGAATAAGTAGATTTTTTTTTAAATTTAGAATTAGATTCCAGTCTTCTTAGTGTATTACTAATTTGTCAATTGAATAAAACGTAAAAAGTGAACCCGCACTGAATAAATTTGAAACAACGATTTTAATTAGTTTTGTATTTGACTATACACGATATTACTTAATTAGAAGAACATAAAATTCCAAATTTGAAAGTAGAAAATTTTAAACATTTTTCCGAAAAGAGAAACAATTTCATATGGTCCAGTTTTTAATAAATTTCTTGTAAGAAGGGAGTCAAAAAATACAATTGTGTTTGTTATTAAATAACATTTTTCGAATTACGTTCTTATAAATAAGTCTTGCAATAAAAATAAAAATTCAAGACATAGTAAATGGAGTCAAATGATACATAAAACATTTATTGCACACTCTAACCGGTTTAATGTGACCGTATTTTGGCAACGGAACGCTATTGGACGAGCACCTAGCGCAGAAAACTTTCCCACAGTTCCTGCAATGGTGTCTGCGCTTCACAACCGTGAAGTTAGCACCACAAGACATACATTTCGGAGCTTCGACATCCGGAATCCAAATCGGAGGTCTTTCTGCCTCCCCATCATGACTTGTACAAGGTGTTACTAGTACAGCAGCTTCTGCTACTTGTTCAGTAAGAGTTACATAATTATTAACAGCTTCAGAAACTCCGCCGTTTATATTTTCAGAACTAGAAACTATCCGACTATAGTTGGAATATTCTTCTGATTGTTCACCATCAACATGGAAGTATACATTGCTATCGAAAAGAGCTTCTTGTGCTAGGATGTTTGGATCGACTGTGAATTCGTTACTTTCGATGACCTCACTCTCGGTTGGATGGTACTCGATTGAATTGTCGTTATCAACTGGAGTTTCGGTTATACTTGTTGCGTTTATTAGGAAAACTGATTTTAATATATTGCGTAAATCGCTGGCGAAATTGGTTTGGAGTTGATCTGCAACACCTGCGATGCACACGAATAAGCGGTGGACCAGATCTTCGCTGGATCTGCAAGTTTCAAAGTTGATTATGCAAAGAATTAATTTGCAAATTTTGTATTCTTGGTACTTTTCTTTCTAATAAATAACAATAACTGAGTTGTAAATTACAGTAATAAAAATCAGTCTGCATCTTTTATTTGAAGGATTGTTTTCTAAAATAATTTAGAAATGTTTGACAATGAAAATTATATACAGTTTTAATTAAAAAAGATATTATCTTAATGCAAAACTGTTGTAAACTATACAATATTCAAATCATAATTATTTAAATTACATAAACACATTAACTAATGAAATAATATACTAATTAAAATGTTTCATGATTTTCGTTAATTAAATTCATACAGCTGCATTCAACAAGTTTAAATCAATAAAAATTCTTAATACAAAATTAAAAAGCACAAAAGCAAATACTAAAATTAAATTAATTAACTCCATAATTTCTTCTGAAAAAGTTATATATTTTCGTAAATAGTCATTAGCAGCTGTTGACAACTTTCTCCATCTACGCTCCACTAATATTTATGAACACTTTCTTCGTGATGTTTAATAGCAACATAACATGCTATTAGAACTGAGTAATTAGCATTACTAATAGTGCACGGAATGCATACAAAATTATTAAAACAAACTTTGGAATTAGTGAGGATGTTTATTAATTAAAAATAACAATATTTACCTAAATTTGGCTCTGACTTCGTTCCTGTTGGCAATTTCAGCAGCTTGCATAGCGAGGGCGATTTCTTCATCATCAGCGCAGTTGGAATTAAATGAAGATGTGTCGGAACTGGCGACGCTGACGTCGTCTTCTTCATAAGTTTTTTCAAGACGCGGAGATCGAGAGGATTTAGAATGTTTTGAGACGCAAGCACCGGTTTTTTTAAACTCTGTCCGTTTGTTATAAGTACACTTTGTTTGTTCAGTCTGTTTACCATCTAATAAATTATCACTATTTGTATTTTTACACTGGCACAAAACTTCCACTTCGCTTTTAGTACAACTACAGTTTTTTACGTCGTTGAAATCCAAACTAGGAGATCGATCTAGACTAGTATTTTCTGTACAAATCCCTGAATCATCGGGAGAATCTAAGTTTTCTAGTTGCTTTGAGAGACATTTTATCTTTTCGGGAACAGTTTTAACAGAAAGATGTTTATTTTTAATCTCACAACAAGATTGTCCGCTAGTAGTTGGTTTGATTTCATTCTCAATGGTTTCTTTCGTTAATAAAATCGAAGATAATTTAGCAGAAACAACTTCTAGACAATCGCTATCAGGTAATGATTCGCTTTTTATTAATTCTTCTTCTTGGTTTATAGTGGCAACTATACTGTCATGCGTTACGGTATTGGCGATAAGATATCCAGAAGTCGAGGGAATTTCAATACTATCTGAAGTCGTAGCGGAAGTGAAGGTTGCCTCCGTTAATTCTGCGGCTTCATTTCCGTAATCAACAGCTTCAAATTGTAAAGGCCCGTTGTTCACTGTCACCGTACAAAAATTCGACACATAATCCTTGCAAATTGGATAATCATTATAAAATCGATCGACAAAATCGTCCAAATCACTATGTACATCACTGATTTCACTCACGGCTTTCAAGTCAGTTATTTGTTCGTTATCACACAACAATTTTTCAAGCATATAAAGTTCACGTTTATTTAAAGTCCACAAAAGCTCCCGAATTTTATGTAAAAGTGTCCGGAAAGGTCTAAACATTTCAGACATTTCCTCAACAGGTTTGTCGATACTTAGAGGACCGTTAGGGAACACTAACAACCCGCTAACTATCGCTAATCGTGGGATGGTAAACATCAGGGCTGGATCATAATCATCCACCATCTCCTGGGTAAGAAGTTTCATTTTGAGGGCTCGCTGGAGGGTTTCAGAGAACAGGACTCCGATGAGTTCCTGCAGTTCGTACTCTTGAGTGGTTTTAACGGGCACCATGGCGCTCACGTAACAGAGTTCGAACTCTGCGAAGAGGCGATCGAAGATCTTCAAACTCTCGACTAACATTTCGGTGATGAGTTCGTCGCTATTGAGCTTCAGAGGCCCGTTTGGTGTGTTGTTCCGAAGGCATGCTTCTCGAAGAAGGCTTCGTACGTTTTCTAAGGTTTTTGTTAAGGCTTTGGCTAGTGGACGCATTTCTGCACTTTCTGCTTCACGGTTCATTATTGATGAACCGGCTGCAAGGCACTGAAACACAAAACATTAAAATAATTTTTATTCATTTAACTTTGGACATACGTATTTAAGGAAATTGTACTTACTTATTATTAATATAGGAACAGGATCAATCATTAATGGAAGTATAAATTAGTAGATCACAGGATATGTTTATGGAAATTGTACTTACTTATAATTATAACAGGAGCTGGATTAACAGGAATTTCACTTTGCATTAATAGTAATAATTGAACACAAAGTGTCCGAGGACGGAACGATCATTACATTACAGTAAATAAAATATGTGTAAAAATCAAAATAGGTTGTGTTTATTTATTAATGTTAATATGTTCTAAGTACCGACTAGGAAAACTCTCCATTATACATTAAAAGGATCACAGGAATATACTATAAAATAAATCACATAACAAATGAATATTTCGTATCCCAACAAATGATTAAAATCCACAATTAGTAATATGTAACGAAGCCGAAAATTATAAAGTAATAAAAATGACGTGCAATGGTCATTAAAAGTTAATCTCCGAAAAAAACTCAACATCATTTCAAAATAACAATCGTTATAAAATCAGGACACACGCACCAAGGACAGTTTCACAATCATGGTTAAATATAACAATTACCATTATCAAATATGATTATTCATCATACCTCTGCTCCGAACCATAGTTGTCCCGCCAGATTTTCTTGAAGAACATCTTCAGGAAACTTCACCCGAAAATCCCTGTTCGCTCTTTCATCACCAATAAGAACATCCATGATTGCATTGGTGATTGTGAGCACCCGATCTTGTGATTGTCGAAGTTGATTCACAAGAGCTGTGCATCTTTCTGGATCTTTTCGCCCATCGAAACTGTCCAACTCGCCGGCAATTAGGTTCAATGCCTCATCGGCATAGAAAAATTGCGCGAGCAACGATTTGTCATCTTTCTGCAAGTTTTATAAATAAATTATTTTAGGATTTTCTTGCATAGGCAATTTTGTTACTATGTACATTAATTACTGATAAAACATTTTGCTGAGTATTACAATTTTGTAAATCATTTATTAATATGCCAAGTTCAGGGTCAGGAAAACTTGTAACTTGTAAGAATTATTATTCTGATAGTTGTTATTTCTTGGGAAAACAACGTAATAAGGAAAATTTGTTTATTTGTATTTTTTTATATAAAAGTAATGTGGTAAGATGGCAATTCTTATCATTACTAATAAAATATTTGATAATTACAAAAAATAAACATATTTTGAGTAGTAGGTACTATAAATTAGCGAAAAACAAGATTAAAACATGTGTTTCTTTTAGATAAAATGACGTCATTTTGAAAAGACAATAGAAAGCAGTATTATTTATTTTAATTAAGTAATTATTTTAAGCAATAAAATGTCACACAGATTAGAAAATGTTTAAAATATGTAACGTATACGTATACGAACTTTGTTATAAGATGAAATATGGTGATAATATACACGTTAAACTAAAATTTGTTGAAATTTATAAAATATAAACAAATGCATTTTCTAACAGTACTAATGAAATCATTGCTATGTAGCATTTGATAAGTATAATAAAGTGAGAATCAAACGATATAGAAACAATTTGTATTAAATGATGGTTCTGTCAAAATTACATCAAAATAATCAACAAAAAGTACATTCTCACCTTTGGCCTACAAAACCATTTCCGAAGAGACTCCATTGTAACTATTAATAAAAACACTTTTGTACACAAACAAGAAGAAATCAATTACATGTGTTCTAAATTAAAAATGACACAGATTCGTAATAACTGACCAAACATTATAATTCTTTGCACAAAAGAAACCATGTTGATGAACACTTATCTCCATGATAAGCAAATCCAAAATGAGTCACGTCAGTGCTGCCACGCTAGTGATAAACAAAAATTAAAAATCACGTTCTTCTAATGACAGCAAATACTATAAATGTACAATTTAATTAAATTACAATAAATAATAAAGTAGTAAAAGAAGTATAAAATTTACATTTCACTTGGTTTTTCTGCAATTTACAAATATATTGTTGAGAAATTAATTTTACACAACGTTGGCAGCATTTTATATGTTGGCCGGAAATTTTGTTGGCGGTATTTGCAAACAAAAATATTTGCTTTTATGTTATTAAAATTAATTAATAAACGCTTAGCCTTTTCATAAAAAAAATCAATTATACTAACATCATTCTATCATCATTTTAAAGTACTACAGTTGCATTATTTATTACTGTAATTAAAATATTTGCAAAAATAAAAATGACTCACATTAACAATGTAGCCAATATAGTAATAAATTAAAAGAGATATGCATTATCATTTTAATATTTACGAAAATTGATAATGTTTCGAATATTTTTAGAAAAGGAGGCGTGTAAAAAATAAAATTTACAGTAATGTATTGTTTGGAATTACCACGGAAACACCGAGTTATTAATTTATTACTTATGTTTCAATAATACATTTGATCAATGGGGGTAATGGCACAATCTTTGGGTGCCGTGATTTGACGGTTGGTAACCACAGTTCACGCAAATAAATATATCACTTACCGAGATCTGCTTTGGCAGAATGCCACACCCAGTAATGGGTAAAAGGCGTGATGATATATTTATATTTTATCAATTAAAAAGTTGATTAATACATAAACATATCAAAATATACATCCATTTAAATTACACATTAACGATTTCTAAATTTATAGGGCCTATAAAATATATTTTTAGTTATTTTGAAAATAAAACTGGTACAAATAATAGTTATTTATTATACAAGTGTTTTATTAGGTATATAAAACACAAGTGTAATGCAAAATTTTATCCACAACTCATAATTATAGGTATCGAAGAAGATTGGTCGTAACGTTGATTTAGTTATAAAGTTTCTCAAAATATGGTAGATCATGAAGTGGTTGCTAAGTAACAAGTTGTTTACAGTGTTTTATGGAATATAAAACACTAGTGTTTTATGAGCCATATAATTCAACTGTGTTTAAATATGTCTTTATAATATATGAGTTGTGGATAAAAGTAGTAAAAGAATTTTGAGTTATTTTAAATAATTATTGAACCCCAGAGTTTAAATTGCGACAACTTCCAAATTTAATTATTGTATTCAACGTTTAGTCGATTTTCTAAACGATAAAAAAAGACATTTACAGGTGCAATATTTATAAAAAATGAACAATAAATAAAATTTATGAATTTATTTACTGGTAATTTGGTACGTTAATATGCAAACAAATTATTAAAATACATTTGCATGTCAAAACATTGTGAATAACACATTCGTTAATTATAACAAAAAAATATTTTTCCCACAAATTAAAAGATTAGAAGTAAACATTAATAAGACCCTAGTACTATGTAGAAACAATTAATCATTACCGATGACCTTATTTTTATGATAATGATTATCTTTTAAAAGTAAACTGATGACGCTTCCAAAATAGTCTTCACAAGATGTTCACCGAAACTTTTGGTGTTGCAGACTTCGTTATTTTTGTGGTTACATTATGCATGTCCGCTGGTATAGGAATATATTTCGGTTGTTTCGGTAGCAAACAAAAATCTGCAACGGAATATTTATACGGAAAAGGTAGTATGAAGGCTATCCCAATTGGTTTATCCCTTTATAGCAGGTAAACAATTGCTTTATTAATAATTTTAACTTATTAAAATAACTGCTTTTTAGTGCGATATCAGCTGTAACCATAGCTGGTGCTCCATCAGAAATTTATACATTTGGAACACAATTTTTTATGAACTATATAGGCGTATTACTATCTTTAATACTAACCTGGTACTTTGTTTTACCAGTATTTTGTGGTAACCTTAAAATTAAAACACCATATGAAGTAATATCATTTCATGTTCATTCAATATTTTGTAGTAACTGTTTAATATAATTTTAGTACTTTGAATTACGATTTAACTATAAAATAAGACTTTTATCTACAGTAATTTATGTGGTTCACACGCTTTTGTACATGCCTGTTGTTTTATATGCTGCTACAGTAACGTTTAGTGAAGCGTCTCAAATATCACTGCCAGTATGTACAACTATAATTGGGGGAGTTTGCATTTTCTACACTATGTTGGTAAGACTTGTAACGGAAAAATATCGGCGGGAAATATGAATTTCAATTTTTTAGGGTGGATTTTCGGCTGTTATATGGAGCGATACTCTTCAAGCAACCTTAATGATAGGTTCTTGTATATTTGTGATGGTAAAAGGAATCATTGATGTAGGAGGAATGAATGAAATATTTAATCGAGCTGAACAAGGACAAAGACTTAAATTTTTCACGTAAATAATACAACATTAATGCTTAATTTTATGAAGGACAGAATAAATTTACTTTCATAGTAAATTAAAATAAATAAATATAAATATAATTTGTGAAAAAGCAATGAGCAAGATTGCACGAAAAAGCATGAGTATTCGCCGAGTGTTTGTGGCTCAAAGGTTCTGGGTTCAAATCCTGGCGAACGCTCATAACTTTTTCACAAATTATTTGTAAAAAATACATAAATATATCATCACGCCTTTTACTCATTACTAGGTGTGGCACTCTGTCGAAGCAGATTTCGGTAAGTGATATATTTATGCGCGTGAAGTGCGGTTACGAGCCGACAAATCACGACTCTCAAAGATGCTAATGGTGGGGGAGCCACAGGGGTTAATTTTAATTTGGTGAAAATGTTTGTCGGCTATGGAGATTGAACCAGGGTTCTTAGGATCCACAAGCTGATTCGATACCACTGAATCATTACCCCTTAAAATAATCAATTAACAAATTCAAATTAATTGTATTTATTTTATGCCACAATAAATCTTATTTACAATGGAAGTAAATTAGTTTGTCGTTTATAAAACTGACCATAAGACAATTTTCATGTTGTAATAATTATTGTTTTTATTTAGAATGGACCCGAATCCATTTCAACGTTTGACAATCTGGTCCGCCATTATAGGAATGTGTTTCAATCACGGAGCACATAGCGGATGTGGCGCTAGTAGTATTCAAAGATACATGGCGTTAAAAAACGAAAAACAAGCTAGAATGTACGTAATAAATATAAAATGTAAAACATTTTATTTAGTGATTTTATTTTTAGAAGCACATTGATTGGCGTCATTGGTTCAGCTGTCAGTGGTGTAGTGGTATGCATGATCGGGTTGAACATGTTTGCACAATACTATGATTGTGATCCAGTCAAAAATCAAGTAATATTTAACTGTAGTATAATAAATAAAATATTAAATTTTGTTTTTTATTTAGGATGTGAGCAGCTATAATAAATTATTAGCTCATTATGTTGCCTACACTGTAAGGAATTTACCGGGATTTTTAGGGTTTTTTATTGCGGGAATTTTAAGTGCTGGTTTGAGGTACTTTTAACATTTTTTACTTTAAATAAAATAATAACAGTTGAACAATTATTTTTCAGTACTTTGTCGGCAGAATTAAATACAGTATCTGGTATAATATATCATTGTTTTATTCACAAGTATTATAGGAAGCCCATTAGTGAATCCAGAGGTGCAGTAATTATGAAAGCAATTGTTTTAATTAACGGATTATATTATCTTTCAGTTGCACCAATGTTAGATAAATCCAAACATTTATCAAACGTATGTAATAGTATATTACATACCAAACCGGAAAATGCTCCATTACAGTCGAGCGCGAGTTAAAGCTATAAGCGCGAGGCTGGTTTACTATTTTATTCACATACAGTTAGTAATCTGTACGTCTTAAACATTCATTTTATTTATTACTCTTTTCTGACAGATTTATTATTATTATTTATTTAGTCTGCTTTAACATATTTATGATAATGTTGCTATTACCTAGCAACAAAAGATGTATTGAATCTGTCAGTTGAGTTATGTCAACTGTTTTGAAGATTTACCGATTTTTTTTCAGCCTAATAAGTATAATTTTCATAATCATGTCTGATAGTGAGTTAGCAAACAATAATTATTTCTTGTTTTACCAGTTGGAAAGTGACGTTAGCTAGCTGAAAATATTTTTTTTACTATACTTGTACTGAAAGTTACCTATTAAAGACAAAATTTAAACACAGTAAGTGGAACTTTAATGCACAGTGGTTTCTATGGTTACATCAGGACTAAAATATTTACTTACCATCAACCGTGAGCAGTAAGTAAATATTATAGATCAAGGTCCTGTTTATTTTGACAACAATTTCACAGCTGTCAATTTTGAAACCTATTTTTCATTTCCTTCTATTTGTGCAAATACTGTAAAAAATAACTTACTAACCACAAACTATAAGTGACAGTTTTTAAGTCAAGAATGTAGTTTGGAAAATCGAGGTCCAAAGGATCGAGATTTCCGAAATATTCGCGACCTAAAAAAAATCACGTTTTTCTTCTATTTGTGCAAGTATTGTAAAAAATAGCTTACTAACCTCGAACTGTAAGTGATTTTTGTAGGTCGCGAATGTTTAGGAAATCTCGACCCTTTGGGCTTCGATTTCCCAAACTACATTCTTGACTTAAAAACTGTTACTTACAGTTCATGGTACGTAATATACTATTGCCGGCTAGCCGGATAAGTGAAGTAAACAATGACTCACTTTCTAACTGTTTTGTTGGTTGGAAACGCATACATTACTAACTGATTGTGAATAAATTAAATTTTTACTCTTAATAAATCATTATTTTTTTTGTTTTTTTTAGTTTGCTTTAGGAATTACTGGTCTAACATACGGAGCAAAAATTGGAATGTTGGTATTAGGAACGACATTCAGAAAATGTAATTCGATAGTAAGTTATTAAAAAACTTGAATATATTTTATATTTGCTATTCCTAAATTTTATTTGTTTAGGGAGTAGCCTTTGGAACAATAGTAGGAATGGTTACAATAGGATGGATTAATTTTGGGGCACTATATTACGATATTAATGCCCCATATGTACTGCCACTGTCTACGAAAAATTGCACCACAAATAATTTTACAGAAATATATAATTTAACAACTACGACTCATTCTAATTTACTGTAAGAAACTTTTTATTTAAAAATCTTAATTTATTCTAAAGTAAATAAGGTACTAGTTTTTTTTTCATTGTCAAATGTTTTTAAATGATTTTGTACGCAACTGTTCATAGTTATTTTTATACTAAATTCGCGAAATGAATGTTATTTGTGTTCCTCGTGAGAGTGCCACTTGTAGTCGAGATAAAAAAAGTCATGCGGACGCGCCAAAAAACAAGAATTTCGACCATGAAATACAAAAAACATTATTTCCACAACTATAAAAAAAAAAACTAAAATAAATTGAAGGAAAAAAATAAAAAATAATTTGAATTTGGTACTACTAATTTGTTGTAACTAAGGGAACGTGAAAATGTTTAATAAATGAATTTAAAAAACGAATTTGAATTTAGAATTGTAAATCAAATATAAATATATCATCACGCTTTTGACCAATTACTGGGTGTGGCACTCTGCCATAGCAGATCTAGGAAAGTGATATATTTATGCGTGTAAAGTGCGGTTACCAGCCGTCAAAATGGGAAAAAATGTGTTTCAATCGGACTAAAAATACTATTTCAAGTCTTTTAATATTGCCAGACTCTACAACCTTTAATACTCGACCCGGAAACTTGTATTTTTAATCCGATTGAAACATATTTCTTTTTTTTTTTCACCCACTTGAATATGACACTATTATTTCAATTTTTTCAATAGTAAAAGAAAGCATCGTTTTTTGGTCTCAGGACCAAAAATAATATTTTACTATAGTTATCATGGTGATAAAAGTAATAATGTCCATTTGTTTCATTTTAATTTTCTAAATAAGTGGTATAAAATAATTTAGGAATGCTTGATATTGAAAAAAAGTTCTTATTCTGCAATTATAGATCTCAAGTGTGATACCACTCTTATTTATGTTTAAACAATTATCATTACCTAAGTTACATGCACTTATTTATAGCATACATTTATCTAATTTATTTTTGTTGATAAAAAATAGTTACGCGTGTTTTATGACTAATTTTTTTTTTCAGGAAAGCAACATATGAAGAACCATTTTTTATTTATAAATTATCATATATGTATTACCCATTGGTTGGAACATTAATTACGGTAATATTAGCGTTAGTAGCTAGTTATTTAACTGGAACAAATGAAGATAAAGACATGGACCCGAATCTATTTATTCCATGGGTTCGACCGAAAACAGAAGAAGACAGATATAGTGAAGAAACAACGAATATGTTGAATTATGTACAAAATAAATAAATGAACAATTAAATATCTTAATTTATTGTAGTTTTTTAGAATTATTATTAAACAATATCAAACTTTATTTTACACAAAATTGTTTTGGACAAAAACTAAACAATTATCATTATTATTATTATATGTAATTAAATTGTAAATAATTATTTATTATCTTATGCATTGAAAAGAGGTGCTAATTATATTTATAAATAAACATATATGTAGAATATGGTAGTAGTGAAATATAATTTGTGAAAATGAGTACGTATTTCGAAATAGTCGACTATGTTGTTTTTGCATTAACTTGAATTCACTTAAATCAGATAAATAAGACTACATGACTAAATGAACTGCATTAAATAAACTGATACACTTACTTCAAAGTAAATTAGAATCTGTAATTCTAGGAAATAAAGTCAGCGAAGTAATCCAGCAAAAAAAAAATGAATTGGACTAAAAATACAAATTTTCGGGTAGAAAAAACACTTTCCTGACGTATCATGTATACTATTTTTTCTGAAACGGTTTAATTTAATTTTTTTTATATGAATTACACTGATAGCAGACTACGTATCCAAAGTTACAACAAAAATAACAGTCAGGTAAAATCATTACCAGACTGTTTTGTACTTTACCAGACTGTTATTTTTGTTGTAGCCTTGGATACGTACTTTACATGACTGTTTTTGTAAAAACCTACTTTCCATACTAAAATTGGTCAGGAAAGTAAGAACTTTCTTGCCGATTTCAGAAAAACATTATTACCTAATTTAGAAATGCTTGATGATAAAAAAATAATGTCTTGTTCTACAATAGGATGCGGGCACTCACGTGATATTGTGACGTAAAAACAGCTGTCCCGTGAAAGATCACTGCGCCACCTACAAAAATGAACTATTTTTTGGGACGAGATTTGAAAAGAACCGGGTTCTTTTCAAATCTCATCCCAAAAAATAGTTCATTTTTGTAGGTGGCGCAGTGATCTTTCACGGGACAGCTGTTTTTACGTCACAATGTCACGTGAGTGCCCGCATCCTATTCCAGATCTCAAGTGTGATACCAACTTAAAAATACAATCTTTAATATTTTTTAACTTTGTTTAAACAATTATCATTATCTAAATTACGTCCAATTATTTATAGCCTATATTTACCTAACGCATTTTTATTGATAAAAAATAGTTACGCGTTTTTTTTATGACTAATATTTTTTTCAGGAAGGCAACTTATGAAGAATTGTTTTTTATTTATAAATTATCTTATATGTATTACCCCCTGTTTGGAACATTAATTACGGTAATATATTAGCGTTAGTAGCTAGTTATTTAACTGGAACAAATGAAGATAAAGATATGGACCCGAATCTATTTATTCCTTAGGTTTGATCGAAAATAAAAGAAGACAGATATAGTGAAGAAACAAAAAAATATGTTAAATTATAAATAGCAATATAATATTCATGTCTTGACAAAGGAATATTTTTTACAACACACTAATGTACATTTCGGCTGCCATGCAGTCATCATTAGTGTACTACTATTGTATTGTTATTAATGATTTATCTTCCCACAGCTCTAAACTATACATATTAATGTTAAATTATGTACAAAATAAATAAAAAAATAATTAAATATCTTAATTCATTATAGTTTCTCAGAATTATTATTAAACAATATAAATCTTTATTTCACACAAAATTTTTATCGACAATAATATTTAAATGTAAAAAATATTTTTTTTACCTTTTGCATTAAATATTAGTGTTAATTATATATATATATATATATATATATATATATATATATATATATATATATATATATATATATATATATATATATATATATATATATATATATATATATATATATATATATATATATATATATGTAAGCAAACGTATACGGAATATAGCAGTAGTGAAATATAATTTGTGAAAATGGGTACCTATTTCGGAATATTCGACTATGTTGTTTTTGCATTAACTTTATTTTGGTCAGTAGTGGTTGGTTTGAGATTTGGGTGTTTTGGAAGTAAACAAAATTCTGCGAAAGAATATTTGTATGGAGAACAAAATTTGAAGGCAATTCCTGTGGGACTTTCCATATACAGCAGGTAGTTTTCAAATAAATATAGTTATCCATATACAGCAGGTAGTTTTCAAATATAGTGATTTTCATCTTGTTTCGAGAAAAAATTAAAGATTCACATTTTAATGGTTACGCAATTTCTTATATCGGCCAATTTTAAATTGGACAAAACATGGACATTTTTTAAGAAATTAAATACTATCTAGTAATAAATAAAAAGTTTATACAAAATTAAGCATAAATTACGTGATATCTCATTTTTTTTTAAATGGACTTACACCACTTTCAAAATAAACAGTCCATATCTAAAGCCCCTGGCACATATAGCGTCAAGACTCCGAGTCTGCTACAAACTGCTGAAAAACTGAGAGTCACGTCCAAAACGGGTGTCACATATAGAGTCGGTGTTTCTGACAGTCAGAAATAAATATTTGTTAATTTTAACGTGTTATTTGTTAATTTGTATTATTTAAAATATTTATCGACTATTAAGAAATATAAAAACTATAAACTACGAAATATAAAAGAAAAAAATTAAATTAAATAAAAATTACATGAACTATAAATGAAATATAAAAACTTAAATATATTATTTAAAATGTTTGTCGGTTATTAAGAAATATAAAAACTATAAATTAGGATATATAAAACAAAAAAATAAATTTAAAAAAATGACTTGAATTATAAATGAAATATGAAAACTTAAAAGTTTCTAACTATGTATAAAGTAAATGAATTTAACTATAAAAATGTACAAAAATCAAACAAAAACATAAACAATAAAAATTCATACGTCAAACAACAAAGGAAGATATGGAAAAAACCAGCATCATAATGAAGTTGGTTTTCGGCAGTCGTGACTGCTGAAAATAGAGGCGTTTCTATTTTTGGCAGTCAAAACTCCGAGTCTGGTAGACTCGGAGTTTTGACGCTATATGTGCCAGGGGCTTAAGGGAGAAAGTGACACATTTCTTTCCGATAGAGCTGTTTCATTTCCCAAGCCGAAAGCGAGGGTTATAAAACACCTAAAGGAAAAAGATACTTTCTTCATGAAGTATATATATATATATTTTTTTTCATTCCCCAATAAACAATTTTTTTTTTTAAATCATTTAGAAATTTATATCAAAGAAATAAATATATCATCACGCCTTCTACCCATTACTGGGTGTGGCACTCTGCCGTAACAGAACTTGGTAAGTGATATATTTTGCTCGTGAAATGCGTATATATATATATATATATATATATATATATATATATATATATATATATATATATATATATATATATATTTAATTGCTAATAACAATTAATTGTTAAAAAAAGATTAGGAACGTTTAAGAACGCAGATTTTCACTTGCAGCATTGTATCGGCAGTAACAATAATAGGAAACCCTTTAGAAATATACGCATTTGGAACGCAAATTTTGTTGAGTCCAATTGGAGCATTGATGACAATGTTTTTCGTTTGGTTAGTAATTCTGCCAGTTTTCAATGGAACGTTGGATATCAAAACTCCGTACGAGGTAATTACATTGAAATGAAAATTATTTATGTTTTGAAGACGTAATGAAGCATCAGCAGAGGGTTAAAAACATGTCAACATTTCTTTATGTGTTTAAATATAGTTATATACATACATACATACATACATAGCTTCGCGCTATAACCCAACAAATAGGGTAGCACGAACCCTAAAATCACTTATAAAATATTCACTCATTACATTCATCAAATAACCAGTCCTCGTCAAACATTCTCATCCAAACACACCAGCCACACTTTAACCACATTCGTAGATCACTCCATATAAACTCATATATTTATTACACTCGATATCATTTATCACATAACAAGCCTTCAATCACATCTATCCAATCATTCCTATTCACTTATCATTCATCTTATTTCTTCGACGTACATAACATATGCATAAAACATCTCAAATTACTCACGCTTACTCCTAACAACGAATTTAATAACGAATCTACACTTGTATATGAAAGAAAACTCCATACAATGCAGTAACTACAAATGAAACAAAAAGAAAAGAAAGGAAGGGAATGTCGCCCTGCGCTTGTTTTTGAAAGTGAATTCCACACAATTGCAGTTAAACACTCTATGTAAGAAATATAGTTCAAGGAAATAAATGCACTACTGTTAGTTAATAACTTACTTCGCATTTTCCTTTATTTGATTTTAAATTCTTATTAAGCATTTTACAATTTTATTTGAAACATTATTCGATGAAACAATTTTAAAAGTTTCACAACTGAAAAATAAAGTTAATCACTCTTAATCGATGTTAATACTAACACTCATAATAGCCTGTAATGTAAATATAATATCATCTAAAATTTAGACAGAGAAACATTATCTATTAGTATATTTTAATTTATTTTTATTGAAATGTGTATTTTTTTTCAGTATTACGAACTAAGATTCAACAAAACAATTCGTTACATATCAACAATACTGTACATACTCCTAATAGTACTAATGATGCCCTTAATTTTATTTTCAAGTTGTCTAGCAGTTGCTGAAGCAACAGGAATCAACATTAACATTTGTACAACAGTCGTAGGGAGTGTATGCATCTTTTATACCGTTTTGGTATGTCAGAATTTTAGTAAAAAGTCTAAGGGTTGAAATTGTAAATGTTTTATGAATTAGGGTGGTTTTTCGACTGTGATATGGACGGATGCATTTCAAGCTACCCTTATGCTAGCGACTTCTATTGGTATTATGCTGTTAGGGGTAGCTAGTGCCGGTGGGATGCAGGAAATTTGGACCAAAGCAGAAGATGGAAATCGACTTAATTTTATCAAGTAATTATATATATAATACATGTTCCATTAAATGAGGTAGAACAGACCCTTGAAACATTGTACATTTATGATTAGATTCATTTGGCACATCATATGTCTTCTAGTTTTTGAGATATTGTCTGCTCGATGAGAAAATTTTGATGAAAACTATTTGAATAATAAAAATGCTGAAAATTTGTTTACAAGTCAATTAAAACATGAGAAATTCAATGCCGTTGAGCGCATCTTCAAACCTTGTTTCGTTTTTAAGATATAGCCTCGGGAAAGTCAAGAATATAATGAGGTAAGTTTTTCGGAAAAAAGATCTTTTCCGAAGGTTGTATCTTAAAAACTAAATAAGATATGAAATTGTGATCAACGGTATTGAATTCCTCGTGTCCTATTTGACTTATAAGCAAATTTTTAACGATTTTTATTTTTTGAAAATTTCTTAAAAGATACCCCTTTGATTATTTTAAATTTTTTGGTCAATTTCAGACTATTTGCTCTAAAATTATTTCTCGTACGAATATTGTAATGAAAATTTGGATACATATGTATTTTGATCCGCTGAATCCAACGGAAAAATTCCCACGTGCATACGTCTTCCAGTTTTTGAGATATTGTTCAAAAACTGCACGACGAAAAAATGTTGGTGAAAACTTTTTGGAAAATAAAAAATGCTGAAAATTGGTTTAAAAGTCAATTAAAGCACGAGAAATTCAATGCCGTTGAGCGCATCTTCATATCTTGTTTAGTTTTTGAGATATAGCCTTGGAAAAGTCGAAAATATGAAGAGTAATTTTTTTTGGAAAATTGTACTTTTCCGGAAACTATATCTTAAAAACGAAACAAGATTTCATTAACTATTCGGCTATTCGAATATTCGATCTGTTCAGATATCCGAGCTATTAGGATATTTGAACTATCCGGATAGCCAAAACTTAATATCCGTTATATAAATATCCGAATAAAATCAACATCCCTAGTAAGATTTATTTATTATATTTAGCTGGGATCCGAATCCATTTCAACGATTCAACTTTTGGGCTATAACAATCGGAATGTGTTTTCACTATACATCACATATGGGGTGTCCCGCAAGTTCCTTACAACGCTATATGTCCTTGCGAACCGAAAATGAAGCTAGAATGTAAGACTACAATTCATTTCACGTAAGGATGCAGTAATTTGAAATTTATCATTCGCATAATTGGTCAGACAAACATTTTCAGCAAATTAAAATTACCCCTGTGGCTCCCTCACCACTAACATCTTTGGAAGCCGTGATTTGACGGCTGGTAAGCGCACTACACGCACATAAATATATCACTTACCGAAATTTGCTTCGGCAGAGCGCCACATCCAGTAATGGGTAAAAGGCGTGATGATATATTTATATTTATTTTATAATTTGTTGTCAATTTTATTTAACGTAAAAATAATGACTAGTATCTTCTGTACTATTTTGTAATATTAAATACTGCATTCTTACGTAGAAAAAGATTTACATGACTATTACACATTTATATATATATATATATATATATATATATATATATATATATATATATATATATATATATATATATATATATATATATATATATATATATATATATTTATTGTAGAGGCATAGGTATAGGTATAGTTGGATATATAATACTATCTATAGTAGGCATGATAACAGGATTAAGTATGTATGCTTTCTATCAAGGATGTGATCCAGTTCAAATTAATGTAATCACAAATATTATCTAATTACAAAATAATATCAATTAATAATTACATATTATTTTAGGTTGTAAAAGGATATAATGAATTAACGACTCATTTCGCCCTGGAAAATATGAAAAATATTACAGGACTTTCAGGACTTTTCTGTGCAGGAATTTTGAGTGCAGGACTCAGGTATATTCTAATACTTGATAATACATACATAACATCACACTATATCCTAGTAAACAGTGTTGCACGAACTCTTGAAACAATTATTCCTTAGATTCAATTTTCTCCCTATTATTGGATGTGGCACCGAACCCGAGTTTTCAAATCGATAAACCGATTCGATACCACTGAGCCATCTACCCCATCAATACTTGTGATGTTACAATATTTTCAACATATATCTCTGTAGTATAATATTTTTTTAAATTTATTTTTTCACTATAATTTAATATATATTTTATATTTTTATCATTCATTCTCTTTTGCATACCATTCATATTCATACTGTATTTCATAGAAGCTTATTAATTTATTGTTGTCGCTAATTATAATAATTGAATTATTTTTCTTTTTAGTACGCTGTCAGCAGAAGCGAACACATTCAGTGGTATAATCTACTACGATTTTATTCAAAATAAATTTCCAAAATACAGCAACGACAAAAACGGTGCATTTATCATGAAGTTAATTGTTTTCATTTTTGGTGTTTATTGTTTGTTAATGGCACCAGTCATGGCTAAAGTCAAATATTTACTTCAAGTATGAACTAATTCTTTCATTAAAATACACTTTGTAATGAATTATTTTTTCAGATGACTGTAACAATAACTGGTTCAATAAATGGACCAAAATTAGCTTTAATTATACTTGGAACAACTTTTCCAAAAGTTACAAGTCGAGTATGAATACAACACTATTCTATTTGATTTATAATTAATATATGATTATTTTTAGGGTGCTTTATGTGGTATCATTACTGGGTTTATATTTATTTCTTGGATCGCAGTCGGCGCAACTTATTATGATATTGGAAGTTTAGCTCAGCTACCTCTTTCTATAGAGAACTGCACTTCAAATAATACTGACTATTTTTCAATCAATTCTACTTTTACTTCTTTGTCAACATCAATAAATAATACGTATGTTACTACATTACATCATGTTACATCCCATGAAATGAGGTAGCACGAACCTTTGAAACATTCACTGGACATTTATTCAATAAATTCATGCAGCAATTCATTTCTATCCAGTTTTACACCAGCTCGTTTCATTTTTCATTCTCACAACAAACCTTCAATCATATCCATCCATTTATTCCTAGTTATACTAAGTTCTCTATGCAATCTCTCACCCGCATATTCACCACACTTTCACCAGGTAAACATTTCATACAAGTTAATATGTATAAAATGTTTCAGATTGACTGGAACAACAAAAGAAGAACCATTTTTCATGTATAAATTGTCGTTTTTATTTTATACATGTTTCTCATCAATTCTGTCAATTATAGTTGCGTTAATAGTAAGCTATTTAACTGGAGTGAACGATGTTGACAAAATGGATCCACGATTAATGATACCTTTTGTACGACCGAAAAAAAATCATAAAAACTCTGTAGAAATGCAGAAAATGTTAGTAAAATGATGTGTAAAAATATCTAAAGAATAATCGAGTATTTATTGTCAGCTAAAGTTAATAATATTCGGTTTAGAAATTTATATTTCTTCTGAAAACTGCTGGAACACTGTTATTGAAAATAGGGGTGTGAGATTTTCTTAATACGGAATAGATTTCAATCTAGTTTCATGGTTTGCTTACTTCTCTAAATGTAGCGGGTTAGAAGTTGATTTAATTGTTCTTGTTCACTTTTAGAAACATTTTATATTTAGCAAGTAATAAATAAATTTAACAGTACATTGAAGAATAATCGAGCATTTATTGTCAGCTAAAGACAATGAAATTGAATTTAGTAATTTAAATTTCGTCTAAAATTATCCAGACACTATTATTGAAAATATTAGTAATTAGTATTATTGTCTTGTATTTAATTTTAATAAACCATTGTTTTTTTTTATTACTAGAATCTATTTGGTCCTTGGGTTCGATCAAAAACAGAAAAAGAAACAAAAAAATATGTTAAGTTATGTACAAAATAATTTAATACATAAATAAAATAATAATTAAATATCTGGTTTTATTCTAATTTTTCAGATAAACAATATAAAAGTTTTAATTCGCACATAATAATTAATTCATGTCGACAGAAATTCAACAATTATTATATTTAAATTGCAAATATTTGTCTATTATCTTTTGAATTAAAAAAAAAGTAAATATAAGTAAACATATATGTAGAATATAGCAGTAGTGAAATATAATTTCTGACAATGAGTATATATTTCGGAATAGTCGACTATGTTGTTTTTGCCTTAACTTTATTTTGGTCAGTAGTGGTTGGTTTGAGATTTGGGTGTTTTGGAAGTAAACAAAATTCTGCGAAAGAATATTTGTACGGAAAACGAAATTTGAATGCGATTCCTGTAGGACTCTCCATATACAGCAGGTATATAGTTATTTGTATAATAAAGGAAGAAAGTGAGACATTTCTTCCTGAAGGTGTCTGAAGGAAGAATGACACTTTCTTCACGAGGTATATATTTAATTTTTCTCACTACCCTATCAGAAAGTAAAATTTTCAGATTTAAATTAGAAATTTAGATAAGATTTATTATTCTCTTGACAAACAATTAAACTTATTTTATTTCAGTTTTCCGTAATTATTATTAAATAATTTAAATTTTAATTCGTACAAAATAATTAATTCTTGTCGTATATTTTAATTGCCAATAAATGTTTCCATATTTTAAAATTATAAAAGAAAAGTTGACATAAATAAACATGTACGGGAAGATTCATAAAGCGAATTAGTGCTAACACCACTTTTTATTTCGTTTTTTACTCTCTTTTCAACGTACGAAACAAGTTTATTTTAACTTGAGTTAAAAAGAGTGTTAATTAGCATCAAATTTAGTTCATTTCTTTAATCTGTTTTAATTTGAAACAGAGTTATAGATAATATTAAAAACGGTGTTAGCGTTAATTCGGTTTATGAATCTACTTGTTAAGTTATATTTTTCGATTTATAAACTTTCATAAAATAGTTATTTGTGTATCTAGAGCAGAAAGTAGTCTATTATCGCTCTCGTATGGAGATTGTTGATCGATGCGTAGCCGAGAGAAACAACCATGCAAGAATGGCAAGGATACTATAATATTTTTCTACGACCGAATTTAAAATAATTTTAGACAGTTTTTGTTTGGAAAGTCGGGCGATAGTTTACATGTATCCATGGATACGATGATACACTCTTACATTAGATGTATTCCATTTGCCACTTGGTTCATTTAATTCAGTTCAGATAAATTAGACAACATAATTAAATGAACTGAATGAAGCATTCTGATGCACTTATTGGGGTGATTTATTTCAAAGTAAATTTGAATCAGTAATTTTAGTACTGGAAATAAAGTCAGCGAAGTAATTCAGCGGAATAAATAAGTGATCTGGTTCAGTAAATGTAAGTTAGATCTAATCCAAATGGCAAATGGAATACGCCTAATGTCACTTGGCAAGCGGCAAATGCCAACTTTCTGCTTTCAACTGACAGTTGGAACAAATCTAGAAAAACATATAAATTATGTTTCTCGATTTAAAAATTGTAATAAAAAATTATTTCTATTTGATTTGAAGTACAAAACTTGATTGAAAAATGTGTTTGATACACATGATAGTTTTTAACTAACACTGTTTATATATTAGAATTTACATGTTTTAGCAAAAGTGGTTTCCAGTTACAACGTGTGAAAATGATATTTGATCTGAGGCGTCAGCATTTGAATGAATACGTGTGGTTATTTGTCATGTTTGGCAGAAATATTGTATACTATCTTCTTTATAGAATATAACAGTAGTGAAATATAATTTGTGAAAATGAGTACCTATTTCGGAATATTCGATTATGTTGTTTTTGCCTTAACTTTATTTTGGTCAGTAGTGGTTGGTTTGAAATTTGGGTGTTTTGGAAGTAAACAAAATTCTGCGACAGGATATTTATATGGAAATCGAAATTTGAAAGCCATTCCTGTTGGACTCTCCATATACAGCAGGTAGTTTTCAAATAATACAGAGTGATCAAAAGGAATTGTTACAGTTGGCAATAAAAAAACTACTTGAAATTGGTAAGCCTAATACATAAATTCATTTCCTGTTGTTGACAGGGACATTTAAAATTTAAATTTGAGTACATTTATTATTACATGTATTTCTAAAGTATTTCTATTACTTAAAAAGTAAAAATTCTATTAGCTGTCAGACTCCTGACATAACCTATTTGAATTTATTAGAAATGTCAAATAGCATTTCCGCCTTTATCTGACGTTGTGCCAACTGTGGAATAAAAAGATCTCTGGAATTGTATTGCCAACTATAACAATTCCTTTTGATCACCTGTAGTATATTATATAATAAATTAGGAAAGTGATATTTTACTTGACGAAGCGGTTGTTTGAAATTCGAGGCCGCAGGCCGAGTATTTATTCCGCTGAGTTAAGTAAAAATACTTTCTTGCCGTATTATGTATACTATTTTTTCTGAAACCGTTTAATTTAATCAATAATTAATCATAAATAAATCAAAATGTTTAAATTTTTTGATATGAATTGTATTAACAGACTTCGTATCCAAGGTTACAACAAAAATAACAGTCAGGTAAAATCTTTACCAGACTGTTTTGTACTGTACTAGACTGTTATTTTTGTTGTACTCTTGAATATGTATTTGACTTGACTGTTTTTGTAAAAACCTACTTTCCATACTAAAATTAGTCAGAAAATTGGTTACAGTAATTCTTAATATAATATATAGTTTAAAGCTGTCTGAAGATAAATGTTTATAAACAACACAATACTCTTTTCTTCAGACGGGCAGTTTTATTATATGTACATTTCAATTGCCAAGCAGTCATCGTCATTAGTACAATGCTAGTTTTCAATTGAACGTTAGATATAAAATAATTTTTTTATCGTCAGACTCAACAAATTGCGAATAATTATTTATTATCTTATGAACTGAAAAATATAAAAGTTAATTATAGACCTAAGTAATCGTATGTAGAATATAGCAGTAGAAAAAGGTGATTCCTCAAAATGAGTACTTATTTCGGAATATTCGACTATGTTGTTTTTGTATTAACTTTATTTTGGTCAGTAGTGGTTGGTTTGAGATTTGGGTGTTTTGGAAGTAAACAAAATTCTGCGAAAGAATATTTTTATGGAAAACGAAATTTGAAGACGATTCCTGTAGGTCTCTCTATATACAGCAGGTACTTTTCAAATAAATATAGTTATTTGTATAACAAAAGAAAACACTATTACGTCAAAATTTCGTGAGTACAAATTTTCTTTAAAACATATTTGAGAAATTTTTGAAGAGCGAAATTTGTAATCATTTGCATTAAAACACAAAAATTATCTAAAACTGTACTGTACATTATTATAAAAGTAAAATTTATTTAAAATTAAATCGCAGTTTTCTCAATATTTTTGATATGTAATGAAATAAATGATTACAAAGTTGAATGAATACAGAAAAAATACTCTATCAAATGCGCTAAATTAATTTATAGATTGGCATTTAAAAAGTATAACTTTGTTTTGTAACTACTGGTTTAAAAAAATATTTTCTTCTCTAATCGGATGACCCCTTGGTCTTCTATAAGTTTGCCTTTCAATATTTTATTGTATCATTAATAATATAAAAATTATTTGACTTAACTCGTTTCGCTGATGCACCCTGTGTCCGGCAGTACGGTAGAGTGGGTAGCGTTACGGCATTCGAATCCGGAAATCTCGAGTTCGAATCCCACTTGAAGCTAAATATATACGAACTACCACACTACGGCTCGGTGAGACCGGACCCTGTACTGTAATTGGGAATAAATTCCTGTTGTACAGAGTAGCGTAAATAAATAAATATGTACAATATAAAATGAGATTAAATGTTAATAACAATTAATTATTACATAAAAAAACATTTAAAAATTCTGATTTTCATTTGCAGCATGGTATCAACAATAGCAATAATAGGAACACCTTTAGAAATATACATTTTTGGAATACAGTATGTTCTGTGTCCTATTGGAACATTGATGTCAATGTTTTTCGTTTGGTTAGTAATTCTGCCAGTTTTCAATGGAACGTTGGATATTAAAACTCCGTACGAGGTAATTACATTGAAATGAAAATATTTGTTGAATAATTTCCGCTGTATTGTAAACATTACTTTATCTATTTAAATTTAGTTCAAGGAAACAAATTCACTACTGTCAGTAGATAACATACTGGAAAATACAGTACATACCTATTATTACTCATTTCAAGTTTAAACTACAATAAATTAGTCGTTAAATTAAAATTGTATTATGTAACTTTTTCGTTGCGGAAGTATAGGCACCTCCACCAAATTTCGTATATTCTTTTACTTAACTTTTAATCTATCATCTTTGGAGGCTGTGATTTGACAGCTGACAACCGTACTGCACGCGCAAAAAATATATCACTTACCGAAAACTGTTACGGCAGAGTACCACACCCAGTAATGGGTAGAAGGCGCGATGATATATTTATTTATACAAAATATTACTTGAAACAAAAAATAATAACACTAATCCTAATTTAATTTTAATTAACTTACCGACCAATTCAGGGTGGCTAATTTATATTTTGCTGTCATTCTTCTAAGAATTAAACAGATGTTTAAAATAAATAAATATATCATCACGTCTTCTACCCATTCCTAGGTGTGGCACTCTGCCGTAGGAGATCTCGGTAAGTGATATATTTATGCGCGTGAAGTGCGGTTACCGGCTCCTAAAGATGTTAATGGAGGAGGGAGGAATAGGATTATTTTTAATGTGGTGAAAATTGTTTGTCGGCTGTGGGAATCGAACCAGGGTTCTTAAATTTACAGGCCCACTCGATACCACTGAGCCACTTACCCCATAAAAAATGTTTCACAACCAAAATTAAAGTTAATTAAAATAAAATAAATATATCATCATGCCTTTTACCCATTACTGAGTGTGGCACTCTGCCGGTGCAGATCTCGGTAAGTGATATATTTATGTACGTGATCACGGCCCCCAAAGATGTTAGTGGTGGGGGAGCCACAGAGGTAATTTTAAATTGTTGAAAATGTTTTGTCGGCTGTGGGGATCGAACTAGAGTTTTTAGGATCCACAGGCTGACTTGATACCACTGAGCCATTACCTCAAAAAATTAAAGTTAATCACCCTTAATCGATATTAATACTAGCAGTCATACTACCCTGTAATATTTATATATTATCATTTAAAATATAGATAAAAAACATTATCTATTAGTATATTTTAATTTATTTTTATTGAAATGTGTATTTTTTTCAGTATTACGAATTAAGATTTAATAAAACAATTCGTTACATATCAACAATACTGTACATACTTCTAACAGTATTAACGCTACCCTTAATTTTATTTTCAAGTTGTCTTGCAGTTGCTGAAGCAACAGGAATCAACATTAACATTTGTACAACAATCGTAGGGGGTGTATGCATCTTTTATACCGTTTTGGTATGTCAGAATTTTAGTAAACAGTCTAAGGGTTGAAATTGTAAATGTTTTATGAATTAGGGTGGATTTTCGACTGTGGTATGGACAGATGCATTTCAAGCTACCCTTATGCTAGCTACTTCTATCGGTATTATGATGTTAGGGGTAGTTAGAGCCGGTGGGATGCAGGAAATCTGGACCAAAGCAGAAGATGGAAATCGACTGAATTTCATCAAGTAATTACATACATAACATTATCATATGATCTATGCCACTTTTAAAAAATATCTTTTTTAGGAAATAATATCAATATTCTTTACTTATTTTAGAGCCTGTATAGTAATAGTATATTACATAATAAATCAGGAAAGTGATATTTTACTTGACGAAGCGATTGTTTGAAATACAAGGCCGCAGGCCGAGTATTTTAATCTGCTGAGTCAAGTAAAAACACTTTCCTGACGTATTATGTAAACAATTTTTTCTGAAACCGTTTAATTTAATCAATATTTAATCATAAATAACTCAAAATGTTTAAATTTTTTTGATATGAATTGTACTGACAGCAGACTTTACCAGACTGTTTTGTACTTTACCAGACTGTTATTTTTGTTACAGCCTTGGATACGTACTTTACTTGACTGTTTTGTAAAAACCTACTTTCCATACTAAAATTGGCCAGAAAAGTAGGCACTTTTTTGCCGGTTTCAGATAGCATGCCATTTCAAAAATATATCTTTTTCTGCAAATAATATCAATATTCCTTCCTTATTTTTCAGCCTGTATAATAATATTTATTTATTTTATTTAGCTGGGATCCGAATCCATTTCAACGATTAAGCATTTGGTCAACAACCATAGGAATGTGTTTTAACTTTGCATCACATATGGGATGTCCCGCAAGTTCCTTACAACGCTATATGTCGTTGCGAACTGAAAAAGAAGCCAGAAAGTAAGTATATTTTATAGATGACTACTGCAGATTTGTTATGGAACGTGGATAATATTTCTTTTAAATTATAGAAGTATAGGTATAGGAATTTTCGGACATGTAATAGTAACTTTAGTAGGAAGTGTGACAGGATTAAGTATGTATGCTTTCTATCAAGGATGTGATCCAGTTCAAATTAATGTAATCATAAATATTATCTAATTATAAAATAATAATAATTAATAATTACATATTATTTTAGATTGTAAAAGGGTATAATGAATTAACGATTCATTTCGCCCTGGAAAATATGAAAAATATTACAGGACTTTCAGGACTCTTCTGTGCAGGAATTTTGAGCGCAGGACTCAGGTATATTCTAAGACATGATAATATATGATGAATATATATCCTTGTTAATAGGGTAGCACGCACCCTTGAAACATTTATTCCTTCGATTCAAACTGTAATGGGCTCCTATACCGATTTTTTAATTTCTTTTTAATGAAAGTACATGAAAAACTATGACAATCAGTGAAAGTACGGTGTTAAACTTTCTTATATTAAGTGAGATATGATTTTGATTCAATGTGTGCAAATTAAATAAAAATTATTTATTAGAAAATAATCTATGTTGAAAATAATATTTTTAAGATTTGATATAAATAACATCACGCTATATCCTATTAAATGGGGTAGCACGGACCCTTGTTATTCATTAAATTCATATAAACTTATTAATATATTTTTGTCCCTAATTAATATTATTAAATTATTTTTCTTTTTAGTTCACTGTCAGCAGAAGCGAACACCCTCAGTGGTATAGTCTACTATGATTTTATACAAAATAAATTTCCAAAATACAGCAGTGATAAGAATGGAGCATTTGTCATGAAATTAATTGTTTTTGTTTTTGGTGTTTATTGTTTGTTAATGGCGCCAGTCATGGCTAAAGTCAAATATTTAATTCAAGTATGTACGAATACCTTCAGTGCAGGTTTTTTTATCTCCAGATAAAATTCTCAATAACTATCAGCGAGATAAATAAAAAATATCACATCGGAATCATAGTACAAATTATAACAATTATATTAAATGTATTTTCGAATGCTACATTTTCTTGTTTTCAATTATCCTACTCATAGTTATAGAAAACTATAGATGGAGATGAAAAAACTGGCCCTAATCAAAATAAAATTAACTAATTATTTCTCAGATGGCTATAACAATATCTGGTTCAATAAATGGAGCAAAATTAGCTTTAATTATACTTGGAACAACTTTTCCAAAAGTTACAAGTCGAGTATGAATACAACACTAATCTATTTGATTGATAATTAATATATGATTAATTTTAGGGTGCTTTAAGTGGTATCATTACTGGGTTTATATTTATATGTTGGATCGCAGTCGGTGCAACTTATTATGATGTTGGAACTTTATCTCAGCTACCTCTTTCTATAGAGAACTGCACTTCAAATAATACTGACTATTTTTCATTCAATTCTACTTTTACTTCTTTGTCAACATCAATAAATAATACGTATGTTACTACATTACATAATGTTACATTCCACGAAATGAGGTAGCACGAATCCTTGAAACATTCACTGGACATTTATTCATTAAATTCATGCAGCAATTCATTTCTATCCAGTTTTACACCAGCTCGTTTCATCTTTCATTCTCACAACAAACCTTCAATTATATCCATCCATTTATTCCTAGTAATACTAAGTTCTCTATGCAATCTCTCACCCACAAATTCACCACTCTTTCATTCGACATGCAACAACTTTCTTGTCCATCATACATTCACCAGGTAAACATCTTATTCAAGTTAATATGTATAAAATGTTTCAGATTGACTGGAACAAAAAAAGAAGAACCATTTTTCATATATAAATTGTCGTTTTTATTTTATACATGTTTCTCATCAATTCTATCAATTATAATTGCGTTAATAGTAAGCTATTTAACTGGAGTGAACGATGTTGACAAAATGGATCCACGATTAATGATACCTTTTGTTCGACCAAAGAAAAATAATAAAAATTCTGTAGAAATGCAGAAAATGTTAGTTAAATGATGTGTAAAAATATCTGAAGAATAATCGAACATTTATTGCCAGCTAAAGTTAATAATATTCAGTTTAGAAATTTATATTTCTTCTGAAATTGTTAGAACACTGTTATTGAAAATACGGGTGTGAGATTTTTTAAATACGGAATAGATTTCAATCTATAGTTTCATGTTTTGCTTGCTTCTCTAAATGTAGTGAGTTAGAAGTTGATTTAATTATTTTTGTTCACTTTTAGAAATATTTTACATTTTATATTTAGCAAGTAATAAATAAATTTAACAGTAGAATTTTTCTATTTCATAGTTGTGATAGTAAAAAAAAATATTAGATAATATTTGCATTAAAAAGTAATACATAATTTGTAAAGTTTTTTTGTAAACCTATTTGTTAGTCTCGTGTAAAGATAAATAAATAAAATAAATAATTGAGTAGGTTGTTCTTGCTGAATTCATGTTACTGAAAATGTAATACGTATTAATAGCATGTCGTCTTGTATTTTATTTTAACAAAGAAATATGTTACATTATGTACAAAATAAATATAAATATATCATCACGCTTCGTACCCATTACTGGGTGTGGCAGATCTCGATAAGTGATATATTTATGTACGAGAAGTGGGGTAGCCAGCCGTCAAATAAAAAATTAAATTGCTTGTTTTCCTTAGTAGGCATCTGGAAAATAAATTCATTGCTTTAAAAAATTTAATTTCTTCTGAAATCTGTTCGGTCATTGTTGTTGAAAATAGGGGTGTAAAATTTTCTTAATACAAACAAAATTTTAATCTTTAGTTTTGTTTAGCTCCCTAGATAAAGTCAATTAAAAGTTGGTTTAACCCATTTGAGTATCATGTGTTTTTTTATATGTAAATTAGTTTTAAATAAGTAAAATAAATATATCCAAAACATACTTCATATTTTTGCTCCCGCTTAGCATTTTAATTATTTTTTGTTCATATTTAGAAACAGCATTTTGAAAGTAAATAATGGGATGTACTGTTGATAAGTATATCTTTATATTTTACGTATATAAATTTAGCAAGTAATAAATAAATTTAATAGCGAAATTACAAATAGATCGGATAGTAAAAAAATATTAGGTAATACCTGCTTTAAAAAGTAATATAATTTTTTAAGGTTTTTCTTTGTAAGCTTATTTGTTAGCCACGTGTAAAGATATATATATATTTTTTTGTAAAATAAAATATAAATTACTTACTTCTTGTTTTATTCAATGTTCAATTCTCAAAGTAATATTTTAGGTGAAACATGCACCTTGTAACATTCCTGCCAACCATTTTTGAGAAATAAAATAACAAATTTTAAATATTTTTCCATTATTTCAAAGTTATTAAAATACTTTCAAACTGAAACTTAAAAAATATGTACAATACATATAATATTTCATTTATAATAACTATAATACAGATCAGTATTCAAATGTCAATTTTAAGACGCATTTTTCCCCTTAGGTATAAGAGTCAAAACTACAAAGCATTAACTAACATAAAAAATTATTTACTACAAAATATGTAAAGTAATTAAGAAAATTCATTCAGGTCGACAAAGTAATAAATAAAAAATAACCAGAAATGTAATATTTTAACGCTGAAAATTAATAAAAAAAACTGATTAGTTATTTTTTTTAATTTATTCTTTTCTTTATGTTCAGTCGAAAAGTTAATTTATGCGAGGTCAAATTACCTATATAAACAAATGATTAGATATACCTAAATACGCACAAATTTTGGATTTTACGCACACAACTAATTTATGTGTTTGCTATTTTATTACTAGTACCATATCAGCAATAACAGTCACTGGGATTTCTGGTAAAATATATAATTATGGGATTGTGTACATTAGGAACTTTACGTATAGGTCTTGAATTATTATTTTACCCGTGATTAATGATAACATAAACCTAAAAACCCCTTAAGTAGCATATAATAGTATATTATACAACGACGCTATAATGTGTACTATTATGCCCTACAATGAAGTTTACAACACGAGCGAGTAAAGCGAGTCGTAATCATCGGAGGAAATAATGGCTATTATAGCGAGCTGTATACTACATTTTCTGTACGACTAATGTATTACATTAAAAAATATATATAATTTCTCCACGAAGGTGTTACTTCATTTCTCTAGTCGAACGCGATGGATAAAATGCACTTGAAAGAAGAATTACACTTTCTTCACGAGGTATACATATAATTTTTTTCACTACCGTAAATAAATTAGAAATTTAAATTAAATTTATTTTTTTCTTAACAGAGATCATTAAAATTTATATATTTATGCTACTCGGTACAACAGGAACTGAATCCCAATTACAGTACAGGGTCCGAACTCACCGAGGCGATGTGTAGTAGTTCATATATTTTTAATTTGAGTGGAATTCGAACTAAGGATCCTCGGATTTAAATTCTGTAACGCTTACCACACTACAGTATTATCGGATACTAATGTCAAATCATACTGTTGTTTTCAGTTTTTATTTACGCTACTCGGTACAACAGGAACTTAATTCCAATTACAGTACAGGATCCGATCTCATTGAGTGGCTGTGTGGTAGTTTGAGTGGGATTCGAACTCGGGATCTTCAGATTTGACCATCGTACTGCAAGTGATATGGTTTTACTTTTCTTTCTTAGGGAAGAAAAATGTACTTTCTTCTTTAAGGATTGGAGTGCATAATATTCTTCTCTCAGTTGAAACAAGAAAATATTACTTCCTGTCAGGGTTGTGAATAAAATGCAATTGCTGATTATGCAGAAACTACTATTTTCCTTTTCAGGAAACCGGGTTTTGAAAATGTTGTTTCACTGAAATGATAACAACTTTAATAATAGAAAATGCAATTAGTTATGTAACAAGTAAAAAAAAGATAACAAAGATTAATTGCTACTATCAACCTTTTTATATGGTATTATAAAACAACAAAAACGTGATGTTGAAATTTTAAAAGAAAAAAGGATGAATACAATATATAAATAAACATTTAAAATGTAATATATTTGTATTGATAAAACAATCATTCAAACATTAAACGGAAATATGCAAAACTATTAAATTAGCATAGTTGGAATAATGAAATTAATATATTTGTAGATGATAACACTTGAAAAAATTTTCTTTTGTTTACCAAATATTTATAAGAAATGTAAAATTTATAATATTCTAATTTCAGGATATAAAAAAACTATGACAATGCTAATTACATAAAAGTGTTTTATGCGCGGGATTATAACGCATTCAAAATCCTGGAAATTTATTTTTCTACCATGAACTAAATCTAACAAAAAGACGTTTTTCTACAATAAAATATTCTTAATTTTATTAATAGTAATATTTATGAACTGATGAAATAAATTATTATTTAGATAATAAAAAGTGATTAGATTAAATCTATAATTTAAAAAAAATTTTACATAAATGATAAAACAATTGTTTACTATAAGAAGTAAATCATTTTATGTAAGTGCGTGAAAGAAATCATTCAACTTTAAAAGTAATATTTATCAATGTCTAATTTATGGGCATCAAACATTGTTAAATGTGGTTTACTCCACGTGACGTAAGAATGTATTATATGTAAAATTATAAAGCAGTGATGAATGGCCTAAAAAGTACTATATAAACAAACGTTCCCACAATTTCGGAATATAATAACCAAGTAGTTTGATTTAGTTAGTCGCACTATTAGAAAACGATTTACGTCTTGAGTTTTCAAATATAATTAAAAATTAAATGCAGTTTTAAAACAATAGTGAATCTTGGGATTATCATTGTTATTAGAAGGTAAAATAATCAAAATTATTAGTAATATTATTTGAATATTATATTAAATAAATAAATATATCATCACGCTTTTTACTCACCACTGGGTATAGCACTCTGCTGTTGCAGATCTTGGAAAGTGATATTTGTGCGATTACTAGCCGTCAAATCACGGCCCCCAAAGATGTTAGTGAAGGGGAAGTCACACGGGTAATTTTAATGTGGTGAATATTATATTAATAAATTATAAATAAAAAAATGGGGTGGCTAGCTCAGTGGTATGAAGTCGGCCTGTGGATTCTGAGAACCCTGGTTCGATTCCCACAGGCGACAAACAATTTTGATAATTTCAAAAAAAAGCTACCCCTGTGGCTCCTCCACCACTAGCCGCACTTTACGCGCAAAATATATCACTTACCGAGATCTGCTTCGGCACAGTGCCACACCCAGTAATGGGTAGAAGGCGTGATGATATATTTTATTTTTTTATAAATAAAATAAATAAATATATCCCGCTTTTTACCCATTACTGGAAGAGGCACTCTGCTATAACAGATCTCGATAAGTGATATATTTGGCACGTGAAGTGCGGTTACCAGTCGACAAGTCACGGCCTCCAAAGATGTTAGTGAAGGGGAAGTCACAGGGGTAATTTTAATGTGGTGAATATTATATTAATAAATTATAAATAAAATAAATAAATATATCACACTTTTTACCCGTTACTTGGTGTGGCACTCTACTGTGATATATTGTGCACATGAAGTGCGGTTACCGGTCGTCACGGCCCTTAAGAATGTTAGCGAAGGGGGAGCCACAGAGGTAGTTTTAATTTGATGAAAATTGTCGGTTGTGAGAATCGAACCTGAGTTCTCAAATCTACAGGTCGACTCGATACCACTGAGCCACCTACCCCATAAATTGAATATAATTTCAGATGAAAAAATTTAAACCCGGTATCTTTTAGGCCATAAGCCACCATTTCTATATCAAGTTTATAATAAATTATAACTAATTACTCATAATTTAGTCCAATATCTTCTGCGAATTTAATAATTAAAAAATATTTATTATGAATTGAGTTTCAACTGAAAAATACTACAATAAATCAAATAAAGGCTATTTAATAAAATATGGCCTCTAATTAGTATTTATCTACACAAAAATACGCATAAAAAACGCTGTTTTTTCTCATGATAATTCATTAAAAATTACCGTGCCATTAATTTCAAGCGATAAACGAATATAAGTCGAGGCCTGACAATAATATAATGTTATAATAATGCCCTTAGGTATTTTTCATCACACCTGATTGAAAATTCTTTCCGTCAACACCTAAATTCAATATTCGTCAAAAAAAAAATCGGTTGATTTTGACGAAAAATGGAAAGAGTAATTTTTGGAGCAACTGACTACGTTATATTTGGAATTTCTTTGGCCCTATCGGCTGGTATCGGAATATATTTTGCATGTTTCGGAAATAAACAAAAATCTGAGGAAGAATATCTTTATGGCAACAAGAAGATGAAAGCCATTCCTGTTGGATTATCTTTATACAGCAGGTAAAGACATATTTATCATCATTTTCGGTTCATTCGTACATTCTAATAATTTAATACATACAATTTGCATTTTAATATATGGAAAAACCTTCAAAATTGATGTTTAAATAATTTAAATAATTATTCTGTAATTATAATTAATTAAATTAGACGTTTCGGTACACGTGTATCTTCGGCAGGAATAATTAAAATAATAAATAACAATACTATTAACAAAATTATAGAACAAAAAACAACAGTAAATCATGTCGTGGAAAAATGATGCTTTTTGTTTGTTCTGTAGTTTTAATTATATATAATCGGTTTCTATGGTAACAAAACAGTGACAAAAATAATACATTTTTACCCGCTGTGCTGTTGCTAAGGGCGAAGGGACTAAAATACACTTTTTCTCTCGTTGATAATAACGACGGGAGAATAGTATACCATATTATATACCAAGGGACTGAAATTCATAATTTAAACCGGAGGGTAATGTTTATTTCATAAGCCCAGGCCCAGGATTAAATGCTCTTTGCTCCTGTGGTATATACAATATTTTTTCACTTCCTGCCATAAATTTTGAATTAGTGATTAATTTTAAATATTGAAGTGAAATATTTTGAGGTTTATAATATACTTGTTGCTACGGTAATGCTTGTTTACCTGTCATTTTAAGTGACACTTTAGTCTTCGAAATGGAAGAATAAAGAATGTCATTTACTCCCGGAAGTGCAAAAAACCTTTTTGTCGTCATTAACGTTATATTTACCTTTGATTTATTTTTATCGTAGCTGCCACCAAACTTCGCGGTACTTTTTATTTTTTATATGAATTGTAAAACAGTCAAGTAAAATACAAACCAGTCAGGTCTTTACAAGACTATTTTGTACTTTACCAGACTGTTATTTTTGTTGTAACTTTGGATACGTATTTTACTTGACTGTTTTGGTAAAAATCAACTTTCCATGCTAAAATTGGTCAGGAAAGTAGACATTTTCTTGTCGGTTCCAGGAAAAAATATATATATTTTATTTTAACAGTGCAATATCAGCAGTATCAATAATTGGGATACCAGTAGAGGTCTATAATTACGGAACGGCGTATATAACAGGAACAATAGGCATAATACTTGGTATGTTTATTGTTTGGGTCGTCTTCTTACCCGTATTTTGTGGTAATTTGAACATTAAAACTCCATACGAAGTACGTACAAAGTATATTTAATTGTTATACAAAATTACTATAAATAAAACTGAATTTCTGTTGCAGTATTTCGAGCGAAGATTCGACAACAATGTCAAACTACTATCATCGGTTATTTATATCATTCACACTTTACTTATGATGCCTGTTGTACTTTATGCACCCTCCTTAGCTCTAAGTCAAGTCACAAAAATTCACGTGCTGATATGTACCACTACCATCGGTGGAATTTGTATTCTTTATACAACATTTGTAAGAGAAATATAGTTATGTTTCATTAGGACTAAATATACAAGTTTTCGGGTAGAGTAGTAAAGAACGACGCGTAGCGTAGTCTGGAAATATTACAAAAATTGAAATGGCATTTTTAGTCCGATTGAAACAAATTGGCAAAATTATGTTTTTCCCTTACTATACAAATACCTATTTTTATGTTATTAGGGAGGATTTAAAACTGTAATTTGGACTGACTCACTACAAGCTACTTTGATGTTATTTTCCTGCTTATTAGTAGCTGTATCAGGAATTAGTAAAGCAGAAGGATTGGCGAAAGTTTGGGAAACTGCTATGGAGGGAGAGCGAATTAATTTCTTTAAGTAGGTAACGTATATCGAATAAAAGATTGATGAAAAAGGCATAATTGAGGATGATAGATAGCGTAAATGATCTAGTAATAAATGGATGAATGTAATTAAAAGTTTATTGTGCAAAATAAAGATTCTGAATGGTCACCATTATCAACAGTTATCTGCTTGACGCAAATTCTAAATGCATTCTCCAACTTCTTCTACTCATAGCCAGTCTCTTCATTTCTACATAGCTTCTTCCTTCTTTCAGGACGCCTACCATCTTCCTCCTCTTCCTATTTCTTTTACCTTCTTCTTCTACTGTCCCTTCTATTACATCCTTCATTAGAATATCCCTTCTCAACCACATTCTCTTCCTTTTTAAAATAGTTTCATACTGTGTGCTTTTTTTCTCATACTTGTTCAGACCACTTAATACCAAATATTCTCCTTTATATCCACATTTCCATGGCATCAATCCTTTTCTTATCTTTTTTTTAAACTATCCATGTCTCACACCCCTGAATGATAGGTATTACAAATGTGGATGAACCGAAAGTGATGTCTTTTACGGAAATTAATTGTTCTTGCTACTCTATTTATTGGGATGTTGCATGAAGTTATGTATGTAGGAATTAATAAATGTTTTAAAAATATTTTTAGTATGGATCCAAATCCATTTGTTCGTATAACATTCTGGAGTGCAACAATTGGCCTAACTTTTATCCACGCCAGTCATAGTGGATGTTCTGCTGGAGCCCTTCAAAGATACATGTCACTTCCGAGTCAAAATCAAGCTAAAATGTGTGTTTAAACAATTGTAATGTACTTTGTTATAATTACTGAAATATTCTGATTTTACAGAAGCACAACAGTAGGAATCATAGGTACATGTTTAATACATATAATCGGAGGATTTACTGGACTTGCAATGTACAAGCTTTATGTAAACTGTGATCCTGTTCAAAATGGCAGTATTAAGACTTCAAATCAACTTGTTCCATATTTTGTTACGCAGACTTTAGATTATATCCCGGGATTCTCAGGTTTTTTCATTGCTGGACTTCTTAGTGCAGCGCTTAGGTATGAAACATTTCTTAATTTTAAGGGTTGTTCACAACTACAAAATTAACCGAAATTTAATTAGTAATTCCATTTAAGGATACGTCTTAAAACAATGTTAAGTACGCTATGAAATTAACAAACTCATTTAAAATGTGTATCATTGGCTAATGTTTTTTTAACCGGTTTAAAAGTTGACTTAAAATACTTTTAAAAGAACTGAACTGAATTAGTTAATAATATTACTTCTTTTGCTGTTTCTGCAACATCTGGTGATGTGCATAATATGTTTTAATCTTCATTGTCTTCCAATTCAGACATTTTATAATAAAATAAAGTTGCAGATAAGTATCGGCAGGATAATTATAACATTAAATTATTTATTTCAGTTCGCTGTCGTCCGAATTAAATGTGGTCGGAGGAATCGTATACTACGACTTCCTAATGAAATTCTGTAGAAACAAATTTATAGAAAGTCGAGGAACGTTTGTGATGAAACTGGTTGTTATTGTCAACGGTTTAATTTATTTAAGTTCTGTACCGTTGTTACTAAATTCTAAACACATTTACGAGGTAATAAATAGAGTATAAATTATTAACATAACAGAAACTACATTTTAAAATGTTTTAGTTGATTATCACAATCGGTGGAATAACTTATGGAGCTAAATTAGGAATGTTACTTCTTGGGATATTGTTTCCGAAAACAAATTCAAAGGTATAGTTCCACTAGACCAGTGGTTTTCAAACTTTTTGAAGCCATGGCCCCCCTTTGGAGGCAAAAATCACAAATATGATTACTTTTTTATTGTTTTTAGGGAGTAATTTCTGGCGCAATAGTAAGCCTGGTTGTAATTAGTTGGATCAGCTTTAGCGCTCAGCATTATGATGTTAGTTCCTATTCTACCTTACCAATAGTTAGTACCTGTAATAATACAATGGATATTTTAAATAGTACTAGTACCGAAAGTTCCTCTGCAAAGTAATATTGACTAATTATTAATTTAATTCATTAATTAATGTATGTTTAATTTCAGCAAACCACTTTTCAAAGATATATTTATTTTATATAGAATGTCATATTTATATTATTGTTTACTCGGAACAATAATAACTATAGTAGTAGGTAATATTGTAAGTTATTTAACGGGGCCAAATAATGTAAGGGATATGGATCCGTTATTAATAGCCCCATTCCTCCGATCGTATATTAAGAAACAACAAAAACCAATAACAGAAATGATGTACGTACAAGAAAAACAATAAAATATTTATTTATTTGTAAACACGATTTTCTTTATTTTGTTTTAATAAATAAGTTTAGAATTAAATGTACATAATTTAACTAGTCATGTGCTTCATAAAGTTTTTTGTTCTATACTCTCCTTTGACTTATTTTCTAAAACGAACCATTTCTTCTTATTTATTAAAAATAAAATCATCAACAATGGTAAATGTAGCAATGAAAACCTAAACAGCTTTCTAGATGTTGCCGAGGTAGAATCTTTATAAAATTGGTACGCTACAATCATAGAAAAGAAAATATCAATAGCTGTAAATCTATTCCAATACATGTAGTCGTATTCCATTTGCCATATAGATCACATCTGTTTTATACAAAATAAATATACATAACATTATGTTATGTCCTACCAAATGCGGTAGCACGAACCTTTAAAACATTCAATAAACAATCAATCATCAAACATTCCTATCCTGGAACACAATCCACATTCATAATTCCTTTCATACAAGTTTGTCTCACTTTTACTACCAAATTTACTGATTTAGATTCAGTTGAAAGTAATCTACCTTTTTATGTTTGTTTAATTCATCTAACTGATTAAAGTGATCCAAGTGGCAAATGGAATACAATTACTATCATATTACTTCACAATTTCTTTACCTAAATAAATGAAGTACGCATTAAGTGGCGTGGCCTCTAACAAAAACCACCAGTTCGTCGTTTCGACGACGGGCGCCACACAACAAAGTCCTTGAATGAGTAGCGTATGTCGTAGCGCTACCCTCCTACAAAGAGCTGGATTAATAACAGACATCATTCTGTATCCTGCTCTGGAATAGTCAGGTCGGAGGTTCCATGACAGCGCATTGAAATGTGGGAACTGCCACGAATATAGCAGACCCGCCATTATGAAAGCTCCTGCGTCTAAACTGCCAGCACATGCTGCCCACCCCATCAAAGGAGGAATCGCCCCAACTAAAAGTTTCACTTACTTATTATCTCTAATTAGTTTCAATCAAAACAGTTATACGTACTTTGCATCCTGGTATATTTTGTGACAAGCACTCCACGGATTATTAACAAGCACACGCCACTAAATTTTAATCAAGCACAAGTTGCAGAACAATTATTAATTTGTACAGTCGACCTCTTCCGGAACAGTGGGGACTTTTGGAATGACTATATTTACAGGATGTGTGTGTGGGATTGTTTCTTGAATATGTTGTTGAATGATGAGTGTTAGAGCTTGTTTTACCCCAAATTTCAAGGGCACCAAAGTAAGATATCGTATAAGCAAATTAAATACATTTATAGGGTAAGTGGCTCAATGGTATCGAGTCGGCCTGTGGATTTGAGAACCTCGGTTCGATTCCCACAGCCGACAAACAATTTACACCACATTAAAATTGCCCCTTTGGCTTCCTGTTCACTAACATCTTTGGAGGCGTGATTTGACGACTGGTAACCGCACTTCATGCGCATAAATATATCACTTATCGAGATCTGCTACAGCAGAGTGCCACACCCAGTAATAGGTAAAAAGCGTGATGATATATTTATTTAAATACATCCACTAACACAAAAAAACGGGTTCCAAAAATATTATCGCTTCAGGTTTCAAAATATATAAAACCAGCACTGATAAGTATAAGATTGTAATGTTGTAAATTTTCACATTTCTGCCGTTAAAACACTCAGAAGATAAATTTACTTTGATTTAGATACAGAATTTTAAGCTCTACAACTTATATTTGAAGCATTTTTCTCTAAAATAATTTGAAAAGTAATGCGCATGGAAAAACTGTTTTCCCATATTAAATGACTATGGTCCGCTTTTCATGATACATCTGGTATGTCGAATAGGTGTATTTTTATAAATTGAGGATGAAAGATATAATTGAAGATTTGTTTAATGAATAAAAAATTAAACGAGTTTGTATGGAAGAAATTATGAATGTGGATTAAGTGAAAGTAGTGTGTCAGAATTGGAACTAATTGCAGTTTGAAGAGTTCATTTTACCCCCATTTAATGAGACAAGGCGTGATATTATGTACAAATTATTTAGGAAAGTCACCAGTGTCACTTTAAAAGAGACGACTGTATTTAATATCAAACACATGCAGAAAAATGTTATCTGTTAAAATAAAAATTAAGAGCGCAAGCGAAACACTATTTACAAAACAATATTATGCACACATTAGCTAAAAATCGCAATATTTAACGTCGGCATAAAAATTAAATTAGCGTACCATTTAAGAACCTTATAAAGTCTTTATTTATGAAAATAATAACACGGCCAACAAACACACAAGCCGATTAATATTTATCAAATGAAAACAACAACAAAATTCTATTGCAATCTAACTAGTTTAGTAGATACAGGCCGCAATCGCATTCGGATAAGAAAATAAATAATAGCGCAAGTGAAACAGCAATTATACAAGTAATTAATGATTTTAAAAATCAAAACAAATGTTTGACTTACCAATTGAACCAACCCAAGTGTTCAATATACTGACTCGCTTCATGGGTGTGTAAACAGTCGTATAGAGAAGCAAATTAGTTAACCCTAACATAGCTGTTAAGTCGTTCACTCCGAAATATAGAATTCCCAATCCTGTTGTGCTTGTGGCAGCAGCAAACATTACAGCATGGACTGGCCTACAAACATTATTCAATTATCTAAACGCCAATTTTTAATTCAAGTTTTATATTTACGTTAAGCGACCACAAACAAGAACCCGTTGTTTCGTCCGAGACATTTGTGCATCGAAGGGAACTTCATGAAATTGGTTGATGGAATTAGCGGCACAGGAAAGAAGTCCTGTACCGGTTAAACATAAACCAAATGTTGCCCAGTGAAATGGAGCTGGGGCTACCGCATAACCGGCCATCGATGTTATCACAACTAGTGCTGAAATAAATTTTTAAATTTGAACGAGATTCGAAATTATGAATGTGGGTTCTTACCTGTCAGGCGACTTTTTGATAGCATGGAATAATGTTTAAATAATTCCGAGCTGTCTGTTGATGGTATGGGTCGCCAATCCGGAACAGGCGGTTTTCGCTTTCTTGTTTTATTTTGTACTTCATCTTTCTTGTCTATGGCGGGTATACTTGTAACATCAATTTTTGTAATTGAACGAATTTCTGGTTCGGGTTGCGTAACATTTTTCTGTTAACAACAATGCGCATGGTTATGCCTAATGTTTGTAATTACATAACATTCGTTGTGTTATGAATAAAAATAATATTTATAATGTATATTATACTTAATATTCAAAGTACTTACTTTAATTGCTAATTGGGATAAATTTCTGTAATTACATTTGAAAATATTGCTTGAATTTCGGCACCATAACCTTAGATTGACTGATAATAGTTTGGACATCTTTATTTACAGCACATCACATTATTACTTCTTTTATAAAATAAAAATTAACGTTTATTGGTTACTAACTAATACACATTTGAATTAGATTACTGTAAAATATATGTAAAATTATTTTTTAACTTGACATTTCAAGTCTCGACCACAAGATAGTTGCACTCAGAGGTTTCCAAACTGTTGAGTTGAAACACCTGAAAAAAGAAAAAAAAATATCATTGATGAACTTATTTGATTGTAAATGAAGAGAATTATTTAGACGAAATATTATTTATTGATAACTATTTATTACATCTCCAACAGACGCAAAGGTTACAATGCACAAATTTGTATTCTGTTACAAAATGCAAAATGATTTGAAAATGAAATAAAATTTGAAAAAATATTCCATTAAAACACACATTAAGTTAATTAAATCGGAATTTGCAAATAATACTTATAAATTGCACATAAAATTTAAATTATATTTGTTAGTAAAAGAACTCTGAACTTCTGTGCTCTATAAAAAGCAACGTTACACTAATACATCGTTTAATATAAAATGAAGATTTTCCCTCAAAATCCTATTTTTGGCAAACATCCAACAATATTATTTAGCATACAAGTATTTCATACAATGTTTTCACTCACAGTAATTATAAAATACAAAACATTAGCTACCTATCCTAACTTAGTCAATCAAAAATGTATCAATAGCAATTGATTCGTTGCTATCGACAAAGCCCGTTTTAGATTTCCACAAAACATAAAAATATTGTTTGGTTGTTTATTTGACAGTTTAAAAATACATTTTTTTATAAAATCATACAAGTGACAGAATCTAATTCGGGCTTGTAAAGGTGCAAAAACGTGTAACTTCATACTTAGAGCTAGCCAGCTGATGGTCTGTTGGCGTGGTCTCGTTGTTGCCTCAATTCTGATCGCTGTTGGCGCCGTTCTCGCGCGGCGCCGAGCGTGAGCGAGACCTAGATCTGGGGGAGCGCGACTTCCCACGGTCTCCTCCACCTCCACCACCACCACCACCACCACCACCACCGCCACCTCCACGGTCACGGCTGTGGGAGCGTGAGCGCCGGGCTGATGCCGAGCGTGACTTGGAGCGTCCACCACGAGAACGGGAACGACTTCTGGAGCGAGATCCGCTACGGGAACGGCTGCGACGGTCGCGGGAGCGACTGCGGCTACGGGAACGGCTTCTGGAGCGGCTGCGTGACCTGTAAACAACACATCAGCGATGCCCCACACTTCAAACACTTGAAATCATCAGGTTTCACTTCTACAACCAAAATTCTATTATGTTGGAAGTTTGGTTGATAATTTACAAGAAAAATTTTGATTATTGGGAAAGTAAAAATGAAATAATGAGGGAATGATCTAAATGTTTAAATTAGTAAAAAAAACCTGTAATATATAAACAAAATAGTTACGTGCAACAAGATTAAAATGTAAAAACTTTAGTACGAGAACAAATCAAGCACCATTGTTCGCTGTTAAATTATTAATGAAAACTGAATGTACCAACAAAAATGTACTTAGTTATTGAGAAAAAGAAAACCTATGCACGTGACTAGTAGTGACTTAGTTGGTCCAGAAGTTACCTACCCATGAGAGTAAAAACGGACAAGTAAATAAAAATTTAAAAAACTGTGTAGGTAGATAGAACTGCGTCGTTCGCATTCGTCGGGAGCCGTAGCGGCGTAGGGCATTGGAGCGCAGGGCGCAGAAGAGAGAAGGTGCACGCAACTCAACAGATCTCAGATCTACGATGCTTTGATTTGATAAAACGCAAGTAGAGTAGTAGGTAGTGAGAAGCACACGATGTACTAGCAGTGTTGTGTACTGTTCTGCTCTCTCGCTATCTCGTATCTCTCGTCTCGCAGCAAGTGCCGAGTCGGGTAGCGCGAGTCACGTGATCACGATCACGTTCACGTCACACAGTCACGACTGTAACTTTAAACATATAACATATATGTAATGCATATCAATATAGGGCTAACCAAACCAATCAATCAAAGACTAAATCACGTGTGACTTTCAATTACTGCCCGATGCTACTTTACTTTACATAGGTGGTCCGTGGAATGTGAACTGTACTACATCAACTTGGATGATGATGATGATTGGGGAAAATGAAACATGTCAGGTTTACTGGAAACAATTCCACGGACAACCCCGTACTGGATTCAAAGACGAAAATAAATAGTCACACGCAAATCCAAAGTTACCAATTGTATTGAATTAAAGAATGAAAAAGGCAGCAAAATTGAAGTGTGTGATGTAGCAACTCACTCATAGTTAGAGGATGTCTCGTCTGAGGTCTGAAAAAAGCGCCAAAAGCGGTCGTGTGGCAGGACGTGAATAGAGATCGCGTCGAGCAGTTAGCGGAGCGCAGATGCGCAGACGTCTGCGCAGTAAACACGGGCACGTGAGAGATTCACTCGTTACCTGACTCTGACTTTGACTGTGACTTAACTGACCTATAACACGGGGCACCAACAGTCAATGCTACACTCCACTCACAACTCAACCACACTTACTCACATTCCCACTGCTCACTCTGCTTCTTGCTTTCCAAACTGATATATATTAATATCACGAAACTATAAAGCAACAATCAGAATAGCATTGAGTAATATCTCCATCCATCTACTCATGGATCAAACAATAAATTCATCAACTAAAAATTCCTAATCAAATCACTTCTCTCTTTTCAAACAAAACCAACTTGCCTGTTTACATCACCGCCATTTACCTTACTATTTACCAATTCATAAGAGTTTATGATGCAAACAGGAAAAGTTAGCAGATATTTCTGGAAGGCTACATACCTGCGTCTTCCGCCGCGTCTGTATCTGTTGCAGTCCCGAGCATAGTGGCCACGGTCCCCACATTCGTAACACCGGTCATCTGGATGGAAAGGTCTACCGCGAGATCGAGGCGGAGGGCCCCGATAACGCCCGCCACCACTGCTACCCTTACCATTGGATAATTCTACTCGAGCTCGGCGTCCACATATTGTTCTGCCATCTTTAATTACATTCAAACAAGTTTAGAAATTTCGCAATATTTTTTTAATCTTTTAAATACTTACCTAGGCCTCTGACTGCGTCCTCTGCATCACGAGGATCCTCGAACTCAACGAAGGCAAATCCAGGTGGATTTCGAGCAACCCATACATTTCTGAGTGGGCCATAATAACCGAAGGCATCTTCTAATTCTTGTTTGGAGGCATTATTACCAAGATCGCCAACGTACAGCTTGCACTCGGAGCCGTACCTTGACATATTTATTCTCTGCTGAGAAATATGAATTAAAAATTAGTCAAAAGTTTGTTATTTACAGAGCATTCTATAATTTATTGATGCCGGGTAAAGGTCATTATTGTCATGCCATTATCGATCCACTGATCAAATAAAACTACGTAGAATAACACAAAAATTGATGAAAAACATAAAACCAGTACTAAGATGCTCGAATAATTAAAAAGTAATAAATTATAAGCAATTAACTTACATATTTGACGATGAATTTTGCTGAAAACAATGAAACAACAAACACATGAATATAAAATGGCTACCGAGTCTAGTTTTGCCGCGACCGCAAGCGTCGTGTGGCGCTACTATACTAGCACTTGTTCTAGTACGTTTACATAGTAACCTATAGAACAGCTTTACACATAAGCTGTATTCCATTTGCCACTTGGTTCTCTAAAATCAAATCAGATAAATTAGACAACATATCTAAATGAAATGAATTAAGCAAACTGATGCACTTATTGGGGTGAATTACTTCAAAGAAAATTAGAATTAATAATTCTAATGCTGGAAATCAAATCAGTGAAGTAATCCAACGAAATAAATAAGTGATCTGATTCAGTAAATGTAAGTTAGATCTGATTAAAATGACAAATGGAATATGCCTAATTATTTGATTACATTATCAATTCCAACATGCCTAACATTCCTTGTATACCCACAAAAAAATATACTAAAATTCAAAATATAGAACTTTAAATCTACGGACTATCACCAAATTATACTATAAATATTTTATTTTAATGCAATTTGAGAACCCGGGTTCGATTCCCACAGCCGACAATTTTTAAATTATCCCTCCACCACTAATATCTTTGGGTGCCGAAAATTGACGTCCGGTAACTGTATAAATATATCACTTACCGAGATTTGCTTCGGCAGAGTTCCACACTCAATAATGGGTAAGACATGATAATATATTTATTTTTATAAAATATTTACCCGACTAAAATAATAAACAAACCACATTGAATAAAGGAGAAAATAAGAAATAAGTAAACAGAGGTAAAAACATAGCTACATTATATTATAAATTATGACAGCTTTTAATATCGATTACAATTTATAACATATGCTGAATACAATAATTACGCTAGCATATTTTAGCTTAAAATAATTGCAAATAAAAAACAATCCTGGATAAAACACGAGTATGTTTCACATACAATAACAATAAAGTGTTAAATTAAATAAGCTCCTCTATTTTTTTTGACCACATAAAGCTCTGTGTGGAATTAATGCAAAATAAAAATTAGTTAACAATGACTTTATATTTAGCACCTTGACCGTTTGGTTTTTCGACCAAAAACAAAAAATAATTACGATAAAATAAAAAGTTAAGCACTGTTTTAAATGAAATACATGACATCTTAAGGCCTTCTTTTGGTCTGCTGTGCATTATTGTACCGTTCTATGAGCTGCAAACCGGGAGAAGACTGCGAACTCATAGAACTCTGGGAAATTTCAATTCAGTTGAAAGGAGAGTTTTTCAACCGATGTGAAATCAAACATGACTGTAGTAGCCACGAATCAATGGAGAGATTTGCTTCGTGAACTACTTTCATGATTTTTGTAAAATATAGCACAGCAGAAATGACGAAAAGTACGTAAATATAGTGAATTCAAAGGTGTTCCACTCCCTTTAACTTGACAAATATTCACGAAACTCTTCGTCATTATCCATCAAATCACAATGGATCGTTCATAAGAAACAACAATACAAAATATAGTCGTATTCGTCAAGCGGTACGCTTGTGCGTTAAGTTAAACCTGTTCTATTTCCCCAATATACAGATATAGAGACGCTAAAAGTATTTTTACACTTTTAGAACTAATAAATCCTATAAAATTATTAAAAAAAAATAAACATTTTTCTTTCGTATCTGTCTTCAGCTGCACTCGATATTAATATTTACAATAATAAAAATTGTTCCCTTCGAAAACAATATTAAACAGGGATATTCGACAATAAAAAATTTCAACAATAAAAAATCTCATAAATACTACAAATCACTACGAAGTGTCAATAGAAAAATTTAACAGATGCCCACATAACCATTCACCAAGTCACGAACAACTAAACGAAATACTACTACAACAAAAAAAAACAAGACAGGAACTTGACTGAAAGTAAAACAAGACCGTGAATCGTTATCCAAGCATCCGTTAATAGGAAACACATAAATACTAAATTGTGGAATGGTACAACGTGTCACATAAGAAAGAGACAGAGACAACTAAAGGATAAGTTTAGTTTAGATAGGGGGTGGTCCGTTAGGGTAACGTAGCATGGGTTCGAAACTTCTTGCGAAGTTGTTGGTCAGAGTACAAGAGTAATCATCTTCCCCAGTGGGGACTAGTGAAGCCACACCCAGCAGCAGCAACATCAGCGCTTGGATCGGTAGAGATGCGCGGACAACTCGGCCCAAAAACCGGTAACCTCGGGTCAAAACTGATGTGTTAATTTCGTCCTCATCTCCAGTGCCACTGTAAGCATCAACACACACAAAAATCACAAACTTGAACATCTTCAACACGGGATAAGCTGACCAGACTGTGCAAATCAATATTTAACAACGATTTAAAAAAAATAAATTAAACACTAGATAAGATTCATCATTTGTATGATTAATATTTTCTAGAGCCAATTTAAACTAATAATTACTGTTTCTAATTTTGTAATAATGTCTAAGAGCTAGTCTACGAAATAATAACAAACAATAAAGTGTATTTACGTGTGTGGCTGGTCTGTGCTTGCGGCGTGGTCAACCTCAGAAGTGCTCGCCTGGTCCAGAAGCTGTTGAAACCAAACGTAAACCAAAGTAAAGTTAAGTGCTGATTACAAATTACATCTAACGCTAACTAATATTGCCTAACAGGTGCACATCATGTAGAAAGCATTCCATTAACAATGTTATATACCATAATATACGAAAGAAAAACTTGTAGTACATTCAATTGATTGGGGACTTGATTATCCACATTTTATGTTAGTTTCAATAAAAAAATAAATTATTTTTGTTACGTTGCATCACATGAGTATGAATGATCAAAGTACACTTGAGTATTCACATTTCATAAATTACATTCGAATTAATTAAATACATTCCTGATAAATTAAAACGAAAATAAAAAAATCTCATTCTGTAAAAACGACACTTTAAAAGATCCACACCGGACGGATTCAAATCCAATGGCACTTCTCAAGATACTAACTACTTTTTGTTAATCAAACATGCAGATATTTTTAAGTGCCGTCTTGTAAAAATTAAATTCAACTCAAAACGAAATAAAAAATAAAGTACAATATAACCATTTCGAATACTACACAATACTACGATGTACAATACAACCTGCTACAATAAAACACAGCTGGAACTTACGTCGTAGGATAGACTATGCAATGACGTTCCAAGACTAGACGCAGGCGTAGCCAACGTGACAATCTCGTTGGGGTCTCTCCCTAAAACCGCTCCTAACTTCAAGATATACACCCCTGTGAGCCTCCTGAGCGACTGCAGACGAAGTCTCAGATCCGTGAGGCGAGTGTACGTCACACTCGATCCCTCGGGACTGTCTTCGTTGCGCAGGAGTTGGTCAGCGGCCTCTTGGAGGCTCATGACCCGGGGCTCGCATCGCTCTAACTCAGCGCGCAGTTCGCAGAACTTGAGGTACTTGGTGTCGATGATGGAAGCGTCTGCAGTTAGGTCTACGGGTTCGGAAGCACGAATGGTGGTTTCGGTTTGTTCCAACCACGCGCACAGTTCGTCGATCGTTTGGTGGAATTGGCGATTCTAAAAAGAATATTTTTATTGCAAAATAAATATATCATCACGCCTTATTTTACATTTATTTTATGACAGAAACGTATTAAATCAATAAATTTAGGTTCATTTAATGCAGTTTTTAATAGGTACTGAACATGTTTTTTCTACGATCGTGCAGAAAATAGACTTTTTCAACCGTCAGCTAAAGTAGAAAGTTGACATTTGTCGCTCGCCGAGCGGTAAAGTAAGATTGTATCATCATATCCATGTACACATCAAAATTGTCGTCCGAAACTGTTAAAAATTGTTTTTTTAAAATATTGTGTGCACCTCGAGCCGCTCTTGCATGGAAATTTTTGATCGAGGCAATATATATTACTTTCTGCTCTAGGTACACAAACAGCTCTTGTATTTACATTTTTTTCTTAATTAATAGTGAAAAATATATCGCCAATTGAAAATTTTACCATTTTATTCCTTAAATCACAAAAAAAGTAGACACTCGAAATGTGAAATAACTGACTCAATTACAGGAAGAATCTGATGAATAACATTCAGCTAATGTTTTAGGGGTTCGTGCTAACCCATTAATAGAATATAGCATAGTGTTATGTATATAAAAAGAGTAGCAATTATAAAATTCTTACATCCATGAGAGCTCTTTGCAGAAGTGTCTGCCAAGCGGCAGCATTTCTACAGACAGACTCCCAACGTTTGTTGTCCGTCGCAAGTCTGTCCCTAAGTTCATCAGCTCTAGATGTGTCTTCAGTATGATCAGCCAGATGGGTCCCCACGATGTTTAAGGATACAACAATACTCTTGTGGCTGTCCAAGTCGAGCAAGAACTCTCGATGGTCCTGTCAAGAATGAATCAGATGTTATAGAATGTGTTTTGTGTGTGTGAGAGACGGGATTGTTTACCTGTATGACGTCTTCAAGTTGTTCGATGTGAGAAGGAGGCGTGTGTTGAGCACTTTGGGTGCCCTCAGCAAATTGGAGCCATTTTTCAAGACGCCATAAGTCGTTATCGAGTTGTTGCCAATTTCGACGCGTGCAAAGGGGGCACAGTAATCGGCCAGCCTCACTGTTATTAGAAAATAATATTAAACATATTTTTGTCTACTTTTACATACATTAAGATTAAGATATGTGCGTAGTTAATTAAAAATGTCACATCAATAACTAATTTATTCTATTACAAAATTGAGATCTGAAAATATATCCGATATTCGTATCTAATCCAATATGATCGATTCAGAACTCGGATTAAAGTTTCTTGGTTCTAATTTGGATCCGATCCACAGTTCGGATAAAATATCCGATCAAAAATTCAGATGAAATATCCGATCCGAAATTCGGATGAAATAAAGTTTTTAGGTATACGCTTGAATAATAAACATAAAATGCCAACTTCACTTTATAGAAATAATAAAGTTATGTAAAATTTATAAGAACTATTACTTTCATCTATATTGGTTATTTTTCTTTTGAATTTACGGTACAATTGCTGAGTCGGCCCAGTTTTTGATTCAGATATTATAATTTTCGAAAATACCGATCTCTAAGAATGATGTCTTTGCCCTAAAGTATATTTTAATTGAGTATTATTACAAATTGTACTTAGAAATGTACAAAAACAATAAAAATCTTCTTCCAATTTAGTTCTTCGTAAATATCCTTTCTTTCATTAACTTGAGGGCCACATTTCAATCTTGAAATAAAGTGTAAATAATTTTACTGTATAATATTATGAACTATTTCTCATTTATGTAATAGTTTATTTATTAGTCACTTATCAAGATTTAAATTTTGTCCTTAAGTGAAGAAACAATGTATTATAAAACTATTTCAAAATGCATAAATAAAATCTGTAAGAATCTAAGCAAGCAAAAAGTTAAGTGTATTAGCAAAAGAAACTCACTGTTCGCATATAAAAGAGTAAGCATCAGAAAGTGAAGACCTGCAGAGAAAAAAACAACACCACACACCATTAGAAAATGTTAACTATCAATCAATTTAATTATGCTATAAAGTTGTTATTAAATATACTACTTTTTATTATACAAAATAATCAAAATCTCACCTAAGTTCTCGTATTTTTAATTCCCTCGCCTTGGCTTGAACCAATAACTCGTTAAACTTCGTTGCCAAGAAATTAACTTCGATACTTCTGGCTTGTTCTTCAGTTGCGCTACATTCTGTTATGAGCAAAGTGTTGAGATGTCTGATAAGTTCAACCGATGATTGGCAGCTTGCAATAAGTTTAGCTAGTGTTCTACCACTCGTATGGATCTCTGGACTGCCTTGTTGTGGAATAGGACTATTCACAATTGCTTCTAAAGCGTTTACATTCGTTGTGCATTCAGTTATTGCAGTTTCTAACTCGAAGATGTACGCATCTTTGGATGTTATTGAAGTCATCCTTACTAAAGGTGGTAAAGTGTTAACTTGAACTGCTGTATCTTGTTCAAACTTCAAAGTTTCAACTTGGACGCTTTCGTCTACTTCTGTTCTTTTGGTTTGTTCTCTGATTTGAATTTCAACTGCTTGTCTTAATAGTAAGATTCTTTCTTGAATGTCCTTCCACAACAGTTGATACTCATCAATCATTTCTTGGATGGAACTGATTTCTTCTTTTTTGCTCTTTTGCATAACCATTAATCCGAGTTTATCTGCGTTCTTGAGTAGATCATCAAATGATTGAAGTTCTTGTTCAACTTTTTGGATTTGATGAAGACGTTTTTCAGGTGATGCAGCCTGTTCTGGCGTGGCAAGATGTTGTAGTTGAGTTAATTGTACGTCGACTTGTGTTAGACTAACTACAGCTTTTCCGTGCGCTGTTATGAATTCTCTATAGAGAGCTAACTCCCTCTGGAGTTTTTGTAGGATGTCCATAGCTCTAGGTGTAAGTGCGTACCACCGAGTTAAAATAATCTTAACTGAAGATGTTAATTGTTGTAAGTTGTCAGGTTCTAAACCACTCGCCTTTGCAAGTTTGGAATAACTTTGTTCTAATATTTCTAACGTTGGTCCTCGAGATTCTATTTCTTTGATTTGACTCTCAATTCTATAAATATTTTCTTGTATTTGTTCCTGGGTAAGTTTACCCAATTTACTATCAATTTCTTGAAGTTGTATTTCGTGGGATTTCAACCATTCTTCTTGCTGTTTGCTCAGCCGAATAACTTCTTGTAATAATGACCAGACGGATTGTATTCTTCGTTTGCGTTCAGCGGAGATTCCGCAAACAGATTTCCAGCGTTTTTCTAAACCATCGATAGCGTTGGTGATATTTTCTGTATTGAAATGCACTTTCCAAGTGTCCACATCACTAAGTAACAATTCACAAAGATTTAACACTTCTGCAACGTTTGCGCTTTCTTTCTCGATGGATTTCTTGAGCTTTTCATGTTCTTGGAGCTTTTTATCGATGACATCTTTCGTGCAAGCCTCGAATACGAGAGGTGCAGCAAGTTGAGATTCGATTTGATATAACCATGCTCGTATTTCAGCAATTCTGATTTCTAATTGAGACATTGTTTGAATTATATCGTGAAGTTTGTTTGCTTTAGTTTTACTAAGTTCTTGCAATCGATTCCAACTACTTCTTACTTCATCAACTTTAGCAGAAATGTGTCTTCTGAAATCTTGGTCGTCTTCGCCACAAGCTGTTAAGAGTTCATGTCCGGTGTTCAGTAACCAATCTACTTCTCTTTCTTTTAGCGTCATTTCTGATTGCAATTCGGTTTCTAGTTTCCTGAGAACGTCCTCTGGATCTCTCATGACAATTTGACCTGGTTCGCTCTTCTCATTGAGTCGACCTTCAACTTCCGTCGCCCAAGTTATGAACCTAGATTGTCTTACTTCAAACATGTTCTTCAAACCGGATTTCTCTTCAAGATGATGGCATAACATGGCTAGTTGGTGATCCAAATCGCCTTGTTGATGCCATAGTAACCATAATCGTTGGTTGATTGTTTTCATGTCTGTTGGACTGACACATTCTTTAAGTTCTTCTTGAGTGACTCCCAGTTCTTCTAAATCTCTTGTGAGGTCAGATACTCGAGTTCTAACCATTCTTAGATTGTCCAATCGACTCTGGACGCCGGAATGGAAAACTGGAACATCTTGAGAGTTGTTGGTAATAATTTCCTGGATTTCTTGGAAAACTGTTTGGATTTTATCTACACGTTCATCGTAATTCTTTGACAGTTCCATAATTCGAAGCAAGAATTCTTTCCATGTCTCCAAAGCAGCTTGTAAGTTTGATATTCTTTGAGAAATAGCCGAATGTTCCATTCTAATTGAAGTAGCAAGAGCATCATCACAGAAGGTTAATAATTTAGCTTGTTGTTGTTGAAGATTTTGTGATTGTTCTTCTCCAGATGGAATCTTATCTAATAGACTTTGTATTCTTGTTAGAACTTTTGGAACTCTTCTGATGTGGATGTATCTGAGTTGTAATCTACCACGTTCTTTCTCCATTTCTTTCAACCAAGACAACAGTTTTGATTGGTCTTTTCTATATTGTTCCCAAGAAGCCAGCCTATCGCTGACTTGATCATGACGTTCCACAATTCTAGAAAGAGTCTCATTGTGAAGTCCTGTTAATATATTGAACTGATCCATAGTTGAACCGTCTCCTGCAGCAATATCAGTACTAGCTTTTTGCATGAGAACATTTTGTTGAGTAGATAAGAGATTCTGATGTACTTGACACAAATGTTGATGTTCTGTCAAACTGTGGTAATCTTCCGGGATAGAAGCAGATAAGAATTGTTGTACGTGAAACAAGTATTCTTGCCAAAGTTTGAGAGCTACTGCACTGTCTTGACTCTTGACGAGTCTTGTAGATAGTCGGTGATATTGGTGGAAAGTCTCTCTGAATACTGTTTGCCACAATTCTAAGATTTCAATAACGGATGTTTCTGTGCGGGTTGATTGAGTCATTTCGATGCTTTTGTCTTTAAGGTTTTGAATTTGGTTTTCTGTTTTACCGAGAGCTAAGAGATGGTTTCTCAGAGCGACTAACTGCTGCTCGCAGTTCTCTTCGTTTGATTTCTCCACGTCCGTTAAACTCTGTAAAGAGAAACAATATTTATTTAAGAAAATATTATTGAGATTTTAAAACGCAAATAATTGTAGAAACATAAAATAAATACTTTTTTGGCACGATCGATTTTTTTTTATGTTTATTTACAAATTATTGACCGGTAAGTAATGACTTACTGGTCAGGGGATAGTAAGTAATAATAAAGGGAAAAATCCGGCAGTAAATAACTATTTAAGTAAATTTTAGATCGATGTAATATTTGTTATTTGGGAGATTTATTTTAATTGGTAACGGCAATCATTTGAAAAGATGGTAGATTTTATTCGCGAGTTAGAGATGTAAGTTTGGGGCAGGTTTTGAAGTGGACTGTTCCAAAGCAGTGCTAGTGGCAAGTAGTCACCGAAATCGCATGCCGACGTGAAATTTATAAAGTGTCTGTTCTCGGGCGGTAAAAACGCATTGGGAGGTGGGCGTGAACGCAGCAAACGCGAAGTGCGTCAATGTTGTGCAAATCGAAGCCCCGTGCTGGTTTCACCTCATCGCAATGTTGTTATGTATTTAATTGTTTCAGCTTGGGCTGCAAGGTCACCACACAGCCAAGTAATTGAGCGAATTACACCCAGTCACGGAATTCACTCCAAGAGCGAAAAATCTACGATTATTCAACACAACTGATCGCACCCTTGCAGAAAGGAAATGAGCCGGATATTTTGCGGCAAGATTCCAACAAAATGCTATTTCCTGTCGCGAGCAACGATAAACAAGACCGCACACAGATGTGACAGGACAGCCTAAACCCTCCGCGGTACAAATTAACTAGGTTCATTCAAAATAGCAACGTACCCTTGACTCAGAAAAAACTAGTTCACAGATGTTTTGATTTCCCCAGACACCGTTACTTCTATTTATTTTATAGACAAATTCCTTATTATTATCTATAACTCTGTTTTTAACGAAAAGTTTCATAAAATTAATAAAATTTGATGCTAATTTATAATCTTTTTTCACTTATGTTAAAATAAACCTATTTCGTGGATCTGTTTTAGGAATGTGCTTGCAAGAGATTAAATATTCTTACCTTGTGGACATTGTTGAGGAACGTCTTAGTGTTGTCCAGTTCGCCGTTGCATTTATCCCTGGATTCGGCAACATCTGCAAGTGTGGTGAGAGTCTCTCGTACGTCCTGGAGACGTTGTCCAAGAGCCTCTACATCACCTTGAAGAAGTCCGCCAGCGTCCAGACCAACATCTTCAGCGATTTGAGCTACTAGTCCACGAAGTTCCGCCAATCTTTCCATATGTGCTGCTAAGGTTTCCTCGCATACCTGCACGTCATAATACAAGAAAACATTAATGTTATTTTATTATTTAGATGTAAAACAATTTATTTTTAAATTTTTGCGCTTTAGCGTGTCGCGTGTATTTTGCTGAATGTCTGCAGATCTCGGCTAGCAACTTACTGTTACAATGTATATTTTAGAAACTTAATGAGTTTGATTTGTATATTATTTTGAAATTAGTGCAATTTATAAGTTTGCAAATATTTCTAAATTGGACAAAACTATAAATCAGTTCTTGACTTTTACTTGCGACTAAAATTAAATGGCTTGATTCATTAGTCAACATAAACGTAATGAAAAATTCCTGTGCGTTTTAGTACCAACTATTTATAGTAAGTACAGTTGAATGTTTAACATTTCCTTCAAAAGTTGGTTGACACCGTCACCACGCCTGAACCGGAAGTAGCGAAAAGTACTCGCACTAATCAAAAAAATTATCCATGCAACTCTTGAAAACAAAACATAATAACACGCGAAGCAACTGCATTAAAATTAAAATAACTGTAACTATAATCATATCAAAATTGCCTCGCTGCGCTTTCATGCTTCATTTCAATTAAACAAAACAGAATCGAAATCAAATTACAAATACAAAGTCGTTCGATCACGCTACCCTCTGAACACCACTTTCAACTGTTTTAAAACAAAAACACTTTCGGGAATTGGAATCTTTACCAACTTCATTGACAAGAGAGCATCGTGGTTTAATAGCTTAAAAAAAGAAAATAGAAACAGCTGACTGGCGAAAAGCGCAACGGAGGAATTTGTCCGCACGAGAGAATTTAAAAATGCAACTTTTTAACTATGAAGCAAGAACAAAATATAAACGAAGTTCAATGCACTTATTATAATAATTAATTTTCTGATAAAAATTATGTTTTATTTTGTCAGACAATAGAATGTACCATAATATGACCTTTATGTAAATCGTTATTGTTTTGTTTCTGACCTTTCCTGACATTTTATCAGCGCATAAACTGTATCAAAACAAATACAAACTATTTCTGAATTTGTCAACATTAAAATACGCAGAAATGCTTTATTTGAAATTTTCTAAATCATACATATTTTCTAAAATGCAATTATTACAATTTAAATTTCGTGTCGACTGGAGTCAAATACAAAATAATTATTAATAATTGTACCTTTATTTCTTCAGCCGTGCACATCATTACAATAAGAAACCTCAAAAAATGTATCACACTTAAAGGCACAACAATTCTCAAAAAGTCTTCAAAATGTTAATGCACTCTCACAAAATAACTTGTAATTTACAATCCGTGATTCATTCACAAAACTACACTAAACTAACTTGAAAAATTGTCGAGAATTTCGCGACATTTTGGTGCCCGCCCCTTGCCAACGCAAGAGATGACGCTAGACTGGAGAAGAGACAAAATCAATGTTGGCGGTGGAAGCCAACAGCTGACGATCGAGGGTTGGATGCTGCGCTGGAGCAGAGCTACCCCCCACCGCGACTAGAGTTTGTTTTGATGCGAGGTTGTTTTGTTTGGGTGCTGACGCATACGAGAATTGGAAGATTTAATTGTTTTGTTTGGAATTACTGCAATATTTCAGATAACGCAAATAATTTCTTAATATTTGGCTACTTTTTTTTAGAATATTTTGTTTATTTGACCTTCAGTATTATCATGAAGGATAACAGCTATTTAGTTATCGAATTTTTAAGTGATAAAAGGTGGTTTAAATATTGAAAGGAAACAGGAAACCAAAAAATAATAAATGATAACAGCTTATCAACAAGACTAACATTTTAATTTCGACTTACTAGGATTTTACCTAAATAATGAAGTTTTGTAAATCCATTAATCTGTAAATTATACACAAAATCTCAACGAAACTTATAACTTTATGAAATATTTTCTACTTAGCAACAAATATTGATGTAATTTTGTTTATTACATACAGATTAACGGATCTATAAACTTGTACAGCCCGATTTTAAATTAAGTTCTAGCTAATCCTGAATTTTGGATTAGCTAATCTTATTCTAGTCCGATTTTAAAAACAATCCAAATCACTTTCTGAAAACTAGATGGTAACAAGATTAGAGTTTATTTAAACTTTTTTCAGAATATAGTTTAGCTTAATTTGACTAATTCAAAATCTAGGAACTCTTAAGAGAATTGGGCTGTAAAATGTATCACAGAATTTCACAATTAATTTACAGCCCAATACTCAAAAGAGTTTTAGCTAGAATCTAATTAATCCTGCATTTGAAATTTGTCAAATTAAGCTAAACCATATATTCCCAAATAAATTTAAATAAACTTTAATACAATCTACTTACCATTTAGTTTTCGGAAAGTGAATTAAATTAACCACCCAGTTTCTCAAAATTTTTTTTGCTAATCCTGAATTTTGGATTAGCTAATCTTATACTAGTTCGATTTTAAAAATTTCAGCCCAATTCTCAAAAGAGTTTTAGCTAAAATTTAGCTAATTCTGAATTTTGGATTTGCCAAATTAATCTAAACTATAAGTTTAAATAAACTTTAATATAATTTTGTTACAATTTAATTTTTGGAAAGTGAATTGAATTAACTGAATCTGACTGCAAATTAATATCGGTCCGATTTAATTTGAACTTTTGCTTAAAATACAGTTACAGCAAATGTCCTAATAATTCTAAATTTATAAGTACTCCAGAAATACTACAATGACCTGGCTATGGTCCAGTAATCAAAACTACCTAATATTGTTTTCTCTCATTTTATTTTAGTAGCCCAAAATACTTCACTTGAAATATGTAAAATGTAGTACAAAAAAAAATTCGCAAAGGGTTGATCATCATACTAAATATTTATAAATAAAATTAGCTAGTTAGTGTTAAGTAAACCGTAGGCCTAATATCCTAACGGGTCTATCCCCTTTCGAGTTTATTTCGGGATTTAAAGCCAGTCATACACCGCGCTACTATCTTCGGAATGCAGACGTTTCTTTTGTTCGTTTTATGTTTCTATTTATCGCTTAACACACTTTAATATTTTCGATATTTCGAGTACCTGCTGAAAGCAAAAATAAAGTGATTCAGAAATTTGAAATTGTAAACAAGGCGGCGTGCTGAGAGCACGAAAACTAAGCAAATGGATATTTTGTGTAAATAGCGTTAAATAAAATGAATAAACAATCTTCCAGTTACGGTATTTGTGAGTCATTGCTAAGAATATGAAGCCTGTCTTTTAAAAAGTTCTTATATAGATACTGGCAAGATAAATTAACATAAACATGTGTTTTATAATAAAAGGAAATATATTTCAACTGCACAATATAACCACTTATTAATAGAGATTTGCGATTTGAGAACCTGAGTTCGATTCCCGCAGACGATAAGCTTTATTTCACATTAAAATTAGCTCTGTGGATTCTTCTTCGGTGACATAAATATATAACTTACCGAAATCTACTACAGTAGAGTGCCACACACAATAATGGGTAAAAGATGTGATTGATGATGTAAAAATCATTTGATCTATCGAGCCGAGATCTGCAATTTTTGCTAACTTATTCAGTGATGGTTCAACATATTTTGAGACTTGAAGCGATAATATTTTTGGGGTTTTCAAGCCCTCCAACTAATAAATTATAGCTTAAAATATAAATTTAAAACTTCAAAACAACCCAAGTGTTTTTAGAAGTGTGCTCGAAAATATAGAAGTGAAATTTTGGTGAACCAGTTAAAAAATTGAAAATATGGTTCTATATTATTCAGACCACGACAAAGCGAATGCCGTTGAGCGCATATTCATATCTTTTTTAGTTGTTGAGTAACAGTGATTTTTGACTTTTGAAAAATCTCAACTTTGAAGGCCCATATCTCAAAATCTAAAAGAGATATTGAAATGCGGTTTGAACGAGCGTATTTCTCGTGCTCCAATTAACTTATATTGAAATTTTGAAAATTTTGAAAATTTTAAATTTTTTATCAAAATTTTCATTTTTCTTTATTTAAAAAAATTGAAAAGATAATGAAAATCTGTGAACACCAGTGAATTCCTCTCGTAAAAGTACATAGGTATGCAAAATTTTAGGCAAAAATTCGCACACATAAAGTTTTTATTACAAAAAAACAAAAAATCACTGTTTTTTGAAAATTTCTTAAGGGGTACCCCTTAAGAATTTTACGAATTTTGGCCATTTTTAGTTTTTTTGCTCTAAAAACTGTATCCGTGGAGCAGACATTCTGAAATTTTACATACGTATGTACTTTTTAGCTAGGAATCCACTGGTTTTTATAGATTTTCATTATCTTTTGAACTTTTTGAAATATGGGCAAAAGAAAATTTTGAAAAAAATTCTAAAATTTTCGAAATTTTCAAAATTTAGGTATAAGTTAATTAGCGCACGAGAAATACACTCGTTCAAACCGCATTTCAATATCTCTTTTAGTTGTCGAGATATGGGCCTTCAAAGTTGAGATTTATAAAAAGTTAAAAATCGCTGTAACTCAAGAACTAAATGAGATATGAAGATGCGCTCAACGGCATTCGAGTTCTCATAGTCTAATTGATATAGAACCATATTATAAAAATTTACGATTTTTGAACCGGTTCTACAAAAATTTCGAGCATTTTCAGCATTCTTCTACTAGCGGATCTTTTTAAGTTGTTTTGAAATTCTAATGAATGACTAATTTTGCTTAAATTTGTTTTTTGAAAATGCAAGCCTAACGAACTTTACTAATATCTACATGGATTCGCTTTTTTCTTTGTTGAAACTTAATTCTTTGTAAATGAGTTTTACTGTTTGAGTTCTGACAATGCAATAATGAACAAGCGAAGCGAACCTTGCCAAAAATACATTACATGCATAATAATATTTTTTTTGCTTTACTCTTATAAACGCATGTTGTATTTATTTCGATTATACGATGTTTATTTTTGAAGCCCCTGAAATTTGGAGGCCTGCTCTTATTGTTGTAAAAAATCTGACCGAGTTCTGTCAAAAACAATTAATTACATGATAGTTATTACGGTAGATGAGCAACTAAGTCTAATTTAAATTTAAAATATTCTCACGCCCGAATAAACTTCGTTCATATATTCGCACAATTAAACCATAACAGTACATACAATTAATTAAACAACTTCACTGACCTTGACCTCTTTGAGTGCTTCCTCAGGTTTGAGATTTCCCACCGTGGTCATCTGCTGATCCGCCCAAGCTTTGACAACGTCGCTAGCGTCGCGATACTGCTTCCAGAGTTTCACTGCGTCCTGGTACCTGGTGCACAGGTCACGAAGGTTGGTGCAGGTGTCCTGCCAGGCGGTGACAGCTTCCTGAACCGCGGCTTCTACCTTAGCGCCCACTTCAGGGCTGCAGTCGGCTTTCAGGGGCTCCGCTACGGAACGGAGTTCACCGATGAGTTGTTCTCGGCTGGTGAAGTTGCTGTTTAGACCCTGGTGAGACCGAAAAGAAAGTGAGGTTTCGTGTAGAGTTTTGTGATGGAATTTAACGTGACACTTCATAGTTTAGCACTTTATTTTTACATTTTATTAACGTAATTTGA